>CAWUFW010002744.1:1200000-1800000 GCA_963921515.1 Calotriton arnoldi | reverse complement strand
GTTTCCGGTCTGATTTGATTACAGTGGTTGACGAAATTCACTATGCTCTTCAAGCAACATGAGCTACCTCACCATCTTTGTGTAAAAGAAATGAAATTATATAACAGTCTTCCCAACGTTCAAATCAGGAAGGGAGCAGAGATACACTGAATGTTTCTTAAATTTCTAGTAAAATGTGCCTTTAAAATGTCTGTTATAATGTTGGAAGAAAAGTTTGGGGAATGGATCAATTTCGTTTGGATTGGCATAAATTCTTTGCATGGGTAGTAAGAACAGAAGTGAACCTACGGAGCCATGTTACTGCAATGACAGGCGTGTCCAAGGCGTGAATTTTGGAAATGATGGTACTCCCTAAATTGAGATCACTAGATACGTTGTACCAAGAAATTCTGTATACAAGAACAGTTCTCTGTACAGAATCTGGATCCGACTAAAGTGATAGCCATTGCAGAGAGAGTAGAACACACAGCAAACTGTGTCGAGGAAATTAAGACTGGTTGTGGTTACCCAGCTGTGTGTTTGTGCGAGATGATGAACCGAGATTGGAGAAAGCGCAAGAGTTCACAAGATGGTTAGACGTCTATATGAAGCATGGAGGATCCCAAGTTGAAGTGTTTTCATTGTGGCAAAGTGGAGCATCTGACGAGCAGCGCCGGGTGGTCTGTCAGTTATGTATGTTGTTTTCCTTAATTTGTGTCCCTGCCAGCACTGCGAGTGTGGACAGTGTTCCGTAGAATGTTGGGTTAGAGCTGTTGGGAGCCTATTGGGGAAAGCACTGAGCTCCAGACACAAGCTGCTGGTGTAGTGTTTCTTCTATTGTACTTAAAAGATGTCTTTACTGAAGCATTGTAGGTGTCCTGTTCCTTTAACCTGTGTTGGGTTTGTGAGAATCAACCTACATGCTTACCATGTCAGTATGGGCGTAAGGGTCTCTATGGGCATAAGTGCAAAGCTATTGGAAGCAAACGTTTTCAGGCTGTGAGGAACTTTGAATCAGGCGTGGAAACCTGTGTGTTTTAAATTAGTAATGAGGGGATCGAGGAAGTGTAGTTGCCCCAGGACGACCTCTTTTTGGATGACAGTATCGTAAGTGTATCAGCAGCAGTAGCGACTGGTGTCGGGGAAAAGTGGTGGGGCAACGCAGGGGGCCAGTAACAAAACAAATAAACAAAAAAACTGCTTGCCGCTTTTCTGCTCCTCTGGGCACAGGCTGAGGTTCCCGCACTCCCCTACGGCCAATCTAGATGCTGCTCTCATAGTGGTAATACCCATGAGAGCAGCATCAGGATTGGGCGGAGTGGGCTGGTTTTGCACTCCACCGGGGGCTGGAAGCCTCTACCTGCTGTTGTTCTCTATCCAGCAACGCAGCTGGGTTGTAGAGATGTCAGTGCGCATGTCAGTCTGGCTGTCCTAAGACGGTTGGCCAAACCGTCATGCGCACTGACAGCAGCGTCCACCACTCCTCCAACATTCCTAGCAAGGCCCTGCCCCCACGACTCGGCTACTGACGAAAAATAAAATGATAATAAAACTGTTTTATTATAATTAAATTTTCCGTTTTCCTCAGCGGGCAGAGGGGCGACGCTCCACCGCCATAGAGGAGGAGCTGCCGCTGATTATCACTCAGGGCCACGATAAAGTTTGATTAATAAAGGTGACATACAGATAGTATACAGGAAGAGGAAATTGTGCTTGAAAAATCAGGTGCTATGGTTCCGGCATGTAAACTTGCATCGGCAAAGACGATAGTTCTCAATAGTGAACCTACTGGCTTTACTAAAGCGTTTTTTGTGTGAGTTAGCTGCTATAGATGCACGCACATCTGTGGCTGCAATCTTTGAATGGGTTTGTAAAATGCTACAAATGCATTTACAGATGGCCTCCATGGTTGTACACACATCTACAGTGGCCAGCTTTGCATGCATTTGAAATATTTCAACAACCCCATTCGGTGGATGTGCCCCATCTTCGGATGGAGTTGTTCAAATAATACAAACCCATTCTTGTTGCCCGAGGCATATGTGTGTGCAAGCACACTCACAGCTGCCCATCTTCAAATGGTTAAAAAATACTTTTTAAAACAGACACCCACCAATAGTACGCAGAGCACCAAACATTTTTTTTTAAAGTGGGAGTGGCTACAAGCAGCGAGGGGCAGCTATGGGGGAGTGAGGGCAGAGGAGGGAGTTATATAAAAACAATGAGTAGCATGGAAACAGGCCTCACATGAGCGGGTGGGGTGGCTGATCAAAGTATGGGGGAAGCAGCACTCTGGGAAAGAGAACAAGAAAACACATGCATTCCCTTGCAGTACTTAATGAAAAAGAAGAAAGTGGTTCCATCAGTGTAAGCAATGCCATTAGTGGAAGGATCCAAGTCAATCAATCAGAAGCATGTGAGACCAAAATGCTTCTGGGCGGGACAAATTCAAAAATATAGAGGAAAGCCTTTGTCTCAAGTGAGGAGACAACTTCTAAGAAAGCCATTCAATCATGAGGAAGGGTCTGCCCCAAAGCCCACTTTATGTATATTTAAAACAATGGGTCTAGCCAATAGATAGCTAAGGCTGTCTGTTGCTGAGACCTAAAAAATGACCTTATACCAATTAAGAAAATGGAGAGGATCAGGAAGGTGCAAAAAAGTGGGCAAGGTGTATATTGTAACCCAAGGTCCACACTTTTTGTCATGGTGTCACCAAAAGAAATTAAACTGGAGTCCAATTCACCAGACCAATTGTTAGTCGTGGAGAGACCTTGACGGCTAAGGTTATTTTTTCCAAGTTTTCTAAGGTGTTTATCTATAAACTGTATATCTAATGAATTTTGAAGATTGCATTAGCTTCAAAGAAGGGGTGTTACCTGTAACACACGAGGTGCATCCAGTACCTAATGTTATGAGAGAATCTTTGAACATGGAATTTGATAGATTTTCTCTGGTGGGGATCATAAAAAGCACTGAATTGTCCATGTGCTTGGCCCAGTCACTTTAGAGACCAACCCATGGGAGCATTTGGAGCCTTCACATTTGTGTCGATTTGAGAGATCTCAACACAAACATTTGGTGAGTTTGCCATCACTTCACAAATATTGCAGAGATTATCAATGCACTGAAGACCTCTTTTATGCATACCACCAAGTAAATTTCCACCCTCATCGAAGACACTTAACATCTTTTGTGACACCCATGAGATTACTACTAGATGCCGTTTATATTGGCCTCTGCAGCTGGTGCGTATCGGATGGTAATGGAGAAGGTTTTTGATGGATTATCGAAAGTTCTGTATTTTAGGTCACGTTCTAGTTTGTGTGAGTGCTGTACAAGAAAATGATTTCAGTTTGAATTTGATTTTGAAAAAGCAGAAAAGTAATGGTCGTGAGGTGAAAAAAGCAAGTGCCAGGCCATGGTGGGATCTGTTGCCTGTCTGGGGCATACTTTATAAAACGATAAGGCAAAGCATATGATAGATTTTATACAAGTGGCGGGTGACCCTGATGCACAATGGAGTTAAAGTCATTACTCTGGCTGTTATCAAACTTAAGTTTGATAATACTCTGCAAATATTGTAGTCACCTTGAGAGTGTTACTAAACAAAGGAGCTCTGTTTGTGGTCAGACGATTGTAGCAATGCTATGGAAATTGTAAAAGCAGGCATTTGGAGAACGCCAACTATGGCCAGGGGCATTGGGGGAAGCAGAGATGAACTCTGTGTTGGGGGGCGGGTTTATGAGTTGTGACTTTTGTGGTACACGCTGACTATAAGCCGCTGATATTTCCAATTACATTCAAAGGAGCATATCATATTACTACTCCTTGCTGTATTGCCCATTAGATGTTAGGACTGGAGGGGCACAATAATAAGAGTTTTTGCAAGGGGTGAAAAATATAGCAGTGGCTTGCTTATCTCAGTGGCCCGTACACAAGGATGAAGACAAGGATTGTAAGGATATTACTAGTGGTCTAAAGTTGAAAGTTTCTAGTCATGAATGAGATCAAGTTTCTATGGAAAATAAGGTATTGGAGCCAGTTAAGGAGTAGGGTGTGTCAGAGTGGTTGAGAGAGGTGAACACGCTGGATGGGAAGTGCATGATGATTTTTTTATTCAGATGGAGTTATTGTTTGGGGGAGGGTAAATGGTGGCCCTGAGAAATTGTTTCCGCAATGTTTTTTGTTTGCAGTTTTATATAGCGCGAACTTGGCCCGAAGGTATCAGAGCGCTTTACATGAGCGCTAGTTGCATTACAGCCGGACACATTCATTTTTTAGGCACAGGGAGATTATGTGATTTGCCCAGACTCACAGGATGTTTGAGCCTCCCGCCAGACTCACACCTGCTTCCCCAGCTTCAAAGACAGCCGCCCTAGCCGTTAAGCCACGCCCTCTCCCCATTAATTAATTGAATTAGCAGGAATCTCGTTAAAAATAGAGTAAGTGCTGAATACTGATGGCTGGGGTGTATTCTTAAGTTGAACAGAAGCTAAAAAGCTGTATAATGTGCACATCTAAATGTTGTTTTTGTACCACTGTTATCACTGCCATTATCACTTGTGGAAGTACCAAACATGCCCTGTCATGCAAATTGTCTTTCAATTTGTGGATCCTAGGGTTGATTGACAGAGAGATGACCAGTACAAAGTGGTTCCTGTTGACTACTCTTCAAGGTTGATGATAGAACGGATGGTCAATATGATGAACATAAAAGTCCTTGTGGACAGGGCCGGACTGGCTACTGGGCGTTTTGGCATGCTGCCGAGCTGGGGGCTGATGTCACTGCGGTGGGGGCTAATTTCGTTGATGGAGACCTGCGTGTGCTTCGAAATAAACAAAGCTAAACGAATTTCGTTCAGCACACGCAGGTCCCCATCAACAAAATCAGCCCCCAGCTCGGCAGCCCGGTAGCCAGTCCGGCCCTGCTTGTGGAGTTTCTGAGGGTGGTGTAAGTGAAAGGGGTGCCAGAAGCATTGATCCAGACAATGGTGCCCATGTGATATCGGACGAAACTAAAAGGCTGCTTGAAGAAATGTAATTGAAGCATCTCTGGATGGCTTTGCATTGTCCTAGGGCAAATGAGCTAGTGGAGTGCATCAATTGATTTACATATTTGAAAAGTTTCATGTAACCAATTCAGATCACTAAAGGGTGGTAGATACAGCCACAAATTTAGAATAGTACAAGCACACCAGATGGTTGTGATGTATCAAAGAAATTCAGTATTCTAGGTTGGCTTCAGCTGGGCCCCTAGAAGGGAGCGAGCCGAGGCAATAAGCGGTCATATTAAAGATAATAGAACTTGGACAGATATTAATGGTGAGTGGGACCCAGTCCCTTGTGGCCAAGTTCAGTGTCCTTGAAAAGAGAGTTATTTAGGTTAAATCTTTTGTTCTATTGGTGATGGATCAGGACTTTAAGAGGTCTTCCTCCATGTTCTCTTTATTGTCTGGGCATGGGAAGCATTAATGAATGAAGAAAGAGAATTTGCAACTGGCAAATTGAATGGAATTTCTGGAAAACAGATGTTGAAAAAGACTGTATGGCTTGCTGCAGCATGCATAAGACCATCACAGGCGTGACACCTTTTGTACCTCTCAAGGGATGTGAACCAGGGGCAAAAATGGCTCCATTGTGGTATGTAGAGGAAAATGTGTGGAAGTATATTGTGGAAGTGTGGTGAAGAGAGGGACATTGAGTCAGTAGAGCTACAATGAGAGGTATAATATCCATTCCTGGGTGAAAGATTATGTGTGGATTGTGAAAGTGACATTGTGTGGTTGAGACACTCAGGAGGGAGACCAGGAAAGTGTCATTGTGTGGTTGAGACACTCAGGAGTGACATCAGGGAAAGTGTTGATGTTTATTGGTCCCTTCTTTATTGCCAAGGTGATGAGATATTTGATTTAGTTGAACAATGGAGAAATATGGAGCATGACCCAAAGGGCTTCTATCCATGGTGAATGAATTGCCATTCCATTCCATTCAACTTTATTTCGGTCATAAAAGGCCATAAAAAGTAAAAAATACATATACATACATATATAGCTCTTTTAGGAGAAATCATGACATTTCATTGATAACAGATTACAAAATATGGCCAGAGAAACATTTTAGTTTGTCCAATAACTTTACACCAGTTAAAAACGAAGATGGTTAAAACCAGATAAAAAATTTAAATTTTTTAAAAAGTAATAACATTATTGGAGGGGACATTTTTTACAGTTGCTGGGATATATTACAAATGGCCCTACGCCTGTGCCACATAGAATTGAGGAATCGAGACACGGCAAAAACTATGGGGGTGCGTGTCAAATCTTAGAATTCTATACACCTCCAAACACTGTGTACAGCCCAAGTTCCTACATAGTGGTATGAGCCAACGCCGTCTGGCAGATTTGTAGCCGGGGCAAAAGAAAAAAACATGAATATCAGTCTCCTCAGGACTGTTGCAAGCGGGACATCCAGCAAAGAGATCTTTTGACCATTTATTCGTAAAGCGTTAACCGGGAGGGTCCCTGTTCTAAACTGGATATACAGCTTCCTAGCCATAAGGGGCTGTATATCGTCCAGAAAGGGCTCAAAAAGATACTCGGCTTTTATGTTGAAGAAGTCAGCCGTTAGGTGCCCGAGTTTGGTGTTCCCCTGCAGATCGGCTAATTTGAGTGATCTATATGCTCTTACGAGTTGAAGTCGGGATATTATTGGGGACACTTCCTCGGGATTGCTCCACAGGTTAGACATGCCTATTCTAGCGCAGGCTTCTTTGATGAACTTGAGCCATGGCAGTTTTCCAGAATGAGTTGCACATTCCATTCAGGTGATCGATAATAAATACGGTTGTGTAACATATGGGTCTAGGATTTCCAGCAAATGGGTGAAACTATTATTCCTGTTGAGAGTTATTTTATTTTATAGTTAATGTAAACATTTATGAACTTCCATTCTGAAAATGTATTGCTTTCGGATTATAAGGGGAATGAATGTTACAATGTGTTCATTTATAGATCTTGCCTGCAGCAGCGCATGCGCTGCATGCATCCTCGCCTGCGAGAGATATTGTATACAAGAAGGGGCTTGCATCCCACCCATTGCTATACATTCGTTGGCTTCATTGTCACTTTATTTGCTACCTTCTAATTGGCCAGTGCATACTTGCTTCACTTCCTCTTCTTTCAGCTGGAGCATGGACCAAGTACTGATTGCTTCAGCTGCATTGCTGTCCTTCTGCTAATCGTGCTGTGATTGAGGACTACTTTTATTTTTTATTTTCCCTGTCATCCTGTTGAACCTGTTGCCATTTGTAACTATGTTTTACTATACCACACACACTTCAAAGAAGCCCTTTTCTCCTTAGAAATGGATGTTTATTGTGACAACAGAAGTCGTCTGCTTTTATTGTGATAACAGATAGTATCTGCTTCCAAATGTATTTTCACCAAGCTATGGAAATGGGTGCAGTTGCTTTCTTTATGACATTAACTGATTAGGAGATTAACTGATTTGCTCAGAACCACAGGGATATTGTTTTGAGACCTAACAAGCATTGGCAAAACCAATAGGTCTTGCCCATGAGACAATTGATTAGCTCTACCATTGCCTTTAATTTATGCTGTACAGCATGGACATTATTGCCAACTTTGGCAATAATTTGTAGCAATGCTGTATAGCAGCATGGCCAAAAATAATAATTAAAAAAGCAGTGGCAAAGCCAATAGGTCTCGCCTATGCAAGAGCTATTGGCTTTGCCCGTGTGTTTTAGCCATACACCAATGTGGCTGCTGTTCAGCATGGCTAAAAGTTAGAGGTGTAGATGAGTGGTGTTTAGTGGTGCAAAGGAGAGTGGCGTGAAGTGTCGTAGAGTGGAATGTCGAAGAGTGGAGTAGAGTGTTATAGAGTGGAGTGGCATAGAGTGTTGTGTATTTGAGTGTTATGGAGTGAAGTTGCATAGAATGGCATACAGTAGAGTGCCATAGAGTAGAGCTGACTGATGTAGAGTGCATTGTAATAAAGTGTTGCAGATTATGGTGGCGTAGAGTGCAGTTGTGTAGAGTGCAGCTACATAGAATTCAGCGGCATGAATGCAGCGTCATATAATGCTGTGGATTAGATTAGAGTGTTCCATAGTAGAGTCCAGTGGTGTAGAGTGCAGTGGTGTAGAGTGGTGTGGTTTAGAGTAGAGTGGCGTAGAATGCAATGTTGCTGAGTAGAGTGGTACAGAGTGCAGTGGCGTAGAGTGGTGCAGAGTAGAATATAGTGCTGTAAAGTGTAGTGGCGTGGAGTGCTGCAGAGTGCAGTGGTGTAGAGTGCATTGGCATACAATGCAGCTTTGCAGAGTAGCGTGGCGTAGAGTGCATTGGCATAGAGTGCAGTGGCGTACAGTAGAGTGGTGTTGCGTAGAGTGGTATTAAGTGCAGTGGCATTGAGTAGAGTGCTGCAGAGTAGAGTGCAGTGGCATGGAGTGGCGTAGAGTGAAGTGAACTGGTATAGAGTGCATTGGCGTAGAGTGTTGCAGAGTATAGTGATAGAGTGCAGTGACATAGAGTGCAGCAGAATAGAATTCAGCGGCGTACAATAAGCGTCGTAGAATGCAGTGGCCTAGATTAGAGTGGTGCATAATAGAGTGCAGTGGACCAGAGTGGAGTAGTGCAGAGTGATTGCAGTGGTGCAAAGTGGAGTGGTGCAGAGTATAGTGGCATAGAGTGCAGTGGCATAGAGTGCAGTGGTGTAGAGTGGCGTAGAGTGGCAGAGAGTGCACTGGTGTAGAGTGGTGCAGAGTGGAGTGGCTTAGAGTGCAGTGGCATAGAGTGGAGTAACGCAGAGTGCAGTGATGCAGAGTAGGGTGTCGTAGAGTGCATTGGCATAGAGTGCAATGGCGTAGAGAGCAGTGGTGCAGAGTAGAGTGCAGTGGCATAGAGTGCAGATGTGTAGAGTGCATTGCCGTAGAGTGGAGCAGAGTGAGATAGAATGCAGTGGCATAGAGTAGATTGTTTCAGAGTAGAGTGAAGTGGCGTGGAGTGGAATGCTGCAGGTTAGAGTGCAGTGGCATAGAGCAGAGTGGTGTAGAGTGCAGTGGCATAGAGTGCAGTTGTGTAGAGTAGATTAGAGTGGTGTACAGTGGATTGGCGTATAGTGAAGAGGTGTAGAGTTGAGTGTTAAAGGGTAAAGTGCATTGGGGTAGAGTGTATTTGCATAGAGTGCAGTGGCATAGAGTGAAGTGCTGCAGAGTGGCATAGAGTGGAGTGGCGTAGAGTGGAGTTGTGCAGAGTAGATTGGACTGGCCTAGACTGGAGCGCTGTAGAGTGCAGAGGCGAAGAGTTCATTGGCATAGAGTAGAGTGGTGCAGAGTAGAGTAGAAAGGCGTAAAGTGAAGTGGCGTAGAGTGAAGTGGCGTACAGCGTAGTGGTGCAGAGTGGAGTAGAGTGCAGCGACAGAATTATGGTCGTCGGATTGGTGGCCGGAGGAATTGGGGGAGGCACCCAATCCAACCACTCAGGCACGGAATTGGGGTATCCTGTTTGATAATAAGCTTTTGCTGGAGGAACACGTGAAGTCAGTATCGGGCACATGCTTTGGCATCATGCGGATGCTGAGGAAGATTTTTCCTTGGATCCCTTTGGAGGCCAGAAAGACCCTAGTACAGGCACTACTAGTTAGTAGACTGGACTATGGGAACGCACTACTAGTAGGAATTAGGGAGGACCTTGCGTCTAGGCTACAGGTAGTGCAAAATACGGCAGCCGGACTGGTCCTCAACAAACCAGTACGTACCCCCTCACGTCCTCTTTTGCAACAACTACACTGGCTGCCCATGAGGAAGAGAGCAGTGTTTAAGCTCTTGACGTCGGTGTTTAAAGCACAGCAGGGCATCGGCCCGGTCTACCTAAGGAAGAAGTTAGTTCCCTATATACCTGCCCGTTTATTGAGATCTAGCAATCGTAATTTACTACGTCCCTGTAAAATCAGGAAAGTCAAAATGGGAGGGCGCGCCTTTTCACATCTAGCCCCGCTCCATTGGAACCGCCTGCCGGATGAGCTACGCGCCTGCGCAAGCTTGGGGCAGTTCAAGAAGCAGTTAAAAACCTGGCTGTTCTAAATCCGCAATTTTGTCCTAGCCTTGTGTAGCCAAAAGCGCCGAGAGATCCCTGTGGGGATGATTCGTCGCGCGGTATAAATGAAAAATAATAATAATAATAAGTGGCATGGAGTGGTGTAAAATGGTGTAGTGCAGAGTAGAGTGCAGTGGCGTGGAGTGGTGTAGAGTGGAGTGGAGTGGCGCAGAGTGATTGCAGTGGTGCAAGGTGGAGTGGTGCAGAGTATAGTGGCATAGAGTGCAGTGGCATAGAGTGCAGTGGTGTAGAGTGGCGTAGAGTGACAGAGAGTGCACTGGTGTAGAGTGGTGCAGAGTGGAGTGGCTTAGAGTGCAGTGGCATAGAGTGGAGTAATGCAGAGTGCAGTGATGCAGAGTAAGGTGGCGTAGAGTGCATTGGCATAGAGTGCAATGGCGTAGAGAGCAGTGGTGCAGAGTAGAGTGCAGTGGCATAGAGTGCAGATGTGTAGAGTGCATTGCCGTAGAGTGGAGCAGAGTGGCATAGAATGCAGTGGCATAGAGTAGATTGTTTCAGAGTAGAGTGAAGTGGCATGGAGTGGAATGCTGCAGGTTAGAGTGCAGTGGCATAGAGCAGAGTGGTGTAGAGTGCAGTGGCATCAAGTGCAGTTGTGCAAAGTAGATTAGAGTGGTGTACAGTGGATTGGCGTATAGTGAAGAGGTGTAGAGTTGAGTGTTAAAGGGTGAAGTGCATTGGCGTAGAGTGTATTTGCATGGAGTGCAGTGGCATAGAGTGAAGTGTTGCAGAGCGGCATAGAGTGGAATGGCGTAGAGTGGAGTTGTGCAGAGTAGATTGGACTGGCCTAGACTGGAGCGCTGTAGAGTGCATTGGCATAGAGTAGAGTGGTGCAGAGTAGAGTAGAAAGGCGTAAAGTGAAGTGGCGTTGAGTGAAGTGGCGTATAGCAGTGGTGCAGAGTGGAGTAGAGTGCAGTGGCATGGAGTGGTGTAAAATGGTGTAGTGCAGAGTAGAGTGCAGTGGTGTGGAGTGGTGTAGAGTAGAGTAGAGTGGAGTGGCGCAGAGTAGAGTATGCATGGTGTTGTAGCAATGTGCCATTACAGACACATTTTCAATTGAAATGACCTAATTGTACAGAAAGTTTTACTAATAAAACTTTACAGTGCACACACGATAACATGTGGAAATGGCATCCACTGGTGTATTGATTTGTTTCGATCATATTAAAGTATTTGTTTCCAACATACTTCAGAATTTAAAAAATGTGCTTCATTTGTGTTCCTAATTCTGACGCTTTTGCACAGTTTATTTAAATATTGTTGTGTGCTAGAAAAAAAACCTTTCCTACCCCCAGTATCCAGCAAGATTGTTACATAAATCCTCTCACTTTGATGTCAGAGAAAGAAAAGTAAACACCAAGCTCCCTCAGAAGCAGAGCCTGACATTTGACCTCTGTCTTTGAATGCACAGCAAATGTGACAAGATAAGAACAAGATTTACAGGCCTGTTTACAGAAAGGCGTATTCCTGGAAGAAGACAAGGGGAGTTGGTTTGAAAAGGCTTTGCTCCTTGAAAGGGACAATCTCTCCCTGGACAGCCTAAAACAAATAAAGCCAACAAATAGAAAGTCAGAAAATGCGAGTTTAAAACCACAAAGCCAATGATAAGCAGAGGGCGGAATGCATTCTCAGGGACGCTTTCTAAATGTCCCCAAGATGTCTTTAGCAAACCAGACAGCTGCACTGTCTGGTAGGCTTCGACTTAAAAAGGACTATGATGCAAAAAGCTTTTACACTTTTAAAAAAAAGCACATTAGCCCTGGCTGCATCATAGCGCTTTTTCAAATTAGTTTTAGCCACACTGCAAAGCATCCATGCTGCTGTACAGCATGGCTACAAAACATTGCCAAAGCCAGTAGCTCTCATAGGCAAGGCCTATTGGGTTTGCCAATCTTTGTCCTCCGTTGTGCCCATTTCTTCACTGTGCCTTTAATTATATCACAATATTGTAGTGGAAGTTGTAGGTCTTGGAATGTGATGTCCTGGCAGCAAAGGTTGTGCCATATATTTAGCATCTAGCAATGGTTCATGGCATTTGTCCTCTTCTTCTGAATAAATGTGCCTTTACCATAACATAGTGTCTTTATTACACTTGGTTTCAAAGGGGCAAGGCCTTCCCTCCTCAGAAGGGTGAGTTCTCTGGCACAAGGACAAGGATCCCGTGAGGATGCCAGGCTTTCTTTGAAGGCAAGGGTTGTTCTCATCATAAGAACAAAGGTCTTTTCAGAAGTTCGGAATTCTGCCTACAGGGAAGATTCTCCTCAAACGACTGAGGTTCTTCTCAAAAGTTGTCTTAAACATACTGGCTGTAATCAGAAAACCATGCTCCTCAGGAGGATAGAGGTTTCCTTAAAAAGAAACGGATTCTATTATAAAAGCCGAGTTCTCCTCAATAGTGCCTAGAGCTCCAGGAGAGCACTATAAGGAAAGAACTCTTTTAGTTGCTCCACGTGCACTCTTTCTTGCTGCGCTACAGAACGACACCACCAGTTGGCAATGGCAATATGCAAAAAAAAAAAACAACAATATAGAAAAAAGAAATCAAAAATGACCCTGTGGGGCAGTGGATCTTGGATATGGCAGTTCTAGACAAACGACCATCTGAGGGTAACAGGGGCACGTCCCACACCAGGGCAGGTCCTCATGGTTACATGCCACATGTTCAAGAGATTGGCAGGCACCCAGCGTTGTAGTGTGTGACACAAATAGTCCTTGCGTGATAAACAAGAGGGGGATGTGAAGTGGGAGGGGGCAAGGTACAGCGTGAAGACCACAAGATCTGACACATTCCACTGTACATGAATACCAGCGGTGTCTCTCGTTCATGCGCACAATAAACCCATTCACACTCGGAAGAGCACGTGTGTCCGCGCCACTGAGCCAGAACAGATAGTCTGTGGGAGGCCTGAGCACGGATCGCGTTGCGGATGCACACAGGCTGGGCGCCCCATGGATGGCGAAAGGCGAACCGGAGAGTGTGGTCTACCAGCGCAGTGAGTAATGACTGTGTGAGTACTCGGCATGACAGGGAGGCCAGATCAGCTCCAGGACAAATATACCTGAGAGGACCATTCATCCCCAATGATTGTTATATTCTACCATCACCTGTGATGGCCCGGGTGGGCTCTCTTTGGGCCACGGGTGTCCAATGTAGATCCACGAAGCCTGGAACCCTGCAGCTCTTTTGGATACACATTGACAGTCTAATTGAATACAATTTAGAATCATTTTATGTAGAAAACAAAAATTGCCTATCCGGAAGAGTTTGCATGGATCCGGCCCTCCTGGACCTCTGCGAAGACTAGGTTACACATGGGGGGTCGGGGGTTGGTTTAGAAATGATATCACAGAATGGGACATGGGACATGGAACATGGACATGGACAGGGACGGGACACCCCCGTTGGGGGTAGCTGAGCGCTATATAAGCTTAAATACATACATACAAAAAGGATGTCTCCTGGATTTTCTGTAATTATTGAATTTTTATGAGAAACTCAACTCGTTCGATGATTTTCTTTAGTAAAATGAAAGCTTACAGGGGGTATGATCCCTCCACAAGTATCCAGGAGGACCCTGGCAGGATCCGCCTCGGATTCTGCTCAGTCAGGACCACCTCTTATGGGGCGAGAATGATGCCTAGGCAAGTTCCTTTCAGGCTGTACAAATAAATCACGACCCGGGCTGACTGCTTACCCAGCTCTGCCAGCCCCAGTGAACACTTTTAAAGCAATTGCAATATAATGTTTGGAGTGGCTGGCATTTGTAACTAGAACGGTTGAAATCGAAATATTATGTCAAAATATTGTTTCTCCCTATATTGAACCATCAAAAGTTCCCAGTGTTGTAGGTTGCGGTATATGTGTATTTGGCAGGCAAAACCAGTGCAAAGTGGGCACCGTACATTAAGTCCCAGAACCACATGTCTATTTTTAAGATGTGAAACTTCGAAACAACAGAGCTGTTTTTTTTCACCTAGTTTAATCTGACAATAAAATCCGTGCGGCTTTGAAACATCTAGCTGCACAACTAGAAATTCTTTGTCAAATGCAGAATCACTAGTAGTTCTAATTATAGTATTTGGTGAGGAAAGTTTCTCTCTTCCCACGCTGAAAACAGATGAGCCCCGGCTTTGAAGTGCTCATACTAGTATTATGCTGAATACAAGAATTCATTTATATAGCGCGGCCCTGTGAACTGAATAACCTCAAGGCGCTTCTCAGGTAGTATGTTGAGTGCCTAAGAGGAATAGATCAGAGGAATTTTGATTTTTTTTGGGAGGGGGGGGGGCTAGAATGCTGTCTGCAATGCGGCTGGCCGTGGAAGCCTCTGCCTCCTTTCGAGCTGCAATGGGTTCATAGGATTAGGGAAAACACTTTAGCAAAATGGCATAGTGAGCGCCTTAGGTTGTATTCTCGTATATTTAATGTGATACTGATGGGAGCTAGAGTAGTGATTTCGATCTCAGAGTGATCGACTCTTATTGATCAGCATAAGGATATCTTCATATTGCAGCAATTAGGACATTGAACTAGGCATGCTTTACGCTTTCTGTCACCTCTCTAGTGACTGTGGGATTTAAATGTAGGTTTGCAAGGTAGTAAAAAAAGAAAAAGGATTTCCCAAGATCACATAGCAATGTGCTCAAAGAGGGAAGCCAGGATTAGCATTATGCTCTTCAGTTTCCTCTAGCTCTAGAGTCAACATAGCCATCACGTATCCATGTGCTTCGTTCAAAAAGTCATTAACAACTGATGCATACAGAACCAAGGGCCAGGTGTACATGTGAATCGGGCCATTCGCGACTGCAAAAAGCATTTTTCTATGTAAAAATGCCCAATTTGCATTTCTTTAACCTTTTACATGCATGTTTAGGGCTTCCCTTCCTAATAGGTACTCGCAATGGTATGTGTGAATGTTTTGTGACTGAAATGTGGTTGCAAAAAATTTGCATTTTACTGCCTACTTCAAGTAGGTGGTAACCCATTCGCAAACAGGAAGGGGTCCCTTTGGGACACCTTTCCCTTTGTGAATGCTGGAGAAAACATTTTTTGAGATCAGGCAGTGGTCCCACGGACCACTGCCTACTCTTAAAAAATTAAAAGAAAACTTTTTATTTTACATTTTGAAACGCATTCGTTTTCATTTAAGGAAAACGGGCTGCATTTTAAAAAAAATGTATTATTTAAAAGCAATCACAGACATGGTGGTCTGCTGACCCCAGCAGGCCACCATCCCTGTGATTTTTGTGATTCCCAATGGGCCGGAAACCGAGACCTACCGTGTGAATATTAATGAGGTAGGTCTATTTGCAACCCACTGGGAACCCCTAAATGTGTTGAACACACATTTGTAATTGTAATTGCATTTATATATAGCGCTTACCTCCCCTGATGAGGCGTGGAAGCGTTTTTCGGCGAGTAGCACGCTACTCCGGAACCCAAAAAGGATTAGTGGCGAGTTAGTATAGGGAAATATGAAATTTATTTGAGCGGTGGACATGTGAGTTTGTCATTTGGGTTGAAAATGCTCGTGGAGGGATAGAAGAGGGAGGGGTTTGCATTTAAATAGCGCTTGGTACTCCTGTAGAGGCATCAAAGCGCTTTTCGAGGAGTAGCACGCTACTCTGGAGCCCAAACAGGATTAGTGGTGAATTAGCATAGAGACATATGAAATTAATTTGAGCAGTGGACATGTGAGTCTGTTAGTTGGATTGAAAAGGATAGTGGAGGGATAGAAGAGGGAAGGGTCTAGAAAGTGTTTATTTGGAGATCATAGAAGCAGGAGCAGGTTTGGGATGAGTGGGGGGGAAGAGTCAGAGGGAAGGGTTTAGAAAGGATTGTTTGGGAGATCTGAATAGTAAAAGAGGTTTGAGATGATGCAAGGGCAGGGTAGAGAACGGAAGAATCTAGAAAGGGTTATTTTGGGGATCATAGTAAGGGTAGAGTAGGGAAAAGTCTAGAAAAGGTTATTTTGGGGATCATTGTAGTCAGAGAATGCTTGCTTATGCTCTTAGGTTAATGCTTGTGGAAGACCGGATTGTTGACATCAATGAATGGTGAATAACATCTTTCAGACAAGTACGGATACGGAAATGTGTAACAAACAATGAACATTACACACAAAGATGGTATTTGTGAATGGAGTATTGGACTCCACCAAACAGCAGCCCTCTCTCCATGCCAATTAACGATCCTCCAATAGGAGAGCTTATTGATATTTTCAAATGAAACTGTCGTAAGGATGTCTAAGTCATTGAAGTAAGCATTGAGAAAGGCTGACCGCCGAAATGCGTCTACTGGCTGAAATAAATTGCATTGGATTATTTGACCCCGTGAGTGCATGTTCTTTCCGTTTGGATTTGGTATTGTTAGTCAGTCCATCCTCACTTGCGGAGCACCCGCCGTGAAAAGTGTTCAGCGGCTTTGATGGAACTAGTGAAACTCATGTATATATATATATATTTTTTTTTGCTTTTTAAAAAGTTTCCACCATCCCTCTGCCGAACTCCAAAACGGGTGCCTCCTTAATTGCGAGGGCGGGACTCGCATATGCCACAACGACTAACTTCAAAGTGAAGGTGCACTCACGGGGCATTTTTCGGTATTTATTATATATATATATACACATACATTTCCCCCAATAGTGAAGCAATTGTAGTTGAATAGTTATTATAAAAATGTACTTATTTATGAAGTGCAGTGACCTATATACATGTTAAACATAGAAAAATATATCTATAAGTAATACGTACATTTGTTAAGCAGAACGAATGAAAATCTACATATTTATAAACAAGATTACTATACACATTTATTCAAAGGAATACACATATCTAGGTACATATATATAATTCAAATAACTTCTTATATACACAGGGATATGCTGTATATTTATGTTTGAGTATGGTGGTTATGTGGGGAAGAGCCAACTCTTGAGTAGACTTCTGAAGATAAGATAGTTATCTGTGGATCTTATGCATGGAGTACAGAGTTTCATAGTTTGGCTGCTTGAGCAGAGAAGGATTTGCCACCTATGGTTTATTTTCTTGTATGGTGTAATTTTGAGGCGCAGTGCCAATCTAGAGCGGCGGTTCCTTTATTGAATGTATTTGGTGATTTTATTCCTGATGAAGAGCGGTCCTGTTCCATTTATAGCTTTGTGAGTGATACAAAGCAGCTTGAATGTGGATCTTCTGGTAACCAATGTAGGGCCTTCAAGGCAGGTGAAATTTGGGCTTGTGGCTTTGTATGTAAGAAAAGTCTGACAGCAGAGTTCTGAATCCGTTGTAGTCTTTTCACAGTTGTTACAGATGATCAGTGCTAGAGACTATTGGCGTAATCAAGTTTTGACACAACAAGAGAGATAGTAGCCTGGATCTTGTGTGGGAATCCCAGTTGGGGGAAAATGCGTTGCAGAGTTTTTATAGTAATGAAGCTGAATCTTGCTAGTTTGTCCACTCGGGCATTCATTGATAGCTTGGAGTCCATGGTAATTCAAAGGTTTCTTACTTACTTAGATACTTTAGGCAGAGTTCCGCGCTATTTGTGATTACGTAATAGCGAATCTCAAAAATTTGCTATTAGGTCATCGCAAACCCGAAGCTATGTACATCTGGCCCCAGATTATATAGACAGGGTTGACCGTATTATGTGGCCAAGAGAAGCAAAGTATAGCGCATAATGCAGCACATTCTGTAGCAGTATGATTTTGCTATTTTGGTGGATTATGTGGGTGTAAATTCATAATTATGTGGAAAACAATGCAGTGTCAGAATCAAATATTTCCACTGGTTCTTTGCATACTCAAGGTTTCTAGAGAGAAGTTCCTAAGTAATGCTTTCATAGCACAATTTCTTTTTGAGTTTCCTCTAGTGACTGAGTGAAAACAGCCAGTGTAAAGTGAAATAAAATACAATGAAATAGGATAAAATAAAATAAAAAATTCTTAGGAGGCCACTGATTCCCACCATTTCTGATGCCACCCACATCCAGCTTGCCTTCTATGCTTATTTTTACATTCAGGATCTCTTACCGGGCAACAGTAGCTGGGTTGTAGATGAATGTTTCTAGACATGAGCTGCAGTTAAAGAACACACTGCGGTTACTGGATGAGGGAAATGGCATTAGAGCAGGGGTCTCCAACCTTTTCTACAATAAGAGCTGCTTATGTTCAATAAAAATCATCCTGAGCTACTAATATGATTAGTGTCTTAAAAGTGACCACATAGACAAGATTATATCAGTGGTCACGAAATGCAAGATTACCAGCAGTGATCTATTTGATGCAATGTTGCCAGCAGTAATGGAAACAAGCATTGGCATACCCAATAGGTCTCGCCTTTGGGTCCTTATAAGTGTTCAGCCAGTGCTCTCGGCGTTGCCAATGTTTTTAAGCTATTTTATAGAGCATTGTGGGTGCTGTGCAGCATGTTGAAAAGTTATAATAAAAAGTATTATAAGTATTTTTGTTACCTTGTATATAACCAAGAAGATATTATGTACAACTGAATGACCCAATTAAAAAAATTATGACAGTGTAAAGTAAGCGTGTGCCTAAGGCAAGTCCTGAATGCATGAAATAATTCGTTGAAATAGCGCGTTAATTTAAAGTTCCAAATGTGCTTGCCATAATTTGGAGCTTCTGCCTGCCAGCAGTGCCTATTATTTAAGCGCATGAATTACGGATGATTAACGACTAGGAGGGAGCGGTGAGTAGCAAACAAAACCAGCTTATTCACTGACTTGTGTCTGCAAAGCCACATCACGTATCTGCACAGAAAGTGCGGCTTTTATTACTCTAAATTATAACGCGCAATGACAACACACCTCTCTTTTATTTAACTTGCTTAGAACTAACTAAGTGTAGCGTGCCTCAGCCTCCTCTCCTAAGGGTGCCCCATGCCAGTCTGCGGTGGCTCTGGTGACCAGAGTCAGCTGAGTGTTGTTGACTTATTCATTTATTAGGCAGCAGACGAGATGGGGCCTCTTACAAATCTGGGAGACTCGGCCCCAGTGCACGTGTGACAAAGAAGCCCTGGTAGACTGATGCTACTTGATTGGTTGCCAGGGAGGAGCAGGGAGGCCCAGACATTTACACTATGTGCCTTATCATTTACCTAGGATAGCCAGAAACACACACTACTACCTTCACTTCACTATTCGTGACCTGTGCTGAGTGCAGACACGCAAACAGCCTCATACACAGCACACTTTGTAGCATTGCTGAGTGCCGGCATGAGGCAGAGACACAAACTCTAAATGCAAGGCTATTTTCATGTTGTGCACAGTACAAGATAACGCACAGGGAGAGATTATTGTATGGAAATGCGCTCCACACCGGGATTGTATACAGTTAACACTTGGTTATTTGTAACCTTTATTCTGTCTACGTAAACTGCTCTTCATTGCTTGATTTTGCTCACGAGTGCCACTCATAGTCGTTGAAATGTCACTCATAATTACACCGAATTTATAAAAAGGTCACACATAGCATTTTGAAACCTTGGCAGCTATGAGACTTCCAAAATGGCATGGCCTCGAATTTGTAAACACAAAATGGAATAGTCTACTGTGAATTAACTAAACAGAAAATATATCAAAGTAAAACTGAAAGTGAGTTTGTAGTTCCTCGCTCTCGGTGTGTCTGCTGAGCAGGGGGGTGGGGGTTCTCAGGTGAGCCTGCGTGGAGCAGGTAGTGCACTCCCGCCACATTCATAAGCACTAGTTGGGGTGCAGAAGGAGTGGGGCAGGGTTGGGTGGTGTAGAGGCGGGCCACGAGGGCGCCGGGCAAAGGGTATATTGGAAATGGTGAGGGAGCAAAGAGATCGTTATATCTCTGCAGAATCATGCCGTGACATGCTCCTACCTGGGCACAAACTGTGCAGAGCTTTCCAGTCTCTCGCTGCCCGGGTTGGTGCGGGGTTGACGCAGACTTGCGGCCCGTGGTGCTGTGCTCAGACGAGGGTGAGAGGATGGAGATACCCCAAAGAGAAGGGATACTTCCTGCGTCCCAGCAGCTGACGCACATCAAGAACCTGGCACACGGCTGCTGTCACTGCTTAGATTGACCCGAAACAGTAACTGTGGTGACCTCCATCCTGAGCGTGTTTGACAGCGACAACGGACTGCAGGGCAGAAAGTGGAACTCAGCTGCAGCCAAAAGCATCTCCCCAAACTTCTTTTGTAATGTGTGTTTCCGTGTATATTCTCCACGCAACGCACATGGTTAGGGAAGGAGTCTCCAGACTTTATGAGACAAATCTGATTTTTTTGCGCTGTGTCTCAACATTCTCCCGATTTTTTCAGCATCTCCCATTCCTCTTTGCAAACGTTGGCATGCTGGTATAGGGCATTTTCGCGGTCTTTCAGTCATCGTTGCCGTGTCTATTCAGATTCAGGAGAAACAAGGACAACAATGGAGGAGCGGGGGCGAGCGCAGCAGCCTGCTCAGCTGACCACACGCTCGTGCGTCATGGCCTTTTCCCGGCATGTGTTTCCAATTATCGCGCCCGCGTCTGGGCACGATAATGGGAAACAGATGTCGGCCGCGCGGGTAACAATGGAGGAGCGGGGGCGAGCGAGCGCGGCAGCCTGCTCAGCTGACCACACGCTCGTGCGTCATGGCCTTTTCCCGGCATGTGTTTCCAATTATCGCGCCCGCGTCTGGGCACGATAATGGGAAACAGATGTCGGCCGCGCGGGTAACCGCCCGAAAAAGGCCACGACGCACGAGCGTGTGGTCAGCTTTGAAAACCCCCTACATAATGCTTCGCCAGAAGCAACGCTTGCGCGCTACTCTAGGCTCAACCTAAAAAGGATTTGTCAATTTGAAATACCTCGCTATGGGGAATACAAATCAGCCATAGCTGCAATGCCCCTGGCACCAAGAGAATATTACTGCTAATAAGTCTACCCAAACACTGCACAATTTATTACTAAAATATCAGCCTTAAATATATTGTTGTTAATGCAACCATTTTTCTCCAAACGTCAGCACATGAGTTTTGAAAACACACACATTTTGTCTCAAATACACACCTTTCAGTTTTGATATACATGTAAATAATTCAAGTAAGAGTAAACTTCTAATTTAGCAGATCAGGCTACACCAGGGACCGCTTCTTCCAAGAGACTGGAGAACTACTAGTTGGAGAAGCCTGTGTTAAGGTATTAGGAAGAGAAATGGGTGGAATCAGACTACCTTAGCATTAGGCGGAGAATGGGAAAGTTTGAATCTGCTCCCAGGTTACTATGCTCTCATTAAAACTCCAGGATGGGCCTCCAAAAGGTATTCACTCTCCCATGGTAATGCACTTCATGGGGTGATGAGTCATGATGACTGACGTCCTGCCCCCAGCCTCAAAGCAACACTAAAATTAATAATTAAAGAGTGCCTTGGCCACTTCAATCCATCAGTGGAAAAAGATCTGTCCTGAAAAATAAGTCTTGGTACTTAACACAAGCAAACACTGGCACAAATTAAGCACTGGGTAGTCCAGCCTAGCTACACTGAGTACCAATATGTTTAAGACTTAACCATTAACTTGACGTGCAGCTGGCTTTGCTGTCTGGGTCGATGACAGGGGTGAAGTATGCAAACTTCCTATGGAGCCATCCAGGAGGGGCGCGGCTCCTCCGCTAATACGGAGGCGCTTCGCCCCACTGCTCTTTGAGCAGAAAAAATAAAATGATAATTACATAGTTATTATCATTTTATTTTTCGCAGGTTCAGGGCTGGGTTAGGGCGGGGCTGGGGAGGAGTGGTTTGCACACTCCAAGTGTGCGGCCAGCCAAGCAGTCATGCTCACTTTGCGTGTTCCCCACCAGGTGCATTACACAGACTGGTGGGGAACATGCCCCCAGCCTCATCTGAGCGCCGATCCACGGCGCTCAGACCAATCACAACGCTGCATTGCAGCCTTATGATTGGCTTAAGGGAGCCAATCACAATGTTGCCTTGCAGCCTTGTGATTGGCTAAGGGGAGCCTGGGTGCTTCCTGGTTCCGGGACTTGCCGAGAAGTAGAGGAGAGACAAGGCCGGTGGAAGAGGTAAGTGGGTTTTTTTGTCCCCGCCCCCCCACTTTCATTCCCTGCCAGCCGCTACTGTCATCCAGCAGTGTATAGTAAAAGGTCTCATCTTCCTGAGCTCTAAAACATTGGACCAAAAAGCATGGCCATCAATCAGTGGCAGCCAGACATAACAGCAGCTACCCCTGACTTTCTTTGGGTAACCCTGTCTGTCTCCTTGTCACCGCTGGTCTCAGGTTTCAAGATGGCAATGGAAGGAACAGCAAGCTAACTTGTCTCCAAGAGCCCTGTTATCTATGTGTCTCCACTCTTTGCCCAGCAGCTAACTTCTCAGAAGCAAATACAAGGGGTCAAACTTGTAACGTTGTTGGGGGGCCATAGGGCGCATGATATCGCTTCTGCTACAGCTGGTATTTTGGTGAATCACCTTCTAAACAGAAAGGGATGCTCTGCAGAGGTTGAAGTGAGTGAGAACTCCCAGGAACAGAGTCCCACTGCCGTTATATCTCTGTCTAATAGTTCTGATGCTTTAAGCAATTCTGGTATTATTCTTTTTGTGTCAAATGCACGCCTTTGTTTTACAGTTTCATTTGGAAATTACTTTTAAGCAAATTACATTTCTGAGGCTCCTGGTGAGCCGTAAGCAGGTTCACTCGGCAGGGGAAGACCACATTCTGCAGTACAGTTGACTAAATTATGCGGCAAGAAACGACAAATTATGCAGCGTAATGCAGCACATTTTGAAGCAATATTGTTTCACTATTTTGCCATTTTTACACGTCAACTTTTATTGGGCAAAGGTTTCTCCTCTTTAAAATTAGTTTGACATGCAATCAGGAACTGGAAGTTGCCCTACAGCACTGGTACTCATAGTACGGCCCGCGGGCCGCCAGCGGCCCGGCAGGCCTTCATTGGCGGCCCACGGACCTTGCCATGCAGTTTCCACGGCCGGCAGTAAACACAGAAGATGACCGCAGGAGCATAGGTAGTGAATACATTAAATAGGTATTCACTACGTATGCTCCTGCTGCCATCTTCTGTGTTTACTGCCGGCCTCTGTGACGTCAGGGCACCTTCGAAAGCTTCCCAAAAGGCCCTTTAAAAGTCAGCTGTAAGCGCTTTCACAGCTGACTTTTAAAAGGGCCTTTTGGGAAGCTTCCTAGTTTGAACAAAGACAGATAGAGGCGCAGAGACAGATAGAGGCGCAGAGACAGATAGAGGCGCAGAGACAGATAGAGACAGGGACAGACAGAGATAGAGACAGAGACAGGGACAGAGACAGGGACAGACAGAAACAGACAGAGACAGGGACAGAGAGACAGGGATAGAGACAGGGACAGAGATAGAGACAGGGACAGACAGAGACGGGGACAGACAGAGACGGGGACAGACAGACAGAGACGGGGACAGACAGAGACAGGGACAGAGATAGAGACAGGGACAGAGATAGAGACAGGGATAGAGAGACAGACGGGGATAGAGAGACAGACGGGGATAGAGAGACAGACAGGGATAGAGAGACAGACAGGGATAGAGAGACAGAGACAGACAGGGACAGAGACAGGGACAGACAGAGACTGGGACAGACAGATAGAGACGGGGACAGACAGACAGATAGAGACGGGGACAGACAGAGACAGGGACAGACAGAGACAGACAGAGACAGGGACAGGCAGAGACAGGGACAGACAGATAGAGACAGGGGCAGATAGAGACAGGGACAGACAGACGGACAGACAGGGACAGACAGACAGAGACAGGGACAGACAGACAGATAGAGACAGGGACAGACAGATAGAGACAGACACAGACAGGGACAGACAGACAGGGACAGACCGATAGAGACAGGGACAGACAGAGACAGGGACAGACAGAGACAGGGACAGACAGAGACAGGGACAGATAGAGAGAGAGAGAGAGACAGAGACAGATAGAGACATAGATAGACACAGATAGAGAGATAGAAGATAGAGAGACATAGAAGATAGAGAGACATAGAAGATAGAGAGACATAGAGATAGAGACATAGAAGATATAGACATAGAGATAGAGACATAGAGAGATAGAGAGAGATAGAGACATAGAGAGATAGAGCCATAGAGAGAGAGATAGAGATAGCTAGAGAGATAGAGATAGCTAGAGACAGATAGAGAGAGAGATAGAGATAGCTAGAGAGAGCTAGCTAGATAGAGATAGAGAGAGATAGATAGATAGATGTGTGTATGCCGGGTCTGGTGGCTCAGTGGACGAATGCGTCCGCTGCAGGGGCCTGTGTTCAACCTCATGGTCACAGGTTTTTCTTCTTGCTCTAGCCCCACCCCCCTCCCCCAATGACCACGCCCCCACCGGTGCGGCCCTCGGCCACAAACCACACTGTATATTTGGCCCCCGAGAGAAAGTTTGTGAGTACCCATGCCCTAAAGCCTCTGCCTGACAAAAGGCCTGACACTGCTTAGCAACACCTAGGAGAGTGTATTTACTAACTTTTGATCCATTTGAGCAAGAAACAGTTATTTTGTTAAAATCTATAAATTACACAGAATGTGATGGATAATTTAGCATGTGTTGTCGTGTAGTTCCTAGGAATCCCCAGGACCTGCGCGCTTTGGTTGACCTAAACTGAGGGGTTGCTGTCCCAACCGCTTCCGGACACCCCTACAGGATATGTCACCGGTTAGACCAGCTAGCTCTATAGTGCCACTATCACCCCCTGTATTCTACAGTGGTCTAGGTAGTTTCTGGCAATCACTGAACATGACAACCCTGATTCCTCAGGGATCGTGGAAAACAGTACAGTACTTTTCGCTCAGACACTCATGCTTGATTACTCTCAGAAAATACACAGGATGGCGAATAGGATGTTTCAATAAGTATTTATTGGTCCAGCGACAGCCTTGTGTAAAACATATGTGCTGCGACAATCAGGAGACAGAAGCATGCAAAAGAGATTGCAAGTATCAAGATAGTAAATAGTAGATACATTCTACCATAGTGCTAATAAGATGAACATAAGCAGTTCAGAAAAAAACTGTAGCACTTGCATATTCCTAAAATGCACGCCCTAAGTAATTTGCCTAAATGTACCTAGCGTAGATCTGTATATGTAGCATGCATATGTGTATATGTGTGTAGCCAAGAAACCCCTAGGGAAGAACCTGATGGTTGAGAATGAAGGGCCTCATCTCTGCTTCGAGGATGACACACCGCAAGGGATGTCAGATCGCTGCGTGTCGAAGATTCAGCAAGCAGGACCCTGTGTCAGCTTGGGAGGAATTCTCCTCTAATTTTCAAGGGGTCACTCCAGGGTTTCTTTTAGAATCGGTATGTTTTGAAAACAATCATAAATGTTGTTCCAAACAAATGCGATCATGCACCTCTGGCTGTTGGCCAAGGATGAAAAAAGTGGTGACCCTTATACAGAATAATTATACCGTGCCTGAGGACATGTTTATGTACGTCAGGTACAGGGATTAGGATAGAATACAGAGAGCCTGGTGTCGAAGAGACAGGAGCAAGCTACTAGGTAAAAGGTCACCTGTTTAGAATCGTTATTGTGGTGTAGATGGGACAAAAGTATGTAAAAAGGGGTATACATGACAGGACTAGCCTAAAGGACATGACAGTGTAGCAGATTCATAATATTGCTGAAAACTCCACAATGGCAGAATTGCATATTTCCAGTGGCCATAAGACAGTACACCAATGTGCAGACCCAGCTAAATGTTGCTCCTCCAAGGGGTGGAGGGTGCTACTGGAGAGAGACTACCTGCTTTAAAAACGATTTTCCCATCACTGCACTTTTCATTGTCCAACTAACTATCTCAGAGCCTATGCTCTCAGTCTGAATTGAAATGTTTTCTCAGCTGAAAAGGACTTTGCATTTGGTAAACTTTAAGGCATTAACTCTCAGGGGTTATCTATGTCTTGAACTGCACCGGGCGTTTGATCTGCCAACTTTGTATGAGAGTTGAAACAAAAGTACATGTAAAGTGGACAGTTGTATAACTCAAACTGGGGACTTTACATCCTAAAGAGGGGCAGTTGCTTGGATTGAAATAGAGATTTGTAGCGCAGGAGATCTGGTTAACTTTGTGGCCCCATAGATTATTGAGTGAACATGAGAAAGGGTACTGCAAAGAACTTAGATGATAATTCAACCCTAAAGTCACTTGTACAGGAGAAAGAACTGAGCAACATTTAAAATTCCTGTGTCACCCTACATACAAGGCACCCAGAGCACATCATGTGTTCGACTACCTTATGAACCAAAAAACACACCATGTATGGAAAGCAACATGATTCTGCATTAAAGTTTAATAATGGTGAAGCAGTTGTTAGATTCTTGCTCTCTTCTCATGAGAGACCTTGAATAGAGTCATTGTTATCCGATCAGTGCTTAATTTGTAAAATTAAGAGTTAGATTGTGGAGTACAGTACGTACTCTGTCAGAGCGACAGAGTAAAATTCTCCATCACCTTGACGGAGCACCCGTCCATCGCATTTAGAGATGTCCACCGGCCCAGCAAACATCTCTAGTTATTGACAGCAACTGCTGTCACGGCCTTTCCTGTCATTGTGTTGAGTTGACGAACGTTCGTCAAACTTTAATCATGTTTTTGGTTTTTCAAAACAAAATTCCAAGCTGGAATTTGTCTTTGAAAATTAAAAAACTAATGACCTCTCATTACCATGGGAGTTATAACTCATGGTGTGAGGGTGATTTAAATGTTTTCACTGTCCCTTACTGCCAGATTTTAACCGCTGGTAACAGAGAAAACTGGCCATTCGGATGGTCTTATTGCCAAAACTCCTACAGCCCGAACTATGTCAGGCCATCGGAGCACTATCTCTGTGATGGAGCCAGAGTAGACTTCCTCGTTGAGATCCTGAAGGTCCGCCCACAAGTGAATCGGACAGGCAGACTGAGGGTTTGGAGGAGACGGCACTCCATCCCAGTTGCGATCCGTCAGGCTCTAAATCAGGCTGTTTGTGCTGGCCTTTGTGCTGGTGCCCATAGTTAAGCTCCGAAGCCCTCAGCTGGCGTTATCGAATTCTGTATAGTCTTGATTCAACCTCATGCTCCTTCCACCCACCACCAGACACTCCCTGCTCATTTATTTTGCTCTTTAAAGTTTTATTTTCATCATTGCTTTCTTTGTTTGTCCCTATTTTTCCGTCTTTCTCTTCCTCCTTAATTCCCCCTTTTGTAATTTTTCACTCACTTAATCTGGGTGAAAGTCTGATGAGAAAAATATGTGCTGGTCCCCGAAAATGAGTGACTGTGGGCAGTTATCAATTTGTAATAGAATGAGTGCCGATACCCAAGGCTCTGCTCAGAAACCTGCTGCCAGTGCTTACAAATGTTGGTGCCCCGAATACCAAGGCTTAGTAGTGTTGAATCGACCTCATGGCCCTTCCTTCCACTAGCAGAGTCTCCCTGAACCTTTCTCTCACTCGTGAAGGTTCTGCTTTTGCCCAGGTTCACCATCTTTCTTTTCCTACTTCTTTCACCTTTGTGTGTTCGTCCCTCTCTTACTCGCAGTCAATGTCTGATGAGATTGAGTAAGTATCGGTCCTAAAAATGAGTGCCAGTGGGCCCCACTGGCAACCACCGGCTCAAATTAAGCACCGCCTGTGGGCTCATCCTGCAACCACCGCTCATATTTTGCACTGGACGAGGTGGAGATATCTGTGTGTAACCGTAATCTCAACCGCTCGGACTTCCATGATCGACAAAGAGACAAAGTTATTGAGCTTCACAGTCCATGCGTGAGTGGCCCATCCAATTCTGACCTTTTGTTTTGCATTCTGGGACTTGTAGTCCACTTTTATCCTATTATAAATTTAGGGCTGCAATAATCAGAATGCAAAGAAATAAACCTGCACTGGATAAGCTAGTCCTAGTCACTCATCTGAGAAAAGAGAGTGCAAATTGAGTACCATTGAATCGGATAACAATGACAACTCTGGGAAACCACGAAATCCGTAGCAGCAAATGCAGCTTCAAAACATAAGTGATTATTCTAAAATTCGTAATGCTATGTTTATTATTTCTCTTAATGATCATTTTTGTAACAACTGCTATTTTGTTTTCTGGTTATTGTGATTGCATCACCTTGCAGTTGTGTCTGTCTCATGCTCCACTGGCAGGGTTTTGCTTTATGGAACGCACGCTGCAAACCAAATCCGTCAAATGAATGCACTGCGGACTAAATTCAAAGTACTGTTCAGATCCTAAAAATGTGGAGAGTTATGGAAGACCTGCAGGATAAGCAGGAAGTCTGCAGATGTTCACCGCCCTATACAGAGATACCAAGAGAATCCTGCAAAGACCATTGTGTTTGAAAGGCTGGTGGGGCTGGTCAGAGCCAGTAAGGAGATAGGCACTGCAGCCTGACCATGAACTAATCTACTCAAGTCCAGTCTTTCAGAGCCACATGTGCAGTGCTTAATTTGAGCCGGTGGTTTCCGGTGCTCGGCACCAGCACTTGGCACACTTAATTGTCAACAACAAACATATGACAGTCTGCCACATGGTGGCGCAGCTCATCTAATTAAGAGATGAGCAGAACAGTGGTTGTTTATGAATACAATATACATTAAAAATTACCAATGCCTTCCTCCTACTTTAGTTTTGGGGACCTCGAATAATCTGAACTTTCGCACTTACAGGCAAAAGAGTTGTTTTGGTACCGTCATTGACAGCGATGACAGACAATGGGTGGTGCAAGCTGCAGTGGCCTCCTTACCAGGGCCCTGGCACTTATTATTTTACAAATTAAGCACTGCACATGCGTGTTGAAAGTCTATTTCTACATAGACCGGTGACCGGGGGCATAACACGAGCCCTCTGCGAAGAGTGCCCGCCAACCCTTCAGGGGCCCCCAAACTCTTTAGAGGTGCCCCATTCCATCCAAGGCCAACGAATATCTGTGAGATATGGGAGACTTAGGGCCCCCTCTTCACATACTTATGTTACGCCTTTGGGCAGGTCCGCCCTCGAAGGAAAGTTCTCCAGTCGCAGTGAAAGTGCCCGAGTAGACGACTTTGGAAGTAATGTTGACCTCAAGCAGCAGTTGTGAAATGAAATGTGAGTGTCTGTAAAGTGTCTCTACAACATAGAGTGTCAGAGGCAATTTAATCTGAAGTGATGAAATAAAATATCGAGGTTATAAAGACAGAAGGAAGTAGGTTGGGGAGCTTGGCAGGGGTCCAAGGGAACAGGTTCCCATCAAGGCGGCGACAAGGCCTTCCCATCCCGGGCTGCAGGTGAGCAAACAAACATGAAGGAGGAAAGAAGCGCCATCAGGAAGAGGAGACATCCGGGAGCAGAAGAGGCCCCGCCCATATACAGCAGGATCTACTCTGACGGAAACCCCCTCGTGGAAGAGACGCCCGAGGAAGGCCGCAGCCTCCTACACAGATCAGACAGGACGTGGCACCTTTCACTCTTACAGGTGGCAACAGGGCCGGACTGGCAGTAACAGGCACTGGGCGTTTCCCCGGTGGGCCACCAGGGTGGGGGCCGGTTTTGGACACATGGGGGACCGTTTTTGTTACCGGGGGTTGGTTTTGCAGTATCATCCCCCTATAACAAAAGCAGATGCAGTGTTTTCCACGCGCACCCGCCCTCCCCCGCGGCCGGTCTGACTCAATTGCCAGGGCCGGTTTGCGTTCCCAGTCCGGCGCTGTGTGGCAACTTGTGGGTCCTGGTTCCCAATGACATCTATGGGCATTCAGGCCTAAGTGCGCAGGCGTTGCGAGTGCAAAGCATTGATTTGTTGAAGTTCTACATGTGAGAGAAGAACAGTAGCGGGGGCACAAATTAAATAATGTTATTAAACATACATACCTGGAATAATTTACACAAAAATCCAAATATCATCCTTGCAGCAGTTTAGGTTCACGACGTATCAATCATTGGTGCATTAGTTGCAGTGGCACTGGGATGCAATGGTGTTAGGCAGGGTTGGATTGGGGGCCACAATTCGGCCCAGGCAGCTAAAAGAAAAGTGACCCACATTCGCAGATCGTAACCTTTTGTAACACTGCTTAGTTTGGATAATGAAGCTAAATGATGACAAACATTTACGGTAATAAGTATTTTAAAGGGGGGCGTGGCTAACAGCCCAAGATGGAGGTCGCATAAGCGACGAGCTCCGGGCCCGGGACGCTAATCCGTCATTAATCCTCCGCTCCTGGCGGCCCTGTATTCCAGTGGGGCTGTGCTCCTGTAGCGGATATCTCAGCGACGGCGGCGGGCTGAGCGCAGGGGTCGCGGAAAGCTGCTGGGCGTCCTCCCGCACTCCGGAGTGATCCCGATCGAGACGAGCCTGCAGCGCCTGTGGCAGGCCTCACAGCACCGGCCTTTCCTGTTTCCCCAGACGGAGGTGGTGGGTGCGCATGCCGGCGTGCTCTCCTGCCTGAGGTCCCGGCTGGCGGCCTGTCTGCTGGGCCTTGGCCGCGGTCCCCGCTGCGGCTGGTGGCGACTGTGGCGCTCCTATGAGGGGTGACTGTGCCCCCCCACCTACCCGCTGGTGCCATCGGAGCTGGTGGGATTGCTCCTGGAACCTGCGGCGGCCTCCATCTGCACAGAGCTGAGTAAGTGCTGGTGATCCTGCTCAGCGGGTGGACTCATGATGTGGGGGAGTGCGCAGATACCCTCCCCCCCGCACGGCCTTGATTTTATATGACGCATGTAGCAGGCCTCACGGCACCGGCCTTTCCAGTCTCCCCGGACGGAGGTAGTGACTGTGCATACCGGCGCGCCTTCCTGCGCGAGGTCCCGGCTGGCGGCCTAACTGGTGGGCCTTGAACACGGTCCTGCTGCGGCTGGTGATGACTGTAGCGCTTCTTGTGGGGGGTGACTGTGGCCCCCCCACCTACCTGCTGGTTACTTTGGAGCTGGTGGGATTTCTCCTGGGGACCTACGGCAGCCTCCATCTGCATAGAGTTAAAACTGTGTTGGTGCCCATGCCCAGCGGGTGGACTCACGCAGAGGGGGAGAGCGCAGGTGGCCCCCCCTCCTGCGCGGCCTTGATCCTGTTTGGTGGTGCTGGCTGGGGCGGCCCTCGTCTGTTGTCCGCAGTGCTTGGACCAGGGAGGTGGAGATGACAACGTGACTCCCTCTTCCCCTTCCTTTCCTTCGCTGCTTGTGTGATCCTGGGCTCCGGAAGAGGAGTGGTCACCTAAAAAGACTTACCGCTGTGGTGTGCATTGATCTGGTGTGCTTCCCTCTTTCTCCCACATACCTTACTTCACGAACAGTGGCCCGGCTGCTCAGCCCCGTTGTGGGTGCTAGATCCTCTCCTGGTCTCAGGTGTGGACGGTGGACGGGAATGCCATTCTCCCCCATCTGGTAGTTGATACGGCTGCCTCTCTTTCCGGAGCTACACTGTCCTGTCACTTGCTCTGCGTGGAGCCTGTACGCGTAATCTACTCTGCAGCCCGGCTGGGTCACTAGCGGCAATGGGCCGAAGTAGGACAAAGGCGGCAGCGGACACCGGCAGGGCTGGCTCGCCCCCTTCGGAGACCTCCTCAGTACAGTCTCATCGGACTGATGATGGAGCTACAACCCCCCTCCTGCTGATAAGCTGGACATGATACTTCAGGAGATTCGGGAGTCGAGATCAGCTATTGCGCAACAAATAGGCACTATATCTACGGAATTGAATTTACTCAAAGATGACCACAAGAAACTGGCAGACAAGGTGAGGATCTCTGACCAATCGATTCTCACACTACTGCCGCAGGTGAAGGAACACGACGCGCAGATACAGCAGATGCGTCAGCAGATTGGAGGCCTTACAAGCCCGTGCCGATGATGCGGAACGTAGGGCCCGCCGCAACAACCTAGCATTATTGGGCTCCCTGAGGGTGCGGAAGGGCAACATCCCACGACCTTTATAGAGAACTGGCTGAAAACCAGCATAGCCCCTACTGGTTTATCTGCGTTTTTCACGGTGGAGCGGGCCCACCAGGTACCTATGCGCAAACCTGTTCCTGGTGCGAACCCACGCCCGATGCTGGCCAGAATCCTAAATTACAGGGACCGGGATCATATCTTGCAGGCAGCCCGAGATACTGGCCCTATCCACTTTGATAATACCAAAATCTCCATCTTTCCGGACTATACATTGGCAGTCCAACGCCTGCGCTATTCCTTCATGGAGGTCAAGACCCGAGCCCGAGCTGCAGGCTTGACATTTGCACTTTTATTTCCTGCCAAGCTCAAGATTATTCACAACCAGTGTACTTGTTTTTTTGATACGCCCGAAAGTGCTTGGGAATGGCTGGATAGCAACTTTCCGGACACTATGCATGTTCTACGCCCTACATCATCGCAGCCAAGGGCACGACGCCCTCCACATCAAAGGCGGAGAGGGCTTACCACGCAGAGCATGACAGCTAGTCCCCCCTCACGGCAGTCAGTATTGGAGGGCAGGCGTGAGGCCCTCCGTTCAGCCTCAGCATTGCGAACTCCTCGCGCGCCCATCAGCACTAGTCCATCAGTGGAGGTGACCTCGGATTCGGACTCTGGGGGCAGCGTGGCATTGTTTCCTTCTGAATCTACGCAACTAAGCAATGACCCACTAGCCTAACAGTTTTTGTGAGTGAGTGGACTTGAACTGGAGTATTGTTTCATGCTCGTTTGACATACGTTCATTTCCAGGGAGAAGCTGTCTTGTACATCACTGTTAGCACTGTGCCTATGCATGGGCGGCCCCACTGGAAGTTGCATGATATGTTTGGCTAACGTGGTCCCGTGGCCCGGCCCGTCCTTGGTTAGTCCACTCTTTGTAACAGATACCTACGTATCTAGCGTAAGCAGCCTACCCCACAGGCAAAAAGCCCTTGCTGTTATATAGTGTGTTACGTGTTTGGTTCGCACACAGTTTGATCGACCGAAGTTTAGTCGTTTGACCTTGTATTGGAATTATGTTTCCTTGTTTGGCAGCTACTGATCTGTTTCCTGAGACTCTGGGGGGAGGGGGGCGGTTGGGTGGGGGGGAGTGGTTCGTCATTATGATATCATGTCTGTAGCGAAGTCATATAATGTCATCTCTTGGAACATACGGGGGATGGGCTCGATACAGAAACGACATAGGATAGTGGCCCAGCTTCACCGTCGCTGGGCACAGATAGTATATTTACAAGAAACCCACTTGGTCTCCTCTGAGCTTGGTAAGGTGCAGAGACGATGGAGGGGTCAGTTATATGGCACTGCATACTCTGCTTTCTCGCGAGGGGCGGCAATCTGGTTACGTGCAGGAGTTCCCTTCTCACTGACTGATAGCAGGATAGATGACCAAGGGAGATATGTACTTTTGCAAGGGAAGCTGGATGGTGTACCAGTGGTCTTGGGGTCAATCTACGCACCTAACACTGACCAAGGCGCCTTCCTGTCCCGTCTCTCTCATGCACTCTCGGACTGGACGCAATATCCGTGGATATTGGGGGGGGACTTCAACGCAGTGTTTGATATTCACTTGGACCGCTCGCACCCTCCCTTAGCTAATGTGGCGGGTACTGCGCAGGCTAATGTCTTGACTAATTGGGCCGGGGGATGGGGACTGCTAGATATCTGGAGATTGCAGCATGTTGGATTGCGTGAATACTCTTTCTATTCCTATCCGCACTCCCTGCATACACGTCTTGATCATTTCCTATGCACCCCAGACTTGTTCCCCACAGTTGTGAGTAGCACTTACTTGGGAAACACCATATCGGACCACAACCCGTTGGAAGTGGTACTCCGTTGGGGTTGTATCCCCACACCAATTCCCACATGGCGCCTCCAACCACTACAACTTGAAGACTCAGTGTTCCGAGATAAACTAATTACCACCATCAATACATATTTCTCTGAAAACGAGGGAACGGCAACATCTAGGGCTTTTTAATGGGAGGCATTTAAAGTGACAATCCAGGGAGCCTCTATGGGAACATTGGTGGGGATTAGGCGGGAGGCGGTCAGGGATCTTACGGATCAGGAGGCCTTGTTACGAACGCTGGAGGTAGCGGCTCAGTCAGATTTGGAGAGAGGACCAGACCTCCAAGAAGCTAGGATTCGTTATGCCGAGCAATTGGAACGCTTACGTGTGATAGATTTGCATGAGTACACGCTGCACACTCATGCAGAGGCTGATAAGGTCGGCACTTTACTAGCTAGACTGATTAGGCCGCAATCCACCCCTACACCTATCCTGGCCATATACAATGACAGCCATACTTTGATCACTACACAGGTAGACATTAATAAAACATTTCACGACTATTATGCAGCCCTTTACGCTGCCCCCCCTCGCGATATGACGGGAGCAACGGCAACATTCCTAGAGTCAGTGGAGCTCCCCACTATTACAGATGCACAAGCTGAGGACTTAGCTGCCCCCTTGACCGCTGCCGAGATTCGTTGTCAATATGGGGTCTCGTCTGTAATAAAACCCCAGGATCTGATGGGCTCCCTATTGAGTTTTACTCCACTTTTGCAATGCCCCTTGTTCCCAAACTGCTACAACTGTATACCACTGCCTTGACAGAGGGTATCTTGCCCCCTACGACTGGGGAGGCAATAGTGACCTCTTTATTAAAGCCGGATAAGTCCCCGACTGACCTTACTGCATATAGGCCCCTTTCAATTCTTAATACGGAATATAAAATTCTTAGTAAACTTCTCGCGTCGCGGCTCCTTCCCTTACTCCCCCCAAGTTAATCCACACAGACCAATGTGGTTTTATACCTAAACGCAGTATCTCATTGAACATCCGACGTCTCTATGCCCTTATTATACATTATGCCCGAGTTGATTTCCCCCACACGGGTTGCCTCTCCTTAGATATACGTCAGGCATTCGATTCCTTAACCTGGCCATACATGCTGGCTGCTTTGGCCAAATATGGGATCCCTCCAGAGTTTATCAAGTGGGTGGAACTGCTCTATACTAGACCCACAGCGAGGGCAAAAACTGGTACCAACATCTCCCCAGCCTATGATGTTTTTTGGGGCACATGACAGGGTTGCCCCCTATCGCCCTTGCTGTTTGTGCTCGCCTTAGAACCCCTGGCACAATGGTTGCGTTGCACGATGGCTCCCTATGGTATTCCAGTAGGCCGGATATGTCACGCTGTCTCGGCTTATGCAGATGACATGTTGCTCTAATTTGCAGATCTGCATGTGGACACAACACCTGTAGCCTCGCTGTTTGAGAAATTTGGGGAGATCTCTGGCTTGCACCTTAACGCCTCCAAATCGGTAGCTTTCTCCTTCTATGATACGTATCCTGGTCCTATTTTTCAATTCGGTCCAATGCAGTTCAAGGTGGAATCTTCTACCTTTAAATATCTAGGGATCTACATTTACAGGTCCACATCAGACACCATCGATGGAAATGTGGTCCGTACACTTAATAATCTTAGGGCTCAGGTGGCGTTTTGGAACACTCTGCCTCTAACGATCGCCGGCCGTATTGCCGTTTCTAAGATGGTTGTGCTCCCCAGGTTGTTGTACCACTTTGTGAATCTCCCTGTGGTCCTTCCGGCTTGGATTTATAGAGCGCTAGATACTTTATTAAACTCATTACTATGGGGACAAGGCCGTCACAGATTGGCTCTTACCAAAATGCAGTTACCAGGTACTGAAGGGGGCATGAGAGCGCCGGATTTTAAAGCTTATTCAATAGTGGGCCAGCTGCAGTGGTTGGCTTATTGGTTGGCCGGTCATAACTTATTTGAGATTGGTTATTCCCCCGAACGGTTGCAGGCGGGCTCCCTACAATGACTATTATGCCCCGGTGCAACCCGAATGAGAGACCCCCCATATCTATTGCATATTGCACTCCAGTATTGGAAATTAGCGATGAAATATACTGGCACGCGCGTACCATACGCCCCCAATGTCCCCCTGTGTGGCCTGCCCACGTTACGGGGAGTATTATCTACCGCTAGATTACGCAGTTGGGTGGAGACTGGAGTGACGACAGTGGGTGACTTATTTTTAGACGGGAATTTGATGCCCCATGAAGAATTCATGCAGACTTACTCGGCCCCTCCCACGCTGTTTTTAACACATGCTGCGATCACACAATATGTGCGGAAGTACTGGTTGGTCGACCAGAAGGAGCCCCCGACCTACGGACTATTGCAGACGCTGCACATAATGGGTCATGGTAGTCATCTGGTCAGATGGCTATACCGCGGCTTACGGTCCCATCTAGGGCTCTCCCTGTTGACTCTTCGACATAAATGGGAAGCGGACATAGCTAGGAAGTTTAATGACAGAGAATGGGTGCAGATCCTTTAGTATCCTAGGCGCTTCTCCCGAAATGCTCGGCTCAAAACAATACAATTGTTTGTATTACACAGGGCCTACCTTAAGCCTCGGGCGATAAAGCGTATGTACCCAACCTCCCCTTTGGAATGTCCTCGATGCCACTGCCCGGAGGCAGATTTTGTGCACATGCTATGGGCCTGCCCCTCTCTTGTGGAATTCTGGACGGAGGTTATACAGGGACTCACACGCCTCACTGAACGCTCTACGTGGAATGCTCCTGAAACCTGCCTTTTGGGTCTCCTTCCTCTTCCTAAGAAGGCGAAAGTATTAAGGCGTTTCACGGGCCTCACCTTGATATTGGCCAAGAGGCTCCTCACACAGCGGTGGAAGTCACGCAAGGCACCGCGTGAGGGGAAGTGGCGGGAGGAGGTTATACAATGGGCCACTGCTGAGAGGGAAGCGCTGCACCGCCAAGAGTATAGAGGCTTGAGAAAGAAACCGATATCAATGGAGTGGGCTCAATTATTAGAACATTTTCAAAATACAATCTACAACCCTTACGGATGAATGAGGTATTATTGAGGTCATGACCCGTGTCCTCCCTCCCCTGTGGTCGTCGCCCCCCCTTCCTCCTTCCCCCCTCTCTCCCCCTCCCCCCTCCTCCCCCCTCCTCTCTCCCCCCCTTGCTCCCCCACCCCCCCCTCCGCCTGGTCCGGCGGCCCTCCGCCCGGCCTGTCCCGCCAGATGTATGAAACAGACAATCAGTTAGTAGTAGCTCAGTTCTTTATTGTTGTCTTTTGTTGCACTCAACTCAGATTTATTACTTGTATATCTGTGGGTGAATATTACATATATGATTGTAGACTGCATGATATTCAGCTAGGTATGACATATGCCGCAGTCTTTTCCACTGTTTTTGTATTTGCGATCAATATGTACACATGGATGCTAGGGAGGATAGTTTTTTGTTTTTTTTTGTAACCTTTACTGTTATCATATAACTTGGCAAACTTCAGATGCGAATGATACCGTCGATCACATGTATACATGATGTAATGTATGCTCCGCCGCAGGCGAATTTAAAAACTTAATAAAATTTGTGTTAAATAAATTAATAAATAAATAAATAAAAGTATTTTAAAGCTTATAGGGCCAGTAATTAAATAGGAAATTAACATTCCAATGGAAAAAATTTTACTTTAGAAGCACAGAATTATCAAAAATACTAGAAACTCACTTTTAAAGTGTTTTTTATCCATACGTTTGCTGTGGATGTTTTGATTAACGTTCACTGGGAAACATGATATGGCACAGACCTAAACTGCCTTTTACACTCACTTTTTTATGATATTCATTTTGCTTTTGCAGTACTTAAGAGATGCCCTCCAATGTTCAGAGACTGGGGAAAGGTGCATCTGTGTTTTTTGTAGTACTTGCGGCTAGCATCATGTGTATGTTCTGAGAAAGGGAATGATGCTAGTGTGTAAATGCAAAAAGAAACAAAAAATTGTGTCATTTTCCTTACAAGCAGATTTATATAGCATGAACTAGGCCCAGAGGCATTGGTGTGCTTTACGTGAGCACCAGATAGCATTACAGAGGGTCATATTATTTTTTTTGGTTCATGTAGATTAAGTGATTTGCCCAGAATCACAGGATGTCAAACTGACGCTGGGACTTGAACCTGGTTTCCCAATTTCAAAGTCAACTAAGGCCACAACCTGTCCCTGTTGACTGCAGTAATTGTTAGCTGGCAGACATAGGAGAAGAGCAGAGACTGATTCATCTCTATTGCTTGCATGGAGTGGAGGAGGACAAAAATAAACTGAGAAGCTCCCTCGCTGGCCTTCACCAACCCCCACCACCCGATGCTTCAGTCCTCTCCCCTGCTGCAGTCCCCTGAATAGTAAGTGCTAATGGCTTCCCATCAGCAGCTCCTGTCACACCTGGAAGGAGGCAGGCACACCTAATGCTCTGACAGTCGGAGCGGAGCAGCCACCCCATTGTCATTCTGCATCTGACATTGACCCGCTGGCCTGACTTCATGAGCATGGGGCCATGTTTCTTAAGGCTGTAACAACAGCCTTTCATGCTGTACACCAGGGGTGGAGTCCTTAGTAGGCCTAAAAAACGGCTCACGAACTGGCCTCAGCCAAAGGCCCATCAGCCAATGCCATATTGCCCGCCTTGCCAATCCGAGGCTGGTGTTAGGAAGCCAATGGACCCAAATTCTGGCTGTATTCTAGTACCCATCCAGTGGACGGGGAACCAGTTTACCTTGCTTGTACCAGGGTCCTTGGAAGCATTGCTACGCCACTGTCTAGACCTGCGATAAAGTTCTGCTCCACTGTCCTAATGTCTCCGTCACCACTATTTAAAGCCTTAAATACTGTTTACAAGTCCAACAGCAGATTTCATCTCAGCATGGCGAACAGGCGTTCTCTGAATAATCTGGGGAGTTGCAGCACATCATGCATGTTCTAGATTGGGCCAGATGGGGTGCAGCACCCAAGGTCTTGGTGGCCAGGGAGTCAAACGGTTTTATTTGGGAGTGTTTACTTGTGTAACCAAGGACCTGATTTGTAATCCTGGTTTTGAATAAAACATCTACTTACCAAAAGTAAGAGGCCATTCAAATGAGTGGGCACCAATGTACCCTCTAATTATTTTTCTCTTTGTGTGGCAACAGAAAGTTTGTGAGTGTGCTTTTCTCAGCTGTGTGCCAAATCGGGCTAGCAGCCAGGAGTATGGGGCCTTATCACAAAGGAAAATTCCATTGTAAACATAAGTTTATGACCAAACTGACCTCACATATAATGGCCAGTGTTAGACCTGTGTTAGACTTTAGGGTGGCGTTTCCACAAACTCTTTGCCTTACTCCGTCTGTTTTTGCTGAATTCGTTTTTGTTGGACTTAGAACTCTGTGCACTTTGTGGCTACTAACCAGTGCTGAAGTGCTAGTGCTCTCTCCATTAAATATGGTAAAATTGGCTTATACCAAACTTTCACATTTTATTTAAGTACCTAGAAAAGCAGCAGTGTACCCAGGGCCTGTAAATGAAATGCTACTAGTAGGTCTGCAGCACTGATTGTGCCACCCACTTAAGTAGCCCTTTACACATGTCTCAGGCCTTCCAATAAAGCCTGTGTGTGCAGTTTCAAACTGCCTTTTTAACCTGGCAAACTAAACTAAAGGGTGCAGTGTATTTAAAAAGTTGGACATGTACTTTTAACATTTACATGTCCTGGTAGTGAAAAACTCTTACATTTGTTTTTCACTTCTGCCAGGCCTACAGCTCCCAGAGGATACCATTGGGTTACCTTATTACATTTAATAAGATAACTTTCAGTTGGGAACAGGTAGGAGTTTGGTCTCTAAAGAATTGTAATTGAAAACCCTCTTTGATGGTAAACTAAGTTGGATTTTAAGTCACTATTCTGAAAATGCCACTTTTAGAAACTTGCCATTTTGCTGTCCCATGCATTTGGTGCCCACAGCCTGTATTCTCGGACACATGACTAAATCTAGCTGGCAGTTTGTCTTTGTGTGTTGCTCCCAAGAACAAAGATGGGTGGCTGCATCCTAGGGGGAAATGTGGTTATCACCTCCATTAATCTTTATGTATACCATAAAGAATAATGCCTCCCAAAATCTGTATATACTCAGTACGTGGAACATCACGTTGGAGTGTAGTGATCCTTTAAGTGCATTTAGCTTGTTGCCTCCACAAGGTCATGTAACTCTTCAGAAAATTGTAAAATCCTGAATATGCACATTTGAGTGCCCCGTGTCCCATATATTTTATGCAATACATAAAGCATAAGGCAAAGGCCTCTAAAACAAGCATTGGCATAGCCAATAGGTCTCGCTTTTGGGACCTTATAAGTATTTAGTTATGCAGCACAATATCCTTGGTGCAACAACATTAACTGTTGCATGGTTAAACACTTATAAGGTCCCAAAGGCGAAGTCAAGTAACAAGTGTGTTTCTGAAGTTAAAAAAACATGTGTGGTTGAAAACATTAGCTGCACGCGTTTGCCTCCGAAAGCAAACAAACAACATTCCAAACACACAAGCCCAGGCAATCGGAAAAAATTGTTGGCCAGTTATCCTAAAAGGCGAGAAGCAAAAAAACCTGTGACATGGTCAGTCGCCATGGGATGGAACACACACCAAAAGGGAGGGACAAATGGCCATGATTTACCAATGAAAAGTAAGGAATTTACTGAGGCACACAAACCAAACAATTAATTTGCAATGCAACAGGTCTCGCATTTACATTAGTTTGAGCTATTGGCATTGTAAATGACAATGCCTTTATTTATGTTTTGGTTTTTGAAACCTAAATAAAATGCATTGTCATTTACAATGCCAATAGCTTAAACTTGCGTAAATGCGAGACCTATTGCATTGCAAATGCTTGTTTTTATTGTAGTGCAGTAATGTAACAGGTAAAGCAGCTGACTTTGGAACTGAATTGAAAGCCTCATTGAGAGCATGCCTCGGTCCTGCAGTTGAGATCTTTTTAACACAGTGTTTTTGAGCTTGTAATGTGTCTCCCTCAGGCAAAGCTTAAGTATTTGCATGGCAGTGAGATAAGCATCCTTCGGGGGATTAAAAGCGGTTTAAAAGGAGACCGGTGTGATAATGACTGAGCCCGGGGACGAAAGCTATGGCGTAGACACACAAAATTATATTAGTTTGAAAATTTAACGAAAACATAGAGGAAACGGCTTAAAATCAGGAAGCAGGAGGCATAGACAGATTGCCACTGTGTTTGTATGTTTTTTACGAAAGCATCATGGATGGGGTCTTGTTGAATAACAATGAGATTTAGAGCTATTGACGCCACCCTGAATGGCAATATTTTATAGTGTTGGATGTGCAAGGATGCCTGTGTTAATACTGAGGGCACCACACAGGAGCTGACGGGGTGAGCAGTCTGAGACAGCACTGCCGGGATGCACACTTTATGCACACAGAGGTGGGGTGGTAGATTGGGGCTACGGAGTACATGGAAGTTAGGATGTCCTGCACTTACTGGTAGCTGTGGAATGCAGCAGCAGCCCTGCTCCAGTCCCTACGTGTTGTGCGCAGAGCAGCAGTAGGCAGAGCCCCAGGCTGCAGCTTGTTTGCACGGGATGCTGGCGGGGGGATGCCACGCCACCCATTGAATCTTAAGAATGTATCAACAAGAACAATTAAGGAGCGGATGGAACTCAGCAGCCACTGCCCCTCTGTAGTGAGAGCTACAGGGGAAGCAACCAAGGGAGGAGTTGAATGTCGCTGTGGAGAAATAACGCTGTGTTTTGAAGCGCAGCTCTCAGCTCTATCCCTTAAATGTAAAGTAAAAGTGGGGCTGTTGATAAATAAATAAAGGCGCGTGCTGCATTGGGAGGTGGGAGGGGCGTGCTTTTGAGGCAATCCAATAAACAGCACTCCAAGCAGACGACCCCAAAGTGAAAGCGGCACTGTTATTAAATAAATAAAGGCTTGGCGATGCTGTTTTTGAGGTGGGAGGGGTCTGCTTTGAAGGAAAGGCAAGAAATAATCTCGAAGTACATGGGCGCCGTTAATACATAAATAAAGGCTCACTGCCATGCTGTGTCGGGAGGTGTGAGGGGTCTGCAAGCGGCGCTGTTATTAAATAAATGAAGGCGCTCAACCATGCTGTGTCGGAGGTGGGTGGGGACTGCCTTGGACGAAAGGCAAGAAACAATTTTGAAGCACACAAGCGCCATTAATAAATAACAAGCGCTAAAACACAAGCGCGGCCCAGCGGCCGCGAAAGTTAACTATTAACTGAGAGGGGGAGCAGGAGGTGAGCCTGCGAGTGGTGCGCGCGCCTGGAAGAGCGACGGCTAAAGGAGGGGGAGCAGGAGGTGAACCTGTGAGTGGTGTGCGCGCGCCTGGAAGAGCGACAGCTAAAGGCCCTGAGAGGAAAGCCAGATGGCGCCTGTGCGCGTTACTGTGCGCGTAACCGCACGCTCTAGGCCACACAAAAAGCTTTGGTCGGCTTTTTGAAGCCCACTTACTAAAAGTCTCGCCCGGGCAGCGCATGCGCTGGCTCAGGCGAGACCTAAAAACAATATTGAGTTGTAGGAAAGATCTCACCTGCAGCCTACCCTGCCTCAGATCTACCTGCCTTTCAGAAACAGCAGCCTGCCAGGAGTTTTCACAATATCCTGGTGATCTGTCCAAGCTCTAATCAGAGGCTCAGTGTGATAAGACCCTTTTATGTATCAAGTATTTTTTTTATTTTTTTATATAGTTCAACTCTGCCCAACCAGGCTAACACGACATGTTACAAGTAAAACTACATTGGCGAATGGAACTCTCCTTAGAGTGAAAGTGGAGAAAACGATGAACATTAAATGTTAACATAAATCAGTCACCAAGGCAGGAAATGTAGAAGGAATTTGGTCAAGTGGGAAGAGGTTTGAGAAGAGTAAAGGAGAGATGAGGGAAGAGAACACACTGGTAACAAACCGGAGAGGGTAAAACAAAGGTGAAAGGTGAGTGAGTGAGTGTATGTGATAAATGGGTACATAGGAATGACAGAGCATGAGAATGTGAAAAGTGAGAGGAAAAGGAGTAGTTAGGTGGCATTAGGTAAACACAAAAGACGAGCGAGCTACAGTAGAGGATGAGTAAAGAAGGGTATGGAGAGGGAAGACGATGAAGAAATAGGAAACCATTTACAGAACAAGGTAGGGCCAAAACAAGTGGACTTTCATTTTTTTGTTGAACTGAGGATAGTCCATATGTGGATTGAGGTCTTCAGGTAGAGTGTTCCATAGTAGACTAAAACGCAAAGGTGCACCACTTAGTAACAAGAAACAATAGACACATCACAAAAAATCAAGTCCGTGTCCATAGTATTTTCCATATATTTTCTTCTTTTATTTCTCAAAGTATTCTAGATATAAAACCACAGCCGACGCGTTTCGTCCAGTGATGCACTTCTTCAGGGCGTTAGAGCCAAAAAGGCGGGCACTCCTGGAGATAAGTCAACATCGGAGTTCCACCCTCTGGATATATGTTACGCTGAAATTGCCCAAAGCTCTTATCCTCTGTATAATAATAAAATCAAGATAATTATTCCTTAATTGGAAAAGGCAGGATTCATTCATGGGAATAATACCCTCCACAGGAATCCTTCCGAAGTGCGCCTCACTATGATAAAGTGGGCCAACAGTAGAAACGGGCAATCTCCCAATACAGCCTTGATATGGCTAAGACAAACGGCGACCTCGAGCAATCTCCTGTGAGGCGAAGAGTGTTCCATAGTGATGGGGCTTGCTCTGACAAGGACTGGGCTGCAGCAGGGTGTGTTCTGAATTCTTTAGATTTTAATACAAAAATCTTTCTACTCCTGAGGCTTTTACATCCTCTAGATAGTTTTAGAGGAAGATATGATGGATTTTATTGGTGGATGACTTTAAAAATATTACAGGCAAGCTTGCTCTCGGACTATTGTACTCAGACCTTTGAGCGTCCTGCATTTTAAAGCAACAAACTGGATATTTTTCATAGAATGATAGAATGGTAGGCGGATCAATGGACATTTTAGATGGAAGCTAGAAAGTTTTCTCATGCTTGAATACTTAACAGAAGTCTTTCCAAAGGTGTGGTTAAAGGCCATCTGGTTTATATAGAGGTTGTGACGGAAATAGAGTAACTGAGTTTGAAATCAGCCTCCTCGGTAGACAAATAGCTGATATCTATGTAGGCCACCAAATCAGGTCACTATGCTCTTTTCTGCTGAGAACGGCACCATGTTCCACTTCTGAAGCTACTGCTGCGGATGTAGATCATGATGGGAGAAATCCCTCCTCTCTAACCCTGGGGTCACTCTTCTCAAATCTATATCTGCCCAAAAAATTGCTACTCAAATTACTTTATTTGCTATACAACTGATGACAGTCAAACATTTATAAGAAATAAAGCCACAGAAATTATGTTACATTTCTTGTACAACAGTTAACGATTTCTGACCTGTGTGTATCAGTTGTTATTTTTAAAAAGGGTGACAGATATTTATTGTACTGATTCACACATCTATGGACAATGAATCTATCACAAAGGTGGAGCTCCAGGAGAAGGCAGCTTGCTCTCTCACTGGTTGAATACTAAGTTGGCTAGCTACATACTGGAATGGACTGTTCCCTTTTGAAATTGATAAGGCAGCAGTAATTATACGTCACCAGAACAGTAAGTACTTATTTTGAGCTCACACTTTTTCCAGCATAATGTACAAAGTGCTGGTCTTATTGACTCCATTGACAATCATGGTGCACTATCATTACGTGCAAAACACCCTAAAACTCAATTTAAGTGATGAAGATACCAGGCCATTGATTTTGTTCAGTGTAGACTGGAATTTCAATTTTTGCAACAGCAATAAGCCTAGGTCAATACATTAGTAAAAGCGAATCCCAAAAAGCCAGAAATAGTCATTGTTTGAACACTTTATTTCGTTTTCATTTTCTAACTTTTTTTCTTTTCCTTTGTCAGCAAAAGAGAGGAAAACTCCACAACAAATGTGAAAAACACGCAGTCCCTTCTACGTTGCACTGCACCCTCTCCAGTATCTTTTTTCAAGTTAATGGGGTCCCTTGGAGACAATAAGTACCTTAAATACAGACTACACAACCGGGAGTCAAATCATCTTGAAGTCACTATTCGGCAAAGCACGGATTCACATATGAGAGCCCTGCAGTACTTGTGTGATTGGCTCTGCTTTCCTTGCATGAAACATTATATAAAGGGAGGTGTGAGCAGAAAGAAGGCACAGTTCTATGATCGTCAGCTGTTTCTAAGGCCTGATCCATGTCAGATTTTCAGGGAATCCACTTAAGGTCCATTTATGCACAATGGATCTAAATGGAACTCATTTTCATACTCTGTGGGTATCCTGAACATCTGCATGGTTCCAGCGCTCCTGGACGTATGCTGAACACCCCTGTTTGTCTCCCAGGTAATGTGAAACAAGCACTTGCAAAGCCAATAGAACTGGTCTTATCAAGCCTGCATTTTTTTGTATTCTTTTTGTTTGCAAACATATGCAGTAGTCAAGCATACATAATGGATATTAAACGTGAAAACGTAATAAAGGTGGCATGCACGTTTAAAGCAAATAAGCAGAAAACTTTTGCAAGACTAAAAAATTTGAAATGACTGCAGATCTTTGCACTAAAGTGGACTACTTCTGACATGGATGTGCACATGTGCAAGAGCAAAATGCCACCACTCACAGTGAAGACAGCCAATGACTAAAGTTGGTTGATCTATTGCACCATGTTGTGGGTTGTGGTGGACAGAAGCACATTGTGAATGGCACACTAGCAGGCCAATAGATGAAAAGGGCACACTGACAACCCCTCTTTTTGTGTCTGTCTATATATTGAGTGATTTTAAAGGCTGGTGAGACAGCTAAAGATGTATCTAGGCTACACCTAAAGAGGACCCTGGAAAGGCATGCTAGGGAGTAGATGGGTGTTTATTTAAATTTAGTGGAAGTGCCACTTTGATCCTTTCCTTATTCTTTCAGTTTTTTCTGGGCTAGTTTGTCCTTGTGGAATAGTGAAAGTCAATGGATAATAATGTCCTTGGATTCCACCTCACAGGTTGACTTTGAGTTACTTAGTTCCTGTGCTCTGGCGGTGGCCATTCTTTCAGATCATGAGTCATCATTATTTCATTTAAAAACTGGCTTTTTGTGGACAGTACTAAGGAGCAGCAAATATTGCTCATGGTATTTGCCACATTCACCAGCAATTTTGCAGATGGGGACTGGATGGACATTTGTGGCACCACAAACACTTCTAGACTTTCAGCTATAGAACTAGGTGGATTTGGGAGACCTCTCAAACTCTTGCCTACTTTTCCTCTCAAACTCCTGTGTACCTTTACTTCTTTTGGCAATCTTTACCTTGTAGCCTCATTGCTGTCTTCAGCAGAATACCACTATTTCACCTACTCCGTTCTCTTCTATAGTAGAAATTGGTGGATGGATGTTTGTCCCTATACATACTAAATGACCACTGAATACATATTATTAAACATTCACCATGGACTTGATGCAAAGCCTTTTGGAGAATAAAAAGTCTATAATTCAGGGCTCAGATAAATACAGGAATACGCTTCATGCATTGTAATATATGGTGTCATTGCGCGCCTGTAGATTAGGCACCAATATATTCTGGTTTTAAGAATAAAGAGATTAATTCCAAATCTGATTACAGTAGATGCAAAGATCTATGTTTTTTAACGTCATGCTACAAGGGTGGTCTAACTGACTGACTTTAAGTTACCACAAGTTCTAGCAAGTTCTTAACTGGTTCTTCCACATGCATGTGGATTTGGGTGGATATTCCATGGAGGCAGCCAAATGCAAAACCCTTCGATTAATGAGTTTATTGCATATTATAGTCTTATAGCCCGCTGCAGAGAGTTATACTGGTTGTCAATGGCCCTGAACCTAAGTCATAGGCCTGTACCGCAGGTGAGGGCCTATAACAAGGGCCTTTAACAACCGGTATAGCCAGAGGCAGAGGGGCTATAAGGCTTTTAGAACAATCCACCCACTGAAGGTGTGTGTTCTAAATGAAGACGGGAGAAACAGATAGAAATACATTGGAATGTTGGAGCAGAAGGCATAAACTAGCTGTTATTAGCCCTGAGCCACTTCATTGTCTTCAATGGAGCTCCCAACATTCTAGTGTTCTAATATAAACTTATAGCCCACTTCTGAAGGCTATACTGGTTATTGAAAGCCCTGAACCCAAGTGATAGCCCCAAGACACAGGCAAGAGCCTATAATGAGGGACAGTGCCTTTACCAACCAGCATAACCAGAGCCAGACAGGCTGTATGGCTATTAGAGCATTTCACCCACTGAGGATAGGATGTTCTAAATTAAAAAGAGAGAAACGGAAAGACAAACATTGGAAAGCTGCAGCAGAAGGCTTATACCAGACATTATTTGCCATGAGCTACTTCATTGCCTTCAATGGAGTTAACATAATTCAAATCTTCTAATTAGTATTATATGTATTTGCCTTCCAGTTTCATTATTTTTAATTTACACCTTTTGTTTTTTTCTACTCTGATTAGTTTGTTTTTCATTTTTGTATTTGATATTTGTAATCTGTTACTTAGCATTTGAGGGTTTGCATTTGTGTTTTATGGAAAAATTATTGAAGGAAGAATCAGCTCGACAATACTTTGACTCTAATGTGCCAGTACTTTATATTTGAATTAATATCGTCTTGTCCTTTTCGTTTTTTGTAATGAAATATTTTAATGGTAATAATTTTGTTGATAATTACAGTAACAATTAACATTAATAAGATCACAAATATGTTTTGCAAAATATTTTAATCTAATTCATCTTCACTCTTTTGATAGCTGTTTGTCTCATCAGGATATTTGTTCTTTGTAAATCAATATTTAAGGAGAGACATAAGATATAAAATTATATGGGAAGAGAAAGGGGACTTAGAAGTAGGACGTTTGAGAGGGGTATATTATGAGTTACCATACAACTAAGAGGGAAATCTTATTTACACAACTTTGATGGTTTCACTGGAAACCCTCCAAAGATACATGATTTGAGGATATTGTTTTGGGGATGGCATTTTACAGACTAGAAAAATAACACCAGAATGTTTGATCATTTTTAACTTAGAATTTTCTGTTCAATGGCAGATTATGCCTTAAGCAATTGGACAAGCTTTATTCACATGTATACTCCTCATATGCGACCAGTACTGCTTACATTAGTATTTTTGGGTACTTCATGGCCCTATGAATATTTTCACGACTTCATATACGAAAATATGGTTATTTGGAATGTTGATTGTGAATCAGAATTACAAATGCTTTTTGACACGTGTTGCAATTCATTTGAAAGTCAATGAATAATTGTAATTCTGAGAGTTTATTTTGGAATTCAGAACTCACATTAATTTATATTTTTGGAAAAAACATTACTATTAATTGATTTGTCATTTGGAAATTTTGCTTTGAATGATACAAAGCTCACACTTTAGTATTTTGAATTTGGAGTGGCTCGAAGATTCTTCACCATTTGGTGTAGTGGTGTGTTTCTATGTGATCTGTAAAATGCTGATTCCTTATAATGCAACCCTCTGGGGAGATAATGAGTGTTCCATATATAAGTTCACGTTGTTCTTGGGATTTCTTTGTGCCAATCTCAGATTCCGCAGTTGGTACCTTTCTGGTAATGGGCATCTTGTTTCCAGTGCTGGATGTGAGATGGTGGAACATCAGTCAGTCATTCTTTAATCATTTTTGAACAATTGGGATTATTCGGGTCCAGAAAGTGTTTAAAAACCTGGTTCTGTAGGATGCACTATGCCTACATTTGTAACACGGAATTTACTCTCTCGAGGTGTGGGCAAATGGTTACATTATTGGGTCATTTATTAAATCAGTCTCCAAGACCTCTGTGTCCTGAGACAGCCTCGAAGATGTATGTGCCAAAAGAATTGTAGCATAACGGAACGTAGCATAACATAACCTGGAGTTCATACTCTCTCCTGTCTTGTCTTTCAGGAAGGCGAATGGACACATCCAACTCTTCTTCAATAGCATAGAACTGCCCAGAGTGGGTGGTGGCCCTCGACACACAGCACCACCATCTCCCAAGGTATGTGAGCACCATAAAGACAATTGGTAATTCACCTACGAGAAAATTCAAAGGAGTGTGGCGTGTGCCTTCACTGGTTGTTCATACTTGGGTGGATTACAAACGTGTTTCCCAATGCAGCCAGTTCTTTGTAATTGAAAATTCATCAATTTTATTATGTTGCAGAGTTTTCAAAATGCTTGCGTGGTGTAGATTATTATCTATACCTCTATATGGAGAAAATAGAGGCACAAAGGTGAAATTAGCTGAAACTTTCCTCATAGCAAAAATGATTGAAAATGCAGAATTTTCCAAATAGTCCCAAATGTTCAAAACGTTGTAAAAAGCTATTTATGATTTTGAAAACGCTTATCATTGACATTAAAAAGGTTTTAGAAGATGTTAAGATGTTCTAAATAGTTTTAATTGAAACCTACAGAAGCTTTGCCTTTTGTGTCCAGATGCCACAATTTTGCTGGAAAAAATAGACAACTGTACATTAGAACAATTTACTCTCCCACAATTTGCTTTGGTAAAACTTTCCAACTTTGCCAATTTTAAGAACTTTCTTCCAAACGTTCTAGAAGTTTGAGCTGGCAACTTTTCAGTATTTTGCAGTTTAGAACATTGGGCCAGTAAAGTGAGTCTTGTTGGTTAATCGTCTGGAATTTACATTGGCTGTTGCTTGTAAAGTGAAAAACGTGGTGCAATTTCACAGACTTCTCGTTGATATTAGATAATGGTGTTGGGAGATTTGCCCCCGAGTTGGGATAACATTGGCAAGAAAGAATTTGACACATAGTACCTCTAAAATAGGAAGAGTGGAGGAGAAAAGTAATAAAGTGAAGAAATTCTCTGACTAAGTTAGAAAGTTTTTTTAACCCTTGATCTTTTTATCCGCAACATATCATCTATTTGGTCTGCGGCTGCTGACTCTAGAAATAGCAATAGATAGGTTTGCTGTCAATGCATTGGCATCTGTATGAACAGCCCCATCATTTACAGGCAAAGCTTCACTTACTAAGCAAGACTTACATGGGTGGTGTCAATGAGCAAAAGAGGTACAAAGGCATATAGCATTTAAACCAAGCGATGAGATCATGTGACACTGAGAAGTTGTTAATATCGCAAAAGGTCAATAAAAATAGTATGCTACTGCACTACCAAATGCCTACATAGAAATAGCACCGAACATGGACTGCCATAAACTGAAACTCATTAATCATTATATAAGATATGTGCATCTAAAGCTAAGTTTGGTGCTGAAAGGAAGGACATGTAAAATGTATTACCTGAACAAAGTTTATCTGAGATAACGATTATTGGCTGCCCATATTGGGTTTTGTGCTTTTCGTACATGTACGACCTTGCATAGTTTTTCTGCCCACACTGGCAATATTTTCCTAGCAAGTGCTGGATGGTGCTAAACCTGGGTGTTGGGGTTTCTTGCGAGATAACTTTCAAACTCCTTTCCTTGTGACTTTGGAGTCGGATTCCTCAAAAGGAGGTTGAAAGGTCCCTGTTTTAAAGTGAAAATCTTTCTCAAACTAAGTTTAATAATATTGATGTTCATGACAATTACAGGAAGTTCACTAGAGAAAAACTTTGACTCATCCGCTAGCAGAAAACCCTCTATCTTAAATCCATGGCCCTATGAGAAAGCATCAATTCCATCAAATCCAAGAAAGGCCAAGCCAAAGTAAATGAGATTGCAAGGGTAAATTATTTTCCTAAGACATCCAAGGATATAGAGCGTTATTGCATTCCTTGATGGAACACCCACCATGTATAGAGCTTCACAGCCTATTTTTATGTGAATTTTTTCTGATATGCCATGGAAATGTGGTTTGCAAAAACCTTGAAATGGTTGTTCACGGGTGACCAAAATGTCAATAAAACACACCTGTATACCTGACTTCTTTTGAAAGGAAGTGGTGCCAAATGGAATGAGTTTGACCTCAATATGCAACGGTATGAATGAAAAGCTTGTTATAATGAAGGCTCTCTCTAGGACACGATGATCCACATTCTATGCATTCTCAAGCGCACAATGTTTGTTTTTCAGTGATCTGACGAATTGGCTTTTGATTTGTTGTAAATTTAATATAGGTATATCTTAAATTTTAAATAGATAGAATCATTTCGAAGTAATTTGCTTACAATAAATATGATATTGCATCGACTTCAGTATGAGAGGGAATTTTTAGGGAGATACACAAGAAGTATACTCAACTTTCTGTGCTTCCGTCTTATGGCCCCTATTTACCAAAAAGAGGGAAGCTAAACCCATATGAGTGAGCACTGCACCCCCTTGATGACAGTGAGAGAAGAATCCCAGGAAAAGTAAGAAAAAGATGCCAAAGGGAGGGGGACATAAAGAAAGAGCAATGGAAGTTAAAATGAAAATTGATGGAGAGAGTGAGGGGGGATGGATGTGTCACAGTAGATTTTAAAGTCATAAGGAGACTTGATTGGAAGGAGTAATATCAAAATGATTAATGTCAGTGCAGACACATTATAGATCAATAACAGACAGGGCACACTGCCAGTGAAACAGATGGATGGATATTAGATTAAAAAGCAAATCAATTCTATGACAGGATTAGGACTCCCGAGAGACCGCTGACCAGGAGTAAAACTCCTCACTGAGTACAGAGCTCATATATAGTGGCACTTTGCAGTGAGAAGAAACCCTTGCATACCAAGATCCCAGCACCTCTCCTGACGTCAGGCATAACCAACGCCAACCAATAGATCTACTCCAGTGAGCATCACCCACTTTCATGCAAACAGGTATAACTTTCACTCACTGTGTGGCCACCTCTGGTGAGGGTCGCGCAAAATATATTTTTTTATTATCCTTTTTACTCAGTTTTGTAAAAGAAAGAGGCACCAAACAAGCAAGAAAGGCAGATTTTGAGAGAGAAATTTACAGAAGTTTTAAATTGAATCAGGTATTATGTATCATTTACAGTATCTACAACCTGGATGGGAAAAAAGCTAGCCTATAATATGCTTCAGTAGAACTCACATACTACCTAAATGTTCTGTAGAGCATTCCTTTGTCCCCTGGTACTGCCTCTACCATGGTGTCATATTATTCGGGGGTATAACAATTCATTTAAAAACTTCTGCCATCAGTTACCTCCTCGTCCAATATCTTGTCATTTTTGCTGCATTCCTTGTGAATGGCCTCAGCCAAAGACCACTCCAGAGCATCTTTTAGCAATGTGTCTAACCCTGGTGCCAGCATCCACCTACTATCCTCATCTACTGAATGCCACCTCCAATGAGTATCACTCTACTGGCCTGAAGTCAGATTTACCCCATGCACACTTGGAGTTCAGCTCCGGTGAGTATCACCTACTCTCATGAAGTCAGTTCTGCAACCTTAACCTGTTCTACATCCTCATGCTGTGCATTATTCTTCCACTTTGTGGTTGGCCAGAAAATATTCCTCACAATAAACAATGTTATTTTAGCCTTCGACCACAGGCTGATTTCAGTAGGGCGAATGGCACCAAGGACCGTATTAAATACTGAGGGTAACCGACACCGTCGATAAGTAGAATTGGCTGTACATTGAAAGATCCAGGTTGTACGTGATCTTCAACCATAAGAGGTCCATGTTGGAGAATTAATGATTCCGGGGAAATTGTTATCTCTGTTCCTTCAAAGACATTCTGGAAATCTAAACTATGAAGAGTACTCCCTTTAAATGTTGTCAAAAGTGGCACAAAACCTTGCTGCTACGGATGAGCTCAGTGTGTGTAATCGATGCCTACCCTGCGAACATTAGTCTGAGGGTGGTGTTCTGTGCTCTTTGTTTAAACCTAATGCGTTAATAAATAATTAACGAAGAGGACGAAGCAGCACTGGGCACATCATGCTTTACAGAAATTTGTTCAAGGAATAATTCAAACAAAACAACCAACCATGTCATACTTGGGTTTCTCAGATGAGGAGGGCTTCGATGCCATTGAGTGGACAGAAGAGATACAGGGGTAATAAATGTATTACTCAGAGGTCGAAGACACAAGAGCATATAAGTACCAGATTTAATACCAAAAATATTTTATTGAAGTAAATAAGACTGAAAAGTGCAGTGCCTCATGGAGGTAAGCCTCTGAAGCTAAACAAATCAGAAAACTTCGACACTGAAGACACTGGCAGATTAAAGGGTCGTTGGAAAGAAAAATCCTTCTGGGTCAAAGCCAAAAAACACGAGCAAGGAAAAGCCAAAGAAAATATACCCACCTTCAAAGGATGATCGAGATTGAAAATTGCCTACTGAGAAAGGCACTGCTAAAAAAAATTACAAAAAACATTAATGGTTACCGAGGTCACCAACCCGGCAAAGTCTTTTGGTGCTGAAAAACAGAATCAACATTTGGGAGCTGAAATAGCATCCCTACTGCAAACAAAACGACCCCTGATAGAACAGGTCAAAAGAGACCTAAGAAGGACATTGAAACAAGCTCTCAAAAGGTCGTAGGCTGGCGAGTAACCTCAATGCTAGAGCATGGACAGGATGGGAATGAAGATACAATCAGAAATGACAGCAGTCAACAGCAGGGCCTGGAAAAGGACACATATGCACATTACAATCAGCACAAAGACGAAATCTGGTGAAATATTTAAACTGATTGCCCACATAGAATCTTACCATTCCAGACCATCACTGTCAGAGGATTTGGCGGTGGATTATGAAGACATGAAAATAACATTTAGCACATATTGGGCTCTGCTAGAGGGGGATGGGGAGGAGGTGGAAGCATGCTTACTACTAAACCCTCTATAAAGGAAAAGCCAGTTCGTACCTGTGCTAGAAAGTGTATTGTAGCAAAGCAAGAAGTTTCCCAAAATGCAGCAACATTCAGAGCTGTAATACACAGAACTACGAAGATTCAGTCTAAGGTAATTGAAATACCCTTCAGGAGTAAACAACTGCTTGGTCCAACAGAAGATGATTCCATCGAACAGATGACGAGGGCAAATGAAACCACCAAGGCACTGGGGGCATTACAGACTAGAGGCAGTCTAAAAGGGGTTTCCCTACCAGCATATAGACATGGTTGCCAACCATACTCACAAGGATGGTATGCAGTCTTACTCACTCTTCACTCCCTTCTGCACAAGAGGGTAAAACCACTGCATAATCTATGCAGAACATGTGAATCTGCAATAGATTCATGTGTAAAAGAAACATAACTTAAAAACTGTTTTGCGCTTGAAACTTGTCCAGATTTGCATATGATCCTCCCAACTCCTCATTGAAGAAAGGCAGATATTAAATAATAATTATAGTAATTATGCCCCATAAAAAATTATCTAGTAAGAAGAATGCAGATGAATACCATGACATTATGGGCCCCCCTTCAGCCTCATAGCGGGTCACACTCGCTCCACTGGTGGCTGATGACCAAAATAAAATGTTGTTTGTTTCAAAGAATATTTCCAGATCCAACTACTTGGTGGTGGAATAACGCACACCATGTGTATCTCTGATTTTCAAGCTATATAATTATTGATATAGATAAGTACTTATGCATGACCCATGCCCAATGACAAACAGCTCTACTCTCACTGAGTGGCCTCTTCTAATGAGTAACACCCCTGAAGTCAGGCATGGACCTGCTCACTGATTGGCCACCTCTGTTCGACATCCCCATACGTTTCTGAAGTTAGACATGCCCTTCATTAATTGAATGGCCCCCTTCAGTGAGCAATACATTTTTCTAAAGTCAGGATGGTTTTCAGTTTCTGAGTATCCAATTCTCATCAGTATCACGCTACTTTTTTTTTAAGTCAGATCCTCGGCCAATGAGAGTCCCAATTTTTCTAAATGCTGGCCAGCTGCCGTGAAGTCAGTCTCCCTGCTTCCGTTGTTATCACAGGGTATATTGTAGTGTATCTGCTACAATGTTTCCCTGTCCCAGAAGCATGTCTGTCTTCACATTCAAGTCTCTGTGTACATTCTTGGCCCCAGTGTAAGCTATGTCCTGCCCTAATGATACTGTATTCCAGTCTCAGTGGTGGAGTATTCACTGGCTCGCTGTCTGTGTATTCACTTGTCTCAATGAATGAGTCTGCCAGCCCCCGGTGTACCTGTCTCTCTGAGCTAATGGTCACACACTTTTGTCACTGCACACGACTCCTTGTCCCAGTGCATGTGACGCCCTTTCACATTATCTGCGTTTCTTCTCTCAGTTACCGTGGCGGCCATCTTTCTTTCAGAGTAGTGGTGTGTTGTCGCTGTCTCATTGTTCATGTCTCCTGAGCACTGTGTCTGTTTCTTCCAGCATTGGTGTAGTCCCTGCCTGTTGCATATGTATCGCTGTCCCACTGGTTATAGCTCTGCTGTCCAGTATAAATGCCTCCTCGCCCTATACATGAAGTGTCCCTCCATTGTAGTGTCGTAGTATTCTGTGTTTCACTGTCGGCGTGTTCCCTGACTTTGTCACGTTTGTTCCTGCTCCACTGTCCGTCTCTCTGTGCCATAGCTGCCAAGGTTCCAGATTGGCATGTGTGACATTTTCATAATTTCAGTGTAATTATGAGTGACATTTCAACAACTATGAGTGACACTTTCTCACAAGCAAAATCGAGCAATGAAGACAGGGAATCATATCATATATGTACTATAGCACATAAACAGGTAAGAGCTGTCAGCATGACCGTCAATCACAGAGAGAGAATCAAAGAGAGCAGCACTCGAGAGAAAGTAAGTTCAGGTATCTGCAGGTCTGTGGACTGATGCTGGGTGATAAAATATAATGTGCACCGTTATAAATAGTTTCTTGTGCATGTATTTAGCAAGAATTACCTTTCAAGTTATATTGCCAAATGACTCTAATGCAGGTTACGATTTTCAGTGCTACAGTGCTTCAGGATTGTGAATGCAAAAGCAGAAGAGCTAATAAAATATAATACAGATCTTGCTTTAAACGAATTTAAGAAACAGTCACTGTACTTGGGACCTCTATTCAGGAAAAACACCAACCTTTCCCTCGCAAAGCTCGAGGTTAGCACATCTCACTATCCACGTCACAATATCAACTTAAGAAAAAATGATCTTACCATCATCCAGGTATGCATGTCAAATGCCTGCTCAAGAGTCCACTGTACACCTTCAGAAGCAGTAGATTGGTACGGGCTCTCTTATAACTTCTGTTCTTAAACTAATTCTGGACTTGCGCGCTCTATGATTGCAGGTAGACCCTAGTCTACATCTGGCTGAAGGCAGGCTGTAGCCACCGCAGGCCGTGGCAATTCAAGTTGGCTTCCAGTGAAAGCCTCCAGGCCGCTGTCTCTGGTCTACAGCTGGCTGAAGGCAGGCTAAGGCCTGAGCCACCACGGGCCGTGGCAATTCAAGTTAGCCCCCAGGCCCGCCTCCAGTGAAAGCCGTCCAGGCCGCTGTACTGCCCTGACTCCTGTGAGTCCCGGGCGGGGCAGTCCAGTCTTCGTCGACTCTGCCGTAAAATATTGAATTCAGCATGGGGTGCGGGGGGGTAAAATAACAGCAGCTGAGAGCACACGACAGCCCACGCCTGTGAGAGCTGCTGCAGGAAGCGCCGCGAAGGTCACGGCCGGGTGCCATGATTATCTGTAGCGCTCCGGGCGGCCGTAATTGTTTGTAGCTCTCCGGGCAGGCGCAGCCGTGATTATTTGTAGCGCTCCGGGCGGCCGTGATTATTTATAGTGCTCCGGCCACGGTATTATGATGCGCTCCATCCGGCCATGAGTATAGGCAGGCCTGCCTCCGGTCATGATAAACTAGCTAGCCGCCTTTTTTAGCTCTCTTAACTCCCCGCGCTCCAGTAGCAGGATGTGACGTCCCCTGCGACGACGTCAGGCAGACATCCGCGGTATAATTGGATCACCATCATGATACATTGTAACAGTTGAGTGAGGCTGCCAGCAGCCTTAGTTTAGCTGGGAGCCTCAAGCCTGCTGGGGTAGCGCGCACAAGCGCAACCGAGTCAAGGGCAAGCCACAGACTCTAAGTTGTATTCCGTGTTTTCTGTGACAGCCGACACACAGCATATGCGTGACAATGCATTTCAGTGCGGTAATGCAGAGTACCACACTGAAATGCGTTAGTCTAACGCGTGTTGCGTGATACTTGGCAGGACTGCTGTGCCGAGGTGTCAGAGTGCCCTGAGCCCCGCTATCAGTGTCAGTGTCAGTCTGTCTCCTCACCCAAGCCCTGATTATGAGTGACAGTGTCCCAGTCCGGACGGGATACCGCTTCAGGCGTTTACAGGGAGCCTGGGGTCTGTGGACTCAGTAATTGCAGGACCGGAGCCACCAGACCCGGTGAAACTGCTGCAGGGGCAGTGGAAGGGAGTGTGGACAGGAACACTGCCCGCCCCTTGCTCTACCAATAAGGGGGAAACCCACAATGCCTCCCTCTAGAATCAACCTGGCCGTGGCCTGCCCTGGCCGCAGGCTCACTTCATCCCCACCCTGACCCACCTTCTGGGAGCTTGCAAAAAATGTCAGCAGATCTGTCCCCGGAATTGGGAACAAACAGCGTAAAAAGACTCAGTATTCTCAGGTCCATATGGCTATTCCTCATTCTGGGAACAAAACTTGTAAGTGTTGTTTTTTTGGTGCAGGGGCATTGGCCGGAACCGGAGATTCGTCTCCCCAACCTCCGTTACCCTTCTGCAACGTCTTTCAAACTTGTAATCAGGGCCCTAGTGTTTTTGTGTTCCAATTACCAGTGTCAGTGTGTTCCATGACCCTGATCGGATCTATTCTCTGTCCAGTACATTTATTTTCCTATCCCAATATATTCCCTGTCTCAGTGTTAGTTTCCTCTCAATTGTGAAAGTACTTATAGCCAAGTGCCTTATAAATGAAGACATCAAAGGTCTTAGCTATTTCTAGTATGGGGGCACTGTGCCTACTCTTGTCTAAAAATGGGCACCTTCAAAAGGGAGCAACAATCTCAACAGTGCCATCATCCTTGCTGGTTTATTTATCGTGAATTCAGGGTAACCTCAATTATCATAAAGGAGGGTTTTCACGCAGTAGTGCTGTAAATTCAGTCAGTGATTTATGATTTCTTTAGACAAATCATAGTTCCACAAAGTTCCCTTCCACCAGAAGCTAAAAGTCTATACCAAGCAGTGTACAGAATAATACCACCCTCCTTACAGCAGGCATGACACTTTCCTCTACGACAAATCTGAGCTTCCTTGAAGTCACTGCAGCTAGTAACTTCTCCATCTTCTAACATGGTTTAAAATAGAGGTTCGTGGTAACAAAGATTTCCCACATGTCCCACTCTCACAGGGCATAGAATTGTGAACCTCTTGATTATGGATGTCCTGTCCACGCTAGCCAAGCCATAATAAAGCATCGAACTTGGAGAAACAAAAAGCTCACATGATCCCATGACATTCGAGCCACTAAACCCAGATGTTGGCATCACCTTCCTCGGTGGAACGCAAAAAAACAACACTGGGACAGGTGAAGCATCTACCATTTAAGCTGAACTATTCTTCCTCACTGTTGTTTGGCCTCCACACTCAAGATGCTTGCAGATAAGGTCACCACGCCGGTCACAATGATCCTCAATTGTGCTTTTCCTAAGGGCGAGATCTCCTCTTCCTTCAGAGGAGTGTTGGAACATTGAGTTAGCAGCTGATTTCCAACCTTCCCATTGTCCAGAAGATAATGGCGGCCATCATCTGTGAGTAACTGCAGAGGCTCTTGAAAACCCATCCGTCGCTTGGCAGCCGTCAGTCGGGCTTCCCTCCCAGGCGGTTGATAGAAGCTGGTCTGGCAGCAGCAAAGGCTGTCTACTCTGGGCTAGCATCAAGGAGTGGTTGGCAGTCCTGATATTATTAAAGCTGTTGAATGCCTTCAAGACTGCAGTTCTAATGTAGACCACACCATAGCACTGTTAGAAGAAGTGGCAGGATGAGAAAGTGTGGACACAGTCATAGGAGGTGGAGAGATAGATGAAGCATCTTGGTCAGCATTTCTTTAAGCTGGTTGATCTTGACTGCATAGACTCACATAGGCCCCATGGTGCCGCTTCTCTCCACTCTTATTTAATATCTGCATGCATGCGCTGGCTGCCATCTTGTCCAAGAACAATCTGAATGTTCAGGTGAACATCAGCGATACTCAGCTGACTGAGTAGTAAGGGCGTAATACTTGTAACGGGAGAGTATCAGCACTTCTCATTAAGGGTGTAATGCTTGTGACGGGAGAGTGTCAGCACTTCTCAGTAAGAGTGTAATGCTTGTGATGGGAGAGTGTCCGCACTTCTCAGTAAGGGTGTAATGCTTGTAACGGGAGAGTAGTAGCACTTCTCAGTAAGGGTGTAATGCTTGTAACGGGAGAGTATCAGCACTTCTCAGTAAGGGTGTAATGCTTGTAACGGGAGAGTGTCAGCACTTCTCAGTAAGGGTGTAATGCTTGTGACAGGAGAGTGTCAGCACTTCTCAGTAAGGGTGTAATGCTTGTGACGGGAGAGTGTCAGCACTTCTCAGTAAGGGTGTAATGCTTGTGACAGGAGAGTGTCAGCACTTCTCTGTAAGGGTGTAATGCTTGTAATGGGAGAGTGTCCGCACTTCTCAGTAAGGGTGTAATGCTTGTAACGGGAGAGTGTCAACACTTCTCAGTAAGAATGTAATGCTTGTGATGGGAGAGTGTCCGCACTTCTCAGTAAGGGTGTAATGCTTGTAACGGGAGAGTATTAGCACTTCTCAGTAAGGGTGTAATGCTTGTAACCGGAGAGTATCAGCACTTCTCAGTAAGGGTGTAATGCTTGTAACGGGAGAGTATCAGCACTTCTCAGTAAGGGTGGAATGCTTGTGACGGGAGAGTGTCAGCACTTCTCAGAAGCGAACAGGTACTCCAGGGTCCTGAGTATCTGGTCTTCTCTCTGCATTTCCAGCTCAGGCACTAGCCATCGGCATTATTCCAGCTCCCTGCTGGCTCCATCTAGAAACAAGCGAAGGCTGACTCCCTCTAGTCACCATGTCCTTCCTAAACTCCTACCCTTGTTATGTTATACTGCGCTGTGTTGTGCTATGCTATGTTACATTATGTATATTTGTAGGGTGCCCCGACGCCAAAGCTTCTTGCCGCTAACTAATTTCATAACACTGGGACAAAAAAAAAGAAAAATACGATATAACGAGTGAGGCTAAGAGCAATGCACAAATACCAGCAACAAACCCTAGAAATTCTAAAAAGTAAACCAAGCAGAGTTGAGACCATAAGGGTATGCTGGGAGATGTGGACAGCCCATTAGTTGAAGAGCAGTGTTGTAAGGTAGTTCCGGAAGATCAACAGAGTGAAGTTAGAGGTATCGAGTGCCACTCCTTGGGAGCTGCAATGGAGACAGCTCCGTCTCCAAATGTAACTATTTTAGGTCTCGGGCAGTGAAGTAGAGAAAACCCATGACCTGCACCACCCTCTTCCAACCAATCCCCGCCAGCACCAGGAAATTCATTATGTCCGCCCCTATCTACCCATGAGATGCAAGAGTTTTGAAGTGATATGTGTCCTATGAACTTCGGGCATTTAACTGCTCACTGTCCAGGGCAGGTTTCCTACTGAAACCAGGACTTGGCCCTCTACCCGCGTATAAACATGTAATTTAGGTCATGGATGTCCAGCCCAGGTCTTGGTCCGAAATGTCACCAATACACATAAGATCAGTTTACGGATAATAAATCTATATGGGGCTCACTTACATAGTCAGTGGTTATAGTGAGAAAATAGCGTGGATCCAGCCCTCTTGGACCTATGTTGGTCTCCAGTTTTCACCAGACTATTAAATAGGAGAGAATGAAAGCAAATCTGTAAGCATTTCAGGAGTAAGAATTATCTGCTAAATGATAACTATTTAACAACATGGCCGCAGATCCATATGCCTGTTTAATAACATGGCCGCAGATCCATATGACTGTTTAATAACATCGCCGCAGATCCATATGACTATTTAATAACATGGCCGCAGAGCCATATGACTGTTTAATAACATGGCCGCAGATCCATATGACTGTTTAATACCATGGCCGCTGATCCATATGACTGTTTAATAACATGGCTGCAGAGCCATATGACTGTTTAATACCATGGCCGCTGATCCATATGACTGTTTAATACCATGGCCGCTGATCCATATGACTGTTTAATAACATGGCCGCAGATCCATATGACTGTTTATTAGCATGACCGCAGATCCATATGACTGTTTAATAACATGACCGCAGATCCATATGACTGTTTAATAACATCGCCGCAGATCCATAAGACTGTTTAATAACATGGCCGCAGAGCCATATGACTGTTTAATAACATGGCTGCAGAGCCATATGACTGTTTAATACCATGGCCGCTGATCCATATGACTGTTTAATACCATGGCCGCTGATCCATATGACTGTTTAATACCATGGCCGCTGATCCATATGACTGTTTAATACCATGGCCGCTGATCCATATGACTGTTTAATACCATGGCCGCTGATCCATATGACTGTTTAATACCATGGCCGCTGATCCATATGACTGTTTAATACCATGGCCGTTGATCCATATGACTGTTTAATAACATGGCCGCAGATCCATATGACTGTTTATTAGCATGACCGCAGATCCATATGACTATTTAATAACATGGCCGCAGATCCATCCTAATTCACTGGCCTAATTTAAGAAATAACGCTATTTAGGGTGGTATGTTGTCAACGCTATATGTGGGATGCCAACACCCAGAATTAGCCATCAATATTATGGCAATAGATTCGCTTATTCATGGACACACAACAAACAGTTCATATCATGAATTTTCATGCGCAATTATATTTTACATTATTAATTTTTGTTCGTCACAGAAAGAAGGAGAAAGATGTATCTATTATTATCATCTTTACAACTCAAACAAAGAGGGAAAAATTGCATCTGATATCCAAGCGACAAGGAGGAGTACATCTGAGAGCAATTTTTTCTCATCACTTGAATTGCAATAAGGATATCACAGATATCAGATGTATTTTTCTTCTTCTTCTGTGATGTCCTAAAATTAATGAAGTAAAATATATTTGTTTATGGAAAATCATCAAATGACCTGTTTATTCTGTGTCCATGAATAAGTGAATGGATTTTCATAATATTAATGACTAATTCTGGGTGCTGGCATCCCACATATGAAGTACTTAAAGCTCACCTGACAAAGCCTGAATCCTCCTGACAAAAAATGACTTCTGTGCAGAGATGCTAATATATACAATATGTTTTGATCACCACAAAATATGTACCAGAATTATTTGGGCTAATGTCTATCAAGAATCTGCCAGAATATTGCATGTTCGTTTTAACTATGTTGTACTAAATGGTAGACACCGTGAACGTACGCTTCAGTACTGTTCTGTACTAGATTTCACTTTCTACCATTATTAACAAGAAATACTTTGTATAATGGAAAACAGTTTAACGAGGCTCAAAATATTTTGTTGTTGTTGAACACCGTTGTAGTGGGGAGCAACATTTAATCCATACATTTTCATTTATTCTTTCATTTTTTCCATATACAACTTTATTCAACATATTTTTGTATATATTTCTAAAATTCATTCCATAGTATAAAAAAAGATCATAGTATAAAAAAGTGGCTCAGTGGGTGATGCAGCGCAGAGCCATTGATATCCGCAAACCCCAACTGCAGAAGAGTGTGTCTTTGTGTGTTCTGATCTTGTTACAAAGGAGAGTCTCCATTATTCTCTCCATAGCAGCAGCATGGCAGAAGAGGAACATGCTGTATAACTCCTCGTGGAGCAGGGGCAGGGAGAAATAGAAAGAGCTCTGAGACTGCATTATTTCCTAAAGTGAAGAACAAGGGGGAAGTGAGGGCGGCGGCATTATTCTCATTGTGAATGTCAGGATCTGTGCTGTGGCCTTATCCTATGCTAACCTGAACTGCAGCAAATGCAGGAAACATGCACTGCGTTGAGCATAACTGCACTTGCAGCTTTTTTCATGAGTGTGAAACAGTCCATCTAGTCATTGCTTACATTTTTTCTAATAGCATATTCTCTTGCCATTTACACCCTAGAGAAAGAATGCTAAATTATATAGTAAGAGGTCTGGACTGTGAGTAGAGTGAGAGCAGGAAAACAGTTACTTCCGGGTTCAGTAGGCTATGTAAGATGGACCTACGAAGCAGCCTTACATATCTAGATGTCCAAATATTCAAATCCTCCAGTATTCTGCAGCTCAGCTTATTTGTAGGGCACCACAGTTTGACCATGATTCCTCCTCACTCATGATGCAGCTTCACTCACTTTAACTTGGAAGGCGAATGGTTGTCTCGCAGCCTTTCTAAAACCAAAACTGCGCTGGCGCAATCCATTCAGTTTACTTTGTTCTGCTCACTTAGATGAAATTCAATGCCCCTGTTCAGAAAAACACGTTAGAGGATGTTCCTTCTCTCTAGTGTTCTGGAATGCACTTAGGCATAGAAAACGTGTTGAGAGGAATGTTTGCAAATAGTCTTAACCACTGGCAATTTCTCTGGGTAGCATTCCAACCGATCGCCTTTCGCCTACTGTGCCACTTTAGAGAGAGGCACACATTATGCAAATCAGTACTGACTCTGCTCCTCATAGAAACAGACCATCCGGAACTGCCCAGTGAGGCCTCCTCCAGAAGGGAACACATGAAGTTGCGGCTGATGTCGGGGCAAAGTGGCGGGGCAGGGGGAGAGGGGTACAAAACAAAAAGCAAAATAAATTTTAAAAACGTACCTGAATCCTGCCACATCGTCACTCTTCTGGCTGCACTGCAGGCACAGGTTCCCAGACTGCTCTGCGACCAATCCTGACGCTGCTTCCACAGCATGAAAGCAGCGTCATGATTGGTCTGAGCGCCCTCAATTTGCACTTCCCAAACCTCCTTAAATACTGTATTCTCGAGTGTCTCTTACCAACTTGACTTGACCGTGAGTTGGTGAGAGACATTCTGGACACTGTGGACTTTGGCATCAATACATGACGATCTCTAAGGACTGAATACTACTAACATTTTGAACCCACTACCCCCTGGAGGCCGAAGAGCACATCCAGCGGGGTACACAGCTAAAGTTTGAAAAGCTGGTTGATTGATGATCCTTGAATAAGAACTCCTTCCGGGCTCGGAGGAGTTAATAGATTTAATCTTGTGAATTCCCAACCACCAAGAGCTGTTGCACTTCCTTCTTTTGTCCTGAAGAAGACCCTACTTGATGTATCTACAAACACATATATATATACAGGTTCGAAACGTCGACGTACAACCATCTCATGTCCTGGCTCACTAAAGCAATTATTTAAAAAAATAGGACTAGCTAAAGTGAAAGACCTGAATAGGACGGAGAATTTATGTTATTGTCTTGTTTATTGTTTGAATTTGAAAGGTCACCCATTTGCACTATATGTCACCACAGTCACCCATTGAATTGTCTTTGTATTTGTTATTGTGTTTTCTTTGTCAGACAGCCACTATTGGTATTATCTTTTTGTATAAAATTGTTTACACAATTAGCGAGAAAAATAGAGAAACAAAACAAATAATTTAATAAATACATATATTTTTGATAAAAGCTTACAGATGTGTGTTACATTTATAAAAGTCTAGTACAAAATCACTATTGATTGTGAAAGAAATAATCAGGCTCTGAATCAGTACCCCGTGGTACTTACCCAACGGAACCACTTGTAGCTTTATATCCTTATAAAGGGGCATCTGCCTACACTATTGTGCTAAAGAAACCTTCTCTTATTGCTGCATGCTTTGTGTATAGCTATTCATCATCATTCTTCTCTTGTTAGGGTTGTTTCTTGCTGGTCAGAGCCATGCAAGGAACCCAGAAAAGCAAAGGTGGTGTTCTATTTCTACTGCTGTTATAGAGTTTGCATTTTCAAGAATCTTTGTTTTTTTAAAAAAGCCATGTGGCATCTCTTTGTAATGCACACACATAACAACCCAGTCAACCTACAGCAATGCAATGCACATAACCCATAATCCACCTGCCTCCTCTGGGATACTTCTCTATTCCCACCAACCACCTCTATTTCTCCTCATTACATATTGAAATTGCCTACACATCCTTTACCTAAACATTAAATGTAAATTAAGAATGAATAAGGCTTTTTAGTAGAAAAATGCAATATATCAAAAGACCCAATTGCATATTTCATGAAAATGATCAGCCCATGGCAATGCCTCTTTTTGTAATGGGGCAAATGCTTTCTGTCTCAAGACAAACATCACTATTCCAGGCAGACAGAAAATTGCACGGATAAAACAAACTGTGAAAACTTTTGTTCTGCACAACTTTTGGAACAGATTGTGCTGGTTTTATTCCCTGGCTTTATTTCAACATTTGCAATATTACATTTAAAAGATGAGAAGCTTGTTTGTTCAGGATGCCTTCTTCCACACACAACAGGGGAATGCTGACAGTAAAGCTGACATCCCTAATTTTCAGACTTGTGAGTGCATGCTGCTCCAGATATCTCTGTGTGCCCCATTAAGAGTGGAGCTGGGCGGCCACGATGCCGCACATCCTAGAGGGAACAATGCTCATTACATGCAAAAGCTATGCTGCATTGCCTACTTCTGTAACTCATCCACTAGCTTATATCACTGCTTTTTCATTCATGCAGATTTAGAGACACTCACATTCTTGGCATTAAGCAAATAGAAATGATGCCCAGCCTCAAAATTATTGGTGTGTGGCTGCTGAAATTTAACTCAGTCTAGCAACCTAAGGATTTGAGCTGACAGAGAGGGTGGGGGCCACCCTAGTGCCCTATATAAAAGGCCATGGTAAGAAGCAGCTGAGACCACTGAGCTGTGTACATAGCTCCCATATCCATCTTATCCTCTCTGCTCAACCTTCTCTGATATCCTGGAACCTGACTTAAGACTTGATTGACAACCCTTGGGCTCAGTGAACCATGTCTCATATCTGACTTTTCCACTCTTCAAGGCCGTGAAGCATTGCATCTATCCACTCCCATAGCCTCCAATTCCACTGTCAATCAACAAATACAAAGCAATCATGTCTTCACAGAGAAGATCTACACATTAAGACTTCACATCAACTACGCGAAGCAGATATCATTATCACTCCAAACCCAACTGGACTGCCTTCAAACTCCTGTCACACTCTGAACTCACCATTATCCTGAACTCACTCAGGGCAACCTCCAATGAAGACAGCATTCTTCCTTCCTCAATTGTTAGATCACTCCGAAAGAGATGCCCTCCTAAACCCTCAACTTCATCAATGCCTCCCTCATCCGAGTAGCCTTCCAAGACTTCCTCAAGACTGACACAGGTTGCTGTGCCCACCATGTACTGCAGCCTCCTTCATACTGTAAATTCCCACGGGGACCCTCTTTTGGAATTTGCTATGCCAAACTTTTAACATGTGGTGAATTTAGTCATCTCAAGCAGAAGGCATTTTATTTTGCCTAGCGTCTTGTTTGTGTAACAGAACTTTATATGAGAGTTCAATTTCGACCCATTGTGCTTTGGTTTTGCTTGTAGGTGGCATTTGTGACTTTTTATCTTTCTTTAGCTGCTGAACAGAATGCAACAAATGAAGCACAGTCATTGCAAGGGGTCCAACTGCCAAAAGGAGAGCTGAGATATAGTAACACTCAAGTGAACACGATGGCAAAATTAACACTTTATAAAACATCCACTGTGATGTGCAAAAGACAATACACACACACATTTAACATGAGAACCGGAGCACCAAACATCTCTCCATGCAGTAGTTTATCAGGACTTTGACCACAGAACTAAGGCACCAGCAAACGATTTGGGTATCAAGAGAAAGATTGGCTTTTTTTAATTGATATCTGCTACAGTTTTTGATTTTATTCAAACTATTGATTTGAATTATTGACACTAAAACATAGTCATTTTTACTCGAGAATTCGAATGCCGACAGTTGTTGATTTAGGCCCTAGTTCGGAGAGGCCCTTTCCCCAGATGGTAGTAACATACCCTGTAAATGCTGATGCTTCAGGGTGAAGAACTTACCGGGTGTGGCATTACCTCCTCACTACAAGTTCTGCACCGTGCAATGATGGATCATTTGACAACACTGCCTGTTTTTCCACATTCCGAGCTGTAAAACTCAGACCATTGCAGTTTTCCCATGCACGCATTCTTGCACGTCTTACCTGGCAAAACCTGTGCAGGAAAAAAAGTGTGGTCATTTTACACTGCTTACAAATCTAATGCAGGCACAAGCACCTGATTGGGATGAGAATGGGAAGAGTGGCCTTGTGGCATTATATGGCTACATGTCCTCAGAACACATTATCTGGGCATAGCATTTCTTTCTCCAAATCATTATAGTGCGGTAGCATGCTAAATTGAAGTTAACTGAGACCAGAACTCCCAGAATGCATTAGTTTGTTACATTAGATCCAGGCAATGGATATATGCTGTTTTATACATCTTGTGCTGGAGTGAAATGCCTTGTAAAGAACTACGGGGACCTCTGCAGTTTGTAGATATCATGGCATTGTTTCCATTGTGCTGGGTCTTTGTGGAAACCAAGGGCATTCGCTCTTTGAGAAGCATCTCCTTAGTTTTACCGCAGAACACAACTCCCTCGAGTACCTGAGCGATCCATAGGAATTCCTTACACAACTGCCCGAGGTCAGGCGGCGGCTGTTCTTTCCTCTCCTCACCACATGCAGCATGTCTGATTCCTCAGGAGACACGAGGAGAACATGCAGCCTCATCTTGGACTCCTGCAAACGCAGTGCCATCCTGGATGAGGAGATTCTGGGCTTCACTGAAGATGCTGAAGAGACACGGCTAGATGGGCCTTATGAGGCGCAGTGAAACCCCGTAGGGAGAGCTGACAAACGCACCCTTTCAAAGAGGTCTTTGAATGAATGCTTGTAACAAATTGGATTATTACTTGGGGTGGGTGGCTTCCCACCTCAAAGAACAATCACAATCTTTCTCAGGATGAACCACTAAAGTGACTAAATAAACCTCAGCTCAACCCCCTGACAGCGATGGCACAGAGCAGACATGCTTAACTTAGAGGCAATGTGCAAAGTGTTTATGAAGTACCAAACAGTAATAAAGTCAAAATGCAAATCAATACAAATCCCACACAGAATCAGAAAAATAGAGTTACATTTAATAAACAAAATGACACCAAAATGATGCAAATCCAATTAGGGGAACTGGAGATATGAATTTTATAGTTCTAATTGTAAATCGTGGTGAATTGATTTAACTGTCTCTACAGTGCTCCAACATTGTTTTCCCGACATTTTTGGCTCTCATATAGCCAACTGGCGGGAAGTAGCCTGGCCTTCCTCTCTGCTGCCCCGCCTCCATTCTACTGTTAAAGCTGTTAAGCAGGGGGTGCCACTGGGTTTTTCTCTGAGTCCTACTCTATTTAACATTTTTATGACCGCGCTGGCATCACTTGTTGAATTCTTTGGATGCAAAATTATTTCTGTTGGTGATGACACCCAGCTGCATTTTGCCTTTTAAAGGACCTCCTCTTCGGTGGAGAAGTCATTTAAAGATTGCATGCAGGTGGTTTTCAACTGGATACATAGTAGCCAGCTGAAATGCAATTCCGATAAAACATACATTTTTCTTTTTTGCTCTCAAACAGCCAACTGGTGCTAACTAGCCTGACCTTCCTCGCTGCTGCCACCCCCCACCATCCCAAGTGGCAAATAATCTGGGAGTTAAATTTGATAATCTAGTCTCCTGGCAACTGTAGATTTCGGCAGTGATTGGCTCCTGTTTCGGGTTGCTTTGGACCCACAAGAAATTTCTGTGTTTGCTTCCTACACAGTGTAAGAAGATGGTGGTCTATCCATTGTTTACTTCTGGGCTACACCAATGCTGTCTATCAGGGGGCACCAGAAGTTTTTTTACGCCAGCTCCAGGTTGTTCAACATACCGGGGCCTGCCTTGACTTGAGACTTCCTAGACAGACTTTGATCTCCCCTTTCTTAAGATCTCTCCTTTAGGTGGCCATCATGAAGCGGGTTCTTTTTAATCTCTATCCTACATTGGGCACTGTGCCAAGGCAGCCCTGGCCAGCTTGCAGATGGATTTTCTCCCTACCATCCTGCCAGATCTTTGCGAGGGCATTGGCAGGGTTGATGGTAGTGCCCAGAATTAAGCGTAGGAGGAGGGGAAGTAATTTGTTCTCTTTCTTAGCTGCTATGGCCAGGAACAGCTTGTCTTGGAACTTTGGCCCGCAACCTCGGCATCATCCTGGACAGTGATCTCTCTATGAAGCGCCTGGTCAATCCAGTAGTCTCCTTCTGCTTTCACAACCTTCGCATGCTTCATAAGATTTGCAGGTGGATCCCTGTAAGTACCAGGGAAACAGTGACTCAAGCCATCGTCACCAGCCGACTGGACTACCAAAACACACTGAACTCCAGAACCAGCACCCATCTCCTCAAACGACTACAGACCATACAAAACACCTCAGCCAGACTCATCCTTGACCTCCCCAACCGGACCAGCATCATCTCACCCCAGAAACCTCCACTGGCTCCCTATCCAGAAGAGATGCCAGTTCAAGTTGCTGACTCACGCTGACAAGGCCCTCCACAACGCTGGAGCCGCCTACATCAACCACCGTCTGACCTTCCACCAGCCGAGCAGACAACTCTGATCCCACATATCTCCCGCATCAAGGGGAGTCACAGTGGAGGTTGTTCCTTCTCCTACCTCGCCGCCAAGTCCGGGAACTACCTCCCACTCCACCTCTGAACCTCCCCTTCACTCGCCGACTTCAGGAGGGGACTCAAGACTTAGCTCTTCAAATAAGTCTCACCATACCTCAGCGCCTGAATACCCCCCCTCCCGGCTAATAAGCTGCGCTTTATAAATACCGAATGATTTATTGAATGATTCATTGATTGAACAAGGATTGTCTTGGTCAAAGATTTTACCCTTTGACTTGCCACTTTAAACTACCCGAATGAGGAGGGAGGGCTATCCCTACCAAACCTAAGGGAGAATTACTGCGCAAATTTTGCTCACAATAAGCACAGATTCCATAATCATTTTAATTCATCAGATATGGCCAATTTTTTTATTAAAAAAATAATGAATGAATACAAAATCGAAGATCTGAGAAGGATAGTCAAGAACCCTAAGAAAGTACGATATAAGGCTCTCCAGTGGTTTCTAAGACAAAAAACCCAACTGTCAAAGTTTTATGGAATCCCACGGATAAACGGCTCTACAAGTTTGGCCGACTTATATACTGGGGAGGACAGGCTGTTGCAAACTGGCGCACTAAAGAAATGGGAGGAGAATGGGTACAGGCAAGTGGGAGACTTTTTCAAATCAGATTCCTGGAAAAAGTGGCCAGAGATAGAGAATGGGATGCTTCATTCTAGAGATATGCTTAAGTGGTCGTTTATCTAAATCAAACATTTTTTTAGAAAATATTGACTCAACAGCGCTAAGAGTAAGATCAAAACTAAGCGAAGCTCAACTAGAAACAACAAATAAGCGGTCAATAAGCAGCTGGGTGACATTTTTTAATGAAAATAAGTCCTCTACTGTCTATGAAAAAGCCCGAGACAAATGGCAGAAGAAAGAAGGCCTCCAGATCCCTAGAGCGGTCTGGAATAGAATTAACAAACTCAATGCAACAACAATTAGAGGCACCAATTTTAGGAGAGTGCAATTCTACACAAAATGGTTAATATACAGGACCCCATCGTTTCTCCATAATATATACCCCAAGATTGAAGACAGGTGTTTCCGCTGCTCCGAAGAGGGAGGAGGTACCTGGACTCATATTGTTTGGGATTGCCCAAAGATCAAGCAACTATGGGAAGAAATTGAGAAATATCTCAGAACGACTACAGGTCAAGCATTAACTATTGACAAGTATACTGCAGTTCTTGGGTGTTCACCAAGCATAACGATAGATAAAATGCAAGAGGAATGTTGATTTATATCAGGCCTGGTGGCAAGATCATTAATTCTCCAGAATTGGCGAAGTAATACTAAACCCACTTTCCATGCCTGGCGGGCTAAACTTCACAAAGTTAAAGAGCTGGAGAGACGTTATGCACTAAGATCAGGGTCACTTAAAAAAAATTGAGAAACGCTGGAAGTCCATAGGAAGTTAGTCTGTGAATTGGTAAAGACGAACTGTTGAAGGAAAATCGTGCAATATGTGGCCTTCTTTTTTAGATGTGCTCTTATGTACTTTTTAACGGCACTTTTGATAATGTTGTAATCTGAAAATGGACCATGTTTGTGGGAGTATGTCAACCAAAATTGAAATTGAGCACCGTAAGCACTTTATTTTGTATATGTACAACTGTGAATCGAACTCTCAAATTTTTTTTTTTTTTAAAACAAAATGGGAGAACAAATGCAAATTTAGTCACCAGGGGGCCTATTTACGAGCTGGTTTGTGTCGCTCTTGCATCACTCAATGTGGTGCAAGAGCGATGCAAACCTTAAGTCCGATTTATGAAGCCACACAAGGCACTTTGCGTGGCCCTGATTGGTGCCATAAATCTGGAGTAAGGCAATGCCCCGCAAATCGCTGCATTACCATACTTTGCCCTGGGAAGGCATTCCATGGGCGTTGCGTGGGTGTTCCGACGCAACTCCCATGGTTTTTGATGCATCCCCAGATTTACTAGAACTGATAAACCTGGAAATGCGCCAAAAAGTTACGCCTTCCCAAGAGAGGCGTAATGAGAAAAATATCTTTATTTCTCCTCGTTACTTTCTGCAGCACACATAGAATGAGGAAAATGCCTCTCAGGATTGTTTTTGTGCAGGAAAGTGTCCCTTGCTGCACAAAAACAATCTTGTATGCAATGCAGGCACCCTTGCACCATGGTGGCAGGGTAACTGCGTTGGCGCAGAGGAAAAGGCAGTAATGCACCATATGGCCTTAACCACGGCGCATTCCTGCCCTTTCCCTGTCACGCAATGCAGCTCAGCAAGGTGAATTGCTGCGCTGCACTGCGTGACTTTTTCATAAATAGGCCCACAGGAACGTAAGCCAGGAAAAAGGTAACTTTCTAAAAGTTACTGTTCCTTAATATTTATTGAAAATCCATCTTCACCATTGAATTGTATTTTATTTTAAAAAGTTGTTTAGTTATTCTTCTAGTTGGTATCATTCCCAAAATACAGAATTAGGATTTTTTATCTGTACTGTGGTTTTCTACACAGGACATCTGAGCCTGCCACAGTGGAAAATAGCTATTTGTTGCTAATTCACTGTAAGGACATGTTAATATTAAATTTCTACATGTCCTACTTTTGTCAACCATGCATCCTAAATTGTGGACTATAAGGCCTACATAGGGGTGACTTATTAATATTTAAAAGGGAGGTTTTAACCTGTCAAAGGCGTTTATTTTGACAGGTTGAATTGCAGTTTTTACACTGGTACAGTCAGGCTACACTGGTTGGCCTGAAGCCATGTTTGCACTGTCAGTGTAGTGGATGGCACAATGGTGCTGCAGTCCACTAGTGGCATTTAACTTTCAGGCTCTGGGTACATCTTGTACCATGTACTAGCGACGTATAGTTAACTTAAATATACCAATTGAAAGCATGCTAATTCGCACTTTTTAAAAAGGGGAGCACAATCACTTTATTACTGGTTAGCAGGGGTAAAGTGAACAGTTTTAATGCCAGCAAAAATATAGAGTCAGCAAAAGGTGAAAAATATGGGGTGACCACGCTGAAAAGGCGGATTTCCTACAGTGCCAATTGTAGAGCATGGCAGTTACCCAAAACTAGGGAGTCCATGCACTGAGAGACTCCGGCTAAGGGTCGGCCGAGTTAGTTGGAATGAAAAAGACATGTTTTCAGCTGTTTTGCAAAAGAAGATTCTGTGGCTACCTGACGAAGTTCTTGAAGGAGAAGATTCCCTGTTGAGGAAGAGTGGCCTCTGGGAGATCAGGATATTTCTCTACTGACCGAAAGAGCTCAGGAGTCACATGTTCGGCTCACCACCCCCTCACAAGGTACATTCATAACAGGGTGCTATTAATGATGTTAAGATGTGATTGCTTTCATTGAGTGTATACAGAGCAGTGACCTAGATAACCACATTAGTGCACGCTGCTTCGCCCTGTACATTGTGCGTACTGCAGGGAGGGAGGGTTGGCGGTGCAGTTTCACCTCTCCCTGGCACCTCTCTCAGCACTTACTCTCAAAGAGCCCCCTGAAGACTGTGTCAAAACTGCAGGACAATATGGGGGCTCTGTGGCTGCACACAGAAAGTGTTTAAACATAGGCTAACATTGAGGACAGCATCTAACGAAGGGAATGAAATGATACTGGGGTAAGAACTACCCAAGCAAAGCAGAAACATGGAGGAGGGACTAGGCAGAGCTTGTATCTGTCAGTACGCGACAGCTGCCTGTGCCCCTCATGATCTATGTGACTGGGGCTTGGATTGCTGCTCTGCATCTGTTGTAGGTATGGTGGAAGCAGTGATGGTGCCTATGCTGTACTTGGTCTGTCTGTGAGGGATGCTTGTTCTGCTTCTGCCTGTGCCTGTTCTGTGATGGAAGTAAGCACTGCTACTCTCTCTGCCACGTCTCTGCCAGTACGTCAGGTAATGCTGCATCTGTTATGGGTCTGCTAGGTGCTTTTTTATGGTGAATTGTGCGCTGCTTCTATCTGCTATATCTTTTTTGGTCCTCATGAAGCTTTACCTGCGGGTGAGAGAAGCTGACACTGCTTTTGTCCATGTTGTATTGGCTGTGGGTCTTCATGACACATTACCTGTGTGAAGGAAGCTTGCACAGGTTGTGTCTGTGCTATACCATCTATTTGTGCACACAAAGCTTTGGTTGTGTGTGAATGAAGCTTGCACTGCTTCCGGCTATGCACTAAAGTCTACTATTCTGCTTGAAGCTTTACCTCTGTGTGTGAGTGAAGCTTACACTGCTTCTTTCAATGTGGTACTTTCTAATCCTCCACACAAATCTTAACCTCTGTGTGATGGAAGCTTGCACTGCTTCGGTCTATGCTGTACCTTCAATTCATCTGTATGAAGCATCATCTGTGTGTGAGCGAAGTTTGCAAATCTTCTATCTATGCTGTACTTTCTATTTGTCGACACAAAGCTTCACCTGTTTCAGAGGGAAGCTTGCACTGCTTCCGCCTATGCTGTACCTTCTGTTTGTTTGCATGAAGCATTGCCAGGAAAGCCTCACACCTTTTATGTGTGCCATAGCTGGTGTACATCTACGTGAACCGTTAACTTGCTTGAGGGAAGCTTGCATTGTTGATTCTTGTACTGCACATACATTTAATATACCACCTTAGAACATTTCTACATACCATTCTTATTAGAAGAGGAAAGTTCTTCCAGCATAAATTTCCTAAAATAAAAAAATATATATAGTAGCACAGATAACTTCCACATAGATAGTTTGCCCATGTGCAAAAAGATCTGACAATAAAAGTAGATGCACCTCCAGAGCCACTGCAACGTTTATAACTCATCACACGCAGGGCCACTGGAATTATGCGATTCTGTGGCGTTTTCTGCATAACTATGGGGTTGCCACATTTGCCACATAATCCATCATTTTTTGAATAATTTGCAGATTTGAACAAAAGATTTTGCTTCCAACTCAAACGTATTAAAAGCATAATTTACCTTTTATTATTATTTAGTCAATCTGCAGCCTAATTTGATGCTCCCTGGTCGCATAATTACAGTAGCCCTGATCATACCAAATAAATGTATACAAATGTAACTTCACGTGTCCCAAAAACTGCAGATCTTTATTGTTAGCCTCTAACAGACCACAGTCTCTTTTGTGGTCCCGAAACAGTCTAAAAGCACATCACAACCAGGGATGATACTTAGCCTAACGCCCTTCTTCCCTCACAGGGAGCTGGTCAGCTGGTAAGAGAATTCGGCAGGGGGGGGCTCAGTGGTAACCCACACTTTTGAGCAATCTCTGGATAAACTGAAAGTCTTCTGTTTAGATCACGGCTGACCCTCCCGTGAGCTGTGTGGTAATTTACAGAAGTACCAAAACTACAAAGCTTTTTATTCATAATTATGCTTTATGGTGTTCCAAGCCCCACGGCTAACCTGTATCTCTTGTACCAAGGGACCCAGGGACAAAGCCTAGGGCCAGATGAATCAAGCCTTTTTGCGTTCGTAAACGGGAAGATTTGCAGAATCTGCCCGTTTGCGAACACAAAAATTGCTTTTCCGATGTAGCAAACCTAATTTTGCGATTCGGTGTTACCGAATCTCAAAATAGGTTTGCAATTCGGTATTAGGAAGGGGTGTGTTTAGGGCGTCCCTTCCTAATATCGAATCGTATTGGTATGTATGAATGTTTTGTGGCTGCATTTGCGGTCGCAAAACATTCGCATTTTACCACCTACTTCAAGTAGGTGGTTACCCATTCGAAAATGGGAAGAGGTCCCCAAGGGACCCCTTCCCCTTTGTGAATGTTTGTAAAACCATTTTTAAGAGCAGGCAGTGGTTCCACGGACCACTGCCTGCTCTTAAAAAATGAAAAGAAAACTTTTCATTTTTCGTTTTGTAAAGCATCTCGTTTTCCTTCAAGGAAAACCAGCTGCTTTACAAAAAAAAAAGATTGCTTTATTTAAAACCAATCACAGACATGGTGGTCTGCTGATCTCAGCGGGCCACCATCCCCGTGATTTTTGCGATTCCTAGGGGGTCGCAAATTTTGCGACCTACCTCATTAATATTCATGAGGTAGGTCATTTGCGACCCCCTAGGAAACGCAAAAGGTGTACTATACACCTTCAAACATTGCATTTTGCGATTCCCTAATTGCGAATCCCTGTGATTCGCAATTAGGGAATCGCAAAATGCTATCTTGACACATCTGGCCCCTAATCTTTAATACCATTCTCCAGCCAAAGTAAATTACTCCAAAGCATTAGCCATGAAGTAACAGATCAAATAATTAATGTGTTCTGCTGGGGTCTTAAGCCAAAACAAACTTGCTTGGACCTTCTCCACCTGAGGGTTGAGGAAGTGCTAGGCTTGTATGAGGCCTGCTCATGTTGGTCAGCATTTGCTGCCCCTTTACCCACCTGACTCTGTAGGGACGGGAGCCCATACCACTCTTTCTTATGTCTGAGAGAAACACAAGGGCTTTCCCTGTCTACCTAGTCAGTGGTTAATTTGTGGCAGTGTTTTGCCGGTGCTTGGTATCAGCACTTCTAAACTCCGGCGCTTGTTTATGACAGTCCACCACGCTGTGTCTCTGTTTGTCTACTATGGAGCAGATCTTAACAACAAAGTACTTAAAAAAATATTAAACCCAGCAGCGGGTACTGGCTATCCTTGCAGCTTGGCAGGGCTAGTGGGTAGTGCCAACCACGGTGGCCTCCTGAGAAATACCTCTGACCCTGGAAATTATATTTTTACAAATTAAGCATTGATCCTAGCCCACCCATTTGTTGTGCCCTCTTGGGGGAGGTTGTTCGATGAACCAACTTTCTACAATGCATTCCTTGGAGACATCAGTGTTAAAAGTAGCAGTACAACCTCAACCCTATATCACTGTTTCTCCAGTTGCTGGAGGAGCCAGTGGCCAAGCGGGGCTCTCAGGTCCGCAGCATATGGTGTTGTTGTAGATTACATGCTGTGCACTCTCCTGCCCTCTAGTGTTGCGAACTGACCATTGCAAATAGTTTTTCGTTTTCATTTCCTTACGTCGTCAACCCCCAGCTTTAGTAGCTACAGCAGGGGTGGGTTTTTTGATGGGCCTCTTCTGTCTGCAACTCAGCTGACAAAGGCTCATAATTAACAGGAAAGGGTGGGAAGGTGAGTGAGTGAAAGGATAGAGGGATGTGTGAGTGAAATGGTGGATGAGTTAGTGAAGGGGTGGATGGATAGATGCATGGATGAATGACAGGACGGCTGTAAGGTTGGAGGAGCAAAAGAAAGGAAGGATGGATGAATGAATGTATGGATGTGTGAAAAGGTGGATGGATGATGAGAGAAAGAATAGATGGATGAGTAAGTGAGTGACAGGATGGATGTAGAGTGAAAGGGTAAATGGATGGTGGATGAGTGGATAGATGGAGTGAAAGGGTGGAAATGGATGGGTTGAAAGGGTGGATGAGTGAATGGATTGATGTCTGGATGAGTGAAAGGATGGATGTAAGGACAGATGAGTGAAAGAATGGATGAATGAGTGAAAGGGAGGATAGATGAATGGGTGGACGGATGGATGAATGAAAGGGTGAATGGATGGATGAATGAGTGAAAGGATCGATGGATGAGTAAAAGGATAAAATGATGGATTGCTGTTTAAGTGAATTGGTGGATAGATGGGTAGGAAAAGATGGATGGGTAGATGCATGAATGAATGAGTGAAAAGAATTGATGCAAGGATGGGTGACTGGAAGGGAGGAAGGATGGATGAGTGATATAGGGGATGAATGGATGAGTGAATAGATAGATGGATGATGAAAGAAAGGGTGAATGAGTGAGTAAAAGGATTGATCAATGAGTGAAAGGGTAAATGGATGGATCGATGAATGGATGAATGGACTGAGTGAAATGGTGGATGGATGGATGAGTGAAAGGATGGGTGAATGGATGAGTGAAAGGATGGATGAGTGAAAGGAAGGGTAGATAGTGGCTGGATGAAGGGATAGACAGATGGATGAGTGAAAGGATGAATGGATGGATAAATGAGTGAAAGGACGAATGAATGGATGAGTGAGTGAAAGGATGGATGGATGGATGGATGGATGAGCAAAAGAGTAAATGTATGGATCGATGAGCGAATGGATGGGTTGCAGGGTGGGTGGATCAGTGAAAGAATGGATGGCTGAGTGAAAGGATGGATGGAGTGAAAAGATGGGTTGTATGTTGGAACAACGAGTTCCACAATCATGACTTCTCTAACAACAAGGTCGCAACCACGACCTCGTCTAAACCACGACTTTTTTTACCACGTATTCCTTTACCACGTTTTTTCGTGGTAAAGGAATGCGTGTTAAAAAAAAATGCTTTACATCTAGTTTCCCGATTCCCCCACCCCTTAAAAACGAATTACACACACCCTATAAATAAACACTATTACCCACACACACGTTGTTCAGGATGTTTCCCGTTCTCGTCGGCATGCTTCATAGTGAGCTGATGACCCCATAGAACCACAGCGACAAGAAACGTCACCACGCACCCTCGGAGCTACTTTCATCAAAGCACTCCGAAGTTGTGTGATTGCAATACAACCCACTACGTAAATTCATCTAACTGCAACTCCCTCCTTTGACAATGGTGTGATCCTGGGCCAAACACGCTGGGCAAGAGTCTCAAAGAAAATGCATTAGAAGGAAATGCTGCAGGCGCTTTTCGTACATCGTTTCCCACAACCTGCGGGTCCCAGTCACATTATTCCCTTATAGCGCTTGAGTACTTGTGATGTTTAAGAGCTGTACGAAAAATATGAAATAAACAAAAACAATGTTTAATTAATTTTCGCATAAAGGTGCTGTCTTACCTGCTACGTGGGTGATGGCACCTGCCGGGAAGATTAGCAGAGCTCTGCAGATTAAAGCCAGCATCCTTCTGCAGATTCTCTCTTCATCCCCAGAACAATCACGAGCAGAAATAATCTGAGATGTTGATGAATTTAAAAAGTAGGATGCCAAATTTACAAAGTGTGTTTAACACGTTTTCTCTCGGCACTGAACAGTCAACGAGACAGCTGTATCTTCACACAAGCATCTTGTTCCAGCATCCGTGCCTTAAAAATCTTGTGACTGTACTTCGCAAGGCCAGTTCTTGTACTTTATAAATATATGATAAGTGATGTCTACCACTCTGGTGTCTCTAGAAGGTGCTGCATCTCTTTATTGTATACTAAAGGAAGCAAATATGATTTTCTTCTTATTTCGCCATATTTATAAAAAAAAAGCTGAACAGAATCAATGGTTGCGTCCGCTGTCCCGGGAGAGCAGCCGAGATACTTGGCTCATTTTCTTGATAGGCAAACAAAAAGGACGCCAAATCGCAATTACAGTATCCGATAAGCGTCGCTTCGAATGGGTGGGAATCCTGGCACGAGGCAGGGCTCTTCGCATTGGTCGAGAGTCCACAATGAAGGGTGACATGTACGGATACAGACAAACCCCCCCTCGAAAGCCCTGCCGTGCGCATTCCCTGTGACATTTTCATGGTTTATGTAAGTCGTTGTAAAGGAATTCGTTGTTAATGAAGTCGTGGTAAAGTGTTTGGTCGTTGTTCGGGATTCGTGGTTCTGGTCATTCGTTATTCATACTTCGTTTTTAAGGATGTTTCCCAAAAGATGGATAGATGAGTAAAGGGGTGGATGGATGAGTTAAAGGATGGATGACTGAGTGAAAGGATGGGTATGTTTAATGGATAGGTTTGAAGTTGGATGATTAGGTTTGGATATGGCTGGGCGGACGGATGGACAAAGTGGTGACAGACTGAATGTTGGATGAAAGACTGAATGGATGACAGAATGTAAAGGTGAAATGGTGATTATCAGTGGGTGTATGGAAGGATGAAAGGATGAATGGATAGATGCTTGGATGGAAGAGACAAGCAAGCTCTTCTGGAGAGGGGCGCGATGACTTGCTTCTCTTGCTTGGTGCCATAAGAGCTTTCATTCAAAGTGGGGGGCATTTCAATTTTCTGGCTACTCCCTTGCTTGAGGGCCACCTCTACTGAAAATGTTCAACTATGGATAGCCATTTACAAGACACAGTCATTAAAGGCTGATATATGGCTTCGAGGGCATACTTTAGGAGACGACACAACCCACCTATTAGTCCGAATATACAACACTGTGACGCTCGTGTGTAGAAAAATACAGGGGTGATGATATATAAAAAATATCCTTAAAAATCGTATAATTAGTCTAAAACATAATGTTAACATTACACATGTTTTTTGCGGAGCATTAAGGGCACATTTGTTAACGGGATAAATACAATCTTGCCTCTGTCCGTGTAATAAAAGGTTTATTGTCGGGATTATCTGTCTAACTCCACATTCCTTCAAAATTGCCCAAAGGTGTAATTGAGCGTGCGTAAAGTGGACAAAACACGAGAAAATGACACAGTGACAGTGTTTTTGAAAAATGAGTCACATGTGCAGACACGCGGACTGCGCGGAATTTTCTGGCACGCTTCCGAGGCTATACTTAGTGGTCACTAGTGTAGGCCCAGCATTGTGCGCCTCACACAGGGTACTTGTCGCTGAAGACTTGGGAGAGAGGACACAACTTCATAGAGCAAAGCCAAGGGTTTTTGCAGACTATTTGTCATGTTATTAGTTCGCGCGACAGTGGCGTAACTTGAAAAAACAAAAGGTTGGCACAACTGTTTGCACAAACCCGTTGTCCTCATGACATCACAGGAAATGACATCACATGACCTTAAACGTCAGATAGGCCATTAAACTCTTTTAACGACGTTCAACGAAAACTGGAGGCTCAGCTACGCCACTTTGATAGAGTGTGACTGGCAACGGGCACACGTAGTCAGCTCCCAAAACCTGCAAAGCTAAAGGCCTTGCTACCTTTAAATGACCAGCAGCCAGCCTGGATTATTTGAAGGGATTAATGAGGTGGCAAATTGCAACCCTTTAACTCCTAATTCTGTAGGTATTGTCGTGCTGTTAAAAAATTATATATTTTGCACCTTACCCCACACACTTTTTAGCCACCTATGTAGCGCAAAATATATTAAATATATTCATGATTTTGCAGACAAGAAAACCATGCCGTAGTCTTTGGTAGGATGAAAATATCGACAAGGTATTTTGGCATTCCTTCTTCAGCTGCCTGCAGAACCTGATGTGTCAGCTGCTAACCTTCTAATTGGGGAATTTGTGGTTCTAAAGAACATGAACTAGAGCTCAAAGGGCCAGTTGGTCGAGGCAGTGGCTGGGCAGTGCAGGAAGTGCCCAAAGCCCATCTTCTCGTTCCTCTGTAAGTAAAAAAGCGTGTGCTTCGCCTCCTTCCTTGGTGTTGAGGATCCGTGGGCACCTGATGCCAGGACAACAGGAGCAGGAGGATCTCAGCTGCAAAGTCAGTTTTATTTGAATATTTTCGACAAAGTCCTATTGGGCAAAAAGAAACTGCCAAAATCCTTCGGAATATATCAAACTCAAATTGCGTGCACTTGATAAAGAAGGTCTGTGTTTGATGTTAATGGGACGGGTATCAAGGGTTGCTGATGTTATTAGTAGCCCTGGGCTGAGTATGTGGTGTGGCACTCCATGGAGTTCCGCGGAGTTAAAAAAAAACTCAGTGAAACTCTGCTCCGCCCCAGTCCCACCGATTTTTTTTTTTTAAGGGTCAAAAAACCCACTTACCTGCTCTCTAGCGTCTGCGGGCCTCTGCAGGCTGTCCTCTTTCTTGCAGCGGTGTCTCCTCCTTGCCGCCGTCCTCCTCCTCGTTGCCGGTCGCAACCCCCTACGTTTTATGTCTTGCGTGGACTGCGCAAGATGTAAAATGTAGGGGTTTGCAGCGAGGACGTGGATGGCGACGAGGAGGAGAGACACCACGGCGAGGAGGAAGGCGGCCCGCAGACACCAGAGAGCAGGTAAGTGTTTTTTTTTACCCTTGTGTTTTGGGCTGTGGCGCAGGGGGCTGGGGGCGTACTCCGCTCCGCCACGGAGTCGGAGTTTTGCCTCAACTTCGCGTTCCCGGGCTTGGTTAATAGACATGGGGAGCCCAGTAGGCAGTGTCCCGTTGTTGTGGCCGGTGTCAGGGGACTACAGCCCCCAGGAGACTGCGCCAGGGAGGCGCCGACAGCTACGCGAGCGCCCGGAGGCGCATAAAATCATCGTGGGCTTTACGCAGCGCGGTAGGTGCGCGGGCATGCCCGGGCCAAGGGCGGGCCCGTCTGCGCCCGTCAGAGCCCGGAGGAGGCTGGGCTGGGCCACCCCCTTTACATCGACACTTATGCTAGCACCATGGGTAAGCGCAAACAACCCTGTAGCCTGGATCAGGGGAAAGTAAGAGCAAAGGTGCCCAGGAACTCTGCTTCCATAATATCTTATCTAACGTCCGCAGGGGGGCTTTAAATAACGAAATTCAAAATGCCGAGGTCGAACTGGGTTTGAGCTCTGACCTTCCTGGGACAAATATTCTACAAGCAATTTTGCCCCAAAATGTTGCCACTAATGAGTCAGTAGTTACTGTTAGTGTGTTGGGAGCCAAGGGGGAGGGCCCCACGATTACTGATAGAGTGCCCTGGTGTGCGGAGGGAGAGACTAGGGGAGAGATTTGGGGAGTGGACGCGCCCCTGCAGAAGGCACTATTGCAACCCCCAGGGAATAAAAGGGGGGAAAGGAGATCCACTAAACACGGGCAGTTATCTGCTCACTCACCAATCAACCATGTTAGCGATTTGGACTCACTCGTTCAATCAGCTGTCCGGAAAGCTATGGAGGATCAATTTAACTCACGGTTGGAGTCTATTTTCTCTACTATTGTTAAAGACATTACAGTTTCACTTAACACATTGGTAAACGGGGTAATGGGAAAATTAGAGCGCCTAGAGACCCAATTAGTGGACCTGAAAAATAATTGTGTGCCATCTGATAGTTATGCTCTTACCCATTCACAAATGCATTCTATAGTGAAAAAAGGGAAGAGGGGATCCCTAGGCTCGCTAATCGAACCTTGTCCAAGAACAGCCTGGGTTCTATTGCCGTCACTAATCCAGTTGCAACCTCGGGGAGTTGTGTAGTGGGCAAGAATTGTGATCATACTGAGTCAGCTCCTGGCCCAGTGTCCAATCATGAGCCCCGGATCGGGGCAGGAACCACGTTAATCAGGAGGATAATAGGGTGACAAATAGTTGCCAACTCAATTTACCACCAGAAGCTACTCCTCTAGTTGCTATTCTCATAGGTGTTCCCCCGCTTAGAGAGCACTGTCTTGAATCTACCTCTGAGCTGTTACCTAAAACGAAGCACTGGTGTGATCAACATTCTAGCAGCAGGGCCCGGGTCTCCTCACACATCATAATGGCCAGGCGAGTGGGATGGGTTGGTCATAGGCCTAAACAGGCAGTAGGTGACTGTATCGTTGTCAACTTCGATCGTGCAGACATAGCGGGGCAGTTATTCCAGGAAGGTCCTAAGGAAGGCCCAGGGGGCATTAGGCCTTACCCTTGGGGATCTTTTATCCACCATATGAGGGGGTACAGCTACCTGGTAGGAGTCAGCAGGGGGTTTGGCCCTCAGTAGACAGGAGGGGGTGTTCTTTACCCCGATCAAGTTCCAGGGAGGAGTTACTACCTAATATGATCCCCCGCAGGGCATCGTCCTCACCTAAACTGCCAACATTGCCCACTGGGGCGGTAGAAGGGTCAAACAGTTTAGCTTGTCAAAACATATTTCTGCCATTAACTCTCCTAGATGAAAATAATTGACTGGAGCCTTCTCTCCGACATCGGAGTACCATTAGTGACATCACCAGGGGTCAGGGGACTAGTGAGATTGAAAATTTCAACTGCAAGATTATTAGTTGGAATATAGCAGGTCTGAGAAGCAAAAAAGACGACTCCAGGTGGCTTGATTTTGTAAAAGAATATGATATAGTGAGCTTACAGGAGACCGGGGACCTGGAGAATAATTTCTGGGTGGATGGGTATAAATCCTATGGTGTGCCTGCACGGCCTTCTCCGGCAGGCAGAGCAAAAGGGGGCCTTTTAATGTTAATCTTGCTTAAATTGTCAGGTACTCATTGTAGGGTGGATGTTGGTTCTTGTAATTGTATGGCTATAGAAATCACTTCTACCAACACATCCAAAATGTTGACTGTCAATTTTTATAACTCATGTGAGAGTAATTTTTTAAATGAACATTTATGTAATCTGAAATGTTTTTTAGAGGATTATAGATTGAAGCAAACCACTTAGTATTCTATTATAATCATGGGCGATTTTAATACTCATTTATCTGCTATGAACTGTCAGGTTGAAGACTTTTTAGGGCCGGCAAATTCCTCCAATCCTCATTTTGAGCATACACAGCATGGGGAATGTCTGGAGGATCTTTTGGCTGTAGTAGATCTTATCGAACCCAGCGCCAATGCTAGAGAGGCGAGGATCCCCACTTTCAAAGCACGAGGGCGGGACACTATAATAGACTATATATTTATCTCCCCCGTTTTGTCATCCCAGGTGGTTTTTTACAATGCTCAGTGGTCCCATTTTAGCGACCACAATCCCGTCCTTCTTGTGTTGGGCAGGGGCTTTGGCCTAAAGGGTAAGCAGGAAAAACAATCTACTGATACCTGCCTAAAACCTACTGATCAAGGACGGAGGTTAAAATGGGCCAAAGTAATCCCGGACCTCTTCTTTCAGGACCTCTGGCAGAAAGCCGAGGAGAAGCTCGATATCTGCCTTGATCAATCAAAATGGGGGGTCGAGGTACTCACAGCTTTTGAAGGCATTTGCGCGCAGGTAGCGTTAGGCCTCTCCTTGCCCAGTAGAAGTCGGCAACAAACCAGCAAGAGATGGTTCGATAGTAACTGCTCTGAAGCGCATCGTAAGTTGGTAGTCGCTTTGAAACAGGTCCCACGAGACAAATTCTATATAGCCTCGTTAAGAAAGGTGTATAAGTGTGCCCTAAATATCCGTAAAAATGAAATTAAAGAGGATGCATGGAATGAATTATTGGCAGTGGAGGTCCTAAAGGATAGTTCTAGATTCTGGGCTATTGTAAACAAACTTTTTTTTTCTGGAATTGACAACGCCCCCCTAGAATGTAACATCACAGAAGCACACTGGTTTTCCCATTTTGAATCTATATATGAGGCCCCTACCACTATGGATTCCCCTGCTAGTTTAGAACATAAAAGGAACTCCTCTGTAGTGGTCTTTAATGAAGGTGAAGTAGAATTGGCTATAAAGCAAATGACCAGTAACAAGGCCCCCGGTCCGGACGGTGTTCCGGCCGACCTGTATAAACAAAACCCAATTTTTTGGGCCAAACTTTTGACAAAAGTTTACAGTGTGGCAAGTCAACAGGGTTTCGCAACATCCTGGTTGTCTTCCATCATCATCCCAGTCTTTAAAAAAGGCCAGAGAGGGGACCCAAGTTGCTATAGACCGATATCTTTAATTTACTCAGCTGTAAAAGTGCTAGGAAGAGTGATTTTAACTAAGTTAATGGACTGGCTGAATGAGAGTGGTGTTTTAACAAACCTTCAATATGGTTTTAGAAAAGGAAGGAGCACACTGGATCAGTGTTTAAATTTACACTTATTAGCAGGGAAATACACAGTGGCTAAGGCGGGAACATTACAGCTGGCCTTCATGGTCCTCTCTTCGGCTTTTGACCTGGTAAACAGATCAAAGCTATGGTCCATTCTGATAGATATGGGAATTGATCAATGTTTAGTTCACTTCTTGGCTGACTTACACAGGGATCTCTCCGCAAGGGTGAGAGTCAGCCAAGAAGGCAATTGCACAAAGCACTTTAGGACTGGAAGAGGCATCCGTAAGGGTTGCATTTTAGCTCCATTGCTTTTTACCCTATATATAAATAACCTAGGAAAGTTTTTAGACTCTGCAAGCTTAGATATTCCTGGTGTAGGGGACAGGGTTATCCATGCCCTCCAATACGCAGATGACGATGTATTGTTGGCTCTTACAGCTGTAGGGCTTCAGAGGCTTTTGGATTCCTTTGGGGCCTTTATGCAATCGTTGAACTTAATAGTCAACATAGCTAAATCACATACAATGATCATGGGACAGAGACCAAAAAAGTCAAAAGCTTTCTATTGTGAAGGTGTAGAGTTGTCTAGGATGACCTCTTTCACCTATTTGGGGGTACTATTTGATGAGAGGGGCTCATGGGTCCCCCAACAGAAAGCAAAAAAAAATGCGATGGCTAGGTGTACGGCTGCCGTCCATGGTTTCGCTCAGCGACTTGGGACCATGCCAATCGCAGCTATGCTTAATATTTACAGGTCTATATGCATAGCCATTGCAAGGTATGGGTCTGCTATCTGGGGTTATAAATCGGTGGAAGGGCTACAGATAGTTGAAAATAAGTTTTTACGATCTCTTTTGTCGGTCCCCCAATCTACCCCCACTTTTGTAATACATCAAGAGTTAGGCATTAGCTACATATCTGATTTGATAAGGCTGGCCCCGGTGGTATGTTGGCTTAAGACCTGGACTAATCCAGAACTAACTCTGAACCATGAGATCGTCAGGGATTGTGTCCCGATGGAGAGAGCTAGTTGTATCCCGTGGTTACAATATGTAAAGCTAATTTTATATAAATTTGGGCGCCCAGATTTCTTTGATTTTCCGGAAAAAATAAGAAAAGAGGATCTGGTGTGGGTTAAGACACATTTTTTGAATCTATTGTCTGTAGAGAGAGGCGATTGAGCTAATGAAACCTTCAGTAAAAGCATATCTTTTGCTAAAAACCTCTCCACAGATTGAACCTTATATGACAATTGTCACTAAGCCCTTCCATCGCCTGCTTTTAACTAGATTTCGTTTTAATTTGATTCACTATTTACTAGCCGACTCACAAGGTTGGAGCAGGGTGAGCGACTTAGGCCCTTGCACATGCGACAACTTTAGACTTGGGGGAAAACGGTATTTCCTGACATGTGCTCCGATTGTACTTGTATGACCAAATGATCTCCGTATTATTGCTGGCACTTTGTCTCAAGCTGTTTTTTAATTCTTATCTTAGTTGCTTGTTACTATGTATGTATTAATGGTAACCTGGTTTTTAGTGTATCTATGAAATCTGGCTGTGAAATGTTTTTTAGGTCGCCCATATTTATTGATGAATTGTATTTTAGATGTTATTATTGTGTGGTGGTATATGTTGTATGTGATGTACTTTAATGGTTTTTACTAACCGAATAAAGTGGTTTTGACTGACTGACATGCTGATAGATGTATGCCGGTGGTAGAATAAGTGCATGTTTTGGTCTTGCTACAGATCTCTTAGGTATTTCTCAAGGCTTCATGTTACCAATACAGTACACATAAAAAATATGCAGAGAGAGTGAGTTTAAATCAGTCCACTTCCGTCATCTGCTTTCATTTGTTTTTCAGTGTTTGCCATTGCTAGGATGAGCTGTTCATCAAGCCAGTGCCGTCTTAACACATGGGCACACTGGGCAGTTGCCCGGGGCCCCCACAAGCATACTAATTTTCCGTTAAACGTTTGGATTCCTGTGAGTGGTTGTGTAAGCAGGGCCCAGTGCACTACTTTGCCCGGAGGCCTATAATGCTGTTACAACGGCCTTGCATCACGCCCATGGTATTATGTAGAAGGTGACATGGGGATTTTCTCTATTTGCAGGATTTGAGGTAGTCCTTCACTTCTGGTCTCTCATGTACCTATCACTTGCTCTTTTTAAGCACTTACTACCACCTCATTTGATCCTAAAGGTGGTTTCTCTTTCTCCCTTGTTCCACATCCCCTATCATCATTACTTCCTGATTCACCCCAGCCCATCATGCCTGCCTCGCTTGTTCCTAGTCATCCTCTCCTCTTCATCCCTGCCTGTCTCATCATCCTCACCTCTTGTTATCCATCTCCATTGCTGTCAGCAGTAGTTATCTCTTGCCAGGTTTGTTTTCATCCTCTACAGTATTGTCAAAGCTGTCACCCTGGGCGTACGCTGCTGTTAGTCCATTCCTATTGCTAGATGTGGCTTCCCTCTGGGCTGCATCATAAAGATGGCGGCACCCAGAAAGTTGGATTCTCTGTCGCATTCCACACCACTGTTCAAGTTCCCTAGGCCCCAGGCTCTATCCCCAGTCTATCCTGGGATAAAGGTTGAGAATTAGTTGCTGTTGGCGGGCTCCATCGTGAGCCACTCTTCGCTGCTGGAGGGTGGTTCCATGGTGCAGGTCTTGCTTCATCACCCTTTGTCTTCTTGACTATGTTAGCTGCCTGTCATGGTATGTCCCAGACCAATGCCCTGTTTCCAGGCAGCAATTGGCTGGTGGGGACACGAGGGAAGGGTCAGACTCTGTTTTCACCAGCAAGGCTCATGGTCCCACCTTCGTTCATCAGCTCTTTCTGGCATGGCTGCTGGATTCAGCTCCAGGCTCTTCGCTCTAGTCTGTTTTGAGAGGATCATCCATGACTTTGTCCCCTGGTGAGGGCTTGAGGTGGGAGAGGAGGGAGATGGATGGGCTGCCCGAGGCAGATGATGTATTTGGAGCACAAGGAGACGGAAGTTATAAGGCTAAAGGAACTGCGGCGTGAGATTGAAAACCCTAGCTGGCAAAGAGGGTATTCCACCATAAACGAGCCAGATTCCTTCCTCATGCCAGGCTCCACAGGAGCAATTAACTAGTAACACTCAAGATGCGCTCGAGCCCTGCGTTACACCACGGTACTCCCCCACCTTCTAACATCAATCTAAAACCACATAGAAGCCATGAGTTATTTCCTGAAATGAAAGGCGATCCTTGAATGCCATTGCATTGCCTTATATGGCTGCTCACCTCATGCACGAGACTTCAAGCTTGAAAAAAACTTGCCATAAACCACAGGCAAATGACTACCAGGTGCAAGACGAACTACTAATTTGGAGCACCGCACAGTCATTACTTGCTACCTTAAAATATGCTGATTTGCCATCAACGTCTTCTCCTTTTAGTTTGCAGTATCCAGCTTACACACGATTGATTTCTTTCTTTCTAGACCAGCATCAATCCCTTTTTAGATCTCGCCTAGACAGCGCTTGCGCTGTCTCTTCGAGACATGCTGTATTCAAGATATGTGCAAAAACAACAATTGATGGACAGAATGCAGAACAATGTCATACATTCTCCCCAGTACAGAGATCTGGGCCTAAATCCATCGTTTTTTTGTTCACCATGCCATTCCAGTTTGGACCCAGCCATATGCAAATCAGTCTTGACCCGGCGCCCAATGGGAACAGTCCAGCCCGAACTGCCAGGCAAAGTCCTCCCTGGACTGGAAACAAGCATCCTAGGACCGGTTTCGGGCTTTCAGCCCTCATCAGCCAGGATAGCTTGACTCCAGTGGCATGCAGAGCACGGGACCCACGTCTGGGCATACCCGTCCCACTCGGGGTGACAAATGCAAAAACAACAATTGATGGACAGAATGCAGAGCAATGTCATACATTCACCCCAGTACAGAGATCTGGGCCTAAATCCATCGTTTTTTTGCTCACCATGCCATTCCAGTTTGGACCCAGCCATGTGCAAATCAGTCTTGACCCTGCGCCCAATGGGAACAGTCCAGCCCGAACTGCCAGGCCAGGTCCTCCCTGGACTGGAAACAAGCATCCTAGGACCGGTTTCGGGCTTTCAGCCCTCATCAGCCAGGATCGCTTGACTCCAGTGGCATGGAGAGCACGGGACCCACGTCTGGGCATACCCGTCCCACTCGGGGTGACAAATGCAAAAACAACAATTGATGGACAGAATGCAGAACAATGTCATACATTCACCCCAGTACAGAGATCTGGGCCTAAATCCATCGTTTTTTTGCTCACCATGCCATTCCAGTTTGGACCCAGCCATATGCAAATCAGTCTTGACCCTGCGCCCAATGATTTGCATATGGCCAGGTCTAAACTGTTTTACCTAAATATTCATGACTGAGGCGCATGCCAGTGGCCTTAATCCGGGTTTGCTGCAAAGCATCAGAAGCGCAGTCTCACAGCCAATGGAAGTTTTGTCACTGGGGGGCCTATTATGGGTTAATTCTCACAGATCTTGCGCTAACCTGTTGTTAGTGCAAAAACATGTAGCTGTATAAGGTCCAAACGGATCCAACAAAGTGTAATCCAACATTGCTTTGGAACACGGTGAAGACTGAATGGCATTGTCTGCACTCATTACAGACATCTTCATCTCTCTGGGAGACCTCATGTTACCAGTACTTTAGACTGTACAGCATTATAATTAGTAGAACCAGTGCTTAAGTTGTAAAAGAATGAGCTCTGCCGGTGCCATTAAAGATCGGCGCGCCGAATGCCAAGGCTGCTTAGTGTTGAATTCACCTCAGGCCTCTTTCATCCAATACCAGACACTGCTGCTTCTTCATTTCACTCTTGCCGGCTCCTGCTTTCTCCCTTTGTGTCGTTGTTTTCGTCTTTCGTCCTTCTCTTCCTCCTCTTTTTCCATTTTTGTATTTTTCTTTCTCTTGCTCACAGTGATTATCGGATACGAAAAGTAAGTGTCAGTCCCCAAAAATAAGTGCTGATGGGCCCCACCAGCAACCACCGGCTCAAATTAAGCCCTGATACAGAAAGAGTGGACTTTGAGTCACTCCCCTTCAACTAGTGACAGTTCCATTTCTAAAACCAAGACCTATTGGCTTTGCTAATGCTTGTTCCATTTTTTTGGTGGGGTGGGCGGGGGGTAGTTGTTTGATGGAGGAGACCGAGCGCAGTCTTTACTACCTTTGCCTCAACTGTGGCAAAATAGAGATCAAGTGGCCAGATGGTGATGAGGCCGAGATTATCCAGCCCAAGAAAGAAAAATAAAGAATTTATGCTGTAATCAGCTTTTATCAAACCAGGCCTAATTTGCTTTCCCTTCTCTACAAAATAAATTGTTATGGGCACTAACTTTAAAATGTCCATACTTCAAAAGACCCTTCCCTTTCTAAAAGTCACCTCAATAAAGCTGAGGAGAGCTCACACAATGACACACTTGTGTTGCAAACGAGTCCACAGCAGCCCACCCAATGTTTGTTTCTACGAGTATAAAATCAGGTGAACAACCAAGCTGTAACTATTGAACCACGTCTTTCACTGTGATTGGCAACACCTAGTGTAGTGCTCAAGGAATGTTGATACGGGATACCTCTAGCAGTCTGGCCAGGTGTTAGCTGGCACTTTCCTGGAACATGCACCCTACCTCCCCTTCCCCCTCATTCCTCTCCATCCCGCAGCCCACAGCAGCCAAGAACCCTATCTTTGCCGTCGATGTCTTTACATCAGGAACGGACACACAAAAATTCATCCCTATTCTGAAACATATATCACAGTCAGTGGCGGCTGGCATGTCCCGCGGGTGGTGAGGCTGGTGGGGGGAATAATACATTAAATAAAATAAAACACCCTCCTGCAACGAGGCGAAGGCCTACGCTCGTTTTCTCTCCTTGAGGCAGGCTCCCAAGCCAATCCTGGCGCTCCTCTCATGCTCATGAGAGCAGGGCCCTGATTGGAGGGAGCGGCCTCTGTCGGCTCCCCCGAGAGCACTGGATGCCTGAACTTTACTCTCAACCCAGCTGTCTTAAGACAGCTAGGTTGAGAAGTTTAAAGTGTGCGTGTGTGGATGGCCGTCGCAAGACGGCTGGCCAAAGAGACATGCACACTTTGAAGTGCAAAGGGCAGCCCACCCTCCTCCCTGCTACTGCTGCCATTCAGCAGCTGCCTCGCCCCCGTTTGTGACAGGGTGGCAAAAAAGAAAATGGTAATGAATTAGCTTCATTACCATTTTATTTTTCGTCTCTAGGGTCATGTCAGTGGGGTGACGCTACTCCGCTATAACAGAGGAGCTGCCCCTGCACAGCCTCAGAAAGACGTAGGTGGATGCTCCACCTTGGACTCCTCTGCCCCCCACCCCCTATTTATGAACTGACCCTGAGCACTTGCAAATGGTCAACAGAGTGCCGCAAAGGGTCACAGGGGGACGTTTGGCGATTTATAAAGCATCAAAAGAAATAACTTACACATATATCTTTCCCCCAGAGCGGTATTTACCTATGTATCTTCTTCCCAGACTGGCTGACAACTCTAAAGCCCACAGACAGTAAGAGTAGGACTTGTCTCCTATTCTGTTTACAGGTCTGTTAGAGCTTTTTTTGCATTTTTGCACGTCTAGCACGTCTTTACTAGGGGTGGGCGGAATTTGCGTAGTCTCGCTACGCAAAGCTCCGCGAAACGGTAAAAAATCTCCGCGAGCACGCAAAAGTTCCGCGAACACGCGGAATTGCTTGTTCCGCCCGTTCGCGATGCTTTTTTCCTGTTCGCGAACGCTGTTTGCGTGCTCGGGGAGAAATATCTTGCGAACACACATTTTGAAAGCGCGAACAAGCAAAAAATTCCGCGAAGTCGCGGATCGCGGAATTTGTGGTAATTCCGCGTTCTCCGCGGAACGCGAAATTACCCAAATTCCACAAATTCCGCGAACGGAAGGGAATTTACCGCCCAGGCCTAGTTTTTACCTGATTTTTTTTTTAATTAGATATTTACACAGCATGCTTTTCTCACCATTGCTGGGGTTCTTGCTTTCAGCCCGGCCTGCAGGGTGTTGTTGCACTCACGGGCGTTGATCTTGGGCCTGAAGGGATCCCCGAGCTGATGATGGCCAGATGTCCTCCACGCATAGATAGGGGGGAGCAAGCCAGGCTGTAGTTAACGTGCTCCGGGCGGGACAACCTTCCTGGTTGTCCCCCGGCACTGCACCAGGCATCGGTTGAGCGTTGCAGGCTGGGTGAAGCTGAATCGCAGAGGTGCGCAGCGACTGTCTCCTCACCTCCAATATAGAAAAGCTATATATAATCTTTATTGCTTGATTAATAAAAATCATTGCAATCAAAACACCTTCACATCACATAATATTTAAAAACTGTACCACATATACTATTTAAAAATTTGCCAATACAATCATAATAATGTCCAAAAAACCAGATCAAATCACCATACATCATTAATTACTACAACATAATAATGCACATTTTACAGTTTAAAGTAACAGCGTGCACAGCATACTAATTCCCTGTATCTAACAACAAGAATAAAATGCATTAAAAATACTTCAATAATTTCTGCAGCAGAATATTACACATGTTGCATTTTAAAGTGCTAACGTGCAGTAATTGCAACTTCCATTATATTAAAACAATTAAAAAGTGCATCAAAAGTTACTGTAACGGTGAAACGTCTATTGTTACATTTCTAATTATCACCCTAACAGCATAATTACTAAGATATACAAGATATAAATAATATGTAAACTATTAGGTTTCAGAGCCATTAATATAATTAAACTCAAACTTATTATGTCAGACATTTTTCAGCTGCACTTAAGAATTTTACCAATTGACATAGCAACGGAATCAATTCCCCAGATAATGACATAATTAAAGCCTAACGAGCTGATCTAACCCCGATCCTCAGGAATTGTGGTTTCAGAACAGTACGTCGAATGTTAATCAGCTTGGGACACACGCACACTATATGTACTAATGTTTCTTGTGGCCATCCACATAGTCTACAATTAGAGTCTGGCCACTGCTTGATCCATGATTGTGTGCCCTCTTTTGTTGGATTTAGTCCCATTCGTAGCTTTAGAAAAATATTTTTAATCTTTTCTGAGAAATAAGCAGTCAAATATGGCTGAACGTGTGGGGATTGGTATGAATTAATCACATACCATGCATAATTTTTCCCTACTAATGCATTTTTGTCCAGCTTAAGGGATTCAGCTTTGATCCGTTTTTTTAAAATTAACTTATAATTGGGCATTTTCAGATCTTGCAGTGCTATTTGCAGACCAATATCCCTTAGGGAGGTTAAAATATGGGCTCTCCATTTAGCAGCGTAGGCAGACTTATCTATTTCTAACCAGCAAATGCTCCCTAAGGATGCAGGGGCTGATGAAGACATAGCGACCATACATTTCAGAAATGCTCCTTTTGATAACAGGCACTGTCTCTGGAGACCAAACTCTAATCTTATTCCTGCTTGGCCTACTGAATTGGCAATCCCAAAAGTTGCTTTGAAGACCTTGACTACCAATAGATCCAGGACCTTCGCATCTTTCCCTCTGGTGATGGGTGAGCCATATAAGAGGGTTGGCTGTAACTTAGCTTTAATGACTTTAAGAATAAAGTCATATGATTGACAATTCAGTGATTTTTTAAGCATTTAAAAGCAGGAATTAAGGTCACAGTTTTAGCCCTTAGGTCCTTAAAATGGAATTTGAAGGATACTCGGTTATCGAACACCACCCCTAGATATCTATACGTTTTAACAACTTCAACTGGGCCTGCTCTGGCCTTCCATGAATTGAACTTCTGTTTAACAGAACCAATTTTCATTACTTTGTTTTTTTTTACATTCAGTTCAAGGCCATTTAATTGTGTATAATCATCAAAGGCGTTAATAAGTCTTTGTAGGCCAATAGGAGTATGGCTCACGAGGATAGTATCATCAACATATTGAAGGTAGCTGATTTGTACCCCCCCATCCTAGGAACATGTGCATTAATAGAATCCAGGTGCTGAGAAAGATCTGATAAAAATAAATTAAAAAGGCAGGGAGAAAGAACACAACCTTGCTTTAGACCATTATATGTTCTGATTTTTCTTGTTAAGGAATTACCATCACCCAACCTGACTTGAACCCAGGTATCCGTATACAAAAGGATAATAGCCTTCAACAGTTTCCCTGGGATGCCCCGATCTAACAATTTTTTCCATATCAAATTTCGAAGGCACAGAGTCGAAGGCAGCCTTTAAATCAATAAAAGCAATGTATAAATTTTGTTTATTTAAGACAGCCCGCTCAGCAAGTAATGTTAGAGCCAACAGGTTGGTAGTGGTGGATTGGCCTTTCCGAAAACCAGTTTGATTAAATGGGATAATGCTTTCCTGCGTTGCCCAATTTTCCAATTCTTTCAACAGAATGGAAGCAAACACCTTTGCATCAACATCTGTCAACAAAATTAATCGGTAATTGGCAGGATTGGCGACCGGGCCACTTTTATAAATGGGCTGCAATATGCTACCTTGCCATGATGCTGGCACAATCTCCAATGTCAATACTTCACTGAATAATTTATACAAAATACCAGCCCACATGCCGACATTGGCACAGAACAGGGCATTAGGTAGCCCATTAGGTCCAGGGGCACCATTTGCACAAAGCCCACGTAACAGGGTCAATACTTGTTTACAACTTAAACATTCTAAATCAAGGTTTGGATCAAGACCAGAATCAATGAGTTGGGCTGTGGTAGTCAAACCCTGGCACTCACCACTCCCCAAATCAATTGTTGATATACTATTTTCCTCATAACCAAACCGCATATCTGGTTGGTTTACCATCTGGTCCGATGAGCCATACAAATTAGCAATAAAAGTTACCCAACTGGCTTCCGATATATTTACACAAAATGCCCTACAGCCTCCCCTTTCAAGCTTATTAATTACTGCCCAAAATATTTTTGCATTATTTTGCTTTGAGGCGGATAATAAACTATTACAAAGCCCAGATTGATATTTAAGTTTAGCTTTCCAGACTTCTTGTTTGTAAATCTTTTTGAGTTCCTTCAAATTTTCTTTATACACAGAATAGGTCTGATAAAATCTATGAGCATACGCCTCCCGAACAGCTCTATTAAGCGATTTCTTTATCTTAAATAGCTTAGGGGTGAACGATATGTTCTGAGGGTTCAAACGGTTATTAATTTTTCTAGCCTGGCGGGCTACACATTTCCCCACTAGGGAGTTGTAATAAAGTTCCATTTGCCAATCATATTCATAACCCCCAGCACACACTGGTCACTTTCCTTAATTAATGCTTTAGCAGCTTGTGTAATTTCCTCTTCTTTAGCTAAGTGCCATACTAACCTCTTCAGATTATATGCAGAATGGGCCATATTGGGAAGTTCGTTATGTCTAGAATGACACTTCACCAAAAAATTAAATGTTACAATCTGAAGGTTATGATCACTTTCAGGACGAGCGATTACTGTATATTCAGACATTTTTGATCTTAAGTTGTCTGATATAAATGTATAATCAATAATTGATCCTTGTTTAGAATTTTTAAACGTGGGAGTGAACCTAGATTTTTCTTTTAACTGGCTGAACCCAGCCTCAGACATGATATCGCAACATTCTTTTGCAATTCCATCAGTCTTGCCGTTTACACCGGAAAACCGAATCAGTTGCAAATTAAAGTCACCAGAAACTATTATGCCAGCATCTGGGTGCTGGATTATTAATGTGCTTAAAATATCTCGCAGGATATACAACTGCGTAGATTTGTTTTTTCTGGCACTTAGATACACATTGAGGATAATTAAGCTTGAACCAGTATTGTTTACCACAAGACATTGTAGCCAACCCAGATTAAAGTCCACCACATCCACTACTAAATTTAAGTCAACCGCAATGTAGCACGTCAGTCCACATTTTGCACGGCCTAATTTATTAGTTCGCACTGCCGGGAGACTATATTCATTAAACCCAAGCAAAGGAGTTATATGTTCGCTCCATGTTTCTTGAAATAATAAAAATGTAAATGAATTTAAAAATAATATTGTATCGGGGTCAGACAGTAGATGGTTCAGCCCATGAACATTCCAAGAGCATAGTCTTATTTGCTTTGCATTAGCATCCGTAGCTACGGACATTCAATTACTATCTCCTCAGGGCACCTTTGCCAAAGTAGCTGGAAGCCAGGACCAGTCCTCCATTCGCACATTATTTTTAGGTAGCCACTCACAGAGTCGACCCCCTGTTTGGGAATTGGTAATCAGCAGGCCAGAACTGCAAGATTGATTAGCCAATGGGCCCGATGCGCCTCTAAGTACTGGATTTGGCTTCTTACTTTCAGCTGTTATTCCACCCTTATCCGCCTTAAGGGCCAATACCTCCAGAATCGGAGGATAATGTACACTGGTCCAGATCTCAACCTTAATGCCGCATTCCATAAAATACAGACTTGATCCTAAGATCTTAGTAACAATATCATTTGAGGACCAAGTTGTAATAGTAGACTCTCGAAGAGTGTTTGGCTGTACTTGTTTAAACTGTACTGACACCAAATCAGTGGTTTTAATAAATGCTAATTCAGTAATGGTTGAGATTATTTTCAAAATTAGGCTCCGATTGAGACTATCATGGGACCCCTGAGATTCATACAGGGGATGCATTACTAGTTTTTTATCCCAATTTTTAGAACTATTATCCTGTCTGCAACATAGGGAGCTTAATGGACCTGGTTTACTATCTTTTGCTAAAGTGAAATTTGAAATTATTTTTAGTGGTGTTAAACTCTGAGTGACAGTAGGATCTAACATTTCTACTGTACTTGATCGATTCAGGGTATGGACTACTTGATCTTGGGACAGGAGCCTAGTCCCCTGAGGTTTACTGTCCGACCTAGTCTCCCCTCCCTTACTAATACCTGCCACATCCTGCTTCATTATACCATTGGTGGTGGGAACTTCATTTTTACTACCATTTGCAGATACCTGAGCCTTGCACCTCAAAGGCGACAACAAAACTATAGAAGATTCCACACCTTCTTGAGCACCATCCTGAGTTAAACATTTCTGAATAACTTGTTTAAAAATGGGATAATAATCCTTAGGTTTAGCTGCTGTGGCTACTGAAGCGACTGACCTCCTAGCCTTATTCCGAGCTTTCCGCAACCTTTTCCTTGCTCGTTTGGATAATGGGGGACAATCACTAAGACTATCCCTGGAGCTTGAACATGGGGATTTAGCAATCATTGTTGACTTGACTTTCTTGATTCCGTGGGGAACATGACCTTCATCTATTTGTGCATCTGAACCCAGACTGACATCAGCCTCCCCACCAACCTCCTAGATCTAGAGTTATCACAACACACATTTACTTGGACTTTTTGCTGCTTCATGTTTACACTAGATACACTAACTCCCACTTTCTTATTACAGACTGGATTCCCAGCTGTTTTTTTAACTTCATCAACAAGTGAACCTACTATTTTTGGGAGATCGGACATCTTATCCAAAATGTGAGAACATGTGCATCTTATTAATTGGTCATTAACCTCAGTCTGGGCCTTAACCACCAAACCTGTCAAGTTTTGTAATTTTGTGTCAATACCGGCCACATAAACTGCTAAAGTATTTAAAAGTTCCACCTGAATTTCGAGCTTATTTGAATGGAAATCAAGTGCACTAATTATAACGTTCATTGTATTTAACAGACTTTTCCACACACCACTATTATCCGCGCTTTTATTTATTGTAGGGCGCTCATCAGGAGTAGGTGAAACATCATATTTGTCTAGGAACGAGAGATCAGCATGGTTCAGTGAGTTATCAAGTTGACCTATGGTTGGATCAGCAGGGTTCAGCGAGTTATCAGCTTGACCTAAGATCTGTACACCATGTTGACTATTTGTGGTTTCACTTTTTACGGGAATTAAAATTGAATGATCATCTAATATCTGATCGTCACCACATGTCCCTGGGCCAAATAGACTTAAGATACTCTTATCATTTGTTATCTCAAATATAGGCAAACCTAGGCTCTCACATATCTTCTCAGCCCCAAACGTGGGCAACCGAGGTATCAAAAGACTTTGAGACACTTGGTTCACCTGCATATCCACCATACAGATAACAGACGCATCACTATCATTTGAGGGCTTATTACAGATAGATATGTCCCAAAGAGTGTCCTCCGCCTGGTGTACACTATTTGTTCCAGGCTGCGTCTTCATTTGGGTAGGCATCACATTTACATGCTCGATAGTAGGAACAGTATGAACTTGGGCTTTAACTACCATTTCGTAAGGTGATTTTTCTGCCACAGGTGCATTTAAGTTTAATTGCATAGGACCAGATGATTGTTTTCCACTATCTCTCAGCTCCTCCCTGTGAGATACAGGGTCCTCAAGAAATGCCTGGGCTTTAGGTAAACACATCTTATTCAAAGTTTGCGATGTTGGAGGGAAGTTGACATCACAGTTACCGTCACTTTGGGCACCACCTTTCTGTTTGAAGAAGTCCTTAATACTTGGCTGGGAAGAGTGCCCCACGCCTCCCCCAACAGAGAATCGGTTGTGAGTTTGCCCCACAGCCCTCAATGTGTCCCCCGGGCTTGAGATTGGCCCAGTTATGGCCGGTACGTTCTCAAGAACTGGCTCATTTGCCTGCGAGGTATCCTTTTGGGAGCGGGTTTGCATTTACCTAGCAACTCTGCGCCTTTTTTGTAGCTGTTTTGAAATGAAAGTTGAGCTTGTCCCCTTAAACGACCTGACCTCATGACATAGGCCTACGAGCTCCAAAAAATAGCACAGGGGTAACACGAAGATAGCACTGAGACGTTTCTCTCCGGCAACGAACTCTTGTAGAGACTGCTGCCTCACCCTTCAATGAGCCTGTGCTATCCCAGATCTTTTCCACATACAGGCCCTCCGAGCGGGGCACAATCTCCGGGGTTCCTCCAAAGGACCAGGGGTCCGTCCTGGCAAAGCGCTGTGGATAACGATACCTGATAGTTTTAAAGCTTGTTATGAATTTAAGGCTATTTGAAGTGTACTGTTGTTTTTATGCTAGCGCTCTAGTTTACTTGCACTAGTAAGTGGGGGGAATCGCTCCAGTTCTATTGAGCCATCAGGAGCCGCCATATTGGAGGACAGTGGTCTAGCTGTTAAGGGGGTTAATGAACACTCCCTATTTAAACCACACTGCAGTGCGGACGCTCGAGTAAGACTGTTCTCTCTTACTCTGATTACAGGGCTGTTAGACCCTTTTTTGCGTTTTGCACATGGCATAATACATGTTTTTACCTGATAGTTTTAAAGCTTGTCACAAACTTGAAGTGATTCGAAGTGTATTGTTTTTGTGCTCGTGCTCTAGTTTACTTGCACTAGTAAGTGGGGGGGATTCTCTCCAGCTCTATTGAGTCATCAGGAACCACCATTGTGGAGGGCACCGGTCTAGCTGGTGGGAGATGATGACCACTGCAGCGCGGATGCGCCGCTGGCACGCCAAAGGCAAGCCCGTCTCCACCCGTCCACTTCCAGTCCGCGTCCAGCCCCAGCAATGCTGCCCGATTAGACCCCCATGCCAACACTCACTTGTCCTATATGGCTAGGGAGTTAGTTGTGCTTAGGGCTTCCTCGATGTGTAAGGGAGCATTGCACGTTGATCTTCATGCACTATCAGCTATTTGTGGTGAGTGCGGGATGCAGTTGGTGGGGGTGGAAAGGACGCAACAAAGGTTGTCCACTCTTACGCAGCAGCTGGGACAGAGAGTGGGCTATCCGGGTACTCGAGCAGTTCTACTGAATGTTAGGTCTCTTCATAAGAATGCTCTAAAAATCTTTGACTTTTTGAATCAAGAACAACTAGACTTGGTATTTTTAACTGAGACCTGGATGAATGATACCTCGGTCCCTGACATTACATTAGTGCTCCCGGCTAACTATTCCATTGTACATGCCTACAGAGGCATTGGCAGGAGTGGTGGCATAGCTATTGTGTTTAAGAATAGTCTGAAATGTATTGCATTCCCTCTCCCCTACTTATTAGGGACGTAGAGTTTGGAATTTTTTTATTTCTATCACAGCACAACTATCTCTTGACGGGGCTCTAGTTTCTAGACGCCCTGGCTATGCTGGTGACTTTCTCGATACTCTAGTAGAAGTGATTGCCTATAATTTAGTACAATATGCAAATTTTACCCTCTTTGGGGATTTTAATTTGCACAGAGACGACACCACTGACACTCAATCGCTCGCTCTTTTAGAGAACCTTAGCACCCTTAATTTGAAGCAGTATGTAAAGAGTCTGACCACTCGGCAAACCAGACGTTGGATAGCATTTTTTCAAATTAGATGGTTAAATTCCAAATAGTACAGCCAGTTCTTTGGTCTGATCACTTCCTAGTATACTTTGTTTGGACCTTCGATACAACACCAAGGATTAGAAAGGCTCACACCACTCCTGGGTATGATTGAAAATGAGCAAAGGCTAAAGTACACAAGATTACATCATTATTACGGGGTTCCACCCCAATTATGAGTGGAGACATGGTAGGAAACCCTCTAGCCACAAATTGGTGGCTTCTGGACATGACAAATAGGATGGCCCCAGAAAAAGGTTGCAGTTCAGGGAGACACCTTCCATTTGCCTGTGGTTCACTACCGAGTTATCTGAGATTAGAAAAAAAAATTAAAAATCCTGAAAGACGATGGAGTCAACACTACTCCTAGGAGGGTCGGGAGATCTGCAGGCAAGCCTTGAAATTTGTACTGTGGGTCAATTAGACAGGATCAGACAACCTATTTTGCTAAACATATATTTTCAGCAGGAAATAATTAATGTGTCATTTTTAGCACTGTGAAACACTTTCTTGATCTGTCGTCTCTAGTACAGTCCATTACAGCTTCAGCAAATTGTGCAAGGATCTCCCCAATTTCTTTGAAGAGAAGATCCTGAAAATTGCATCTAATCTAGAGTTTAATCTAGCATCCTGTAATTTAGAGATGACCCACGTTGGTCCCAGGCAGTGAAATCCTGCCAACGTATTTGATTTTGCACATATTTCTCTGGTAGATTCAGAGCAGGCCATTTTGTTGTGCAAGTCAGCATCTCCGGATGACCCTTGCTCTCCACAGATTCTAGCATCTGTAGAGAAGGTGATTAATCCCATATTCAATCTCCTATTCAATCTTTCAATTCCATCTGCTAGTGTCCCCTTATGTTAGAAGGAGGCTAAGTTGATCCCTTTACTGAAGAAACCTTCCACAGATCGAATGCAACTTTTGGCCCATCTCATTGCTCCCTGTAGCATCGAAGATGCTGGAGAAGCTAGTTAGCTCTCATGCTATTTAGAACAGTGGAACTTACTGCATTCTTTACAATTTGGCTGCAGACCTCGACATAGCATGGAGACAGCGCAGGTAGTAGTGGTAGACTCAAACAAACTGCCGCTGGATCAGGGCAAACAGGCTGCCCTGATCCTGTAAGATTTGTTGGCAACCTTTGACACCATGCCTCATCAAATTCTGATATGGCGCCTAGCAGAAGTAGACATTTCTGGTTCTGCTCCAGATTGGCTCTGCTCTTTCTTGATAAATTGCAGTCAGGCAGTCTGGCGGGCTCACTATTCTTCTGATACTAAAACCATCAAGTTTGGAGTTCCACAGGGTTCAGCACTAAGTCCTACACTTTTTAATGTTTACATGGCACCTCTTGCCTCTCTAGTGGAATCATTTGGAGTCAGGATTATATCTTATAGTGATGATACCCAACATTTTCTTTCTATGATGAAAATGCACCAGAGGCCTGTGCAGCTTTTAATGATTGTCTGGTAGCAGTCTTTAAGTGGATGTAGGATAGCAATTTAAAATGCAACACCGGGAAAACTGAAATTTCGATGTTTGGATCTATCATTGTTGTTGTAGGCTCATGATTTGTGCTATTGAGATAAAAGAAAATTCCTATGATTATTTCCATCTGAAGATCAGAGAATGGTGATTCATGCTGTAATTACATCATGCATAGATTACACCACCATCCTCTATCTTAGTCTGCCTGAGTACCTCTTGAAGAGACTGCAGGTAGTACAAAACGCAGTGACTAGACTACTTTTAAAGATCACCTGGCAGGCATCCATTTCACTTTATCTGAAAACACTTCACTAGTTGCCCGTTAAGGTGAGGGTTCAATTCAAAGCCTTGACTATGGCCCATCGTGCTTTCTCTGGCTCTGGTCCTCACTATCTTTCAGCAAGTCTTCAGCACTGTCTTCCGAGAAGATCTCTTTGTTCATCAGTGGCCTGCTTATTACAGGTCCCCAAGATCAAATGGAAGAAGTGGGGAGGCATATCATTCACCCATCATGCCTCACGTGCTTGGAATCAGCTTCTGCTCCACCTTTGGAATACTAGGTCTGAGTCAATATTCAGGAAAAGAATCACAGCCTGGCTGTTTGACCTGGCTTTCTGAGAGGGCTTTTCATTCTGTGGTTGGAAGATTGAGCAGTTTTTACGAGTGCCTGGACACTCTTCGGAGTAGCTGCTGCGCTCTATAAATAGCTGATTGATTGAGACATTCTCTGAAACATCCCTTGCTGCCTGTTGTTCCTTGGAACCAATTCCCTTAGAGGATGCTCCCATCCTCTATAATACACGACTCAGAATGAAATCAGTCTGACGGCTGCAGTCCTCTCTCCTTACAGTTCCACATTTTAGATTTAAACATATGTGATTTCTGAGAACGCATCTGGAGCATCTGTAGGAAAGCTGAGTGTACCCTGTTGCTAAGTGTCATTTCTGTCTCACTGATAGCCCATGCACATATTGTGTCTCAAACACTGTCCAAAGCATTTTCAGAGCAAGCCAGTTTGGTACCCGCACATGCTGCTGAATCCAGTTCAGCTATAGATGTCTGTGCATGTCCTTATTTTCAGAAGATGACTTTCCAACCCATATTAGCAAGAAACTAAAGACTGCCATCAAAGGAGGCCTCATCTAGGGAACCTTACCTAGCTCTGATGCTGTCTCACTGAACACTACTTTGACATTTTGACAAGACTGACTCTCAAAGAGCCACAGTGGCCCAGGTTGATCTGCAAATTTGAAATATGTATGGTGGCCATGGACTTGAAAGAGTAGTCTGCTGATGCTCTGGGTGGGTCTTGATGCACACAAAGTAATGATCAAATTCCTTGATAGTCAGACTGGCTCATATGATGAACTCAGAACAAGTCTCTGCAGTTACTTCATGCCTCAGAAAAATGTTGACCACGAGTGTAACTTATTCCACTGTACAACATAACCCGTGGGAGTCTGTGGACTCCTCACGAGGTGTGTTCTAGTGATAAAGCCCCTGAATTGCAATTCCTATCTGAGTCCGAATCTTCCTTCTTGTATTGAAAACGGCTTCAGAAACCAAGGAAGATTGATGAATTTGAAGTCAGGGCTTATGCGTAAAAGGCATCCGAAATGCAAACGGAAGTCTTTGTTAAGTCCCAGGCCGCTTCTCATCCACATCAAAAATGATGTTCGATCCACATCATCTTCCTGATAAGGGTGCTACTGCTGAGTTTTTCACTCTCCCCGGGAAGGAAGATAATGCTTCATTATGGGACAGCAGTGCTAGTTCTGGGCACTTGACATTCGCTTCCAGAACATCTGCAGTCTGAACAGAGGTGCCAGATGTAACACCCTGGTACAAGAGCCACAATCGCATGATGCCTCTTGTTGCATTTCTGAACAAGTATCATATTAAAAAAATCCAACACAGTGAGACAGGAGGAAGCAATGAGACAATTGAGCATTCGTTCCCTTCTCCCTCATGCAGTGGACTGCTGAGCAGATACATGTTTAACAACATGTTAACATGATAGCAGCAGATATCACAAATGATGCCCATCTTTTCGACAGTGAAGTAAACTACCAGGGGCCGTTTTACATAAAGTGCCCGGGGGTGCCACGGGCGTTTGCGCCCGCTTTGCATGCCCCCCGGGGCACTTTGGTATTACAGAAAGGGCCGCAGATGTTTGTGCGGCCCTTCTGTAATACCGATAACGCTGGCGCACATAAAGCGCCAGCGCTATCTGCAGGGGGCGTTCCCTCATTTGCATGAGGGCGTGCCCCATGCAAATAAGGGAATCCCTTTGCCTCTGCACCTGCGCCGTATTACAGATGCAGGCGCAGAGGCAAAGAAGCTGTCAGGAGGCGCCGCCTGAGAGCAGCTGTTTGCAGAGGGTAAAGGGGGTCCTATGGACTCCTCAGACATACCCTTTCAGGTGGGTTCAGTCACTGACTGCACCCCCTGCAAGGGGGTCTCTAATCCCCCTTCAAAGTGCAGACGGGTTGCCACCTGCAAAGTGAAACACAGAGCGGCTGCTTCAAAGCCGCTCCGTATTTCACTTGAATGCGCTGCCCCCAGGGCAGCACGAGTTTGCGGCTGCCCTGGGGGCAGCGCATTCTATGTAATAGGGCGCGCTTTCTCTGTTTGCGCCCGGCGTACCTGTTTTAAGGTGTGCCAGGCGCAAACAGGGAAAGTGCGCCGTAATACATAATATGGCCCGATGATATTGCTCTTGCGATACTTAAGCAACAGTTAGAATTAAGTCACAGAAGGATCTTAGGGAGGCAACCAACCCTCATCTCACAGACCATCCAGTGCTAGAATCTATTTGATCAGTTACTCCCCTCCCATGCAAAGACTGTTTGATCAATTAAGGCAACCAATCACTGGCAAAGACAGAGAGTTTCCTATGGCCAAACACGCCAATGAGGGTTATCATCAACTTGGATAGGAGGAATTGTTCCTATATCTTACAACGTTTGCCATGCACCTGGGCCGGTACTGTTGTAAATAACATAGTTTTGGGGGCTCTTCTGCTATACAGGACTTCTATGAGAAAATTGACAAAATTCAACAACATATCCCCAGTTCTTTATACACTGGTATTTAGTCAACGTAGGCAGAGCTTGATGAAACCCTCAAAGGGGTGGGCATAGCACTAGAGGACTAATGCTTTATAAAACGTGATTAGAAGAACTCTTACATTTTATGAACATATATTTTTCCAATCCCGAATTCAACCTGTTCCATGGCAGTGTAAGCCCTCGCTTTACACCGTTCCTGTTTAATCACACTAATTCATATATTGTTGCATTTGTACCTACAGAAAAAACATTCAAGTAGTCTTGCTAGCTTTTTTTCAGCAAATGATTCTATCAAAAATGCATGGTATGTATGTAATTTAATATTTTGCATTTAGATTTCCAAGAACCGTTTGTCCAAAGAAATGAACTATCCATTTATTTGCATGCCGTTTAAGAAACAAAGATGCTATCTGGATCTTACAAATGGGATATATAGCACGGCTTCACTTGTGAAAATTCAACAAAGTAAAATTGCAATGAAGGCGCATATTGCAGACACACAAGAGAGGGAAAAAACAAAAGGTCTGTGCTACCAATTGCTCTGCTGTAACAAGAGTCCAAAGTTTTCCATGTCATAATATGATCATGGGGATTAGCCTTTAAAAGCAGACCAATGGGAAATGTCAACATTATAGCCTCATGGTGTACATAATACGTCATATGGATTGACCGGTGTATAGCAACAAACATCCTAATCCTCCAGTTAAAAGGATATGAGAGGATTCATTGTTAGAGTGTATCAAAGACATGATACAGAGGTCTCATTTCTTCAAGCCTTTTCAAGGATCACCAACAGTTCGCCATTTAGGAACTCAAGGTGCATGACGTTGATTCAACATGTGATGGTTACAGTCGAGTAGACAGACCCTTTTAAAAGGAAATCCAGAAGGTGAACCTCAGGCAATGCTAGTTCTTCATCTGGTTGCCTCACATGCATTGTGGTGTACTTAGAACCACTTATTGAAGTAATAAACTAAGGTGTATCCATCCAGGCATTCCCTTCTCTGGAGATTTAAGAGATCATATCAGAGCCTTGTGAGACTAATGGTTATGTAAATCCATCTGCAGGTATTTTACAACTATCAATTTACGAGGTAAAGCTTTTGTCCTGATGAAGGAATAAAAACAGAAAGAAGCACATCATCACTGACTTACCCGTGTTTGTAGGATTTTGAACATTGGGATATAAATCACTGAGGCTTCAGTTGTTGCTTTTAAAGAAAATGCTAGTCCAGTCTCTTATCTCTGGTAAATTGGACTACTGCAGCTCCCTCCTTGTTGGACTTCTGCTCTTCTCTTTGATGGGCTGCAGTTGATACAGAACGCGGCTGCCAGGCTTATTTTAGGTCTCAGCAGGAACATCTGTATCTCTTCTCTCGGTTCCATGTTTCTCTAGCTCCCTGTTCAGAAACGCTGCATTTCAAGGCTCTATGTTTTTGTCATAAGGCCATGCATGGCCCTACATATAAAAACTATATGGCATCCCCCTTCTTTCCATACATGCTTCAGTACGCTACAGTTGGTGAATATTCCCAGATGTGATAAGTCCTGCACAGGCAGTCGAGCCTTTTCTGTGATGACTGCTCAGGCTTGGAGCAATCGCCTGACCATCATTTGTGCAGAAACCAATCTTCTAAACTTTTGCAAATTATTAAAAAAGACACATCTATTCCTTAACTAAGCAGTGTATCTTCATCTTTCTAGCGCCCGTACACCATTATAGTGTAATTGCAATCTTTATAAATTTAAAATCAAATAGATAATCCAGACAAAATGGTGTCATCTGTTGAACACTGTCTTGTATTTTTCAAGGGATTAGCAATGACTGTTAGGGGTTGCATTAAGTAGAAAGACGCCAGCATACCAAAAAAAGTAAATCTGCCTTAGTAGGAGCTGTGGTAGTTATTCAGTAAGCGTACAGTTATATGTAAATATGAATGAAAGAAGTGTCTTTCAAGCAAGTAGGTTTTACCCCTTGAAGACAATTCAATGACTCACTTGACACCTTATTATTATCAGGTGCTGGTCTGTGAAGGGTCACAAATGTCTCAAAATCTTGAAATTGAGTTATCGTCCTAGGAAATTGGACTCTTTTTTGAATAATTTTGTAAGCTGCTTTGTGGAGGTAAGGCTGCACCCTTGAAATAAGGAAGGTTCTGCCTCTCTTGAGGTTAACATTAATCTGAAGTAATTATGTGGAAGGCAACATAAAAGTGGTTCATGTTTACTCCATTACAAACTATCCTTTTCCCTATCCTACCACTTATTCCACAAAGAAAGCTGTCACAAGCTTGATGTATCTGCTACTTAAAGGGCCGTATTGGTGGAATTCAGATGTATTTATGCAAAACTCTTTCTTCCATATTAGTTCTAAACCTATACCAACACCCAGATTATCATCAAAGTGATTTGTGAGTAACAATCTTAGTACTGACCGCACTGATACCGGGTGCTGGAAGATTGGTTACAAATGAATATTGGATAGGTGATCTTTTCTGTCCTAAAGCGAGGTTCAGTATAAGTTTGCACCTAGCTTCTACACTGAGATCTTCAATTAGGAAATTTTCAAAGAAAGTAAAAGCTCTTGGAGTATTATTTGATGGGAAGTTTTTCATGGGTCCTCAGATTCATGTCACTGCTCAAAATATCTTTTTTTAGACAGCAGAGAAAAAGGTTATTGGGTGCACACCTATCTCACTTTGCCCAGTAGTGATTGATGCATTTGTCAGTTCAGTGATTCACTATGCACTCTTTTATCCAGGTATTGAAAGAAAATTAAAAACAAAAGAATTAGATCATCTCCCTAGATTCAGGATTAAAGCAATGTAATCCTGTTTCAGCAGTGAAAAAGCTTAGTACTGGCTCCCCGTTGATCGCAGGATACAATTCAAGTTTCTCTGTCGCATACTAAAACTGGCTGGGCTACGAGTGAAGTTACGGAGTGCCCGCGTGGAGTCACTGAGTGATACCTCTTCCAAGCCACCAGTAAAATCCTTTCTAAAAGCTCTTATTTCACTAGCAGTACTTTTTGGTACAGTTCTGTATTCACTCTATGGTGTTCCCTCCTGGCTTCTCTCTCCTGGGCCCTCTTTTCAATCATCGGTCACCACTAACTGCCTTTGAGCCTACCTCGGCATACAGCACTATACCAGAAACCAACACGACATAACATAATGAGCAAGACATGATTCTAGAGCCTTGAAGTCTGTGCTCTAAAGCGAGGAGCCTGTGATTGTAGTAATAGAGTTTGCTAAAAATGAGCTGTGGGCTGAGGCTAAACAGAGAGCAGGTGGGGTGCAGTAGTTAATGCATAGCGTTTGGGTGTCGAGCATTAAATTCGTTATCTCTTGGCACACTGTGTGCTTAGACCATAACACAGGCAGTGCTTAATTTGAGCTGGTGGTTGCAGGTGGCGACAACTGGTACTCATTTTTGGGGTTCAGCACTTACTTCTCTTCATCAGACTTTGACTCAAATTGGGAGGGAGAATACACAAAAAAGGAGAATAAGGAGGGCAACAAAGACATAAAAATAGCAACAAAGAGGGACGCAACAATGAGAAACAACCTGAAAGAATGAGATAAAGGGGCAGGGAGTGTCTGGTGGTGGATAAAAGAGGCCTGAGGTGGAATTGAGACCACGCAGCCTTGGTATTCAGCAACCCGACATCCAATACCACGGACTGCTGTCTTCTGAGCAAAGCACGTATTCTTGTAAAATTAGGCACTGGCTTGGTGCTTGATTATCTTCGCATTCTGGTTGGCTAAAGCAGATCTTCTGCCCTGGTTTTTCTGCATTTATCTGCCTTATTTGATATGGCCTCCAGTGGCCATCCTCTACTCCGCCTCCAGGAAGTAGGGATTCAGGGCACAGCTCTGGGTTAGATAGAGTCTTAACTTACTAACAGAGCTCAGAAAGTCTACCTTGCTCCTTTTTGCTCAGAATTCAAACATCTTACTCCTGGAGTCCCACAAGGCTCCTCTCTGAGCCCTGCACTCTAATATGTATGTACTCTCTCTTGCTCAGCTTACCTGATCTTGCAGAGTTAGGTTTATGAACTATGTAGACAACACACAAATCTGATCTCACCTGATGACAATAACCAGGGATGCACCAAGAATTTTCATTGCATGATCTTGGTGTCTGAGTGGATGAGCTTTAACTCCCTCAAATTAAACACTGACAAAACCAGCGTTCTGATCTTCCAGACATAATGGCTTTCCCAATTTCAGCATTGGAAATTGGCAAATCCATATTCTGGGACTTATCATCCGAGATTTTTTTGATAGGAGTATAGGAGTATGCGCTAACCATCCCTTTATCTCCTCGTCCCGTACAACCAGATCTTCATGATATACCCTCTCGAAATGTCGCTGAAAAGCATTTTCAATATCTATTGGGTTATTAAATACTTTCCCAAAGCTAGCCTCCTCCACTGACTTAAGCTCATTAATTGAGTTCCTAGCCATATCCTGTTTGATCTTCCACGCCAATAATTTGCCGCAGCTCTCCCCATATTCAAAATGCGATAACTTACTGGCTTGCCATTTCTTTTTAAGCCTTACATCTAGGACGGTGGTCAAATCTAATTTAAGAAAGTCTAATTTTGCCTGTATGTCTGTTCTTAGAGGGTTACTCTGATGTGTTATAATCTCTTGTTATTTTATTTGAATTTCTTTCTCTATCACATCAATTTCTTTTTTATACTTTCTATGCCTATCTATTTGTATAGCCATTATAAAACCCCTTATGAAGGCTTTATAAGCGTCCCATACCATCTGTATCGGGGCAGTTCCTAAATTTAATTGAAAAAAAGCCTTTGATTCCTCTGCTAACTTTTCAACTAATGATTCTTCTAGGAGAATAGCTCGCTCTAATGTCCACCTCTGGCATGTCGGCCTAGTTGGAACTTTAAGTGTCAATGTCACTGCCGAATGGTCAGAAAGGTGCTCACCCAAATGCTTAACCTCTTCAAACCAGATTTTAAGGACAGTACTTAGCAGATAGAAATCTAATCTGGATCTATGTCCATGCTTCTTATTATAAAAAGTATAACCTCTCTTATTGCCCACACTCGTCCTCCATACATCATACCAGGCTAATTGCTTCATAGCTGTTTTAACTGCTGCTCTCATCTTACAATTTGTGACAGATCTACTCCCTTTAGATTTATCTAGTATATGATCTAATACTAAATTAAAGTCGCCTGCTAATATCAGTGAGTCTGGGTAATTCAACAATTCTGACAGTAAGTTCTCAAAAGGAGTTGCGTCATCTGTATTCGGACCATAATAACCTGCTACTGTAAAATTAACTCCATATCCTCTTATCTTAGTAATGGCCCACCTCTCCATCTTGTCTACCGTACTAGCCAGTAAGGAGATAGCTGCATTCTTTTTTATAATTATCGCCACTCCTTTAGTAGGTGAAGATTGTGTTGTGCAGATCAAATCCTGAATCCACCCCATGGGTTTGCACATAGCTATCAGCTCATTCTGTGCAAGATGCGTTTCTTGTAAAATTAAGACCTGTTCTGAGCGATCCCTTAAATATTGGAAGATTTTCTGCCTCCTATAACTTGTTCTTAACCCATTCAGATTCCAGGAGAGCACTTTCAATCTAAAATTTTGTTTTTCATTTAGATCAGTCATCCCTTTCTTCTCCCTCCCCTAGAAAACATTTTTTTAATCTGGCGATTCGGACTTACATTTTTTTTGATTTTTTCCCACTGCTCCCCACCCAGTGCCCCCCTCCCTCACCTCCCTTAGTGAACCCTTCCCTGGAGAACCCCCCCTCTTCCTTTCTTTGGCCTCCACTAAGGCCTATGGGGCTCCCCCCCCATTTCGGGTCAGGAACTTAAAATTAGTGCACCCCCCCTAGCAACATAAGATCTTTTCCAATCATCCCGAGCTCCCTGAAATAGATTGCAAGAAATCCTCAGCATCTTCTACTCGTTTAAAAATTTGCATTTTGTTATTATGCATTACTTTTATTGATGCTGGAAATTTTAACTGTGCTGTAGCTCCCATCTTTTTTAATGGATCCAGAAGTTTTCCCAACTCCCATTGCCTTGAGGCTGTAATTGCCGAGATGTCAGATCTTATTTGGAATGTTATCTCCTCCACACAAAGGGAGTTTAGCTTAAGGGCTTTGTTTAGGATTTCTTCCTTTAAGCTATAAGTTAGAAAATGTACCAAGATTTTCCTAGGCCTTAACTTGTTGGGGTTCAACCTAAAGGGATCTCTATGTGCTCTTTGAATATCAGCCATGAGTGCCTCTTCAGAGCACTCAATGTTTGTGGCTTGTTTTATTAATTTAGCTACAAATTCCTTTAGGTTGCTTCCCTCCGCCCCTCTGGCACTTTAAGCAGGCGGATATTATTTCTTCTTTGTGAATTTTCTAACGATTCCAGCTTATCCTGCACCTCCAACCCTTTCTCTTTTAGTGTGACTATTTGTTTTGCATTAACTTTAGTCTGTGTTACCAATTCGGATACAGTTGTTTCAAGTGCTGCAGTTCTAATGGCCAGCGAATCGAGCTTCGCCTCTAACTTTCCGCAGGAATTTTTAATCTCCACTTGATTGTTCTCCGAGACTAGGAATCTGCCTCTCATCTCTTCTGCCAATGCTTGCAGTACATCACATAATGAATGTTGGGAGTTTTCCTTTGTGACCACCGTCTGCCCTTGTCCTAGGCTCATCTCAGAATAATTTATATCATTTTGGCAATTATCAGCCCCGGATTTTAAAGAAAGTGAGTACCTGATATTGGACCGACCTGAGGCATCCGGCAATCCCTTTTCCTGTGTTGATGGTAATACTGATGCTGATACTGGTGTTATACTAATCTCTTTGTCCAATCTATCTTCTTCTACCTGTCCTCCTGCAGCACTACATTCTCCATTTTGCAATTCTTCCATATCCGTAAGCAGAAGATATCTATTCGAGGTAGGAATATTAATATTATTTAGAGAACTTCGCAGGCACCTATTCTCTAATACAGCCGTGTCTGGTAACGGTTTTAATACTACAGTGGAGGGTACAGCTTTAAAATAATTTTTTAAAAAGGAGGTTATTTTAGGGGCCTGTTGAGCTTGCTGGCCCTGCTGAATTAACTGGCTTGATTAGATTGACTGAATTGCCAGGGTATCTCTTTTCTTTTCTGAGGCCCTATGCCTAACGGCTCCTAAATCTTTTTTAGTTTGTTTAAATTGAGCTGAAGATTTTTTTTTTAAAGTTTTCAAATGTGCCACTGGTTTGGATTTAATATCTTCATTCACGTCTGAATCCAGCATATGTGAGCTTAACTTAGAACTTCTTAGCAGATACCTAGATTGCCTTGGTTGTTCGCACTTTCTATCGGCTATTTTCCAAATCCCTGTATTACCTCTCTGTTTCTCCCCCTCTGGGTTGTAGAGCCTCAGAATATCCTGTTTGATTTTCAGAGCTGCCTCCTACCTGCTGTGTACGATGTTGCTGGATATATTCCACCTTCCGGATCAGAGCCCAAGACTGTGATCCCTCCAGTTCCGCTTTTAATTCCAGCGCTTCGGTTCCACAGACTTTGCTCTCGTCTCGGCTCTTTCCTTGGCTGTTTCTGCCTCCTCGAGGAGCTCGAACTGGGATACTAATTGGCAAATCGCCCGCGTCGTAACTGATCTGCCGCGCGGGACCAAACAGGCAAACAGACTCCAGCCCTCTGTGAGCTTCCTTGCTCCCTCCACAAACCCTCCACTCCAGTCTCCGCAGTCTCCACAGTCTCCAAGGTATCAAATCCTATCGTGCTCCGACTCTTCTTACAGCCTCTGCTGCTCCACACAGGCGAAACTGCGGATACCTCCTCGAACATGAGCCACAGGTGAGACGAGGTGAGACGCGGTAAAACACAGCTTATCGCTTCACGTAAGCTTCCATGCGTATATTTCTCCCAACTTGTGTCCTAATCGTTGTCAGGGGTGCCCGGGTTGATTTATGGCCTCATCTGTTCCTTGCGGTGCATATTTTTTACAAAGGATTTCTTACATCAGTTCCTGACCCTTAGGAGCCTCCGCGACCCGCTACTCGCCGGCCGCCATGTTCTCCGATTTCCCCGCCCTCCAAGAGATCCCCTCTCTTGCCTATCACTCATGCTGAAATTGGGAAAGCCATTATGTCTGGAAGATCTGGGAAAGCTGCATGCCCTGATGGGTTACCTGCAGAATTATACAAAGCCTTAGAAAAAGTGTTAACCCCAATTATGTGCTTGTTGTTCTCCCATATTTTTGAGGAAGGAGGAGAGATACCACCCTCATGGAATGAAGCAGCAGTAGCATTCATTCTTAAACCTGCTAAACCATCTTGTTCATGCGATTCATATCGCCCCATCTCGTTACTTAACGCTGACAATAAAGTTTTTTCAAAAATATTAGCAGAGAGGCTGAATGGTGTTGCAGAGCATCTGCTTCATAGAGACCAAAAGGGGTTTGTGAGAGGGAGGGGAATAAGAGATTTAATTTTTAACTTAATTGGGGCAATTGATATAGCCACCTTGCACAAGATCCCTTTAGCTGTAATTACTATTGACGCAACAAAAGCGTTTGATAGAGTAAATTGGGCTTACTTACAATATATATTAAAAGCGAGTAATCTAGGGAAGAATTTCTGCAGGGCAATCTCTCTAATTTATAAAACACCTATAGCCAGAATTTTAGTAAACGGCAATCTTTCTGCTCCAGTGATAATTCAGAGAGGCACACGGCAGGGATGCCCCCTATCCCCATTGTTATTTAATCTATATATAGAACCGTTGGCTGAAAAGATAAGGACACACCCAAACATAGCTCCTTTTAAATACAGAGAGTGGGAGAGAAAGGTTGCGTTATACGCAGATGATTTAATGATTTTTACATTGGATCCAAATACCACTATTCCATTATTGTATGAAGAAGCAAAACTTTTGGGAGAGTATCAGGTTATGAAATTAATGCATCAAAAACCGAATGTATGATATGGAATTTGGAAGCATGTAATTTCCCGACTAAAAAACTATGAGGTATCTAGGGATAACAGTAGCCCAAAATATAGATAAAATCGCAGATATAAATCTCCAAAGGGTTAGAGGAGAAATCCTTAATTCTCTAACAGGATGGGCATACTTACCCTTGACTCTCATAGGCAGACTGAATTTAATAAAGATGATGCTGTTGCCCAAAATAATTTTTATATTGCAAAATATCCCGCTCCCATTTAATGAAAGTACCCTGAAGTCTCTCCAGTCGAAATTAAATAGCTTCATCTGGGCTTCAAAAACCAGTCGAATATCATGGAAGAAGTTAAGAAGAAAGAAGAATAAGGGTGGTTTGTGCCTCCCGGATTTGATATTATATGCCAGGGTTTTTTCATTAAAGACCGGGAGAATGCTTATAGAGCTACCAGATGGCTCGGATATTGGTGTAATGTTTGGGGTAATGCTCTCAGATGTTGAAGGAGATAGTCATGGTTTCTTATATAAATTTGGAGACCCAAGATTTTTTAAGAAAGTACGGTTGAAAATATTAAATGGCTTGGTCAGCACTTGGGCCAAGATTAGGAAAGCTTTAAAAATTAGCTATTGTAGTGCCCTAGCGCCAATCTGGAATGCCCCAGGCTCACCAGGATGGACTAGAGACTCTTTGTCTTTGCCTTTAATTGAAGCTGGGATCCGGCAATGGGGACAGTTGATACCGGAAGGATCTCTCCTGACCTGGGAAGAGATGAATTTACTTACGGCGAATAGATTATCTAAATTCAAATATTGGCAAATTAAAAACTGGCACCAGACGTTTGGAATGGAGGTGGGCAGGACAAATGAACTACAGAACATATTGGCACAAAGACCAATAAAGAGGAAAGAAGTGGCAATGCTGTATTGGTTATTGCTCGAGTTGGAGGATGGAGAGTTTAAATTACCAACGGAGCTGTGGGGAGAGAGCTTGCCGGGAAGCAGCCCTGAAAATTTATGGCAAGTATCTCACGACATATTATATTCTACAGTTAAACCCGCAAATTTAAGAAGGAACTATCTTTTTTCTGTTCACAGGGTATACTGGACTCCTTTAAAACTCTCGAAATTTGCAACTGGTCCCATTCCAAAATGTCCCAAGTGTTTCCAGACTAAGGCGGATGATGTGCATATGTTTCTAACTTGTCCTAAGTTGAGTTACTTCTGGACAGAGGTAAAAGGGGTTTGGAAGGCATTTTTGGTGTAAATATTCAGGTAAGCATAACTGTAACATTAGTTATGTTTGGATTGTTATCTAATTACCAAAGCCTTAAAAAGGAGGAAAATCAGCTCTGTCTGTACTTAATGCTTTTGGCAAGAAAGGAAATATGTAAAAAATGGGTTAATGAAATTCCACCAACTTTTTTAGATTGGGTGTTCTCCATTTAATATATAATGAAGTTAGATAGGGCTGGATCAGATAAAGATATAAAAACTTTTTGGAGTTTATGTGAGAAATGGCTAACCAGTTTGGATTAATAAGATAACATCTGTCCAATGATTACGCCTTTACACTAAACAACAACGTTTCTCCTTGGTTTCTGTGAGGTGCCCCGGTCGAAACAGAATTCTGTTATTGAGAGACTATGTGTAAAAGCATATCCATCGAAGATAGAGAGCTCCCCAATTGGTGCTGAAGGAGTACCATAGAGAGTAATTGAGTAAGCTCGGATTCTATCTGATGGCGAATGAGGACTAAAAAAAAAAAAAAAAGACCAGCGTTCTGTTTGTGTTTGGCCGCCGTTCACCATCTACCGTTCCTCATGGCCTCTGGCCCAATGAGTTAACTTCTGCTACAATTACTGTTTCTTTAGTCAGTAACACTGCCCTTCATTTTGGTCAGGGTCCTTCCCTGTTGGCCCATGTCAACAAGGTATCCTTGACCTGTTTTCTCTTGCTAAAACTTCTGAGCAGGGTTCTTCCTTTTCTTCCTGCACTCACCCGTGACCTCATGGCCCAGGGTAATAGACATAGCCATCTTGACTATTTAAATTTTGTCTTTTTAGGCTCTTCGCCATGCGTTGAAGATCTTTTAAAGATTTTCTTCTTCCTCATCCTCTTTGAAAAGTTTGCAATGTCTACAGATTGGAAAAACAGGTCATTTTCAAAGCTACGTGCATGGTCCTTCGCTCCTAACATCGCTCTTGCTCAAACTGTCTTCAAGAAAATGTCTACTGTTAGAGTCCAGTTTGCTCTCAGAGCCTCAGAAGCTTTTCTGTGGGTCTCAAGGGTCTGTGGTCACGGACGGGTAGTCGTACCTTTTGTGGGATTGCTGACAAAACTTGGAACTCTCTACCTATCTATTTTCAACTCTTCTCCCACTTGATGCCCTTTCGGAACGCCTTAATAACTATGGCTTTTCTCTCCATAATCGTCCTGCTCTAGCGCCCTATGTCTCTGTAGTTCCCTAAATCCTTTCTTGTCAGGACACCTTTAAAGTATCAGCTCTCTTTACAAGTTTCTGTACATTAGATAACATCTTGTGATCTTGGACACACCAATTTGTTACCAGAGCAGCTCTTTATTCACTGCGAATTTACAAGATACTCACCTGAGGGCTGGGACTGTGACTGTGAAAACTAGTATTCTATTTCTTTGTGGTAGGCCTGATGGCTCATTGGATGAACGCATCCCCTCTAGACCTCTGTGTTTGACTCTTTGGGTTAGGTTTGAAGCCTGGCGAGTCATCTCAGACGTTCATCCTTCCGAGACTAATAAAACGAGTGTCATTGAGGCAGCTAATATTAAGCATAGGTTATTCAGTGCCATATGGTCGACCATTTATGCATGTGCCCATTTCCCCAGGCCAGTAAAACCTGCCAGAGGGCACAACATATTAAATGAATGCAGAGGAATGAGGAATGCCAGCCCCTGCAGTGGTGTCGCTGTCATGTGATAATGGCAGCCACAAAGCAGGCGAGAAGCGAGACAAGGGGCTGAATGAGCTGGATATCCAGTAATGGAAAACCAGAAAGGAAGGTTTGTTTGTGCGCGTGGGATCGGGTTTCCGCTTTAAAAATGCATAGTGCGCCAGCATCAGGCGAGGTTTCTTCTCCTTGTGCTTCAGACGGGCTGTCTCGAGAGTGTCTGCAGCAGGCAGGGCACCTCACGGGTGTCTCTCTGTGGTGACTACAGCAGTTAGGGTCCCAGTAAGGTGTACCTGCGGTAGGTAAGGCGGCTTCCTCTCCGGTTCGTCTGCAGGAGGCAGGCAGGCGTGCTACCCGTGGTGCGAGTGCCACAGTGTGTTGGGAGCAGGAAGGCTACTTACGTATATAAGGTACAGGTGAATGGATATCACGGGTGAACCTGCACCAGGAAGACCCCTTCTGAGGTGTGACTGCTGCAGTTAAACCGCCGCCTCTCAGGTGTGACTGGAACAAGCAGGCAGCCTTCTCACAGGTGTATTTGGGGCAGGCAGAGTCGCTTTCAGGTGTGCCTGCAGCAGGAAATCCACCTCTCGGGTGTCTGCATTTGGAAAACAGCTCTATGTGGTAACTATAGAAGCTATAGGTCCCCGCGTAGGGTGTGTGTGCAGCAGGCAAGTCACCTCCCGAGTGTCTGCACAAGGCAAAACGCCCACTGAGCTGGCTCCAGCAGTCAGTACGCCACAAAGACGTGCCTACCCCTCTGGCTTGTCTGAAGCAGGCAGGCCAACCGATGGGTGCAGTTTACTCACGAGACAGGAAGTGTCTTAGGTGTGTATTCATGTCTGCAGAGGACAGGCTCACTCCCCGGAGTTCAGGAAGCAGTCAGGTCCGGTGTTTGCATTCTGGGCAGGGTGACAGTCTGTAGTGCTTTAGGCTTGGCACCTGAAGGAATACCTGCCTCCTGGCTCTGGTTTCACTCGCTTCTGGCTTCTCGCCGGGACCAGGAGCAGGGAGATGTCAGGCTGCGTGGCCGTGGGCAGCGCGGCGCGGAGTGTCGGACTGCAAGAGTGAAGGGAGACCCTCCATTCCAACCCCTCCGGGGCAGTACGAGACGCAAGCAGCACGGACACTGGCCGGAAGCGGTACCACGCGAGACGCAGCGCGAGGACGGCTCTATCCCAGAGGATGGCGAACAGCCAGGCAGCATCCGCCTCCACAGATCCGGCGAGGAGCGCCTCCAAGGACACATGGGTGGTGAGTGTCCCTTCTGAGTGAGTGAGAGGTACACGCTTCATGCGGACCTCAAAGTGGGCGAACTGCCCAGGAGGGGCATTGGAAGAACTGATGAGGAGAGCTAATATTAAAGACGAATTGGGGAATAGCCAGGTCCACAGGGATTATGCGGCAGAGGAGGACTGAATTATGTTGCAGGGTTGACTAAATTATGCGGCAAGGGAAAGAAAATGATACGTTTTGTTTTAGAACAACTTTATTACTTTGGCATTTTTATACATTTTAACACTAGCTGGGCAAAGGTTTCACCTCATTAGTAACACTTTGGAACCTAACTAGTGCTTTAAATTGGAAGGTGCTGTCTGGTACTAAGTACCTGCACTTCTTTAATTTGAAAGGGAGAGTAGCTGCTCTTCCCTTAATGGCAGAGTACCGACACTTCTCAGGAGAAAATAGGTACTCTAAATAGTGAGTACCTGCACTTTTGTATTTCCATTAAAAGCGCTGCACCCAACTACAAAAATAAGCAGCAGAAAGGTGGCCAGTCAGCCTTGGAAAGGGCCTTCCACTGTGCGGAAGCAAATGTTGTCACCTTTTTAATAACTTTTGGCCCGTTTGAGTTAGGAACAATTGTTTTTGCTGTAACCTGCAGATTTTGCAGCAGATAGTGAATTATGCGCCAAATGCAGCAAATCCTTAAGTATGACCACAAAATAACATAATTCAAGTGGCTCTGGTCATAGTGATAGCTGACACTTCAGCACTAAGTGGCAGTTCACTCTGGTGTTAAGTGGCTGTAGTGGTAATAGTAGTATCCTTATCCTTCCTAAGGAACAGTAGTAGCAATAAAAATGTTAATAATAAACATAATAATACTAATAGTCATTATTATTGTGAGGACCAGCTCTCAGGTGAGGTTTAAGAGCTACATAAAATGCAAGCTACTGCATTATTAAATTTGGGTTAATGTGTCCAGACCCTGCTATCTGTGCTGTACCTGTTCAGTGAAGAAACTTTGCGACTGCTCCTGCCAGTGCTGTAGCTGTTCTGTGTGTGAAGAATGCGTGCCTACTGCTGCTCCACTCTATTCTACTGAAGGCTGTCTGAGTACTGCTTTCACTGCTGCTGGTCACATTGTATCTATTCTGCCTGAAGGAAGCTTGCACAATTGCTCCCCTTACTGTGCCGCACTATGTGAGTGATAGAAGTAGGGGTGTGAGAAATTCACATAATTTGATTTAGCTAATTATACAATATTTCAGGAAAATTATGCAAAATAACATGTAAATATGCAAAATACTAATCCATCATTCAGTGCTATATTTTAGTCTGAAATGCATCTTTGCATCACTTTTTGACACAAGGACAAATTTTGAGCTAAAAAAAAAAAAGTGCAAAAAACACAATAGCTGCAAACAACAGCCTCAGCATTCTGGCGTGCTGTTCCTGTGATATAAGTTTGCTACAAACTACTGTGTTTTGGACATAATTTGGGGAATTTTGTGTAACAATGCAAAATTACCGAAATTGTGCAAATTACGCTAGCATGATTTAAATTTCACCCAGGCCTAGATAGGTTGCACGCTGCTGTTCTTTGTGGGTGAAGTATACTCTACGGTTGCTTATGCTGTACCCATTGTCTCTTTGTTAGCAAAAACTGATCTGCAGCTGCCCATGCTGTCCTTACTCTGGAATGAATTTTGAGTGATTGCTGCTGCTTCTACCTGTTCTGTTTGTGTGAGAGGGTCCACTTGAAGTTCTGAAGCTCATCTAATGCACAAAGAGGGGGACGGGGAGCTAATGGAAGAAAGAGGTCCAGTACCTGTGCTCCCAAGACAAGACGTGTAAATCACTGGAGGGTCACTGTTCCTAATAAAGATTGCTAGCCCAATCGGCAGCTAGAAGTATAGGTGAAGAAGTACCTATCTTCATGAATGGCTAGAGGTTGGATACAGCAGGGGAATTCCTCCTATTTGGAGAGTTGCCCTCACACACCCTTACGGGAGTCATGCTTCATCATTGGGTGTTTTGCTCCTCGTGGGGGTGGCGCTGCAGTCCCCTACGGGCCCCGTGAGAGGGCTCTTTAGCGGAGATCTTTTCAGAGGAACGCCGCAGTGGTGAGTGCAAGTGCGCGCGGATTGGTGCAAGTGGGTTAAAAATACCGTACTGGTACCTAACAATGAATGTATTTATTCTTGGGTCCATACGATATAGTTAAAAACAGGTAAAAAGAGAACACTAGACCCTGTTATCAATGAGGAGGGCGTGTTCCTTTTTTGTAATTTCCGAGTGGAATAGTGGTGATAGGTGGTTAGTTAGGTCTAGCCAGGTCGACATGTTTCACGCCTGTATGGTCCCTAGTGGATCCTATGGCATTTCGTCAGGACCGTGGGGGTTTTATTAGAGTTAAAAAATGTTGGTACTGGGGTTTGAGAAAGAAGCACACAATACACCCTGTAATATTACCCTGATTCAGGTATGTGGTCTGGGCGGCTCCGCACCCAATCGGTATCGACCACCTTACTATATGAATCCAACCTAGAGAAATGAAGAAATAAACAAAAAACATACTTGTTGAGTATACACTCATGGCGCTACGAGAGGTGAATCAATTCGCACGTTTAAGCGCTGAGATACCGGCCCGCTTGAGCATTTCATGCATAACCGTAGCGGACTAGGTGAGTCTTAGTATAGTTCAAAATATACTTAACAATGCGCAACTGTGACAAATTAGTGGGCCCCTTGATGAGAAGGGGTGCATGAGCACAGACACATTGTGAGTAGCTTAAAAACATATATACCCTACCCCAAGTATTATTCAGGGCGGCCTCCGCAGCGTGGAAGCGGCTCAGGAGGTTACCTAAAGTGGAGACGGGGGGGAAAGTGACAGGACGGGGGCGTGTTAGATAATTGCCACGAGTGCTCCTAAGGTCAGAGCTTAGTCTCGCCATCTTCAGTCAAGGGAAGAGGAACGTACTTACATTGACCTCCTGGGATGCAGCACTGATACCTGCCCTCAGCCACTTCGTCGCCGGTAATCTGACTGCTGTCGGATGCCGGTATAAGTATGGGAGGTGATTGAAGAACGGGCGTGGTGAAGGCCCGCCTCCTCGTTGACCGCGAAAGCGTGAGTGACGTCACCTACTAGAGCGGTCATCAGGAGCCGTAATGGCAGCGAGAGACCGTAATGGCTCAGTTAGGTGGCCATGTTGGCGGAGTGGTGGGGGGCTGTGGTGTGGGTAATAGCACAGGTTAATGCTTCTAAAACACATATTGGGACGGACCCTACAGTTAAAAGGAACGGGCTCGTGAGATACTGATATGGCCCAAAGGATCAGCAAAGTAATAATGGAGCTATTTCTTAAAAAATATATATAATAGCGTTCTTGCTCATTGAATATCAATGATATATGACTGTGCAGGTGACTATATGGCAGAGTAATGGTAGAATAAGTGTGGATGTTAATGCGGTCCTGCAGGACAGGATTGGCCTTAAGTGGAGATATTAGACAATGGCCCAAATTGGGCAGTGGCTTTTGGTTATGGTTCGAGTGGCATACCCCTGTGAACCATTTACCCACACCGTGGATGAACTTGGGCTAGGGTATTGAGGTGTTTTGGCAAATGAGGCCACGTGGGAGACGGATATTATGTCATGTCTCTATATCGGTGATGTTAGTAGGGTCAATGTGGCCTTATGGGTGTGCAAAATATCCCTAATGAGTGTGATAGAAGGTGCTGGCGATGAGGAGAGGGGACTGGAGGGAAAGAATCAGTTAATGAATTCTGCCGAGGGTATGTCATCATTTAGTCCCTGAGTGTTGGATCGCAAACGGAACACCCAGCGTTGTTCCTGGGTGAACAGGGTTCTTGCTGGCCAGTTGGGGTTGGAGTTAATTATGGTCCAATGCAAACTGTCTGGTGTGTGGTGTGCCTCAAGGAAATGTGTGCACATCTTAGTATTAGTTTTTTTGCAGCGGATCGTGCTGCGGTACTCGCTGATATGTATCTTGACAGGTCTTGTTGTCATCCCCACATAACGAAGATGGCAGGGGCATGTATTCAAGTAGACACAGTTTCTGGTGTTGCAATTAGTGTGCCGTTTTTGTTGCCATGGTCTCTGCAACCCCACGTCTATGCTTTTTGTTCTAGTGGTCAGAGGACAAACAGAGCAGGATCCACAGGGAAAGTGACCCTCGACTGGTGGAAGGGCCCATAGTGTGGGTTGTCTAGTTCGTTGGATACGGGGGTGAGTGTGTACAAGGAGGTCCTTCAGATTTTGTGTGCGTTTGTAAGCAAATAGGGGAGTTGGTCCAGGGGTGAGGTTACCAGTATTAAGGATAGCCCAATGTTTCTTGATAACTTTCTGTATTTTGTTGGAGGAAGGGGTAAAGGTCGTAACGCATGTTAGTGTATCAGTTGGAGTTCTATCTCTACTCTCTAACAAACTCTCCCTGTGGTTGTTTTTAGCCCGCTTGTAGGCCTGGTGTATCACCTTGTGTGGGTAGTGGCGGTCCTCTAAATCGGATCTCAGAAGGGATGCCTGCCTTTCATATTCGTTGGTAGTATTACAGTTCCAACGTAAGCGGAGGAACTGACCTACTGGTAGATTATCCCTAGGAGATTTTGGGTGGTGGCTTTCGTAGAGTAACAAGCTGTTTCTGTCAGTTGGTTTTTTATAGTTTGTTGTGAACAGTTGACCCTCTTGAATTGAGATGGATAGATCGAGGAATGGTATGGAACTCTCTGATCTGGTGTTAGTGAATTTTAGATATGGGTCCAATGTATTGACCCAATCGCAGATTGATATACAGGTTTCTGAGTTGCCACTCCAAAACAATAAAATATCGTCAATATAACAATGCCACAGTAATATGTTGCTGTGAAAAGGGTTGCTCTCATGTTCAATGTACTTACTTTCGAAGGACACCATGTAAATGCAGGCCAAGCTAGGGGCGAAGGTGCTTCCCATGCACGTGCCTTGTATCTGGTGATAGAGTTGGTCTTGGTCTTGGAACTCAAAGAAATTCTCTTTGAGGGCGAGAGATGCACATTCAACAATGAATGTGATGGGGGTCTTGAATGTCCATGGGTCCTCCTGGTGAAGGATGTATTCCAGGACTTCTAAAGTAGCGTCTTGGGGAATATTGGTACATAAGGCTTCGACGTCCAATGTCACCAGGAGGTCTATCTTCTCTGGTGATGGGAAAGTCTGTATCAGGTTGAGAATGTCCATAGTGTCTCTTAGGTATGTGGGGGTCTTCATTACAATCAGTCGTAGGAAGAAGTCGCAGAATTTGCTGAGAGGTTCCAGGAGTGACTCGATGCCCGAGACAATAGGACGTCCTGGTGGGGAGTTAACTCCTTTATGAATTTTGGGGAGGGTGTAGAAATATGGTATCTGAGGTTGTTCGTTATTCAGGAAATTGGCCTCTTGTTTGGTAATCCATCCCTCCGTCTCAGCCTCTGTGATGAGTCCTTTGATTTTGATGGTAAAGCGTTCGCTGGGATCCGTCTCTATCGGAAGTTAGTATTGTGTGTCAGCCGGCACATCCCACACCAATTTTACTTGAGTGTGGGGAGTTTTTGCTGCTGTTCTTGGCAATATCTCTTCTAAGTGTTTGTGTATCTGTGAAGCTTGGTCTGTGGCTGTTCATGTTGTGCCTGTTCTGGGTGAGTGGGGAGCAGGTGTGCTAACTTCAAAATATATTCCAGGAGAGGGAGGATATGAGTCGTAATGCATTACTTTCGACTCATGTAGCATTATGGTAAGTGACAATATTAGAAGTGAAATAATCACCAGAAATTATATCACCTTCAAAGACACGATAGATTTGTCACTGAGGAAACCCAAATAAAACAAGCATTGGCAAGGTCAATATATCCTGCCTTTGGACCTATTGGCTTTGGCAATGGTTAGCCACATTGCACAGCATCACCGATGCTTGCTTCAGGGATAAAGTATTAAAAAAAATAGCCTTGGGCGCAGCCGCCAGCATCATTTTGTAGGTGTGTGCACCGCACGTGTGCGCATACATTACGACTCAGGCGCTTTTTTCTTTTTAGATCTTAATTGGATTGGTAGCCAAAAGGAAATCAAAACGTGCAAAAGCATTCATTGTTTTTTTATTTTTTTAAAGCGATTGGGGTGAGTGGAAGCAATGGGGTGGGAGGTGGAAACAACACAGGAGAGAGTCGGGAGATGCTGAACTAACACAGGGGAGAGTGGGGAGGCGCCATACCAGTACGGGACTCCAAAGCAACACGGAGGTGGGCGGGGGGAAGGCGAAGCAACACAGGACACGTAAGAAAGACAGGGAATGCAGGAGGGTGGGCAGTAGCAATATGGGGGTTGAGGAAAAGTAAGATGGGGTGGCAGGAGGAGGAAAGTACATGAAGAAGAAAGCTCAAAATCACATGCACTCTCATGGAGTGTTTAACACAAAAAGAGCAGTGCTTGAAAAGCAAGCAGTGGAAACAGAGTTGTCAGCCAGTCAAATAGATGTTAAAGAGGCAATGCTTCATGGGAGAGGAAAACACAGAATTGAGAAGCTGGGCATGAATAAGAAGCAGGGAAATGAGAGTGACAGAAAATCCAACCAATAGTAACAAATGGGCAGGCTCCAAGCCCCTCTACTTTCTTGGTAAGCCACAATATGTCTTGCAACAGACAGCGCTTGCATTGTCTTGTTGGAGCAACCAAAAAAAGCATGGTTAAAGGCCATGGTGCTATGTCTGTGTTCCACCGAGGCTGAGCATAGAGCTAAATTCACAAACATTGATGAGGAATGAGGGAAACAAGCTAAAGGGAATATTGTCAAAATATAAGCAGCGCAAGGCAACATTTTTGTGCCCAGTATCATACAATTTGGGCACGTAGTGGAGCAGGGAATTGAGTACAGGTTGTCTTTGAAGAGGTGAATTAAATCATATATGGTGTTAAACTATGGGGCATATTAGCAAGGGCGGTATCGCCGCTTTAGCGGCACTTTTTGCCGCTAAAGCGGCTATATTTCTATCGCCCTATTAGCAAGCTGTCGCTAACAGCTGTTAGCGACAGCTTTATGACGAAAGCGACCGTTTTGGTGCCGCTTTGCATGTCAGCGATAATTATCGCTAATGACATGCAAAGTAGGCGTTCCCAACTAAAAGCGACTGGAAACAGTCGCAAACACAACTTCCCCCTATTAGCAATGCCCGCGAAGCGATAAAAAAAGTCGCGCTAACCGCGATTATCGCTGGAATTTAACTCCTGCTAAAGAGTTGACTTAGCCATTCTTGTCAATGGGAGGTGGATTGTAAGGTTAAGTCCTCACCTGCCTATTAGCGAGCTTTTCATTAGTGCAGAGAGGCTTACATGGACTGGATCACCCACCCAGTCTTTATCCAACCCACTTTTCAGTCTCCACAATACAGAAGATAGCAGGATGTCAGCAGACACAGCACAAGAAAAATGTGCCAGATTCCCTGTCATCCTCTACTGGGAACTGAGGTGATTGGGGCAGGATGCAAGAGATTGAGGGACAAGGATGGAACAAGGTACAGAAGGGATGGAGCGAGAGACAAGATGAGAGAAAGATGTGGTGGCGTCAAAGACTGAAGATTGAGGGTGCTAAAGAACTTAAAGATGAGTAAGGAACAAGATGAAAGAAGGAGAGAAAAACAAATTAAACATATGTAACGATGTAAGGCATATAATACATTAAATGGGGAACGAGGTATACAATGGATGGCAAAGAATCTGATGGCTATGAGAGGGGACAGAGGCACAAGACGTGTGACTGAAGAACCATGGAACAAGATGGGTGAGAGCAGATTCCGTAGTAATAAACAGTGTTGGCCAAGTCGCAATCCAGAAGAGACAGGAGCTGCGAGACAAGACGCATTTGAAAAGTGATTGAAGCACCAACCAGATGAGTAGAACAAAGTGCAAGCCAGGCAAGGGAGGAGATGGAGGCGCAAGCAGGATTAGAGAGGGAGGTAAGACGTAGGCCATCAAACACACTAAAGGTGATGGGAGGAATGCTTTAAATAAGTCTAACCACTGGCAATCACTTGGGTAGCATCCCAACCCATCGCTCCTGCCCAGACATGGGTTCCGTACTCACTGTGCCACTGGAACCAAGCTACACCCAACTGATCAGCCTCAATCAGGGCACAGCCAGTCTTGGGCTGCTTGTGTTCTGGATCATGGAGGTACTGGCCTGCTAGTTTTGGCTGGGCTCTTCCTATTGGAAAAGGGTCAAGACTGATTTGCATATGGCTGGTTCCAAGCTGAGGTGACATGATGGGAAAAAGAACAATGGTTTGGAATGCTACCCCAAGCGATTGCCCGTGGTTAGACTTATTGCAAGCATTGCTCCCATCACCTTTTGTGTGTCTGAAGGTGCAGGCTAGATCAGAGGGAAGAAATGCCAAAGGGGAAGAGAGTGAGGGTCAAGGCGCAAGATACAAGACAGAGGAGAGCCAGGGAGAATGCGGCGGAGGAGACTGGAGCACTGGATGGTTAAGTGAGGAGATGAAGACAAGAGAGATAACAGAAGTGGATGAGCCACCAGGCAGACTAGAGAGGGGGTCAGACTCAGGCCAGATAGGCAAGGTGAGTGAAAGACAAGATGAAAAAGAGAATTCACTGAGGCACACTACTGACAAGAGTGGTGCTAGGCTTCAGCCAAATAAGGGGATTTAGACACAAGCTGGTTGTGAGAGGGGTGATGGCTATAACCAAAACAAGAATGAGGCCGAAGTTGAATAAAAGAGAGAATGGAGGCACAGTCTAACTGCCAGTGGGAACTGAAGAACATGAAAGATAAGATAAAAGCGCAGAGCACATGGCGTATAACAGATGATGTGACACACAAGGCAAAGAGAAGGACCCATTTAGGAGTGTGCGAAATTTGTGTAATTTGCTATCGCATAATTATGCAAAATTTCAGAAACATTGTGTGAAATTATGCATAACATCACGAAACGCAAATTCAGCATTTAGCTCTATAGCGCATGCCCACTTTGGAAGATAACACCAAAAACCCATATACTGCTCATGTACAAGTAATTTGCGTTGTTCTTGCACACCAGCTCTGTCATTTCAGCATGGGCACAGCGTAATTACGTGATGTGGCATAATGGTATAATTTTGAGAATTTCACATGACAAGCGTAAAACGGAATTCTCAAAATTACGTGAATTACACTGGTGTAAATGAATTTTCGCCCAGGCCTACACCCAATATACACGAAAGATACGACTTGATTGATTCACAAGATGGATGGGAGAAGAAAGTGAGGCAGATGATAGGTGAGTGAAGGGCAAGACATACAGTTTAGAAATTGGGGATTTTAATGGTGCATACAGATGGGAGAGGGCACCAGAACCTAAGACAAATAGGATAGAGCAGCGAGTTGCAATCAGGATAAAGTAGGAGAGTGAAGTGTAAACCAGAGAGAGAGGAGCAAGCTGCAAGAGCGATTAGAGAACAGAACTAAGCACAGATAAAATAGCAGAATAAGGTACAAGATGGATGGAGGAGGGGGAGTGAGACCCCAGCTAAATAGGATGAAAATGAGAGAGCCAAGCAAAAGTCAGATGAGAGAGGAAGTAAAAGGAGAGCCATACGCGATAGGGGACTGACGTACAGGGTGGATGAAGATTTGGCTATGCCATGTAACAGATGTGACAGCAGATCAAGGTGCAAGATACTTGAGAGAGGGGACAGCAGCACAGACTGAATGATTGACTGGACTGAGGCCACTTTGGATGAAACACACAGTGATAGTGGGGACTAAGAGATCAGGTAGATGATCGGGCACATTGAGGTACAAGTAGGATGAGCGAGGACTGCAGGGTGCACAGTGACTCACCCTAACAGAGAGGAGAGTTCATCCCAAGAAGGGTGTTAGAGGGGATCCATACAAAGGAAGAAAGAGGAAGAGGACCTGGCACATGATGGCTCAGAGAAGTGAATGTGGCACCAGACGATAAGCGATGGCACCAAGCCAAAGAACAAGCCATAAAACAGAAGATAGAATAGACCAAGCCGTAAAACAGAAGATAGAATAGACCATGCTGTAAAACAGAACATAGAATAGATCATGCCGTAAAACAGAAGATAGAATAGACCAAGTCACAGAAGATAGAATAGACAAAGCCATAAAACAGAAGATAGAATAGACCAATCCATAAAACAGAATATAGAATAGACCGAGCCACAGAACCGAGTCGACCAAGCCACAAAATGGGCAGTGAAATGGGCGGAGAGGGAGTGAAACAAGACACAAGGCATGAGGCAGAGGGAAGTTAGGCATGATTTGGATGAGAGAGGAGGTGAGGCAAAAGCAACATGAGAGAAGGGAACTGGGCATAAGTCAGATGAGAGAGATGAGCAAGGCACAAACCCTCTGAGTGAGGGTACAGAGGCACAAGAGGGAAAAAGGCTGGGCACACAAAGGATGAGAAAGGGCATAAAGGAACAATGCAATTCAGAGAGTGAAACGAGGCAGACACCAGATGAGAGAGCGGAGTGAGGCACACAGAGGGGGTCTTGGCATACAGTGCATTAAGACCAAAGCTGAAGAGGGTGGTCGATGGGAACCAGGCTCAAAGTAAATGTGAGAATTGATTACGTCACACAACTGATGAGAGTGGGCTCTAGACCAGTGAGCTGAGGGAGTGAGGAATATAATGGGTGAGACAGGGGACCAAGGATTCCTATTGGATGAGGGAGGAGACCAAGGCTCAACACAGATGAGAAAGAAGGTGGATGAGAAGTTGGAGGTGGGTTCTAAATCGATGAGACCACAAATGTAAACCAAGAAGGATGAAAGAGGAGAGCCCGGCCCTAGAAGAGTGAGGACGAGTTCGAGGGCTTAGAGAGTTACAAAGGGGAACTGGGTGCACAATTTTTGTGAGCAGATACCAAGACACAAGATGAATGGTAGAGGAGAAGAAGGTGCAAGATGGATGAGAGAGAAGTTTGGAGCATACAATAGATTAAAGAAGAGACAAATGAAAATGATGGATAAGTAAGGGTGTGAGGCACAAGACTGGAGAGAGGGTAACAAGCCACAAGTGGGACACGAGATGGATGAGAGAGTGAAGGTAGGCATAATATCTTAGTGATAGAAGAGGATGTAGCACAAGGTGGATGATGAACTATACTGAGGCACACAACACGTGTGATAGGAGCTATGGGAAAGCTGAAAGAAAGAGGAAATCAAGGCACCCCTTTGTGAGGGAAAACATATAGGCAGGATTTGGATGATAGAAAGAACTGATGCACACAATGGGCATAGCGAGGTATGTAAAGGCCAAGATACATAAGAGAGGGTTCCAAGGTGGAGAGATGAATGCAAAACAAGATGGCTGAGAGAGCACATTCACTTTACAGGCATCACCACCCATCCACATTATGTGGGGAGGAGCAAGGCACTAGGTGGTCTTAGAGAGAAGTGGAAGACACAAACAGGAGAGAGTGGCCGTCAAGTACACGCCAGATGATAGAGGAAACAGAGGCTCAAGATGGATCAGGAAGGGTTAGAGGACACAATATATAAGAGAGGTGTAGAAAGTGCCTCTTTTCACATGGTTAGCCCCGCCCACTTTTTGCCTGATGCTTGATGTGATTTTGAACTGTAAGTGCACTGGATCCCTCCAACCAGGCTCCCAGTGCCAGATCTCTTTCCCAAAACTGTACCACGATTGCCACAACTTCAGCCACCCCTGTAAGTCCCTAGTAGATGTACCCCTTGTACCTAGGGCATGGGTACAGAATAGGGTCCACTGGGCGGCAGCACAAATTGTGCCACCCCAGAGACCCCTCACCAAGACCATGGACACTGCCACTGCAAGCTGCATGTCTTGGTGCAGAGAAAACCGAAGAGTCGACATGGCACACACCCCTGTGTGCCATGCCCCCATACACTGCATGAGGTATATTAAGTCACCCCTGTTGCCGGCCTTACAGCTCTAAGGCAGGGTGTACTATACCCCATGTGTGGACATATCTGCATGAGCAGATATGACCCTACAATATCAAGTCCATTCTTGGATATTGTAAGTGCACAGAGAAGCCATAGAGAGTACATGGGCTGGATGCTTGTCATTACGAGTTTTCTAGCTCCATGATGGCTTCACTGTACCCTAAGATTGTATAAAAATCTATATTATTTTTGCAAATTGGTCTCGGATTTATTCTTGAGTGTGCGTCTCATTTATTGGCTCTGTGAGTAAAACAAATGCTTAGCACTACCCTCTGATAAGCCTAACTGCTCGCCCACACTACCACAAATAGAGCGTTAGTATTATCTACTTTTGCCTCTGTATACCGGTTTGGGTCTCACTCTGGACTCTGTACACAGTGTACTTCATTTTAGTGCACTATATAGACAGTCACCGTCCTACAAAAGGAGAGCATGGTTCAATGTGGGCGGGAGATGTTAAAGACAAAAAAGATGGAAAATGAATGGAATTTTTGAAGCCTTATGAGATACAGAACAATACATATTTGTGTGACTGTATCTCAAGAAAAACATCACTGGAGTTTTTACAGTACCCCAAGAAGTATTAGCAGAAGTGTAGGTTCAGGTGAAACCCTGCCCCGGGTCCTTGTGGGAGATAGAAGAGTGAGGGGTGAGGAGGCAGGATCAAAATCCTGGGCCTGCAGCTGAGAAATTGATTTCTTGTAGGAGGAGGCCCTAAAAAATGTAAACTTCATGAAAATTCTAGACAAATCGCCACAGGGCCACGTTTTGTAGGACCTACCAATGAATTTATAATGATGTGCCCAATCAGGAAATGTATAGTGTTGGTGCACTTCACCACAGCCCTGGGAATTCTTTAAAAATATACAGGTTCTAGTGCGCTACTATAACATTCAAATACTATTGAGACGCCTACAGACACCCATGTATGATTGGTATTCCCATACCTAGGAGATCAATATGTAATCGCACCTATTCAGATAACATTCTTCTATAGGAGGGAGGCTTTACACTTTCTGAAAACATTAGCAAAAATCATATGAACCACACTTTGTACTCACTACCTTGCCTCACCAAACAGAAGCAACAAGGTCGTATCAGTGGCTACTGCAAAATGACCCGGCCCCCTGCAGAATGTGATGAGGGGTCCAGGAGACTACAGTACCATGCGGGTGACTGTTCACAGGCCTCAGACTGACTGGGGCGGAGCTGTGGGCGGGTGGGAGGGGCTCCAGCTCCTTGGACAGCAAGGCCCCCTTACATTACGAGGCGTCCCTGAATTAGCACTGCTGCTAATCTCTTATTCTGAACTTTTGACACAAGCCTGAACATTAGAGGTTTCAAACCAGAGCCGAGACCGGCACACCGGATAGTTCAGTGGGCTGCAGTACAAATGCATGAGCATAGAGCGCTGCAGGGCTTTAAGTGGGCCAGGTCCTGCAAGTGCTCAGGACCGGCAGTTCTAAAAAGCAGGTGCCGAGATGGGTCTCTTTCGGGCTCTCCATTTTTGCCCTCACCATCATGGTAAAAAATAAATCTTAACTCTGCAGCAGTACCACTCTTCACTACTTGTGATGTAACTTCAAAGAGACTCGTTATAGTACTTTCATAGTCTCATCATTTCAGAATGGAAGCATTTTCAATATTACATATCTGCTAACTCACACTGTGCACCATGTGACACACGATATCGGCTCCCATCACACGGTCGCCTGGTGAGGAGCCGATATCACACGGCGGTAGGGAAGACGAGCTATGAACAGTGGATTTCCAGCTCGTTTTACGAGGCTTTGAACTGCCGACGTCCATCAAGGGGTGTGAAAACACCCCAGGACATCGGCACCAGCTTCAGCAATCTTTTTTTGGTGGGGAGGAGGGGGCTTGGGGGCGGGGTGATGTTCAAAGGTGCCTCCTAGGTACTTCTCGGCACGAGGCCCCGCTCCCTCCTCACACGGTGAGATTGTTCTTCAAGTTTGCAGGTATAATATATATAATGAAGCCATAGTCGTTGCTTATTTTTCTTATGCAGCTAACAACCATTGGCAAAGCCAATAGTCCTGGCTTGTTGTAGGTGTAATGTTACTTGTTGTATAATATATCTGGATGCCATGACAGAAGCAGCAAAATACCAGTCGAGCAGCAACCTAATCTAAGCACAGATTTTTAGTTTGTGTTTTTAAACCACGCCCTTAATTACAACGACCACGCCCCTTTGAGAGACCCCCCCCAGTTTTTTAATCCCACTTAAAGCCCTGGAGCGCCGTAAAGTTCCCAGGCACCAAACCGGACTTGGCTTCCCGCCTGGATCATTCCTGCACGAGGCTGTGTTGTTATCATTGTGAGCCAAGAATCCAGGAGTCGCTCGTGACAGCACACCGAGTTTCCTTGCGCTCGCTAGGAGCAACATACGAGTTAAGAGTTCAATGTCTGTAAAGTTAGTTTGGAGTAGGCCACAGTAGTTTTCCTAAGTTCCTAATTATCGACCTTCACACAATTCACAGTTTTCCTTCCTTATAACAGAGCACCCCTCCCCTCCCCCCACTCGAGCTCATGCATTGCTAGCTTCCATTTTCTTACTAAGTAAAACATGCCCCAAATAATAAAGCAAGGTTTCAAGGTTTCTTTTCAACCGCCGCCATGATGGAGTTTACAACTATGTGTGCTTCACTGCCAAGCAAGCTCTTGGGGTCTCGAATGGCTAAGGTTCCTCGCTCATGCGGTTTGGTCTTTTGTACAGAAGTGCTCAGCGTGTGCAGCCTTTCTTAACGAAATGCGAAAGTCATGTTTTTTGTGCGAAAATCCAATCGAGTAGAAATTCACGCCCATCACATATTTTTCATACGTTTTTTTTGTGAGAAATAACTTGAGGGACCTGAGACAAAAAGTGTTGTTCTAAGGGCACCACTTATAGGAATCTGCCCAATCATTGCATCACTGAATGTGGGGGTGCAGGGACATAGAAGGTGATCTAAGAGAGGCCCACAGCTAGAGAGGCAGGCTGTATAGCATGAAAGGGCTCCTCCTATTACTCAGATAAAACACCAGTAAGCTAGGTTTTAACTAGGTATTGAAGCAGAAGGAGGGAGTTGTAAATGCCCACCCTTCTTATTTTTGGTATGACAGATGCAGCTGTTCTCCCAGTTTGACACCATGCGGTAAGGAGAGACAGAGCTTTGAAATCCAGTATCCCGTTGTTATGTAGGAAACAGCATAGCATAATATAGCATTATAGCCCGCTGCACAGGGCTCTAACAGTTATTAAAGATCGCAAACCTCAGTTGTAGGTCTGAGCCTCAGGTGAGGGCGTATAACAACCGGTATAGGCCGAGACACAAGGGCTATAATATTATTAGAACATTCCAGTAATAGAGGTAGAAAGTTTTGATTTAAAAGTGAGAAACAAAAACAGAGACTTAGGAATTTTAGAGCAGAAGATAACTACTAGGCATTATTGGCCCTGATCAGCTCATTCTCTTCAAAGGCGCGCTCAAGATTCCAATATTCTAATTAATGTTCAAGCTTAGAGTCCCAAAGTACTACTGGAGCATTCTGGTACATACCGTTGATATTTACTTATCCTGGTCTGGCTACAAACTCTTTCTTCTCAAACCCTTTAAACGCCCTCACCACCTGTTACACCTTTGGACCTGTTGGATTCAAATGCACTTTCGGAGCATGTGATCTCTGGCATAGATGTTTGTTTGATTGTGTTCCTGTATTGAAACAGGATTTGAAAAGCTAGCGGTCCGGCTCTGCCATATGTACAGCTCAATAGTGCCTTATCTTTTATATGCATGTTAAGATTATCACATGCAATGAGTAGGGTGGGTCCCAGGTAACAAGGAAGAAGAACATTGTGACCTGCTTGCGACAACATAAATATCCTGCTCTAATATAAGAAGTTGCCCACCTGACAGGCACTGTGTGCCCTGTGTTAAGGCAGGACTCAATCAATCAGTCAGTATTTGTATAGCGCAGCACTGTCACCCCTAGGGGTCTCTGGGTGTAGAGGGTACTGTGTCTGCGTTGAAAAGCCAGGCCTTCAGGGGCATAACAAAGGCCCCTGCGGTGCATGGGGACCCCAGGCTTACCCGTACTGGAGGGGGCCCCCTCAGCCCCTACTGATTTGACTGTGAGGGGCCCCTTCAGCATATCTTGTAGGGGGGTCCCCCCTCACATTTTGTTACGCCAGCGACTCCTTTCTGAAGTCCACCAGGGAGAGTGCTGTATAGCTGCAATGGATGGGGGTGTCTGAGGGCGAGTGAGGTGGAGTGCAGGTGTCTTGCAGGCAGGTGGAAGTTCAGTCGATTCTTGATGTAGGATGTCCTTGGTAGGTTAGAGCTTTGTAGGCGTGCGTGAGGATCTTGAACTGGCATCTCTTCTGGATGGGGAGCCAGTGGAGGTTTCTGAGGTGAGGGGTGATACGGGTCTGTTTGGGGAGGTTGAGGATGAGTCTGGCTGCGGTGTCCTGTATGGTCTGGAGTCTTTTGAGGAGCTGGGTGCAAATTCCAGTGTAGAAAGCATTTCCGTACTCGAGGCAGTCGGTGACAAGGGCCTGCATGATGGTCTTCCTGGTGTTGATTGGGATCCATCTGAAGATTCTGCAGATCATGCGAAGGGTGTGGAAGCAAGAGGAGACAACTGCGTTGATTTGTCATATGATGGTCAGTTGGCTTTTGAGGATGATGCAGAGGTTACGTGCATGGTCTACCTGTGTGGGTGTTGGTCTGAGTGCTGCTGACCACCAGCTGTGGTCCCATGCGCAGGTGTTCTTTCTGAAGATCGGTACTTCTGTTTTGTCGGAGTAGAGTTTGAGGCAGCTGTTTCTTATCCATTTGGCTGCGTCAGTCATGGCGTTGCAGGTGGTGGTTTTGGTGTTGGAGGTGTCCTCGGTGAGCGAGAGGATGAGTTGAGTTTTATCAGTGTAGGAGATTATGTTGAGTCCGTGGGATCTGACGACATCTGCACGGGGGGTCATGTAGATGTTGAACAGGATAGGGCTGAGGAAAGATCCTTGGGGTACGCCGCATATGATGTCGTTGGGTGCGGAGGTGAAGGGAGTTAGCCGGAGGCTCTGTGTGCATCCTGAAAGGAAAGAAGGGATCCACTTGAAGGCATTTTACTGTATGCAGACGTTGTGAAGTCTGTCGATGAGGGTGTGGTGTGGGACGGTGTTGAACGCCGCAGAGAGGTCGAGGACGATCAGGGCCACGGTTTCACCACGGTCGGGGAGAGTTCTGATGTCGTCTGTGGCGGCAATGGATAAGAGATGCTGCTTTCTCCAAAGTCAGTGGTAGGAAAAATGCCTTGATTAATAATAAGCATTGTGGCATCAGAGTCGAGATCTGTTCTAACCACCATTCTAGTACGAGATAAATAGTACAACATGATTTAAGTACATCCTGCCTATAAAAATTGCCTAAATAGCTGGAAAGATACATGTAAAATAAATCTGGTGATAAGTTCATTATGGAAGCTGACCCTAACCTATCAGTGGACCTGGTGAGGGACAAACAAATCTTTACTTTGTTTCCTCTCGAATAAAAGATAAAGCGCATTCAGCAATATGCATTAAATCCTCAGCTGGGTTACTGGAGAGGACATCATTTGCATGACTTGACAACCTGTAATCCTCTACACGGTCCACACATAAGAATATAATGTGTTTATGAGAGAACTATCAGAGAGGTTCTCTGCACTACAATCTCATCAGAAAGTGTCCAGCTTAATATTTCCAGTTATCCCGCAGGGGTACCGCATACATTTCTAGGAAGTTACCCTATTAATATTCTCATAGAGAGTTCCTGTACAGAAGAGCATTTTCAGCCTTATTACTTCACGATTATCTGCAGGAGTCTTTGCTTTTATGAGTTTGCAGGGTTTTGGCTTCTATGCAGCTTGATTGGGATGCATGGAGAGGAAACAGCATTTGTTATTGGTGCACTGTGCTTTGGGTTTAATTGTATGTGATGATGAACTAGAGTAGGGAACATCATTCTGTCATCACCATCAAAGTTTATTTCATAAAATTAAAATATTCCCTGAAACATATACACAAATATGTATTAAATTCAATACACTAAACATCATCCTGTCTGGCAGCGGGTTATCATGTCGCCTAAGAGTGCTTAGTGACACCGTTTGTGGCTGAAAGTGGTGGATGGGAAGAGATTGCAAACTAGCAGGGTGTGCTGGGTGCTTTGGCCCTCTACAGTCCACTTGGGCTAAAGACTTGAGGTGGTGCAAGGATAAACATTATTTCAAAGTCTGCTGGAATGACTGAGACTTCTATCTTTTCAGCAGCAAGGCTGGATGAAAGATAGACACTGAGATTACAGAATCGCAAATGAGCTGACAAGATACCCTTGAGCACTACTGCAAAATAGCTACCTATGATTAAATCTTTCACAAAATTTATTTTTAACCCTAATTTAAAATGATGGTGGTGAATCCAGAGTTAGAATAACCTTTTTGGCCATGCTTTTGGAGGTAATAGAATTATTTTAGTTCCCAGAGGTTTGGTAAATAATTACCAGAGCTTTTAAACTGTGTGACCGTGGACCAATTGTAAATCTAGAATTGCCCCAAGTGCTATTATTGTGCTTGAAATTTCGGGTTTTACAGTTGCAGAAAAGTGTGCTGCTGCCAAGAAGCAGAGGGCTCCGAGTTTCCTGCTCTCAGGCAGTGCTTAATTTGTAAAAGAATAAGTACAGGGGCCCAACGTTTTTCTCAGAAGGCCCAAGCTTACGCTATTGAATGTTGGTGTGTTGAATACCACGGTTGCTCAGCCTCGATTCCACCTCATGCCTCTCTAATCCACCACCAGACACTCCTTGCTCTTTTATCTCACTCTGGCAGGTTTCTGCTTTCTCTCATTATCACAGTTTTTCCGTCTTTCTCTCCCTCCCTCGTTCCCCCTTGTGTGTTTTTTACTCCCTTGAGCTGGGTCAGAGTCTGTGGAAGAAAACAAGTGCCAGTCCCCAAACATGAGTGCCGGTGGGCCCCACCTGCACCCCCAGGCTCAAATTAAGCACTATTACCACATGTTGTTAAAGACCTGGATGAATATGTCCTTTGTTAGCAGGTGCAAAGATATCCATGACTGACATTTTAATTTTTGTACGTGGAAGGCCACTGTCCTGGGTATTTTTAATTTGATATTTTATCATTGTATTGTATGTGGTTTTGATTATCATAAACAATAAACTTAATTCAACTTGGTGAATCCCCGAGGGTTAGTGAGTGTCTGGGCAGAGTCCATGTTCCAGATAGTGCGAAGAGCTTGCTGTCTTAGGTAACCATGCTCAGGTCCTCCAGTACAAAGAGGGCCTTGTTGGGTGTTCGTTCTTCCCTATTCTATTCTACCTCCTGTATGAAATATTAAGTAACGTTATACCATGAAGTAGGTATGGTATTATTATCTTTCCCTTTTCACCCTTCGGGGGAATACTAATATCTTTCTGTGGTAAGGTGGACCCAAAGATTAGGTGTATCCCTGTTCGCAAAAAATATGTAGGCACCATTTGTTTTGTGTGTGTACTACAGACCTTCATGAGGTCTATGGTGAGAAAATATGAAACTCTAGAACTGCTAAACATATTTAAAAATAGATCTCATCACACCATTATAAAGAGAGGAAGTAGTAAGTAAAAATACACAATTGGGCCCAGTAACAGTGGTACTGCATAGTGGCTGCCACAATTCCTCATAAAATCTCATTTGATAGCACAGCTGCACAAAGAAGTGTTTTTACTAATTGTCTCTCTCTCTCTCTCCTCATGCTATTAACTATTGGATGCATAATTCTGTTGTCTGTGGAATACTTGCATTACAATTAAGGCTCCCAGTTTTCCGTTTTTACTGATTTTTACAGATAAATACAGACAGAAAACGTTAATTTTCTTGTCTGTATTTATTTTACAAATCTGGATAAAAACGGAAATTGGGTTGCTTTTTGAGTAATTCTAAATACTGTCTGCCATGACTGCCAGGCCAATAGATGTGTGGATTGATAGATAAGGGGATTAAAAAAGAAAGGAATTTTAGTAAAGAGACTTTAACAGCAGTAGATATGCACAAGGTTGATACTGAAATGTGCATATTTTCATATAAGTACACTGATTTATCTTCTGCGGGTGTTCACAGCATTGAAACCTGGCAGACATTCAAGCATGAGTGCATATTTATTGGTTAAATAAATGTGGAAATATACTAATTTCAGCTTAATTTTCCACAAAACCCAAAATAAATATGGATAAATACAGATAAAATTAGCAAAAAATAAATATGTATAAATACAGATGGAAATGGCAAAAAAATAAATACCATAAAACCGGGAGCCCTAATTACAATACACAGAGGTGTATTTTACCATCTCAAAAGAACTCTGAATCATAACACTCTTAATTTCATAGATGCATTGTATAGAGAAAACTATTTCTCTGTTTTATTTTTACATTGCAACAGGCTGTTTTTTAGTGTTTTACTCAGCACTCAAATTGCTATGCATGTCTTTGTATTGAGATTATGTGGTAACCAGACCGGTCAATGTTCAGTGTTAAGTACGAATACAGTTGTAACAATGAGTTGAAGATAGACGACACTATTGCTGGTTGACTGATTGGCACTTTGTGCAGTTTGTGAATGTGAAGTGCACTCACGGGGGACATGTCCCGCAGCATCATCCAACATGGTGGAGTTGGTGACCTACGACACGGATCCTGCGAACCTGGATAGGACGGGGACATGTGTACCTGCGGGATATTATTGAGGGTTAGATAGCCCATACACTAGTGTTGGCAGATGGGACTGTTCTGGACTGGCCCTACACGTTTGCTTTAATGCTGCCCTGTACTGAGCTGAGATATCAGACTACCCCCCGGAGGCCGGGAGAGGTAGACTCGCGAAACAAGCCAGATCCATCTCTCTGATCAGGGATTTTATAGGGAATAGCACCTGACTACCTGTTGCTGCCCTTTCTTTATTTTGTTTTGTTATTGTTGTGAATTTACCTGCATAACCCCCTTTTGTGGGAATTGTATCACATAACACGAAGACGTAATTTATGATGCTACTTCAGGGCTGGAAGCGTAGGTGAGCACTGGAGCCACTGCAATTGGCTGAAATGGTTGTCTGATATGTTTGATAATCCTCTATCTGCTGTTCTCAATGCTTTTATGACTGTGCGAGACCACATGCACTGTGATATTTGAGCAATCTTTGAATAAAATGAGTTATTGCTATTGTTATTGCTTCTTATTTGTCTCCCTCACCTGAGACAGGTAGCATACGTCATTCGTAGATTACTCTTCTATAAAATACATTGTTGGGACTTTGCCGGTAGTATTTTTCTGAAGCACACAAAATGTAAAATAAAAACGGTGGAATACTTCATCTAACCTGTTTTACTGTTTTGATAAAGAATAGCATTTGGTCACCCAATATCTGAACAAGCAGACTTCTGTTTTTATCAGTTATAAATGCGATATGAGGGTCACCCTTGTCTGACCCTGCAATAATTGAAGGGCAGGGTGTGAGGATGGAGGCACCTATGAGCAAGAAGAGCTGACTGTACACTGTTTTAAACACACTAATAATATTGGCTTACTTTCCTAGTGACCACAATTTTTCAATGTAACAACTCAGACCTCTTATTTTCAAATTGTGAGGGAGGTAGGATCCCCTCAGCCATAGGTCCTATATCACGGGTTTACAGGATAAAGGACCTGGATTATTACGTAGATACAGTATCTACACATAATTAGAGAATGTTGTAGTTTTACTAACAAATGCTTTCAACATAATCAGAAGGAATATACCTCGAGTGTAAGCAATTGAAATGACTACAAGAAGACATTACTGAGTAAATTAATATTGTGGTCTTCCTAAATAAAAGCAGTCTATTAAAACTCTAAATATTTTGCATACAATTAAAAAATGGAGATTTTCTATGTAGAGTGAAAAAAGAAACAGGAAGAACTGCACAAATTATATACATATAAAAGTCAGACATTTGCAGGAAGGTGCCATAAATATTGAATTAGCACCACAAAATGCTATATAATGCCCATGCTATTTATATCTCAGTAAAACAATGTATAATAGTCATGGTGCTTTGCGGTCGACGACGTTTCGATCCCTCATTGAAATATGGGGATCATCATCAGGACTTAGAATATATGCCTGAGGAAAGAAATGCCTGTTTGGGGTACACCCAAGAATTAATTCCAGTGTACTACCACAGGTCATTTTGAGCACAGCCGGCTTACGGATGCAAATCCATGACATGAGATTTCTCGGTCATCGAGGATGAAGCGGTTGGAATACACATCTGTGATGTCAGTGCCAGTGCCGAAAAATTCAATTCAGGCAGCCGGAATCAATGCTGGCCGGTGTGCAGAGCAGTGCCGTGATGGGCGCAGAGTGAGTGAGAGCAGACAACGATGTGTTGCTCCAGCCAGTGTGGAAATGGGTCACGGATATGGAGCGGATATGTTCCTTTATAATGGCAGGAACAACAATGGTGCTTTATTTAAGAAAAATAAAGTCAAGAAAGCTGAATGTCTCACGCATTATAGTCTCTTGTCAGGAGGCAGATATTTATTTTGATATTTCCTTCCAACCCCACAAGATCCATTGTAGACCTCTTGAACCTAGGATTCCCCAATCATGAAACAATTGCTGTGACGTACCAGAGCTTGAAAAACTAGACCTGTGTGAAATTTAAATTATGCCGGCATAATTCACGAAATTTCAGGAATTTTGCTTTATACTTGTTGCATGTAATTCCTGAAACTACGCCATTGTGACATGTTGCATAATTACTCACCAATTTGTGGCCAAATTATAGCACAGGAGCATGGAAATAACTCAAGCAATCAGAACGTGAGTGGCTGTGGTTCACAGCAATTGTGTTGTATGCGCTATTTGTTTTTTAGAGCGAATTGCATACTCGCATTAAAAATTGATGCATTTGGAGCTAAAATATAGTGCTACGGGATGGATTTGATTGTCATGTAATTACACGTAAAGTCACATTATTTTCCTGAAACTTTGCGTATTTACTCGAAAGTAAATTATGCAAATGTCACACCCCTAAAAACAAGGAGTGCAGGACTAGATGGCTAACCAAGTAAATTTTACAGGGATTCTTTACTAATGCGATTAAGAAAAGCATTAGAGGACATGGCTTTCATGAAGCGTCTTCCACAAACTGACTGGTCCAACTACTGTACTGTTTTCCATTGCTCGGTGGCCAGCTTTCCTGTTTGTCGTATGAGCGGTATTCAGATCTCTTGCAGGGCAAAGAGATGCTTTGCAAAAATATTGGAACTGCTCGCCTCATTAATATTGAAGGAAATGTGAATCAGCTTGCGATAAATTGTAAACATTGAGTTTCTGGGGTGGAGTCCAGCATGGAACAGCAGAACTTCATGCCAACATTCACACTGTTGCCTGCATTACGACCTCCCTAAAGGGAAGGGGTAACAATACCACAAACAGTAGCACATTGTGAATTTCACATATGGGAGGGCATGGAGGTTTCTGTGGCACCACTATCTGCTTCTCCTGATTTTCCCAACCTGTACAAGCACAGTTATATTTCCGGGGTATCATCTGCTAGCACTTACCATTAAATATCTTGCGACAGAAAGAGTGAACAAATTTCTGCAAAGCATTTGCGTATTCCACTGTGAATCAAAGGGAGTCGGGGAAGAAATGCACTTGGCTGCCCCCTTTCGCATGTGACTCGCAAGGGAGTGCAATGTGTGCATTGAGATTCATAATGAGAATTGTCAATTGCAAATCAGTTTTGTGCATTACAAATTTGCTAGATACAGTGATTTTAGCAAATGCAGAGTCTTCTATGCATGAGGTACAAAGTCTTTAAGGCAGATGTGCCTGGTTTGTAATACCTTTGCAGTTGCAATAATAGAAAGACTCCCCTAATTAAGCCGAGATCAAAAAGAAGGTAATTTATTTAAACTAATTTCATCGATCAATAGCGATTGAAATTTCTAGCAACGCTTTTTGAAAATAGAAAAATGTCTTTCTCAAGTATAGGAGAGTGGCAGTCAATACAAAAATCCTTTTCAATGCGCTTGCCCTCCGTATCAAGTCACATGAGAGTTGATGAACAAGAGCCCTTGATGCCTAAAGAACGTTTGCGAGGCATGGCTTTAATAAAGAGTCTATTGATCTTGTTGGTCAACATTACAGCTCCCCACAGACCTATATTCATGCTCAAAGCCTCTTTTTCCTTCCCTTTGAAGAGTGCTACGAGGAAGGGGTTCCCATTTTTAATACTGCTTTATATTGGTATTGAACGAAACATTCTTTGAGAAGCTTAAAGTAGGCCGTGGTTTGAAGGCAACTTCTTCCTTAATATTATCGGAAAGAAAGTTACATTTTGCCCTTAATCTCCAATTCTAGGAATTCCCTTCTAGCTTACACTTGCTACCTTTGAGAATATTGAAGAATTCTAAAAGGCATTTTAGTACAGATTATATCATGATACAAGCTGTGTACACAGAATACTTGGAAAATAATCCCTCTTGGGCTGAAATTAGGTATTTGCAGAATTGTGGGACTTATTTAACTCTTCCCAAGATTTGTACATTTGGGATAATAAAAATCCTCTAAAACGAGGTTTTGTGGTAGCAAAAGTTATGCATAAACCTACTTTTAGGTCCTCATTTTTAGTAGGTCCAGTGTTTGGTTTGATATGTATCAGCCACAATAAAATATGATTTCTCTGGGTCAGAATTTATCAGGTTCGATAATTAACTCCTAATTCCAGTTTGAATCCAGTAACAGGAGTTACCATACCTATTTCAATTAACCGTGCCACTCGTCATGAGGGCGCTGTGGGAATATTATCATGCAAAAACCTTTTTGGGAAACTTACAAGAGTGCAAAATTTATCATGTTTGCACAGCTTTGTCAGCAGAATTTTAATTCGGCATGTCCCTAATTAAAATGGTCAAATGAGAGTATTATGTACCTTGACTTGCCCTTGTGAGAGCTTTGAATAAAACTGTTATCTGCGAATTTTATCATCAACAAGGTGACTGCAGTGATGGGTGGATTCCCTCAGCAGACTCTTAATAGAAACGAGTACAATTATTTTTCTATGCAAATGGTGTGCTCGCTTTCCAAGATGATAATTATACCACCCCTTAGATTCCTCCTTAACATTATGGAGTCTTAATGAAAATGCGGTGCAAGTTGAAGAATTTGCCAATTTGCGTTGAGCACTTTGCAAAAACCAAAGGGCGATGAACTTAACAATTTATGCAAAATATCATAGTGCTTTCACCTTTTGAAACCTTTGCGAAGTGAGATTTTACACAATGCGTAAAAGGCACGATGAAGCTATTTAAAGTCTGCTCCATTCGCTTGATTATTTCATGAGCTCCTTGCCGTTTCCCTGCAGTCAATAGCCCTGCCCTATGTCTAAGGTGGAAGAATATGTGGGCCTTTCAGTAAAACTGTTCTTGTCTGAAATGAGGGTGTATGTGGATTTAATAAACAAGAGGTTTAGGAGGGTATCACCTCTTTATATTTGTCAAGATGGAACAATCCAGGTATTTTAACCCTGAAGAAATTCTTGATGATAACCGACTAAACTCTCCTCTTCTACTTCTTTACACCTCTCTACTTCTCTTCTACTTTCTTGGAAGAAAGAGACCAGGATAATTAACCAAACCATGGGGCATATTATCAAGAACGGCGTTAAAATTATCGCCCCTTTAGCGGCAGGAAACTGCCGCTAAAGAGGCGATAATGGGCTTGATAATATGGCCTTGTGAATTCCAATAGAAGCCCATGTTCTGGTGTGAACATGAGCTTCTATTGGAATTCACAAGGCCATATTATCAAGCCCATTATCGCCGCTTTAGCGGCAGTTTCCTGCCGCTAAAGAGGCGATAATTTTAACGCCGTTCTTGATAATATGCCCCCAAGTCTCTAAAGAATCATGTCAGACTTCAGGCCAAGTGTCAATAAAATGGGTGTGCACCAGTGAGCAAGTCACTGCTTCTGACAGTTACAAAGTTATTGGAGGCAACCATCACTCCAGAATCCAGGTGATCGCCACCCTTAATCGCAGGCATCATTTTTGATACTCATCTCACTTTGTTTGGGAGGGGTGCATGACTTTTGAGTAATTACATGAAATTTTGTTACAATTATGCGCAGTTATGCAAAATCCAAATTGGCATTTGGCACTACATTTTAGTGCGAAATGTGTCCTGAAGTCCATTTTGGACTTAAAGATGCATTTTCCCCTAAATAAAATTGCACAGAAACCACAAGAGCAGCAAACAGTGGCCACTCACGCTCTGGTCACTCATGTTGTTATGTGCCCTTGTGCTATTTTTTTTGCCACAACTGACACGTAGTTAGCTGACATTTCATAATAGCATAATTTCATGAAATTATGTGGAATAAGCGTACTGCGAAATTACAAAAATTATATACGATTACAACCGCCTACTTTTACGGAGCATATGGACATTGGTATTTCGATCAGTTAGTATTTGTCTGATACAGTGTTATTGTGCCTCTAACCACAAAGACCAATTGGCCCTCCAGCCACTGTCCCTGTCCGAAGTTACAGTGCCGCTGACCATTTTGAACAGCTATGCTCCTTTAATAATTTCCCAGGCTAAGGATCTTATTGAGAAACAGTGTGGTTGCTCTTCATTCCTTTCTGCTCCTCATTTACTCGGACAAAGGGTTTTGCTCAGTATTGGGAAGAACGCCCAAGTTAATAAGTGTTTGTTTAAAAACAAGAGAATCACATACAAGTGCCATTCCAAGTGGTGATAATACTGCAAGGCAATGCGGGAGCTCCCTTTTTAGGGTGAACTTGCGGATGAGGATATACAACTATATGCATCACTGCGTAAAGTCATTTCATAAATGTATTTGAATCAACAAAAGCCTTGACAGATTTCATAGTTGTGAATTCTGACCTTACAGTAAACTCTATTTAGATAAATCCCTCAATTCTCAGTGCTAGAAATCAGTTTTAAAAGTAAATTGAATAACTTTAATCGTTCTCTTATACAGTGCTAGAAAGAGCCAATTTGTCAGATAACCGTCAGCCATTAATAAAGCAGTCACAATTTATGAGCCCGTGTGGCATTCAGATTGGCTACTATTGCCCTGAAGAAGCATTTTAGAACTTAATTTGCAAACTGAAACAATATTGACTACCTATCCTTTATATACACTAGCATGACCATATTTTCCAATAAGTGTTGGTATTGCACTCCAAAACATGTTATTAACTTATCTCGATGGTATCTCACTTTCAAGATGGTATGAGTGATGCAAATGGACACGACGCGTTGAGCTTTGTGCATTATGTGGGCCTATTCAAATCATAACAGTGAATGTTATACATACATTTATACTATCTATAATAAATGTAATATGTTTTCTTTTGTTAAAACCATCTAAAATGATCATTCTTTGTTAGAGGAAATGATTATGGAAGGGCTTCCTCCTATTGGGTAAATTGAGCCTTGTTGTATTGCTTGAGAGATCGGCTGGCCTAATTTTGAAAAACTACCAAGCACAAGATTTGCTGAATTGGATCAATCAGCGTTTTTTTTCTTCTATTTCCTGCTGTACTCATTTCCTTTACACTTATTGTGACTGCAATCATTGTCCCATACAACCATTGTGCCTGTAATCATTTTCACACAGTATACTACCTGTAATAGTTGCACTCTCCCAAAGAGTTTGCGCCTGAAATGTTGGACTCATGCAGAGTAATTGTGCCTGTAGTCACTGTTACACTGTAGGCCAGAGTTTGACTCTCACACATACACCGAGTTATTGTGCCAATCATCAATGCATCTACACAGAGTTAATGTAGCTCTGATTGGTGCCACTCAGATCGATGAGATAAGAAGGCCCTCCAAGGCCTGTGTAGAAAACCGCCTGCAGTATTTATGAGTGGCTGCAAGCCACGTTGCCTGATCATCTAATACCATATGTGCTTCGGCTCCAGGTAGCTCAGATGCTTCTAAGCCAACCCTTTCCTTTGCATGGTTTGTTTTGTCCATGGTATCATTGTGTGGTGGCAGCAGGTTGTGGTAGCCCATGGCTGTGTGTGCATGTTCGCTAGGTTGCAGTCATCTCTGGAAGAATGACTTGGGCATATGCTCTCTCGCTGTCTTGTCTCTTGCTGTAACTAGCAGATTGCATCAAGATCAACCCAACATCCTGTGTTCATGGTCAACCTGACCTAATCTACGACTCTATTCAGACTGTTTGTTGCGCATCTTTGGCATCACATTATGTCTCTTGCTCCTCCTTGGAATTCCAAAATGCAATAGCATGGCATTCCTACACAAATGAGATCTCATTGCCTCACCTCCTATGGAACAGTAATACCATGGTCTCTCTCTCTCTTCTCTGAGTGCAGATCCTCAAGTTCTTCTCTTTGAATGTGATGTTCCCTTGACCTTCTTCTCTGTTAGAGATCCCGTGGTCAAACATTTTCCCTGTTTGAGATCCTAATCACTCTCTTTCTTCTGTAAGAGATCCAGGAGTCTCCCCTCAACTCTTTGTCAGAGGGCTCAGGATATCTCTCATTTTGTCAGAGTTTATTAATTCTCGACAATGTTAGAAAACTCTTGTGTTTTTTTAAATATTTTTGTGATTTTGTACCGTGCCCACACTGCCGCTCAGTTTCATCAAAGTTCAAGCTGAGGGAGCAAAGGGGATGTTGATAGGTGGGGGGGGATGCAGGGGGGGGCACAAGTGTCTAGCCATATTCTGTTGACATGCAAACTGATCATTGCACTTAAAGAAGGTGCGTTTCAGTCTTTTATGACACTCACTTTCAAAGATCGAAGGAGTTCCCCATGGGAGCACCTTGAATGGAAAATGGCCACGCGCCAAAATGTTTACATTGCCCCAATAGAAGAGATGAGTTGATTTTGGTGTTGAGCTTTCATGTCTGGTGATGTTTATGTGCATGGTCTGTTGGTGCTGGAGTTAGTAGCAGAGTAGTCGGAAGTGGGTGGGTCTCATTATTAATGATAAGGCAGCTAGCACAGATATTCCACTAGATGACACCAGATGCCGGGGTTCTCGTGTTTTTTCTTTCCCTGGAGGATGTGTTTTGTTTTTTTAAATTTGGAACAAGTACTCATGCTGTAGGGGCCCCACATGCCATTTTTCACCTGCTCCTGCAAAAACGTCTGATAGGCCTGGTCAGCAGTTTGAAAGGTAGGCAAAGAGCTTGACCTTTCAGGTTTTTTTTCATATGGCACATGGGTTTGAACTCTTTCCTTTGCTTCATCAGTAGCCAGTTGGGTGGTAATAAATCCCGCTTGATGTGGTAGTATCAGTTTGGGCTTATTATGAGCCTGGACACACACGGCCTTCCTCGTGTGGTTTACACACAGTGGAGAGCACATGGCGGGAGGTCAAATGAAAGTTAGTGCATTGGGCACAATGGGCCCAATTAGAAGGATTCGGATATCAGGCAAGTTGAAACAACCAGTTAATTCTTAGCTGATACAGATGCCATCAGTACACATATGGGATCCAGGGATGAGTCTGTTAACAGATTCCAGTGCAGTCGTGTGCACGACGGAAAAGGCAGGGGTCTCTGCGAATTTTGAGGCACCCAGCCAATTTGTAAACAAAATAAGTGCAGGGCTCCAATGTTTTTTCTAAGGAGCCCGCGGCTGGCACTGACTAATGCTGAGGTTGCCTTTTCTTGATTCCACCTCTTCAGTGGCTACTGCCCCAGGGGGCAGACCCTTAGTTTGCCGCTCAGTGCAGGTAAGAGCGGAGTGGGGGTGGCGGCCGACAGACATCTTGTTCTTGGGAGGGGGGGGAGGAGGAGTGACAGCGGCCGACGGACTAATTGTTTTCTGGTGAGGCGGGGGAATGGTGGTAGTCAACAGACGCAACTTGCTTACCTCCGCTGTCCCCAAAAACAGTACCTCCCAGGGCGGACCGCTCCCCCCCCCCCCCAGCTATGCCACTGCACGTCTTGGCCCAGCTCTCCCTGTGCTTCTGCATCGCTCTTGCTCCTGTCTTCTCCTTGCTTTTTCCCCTGTTTTTGGAATACCTTCTCCTTGCTTTTTCCTCGTTCTCACTGCTTTCTCCTGCTTTCCCCCCATTTTTTGTGTGCCTTCTCCTTGCTTTTCCCTCATTTCACGGCCTTCTCCTTGCTTTTTACCCTGTTTTTTTGTGGGCCTTCTTACTTTTCCCTTGTTCTCACTGCTTTCTCTTGCTTTCCCCCCGTATTTTGTGAAGCCTTCCCACACAACTCCAGACCACCACCTCACTCCCGGAATTCTGAAGGACCCTCAATACCTGGGTGTTCGAATGAGCATTCGGGACTTGAAAGTGCCTGGATACCCTGTCCAGTGAATCGCTGCGCTTTGCAAAAAATGTTGATTGATTGATTGCCTCTTTCGACAACCGCCCTACACTCCCAATCTCTTTATATTACCTGTGCAGGTTCCTTTTCATCCATGCTTCCTGGCTCTGTCACTGTTATCCTAGCTTTCTCCTCCATTTTTTTTGTCAGATTTTTGCCTTTGTCAGGAAAACTAAGTCCCGTCCCCAGAAATGAGTGCTTGTACTCAATCGGTGTAACTACTGGCACAAATTAAGCACTTCACTTGGCATAAACAGGAGAATTGCTCTAAAATGCTGGGATCAGTTTCACATTATGAGAGTTGTGTGAGAGGCTGTGAACCCCTATGGTGCCCTAGAAGTGCCTTAGTGATGGTATAGCGCTCTGTTCTGTGCAGTACTTCAAGGTCTCAAAGATAAAGTTCTCTTTGCCCGTATTCTTTTAATGTTACTTGGTATTTGTATGGCGTGCCACAGCCACATGTGCGGCCTCGTGGCACTATTTTCCAGACATGGCATAACAGCAAGAGCTGCCGACTTTGGAGCTGGGGAGCCAGGTTTGAGTCTCAGAGTCGGCTCAACATCATGTGAATCTGAAAATATCACTTAGGGCCAGATGTATCAAAGGGTTTTACCCATTCTGTGTCTATGGGAAAATGTGTTCGTACATATGGTCCTAAATCTCCCCGCCCTACCAAAAATGAATGTGTCCTTGTGTAATGTAACTGGTGCTCATGTAAAGTGCTCCAATACCTTCGGGTCGAGTTTGCGCTATATGAAACTGCAAAAAACATAACAAAAGCCATGGTTCCGGGGTGAGAGTCTTCAGCCCTGGATTCTTTGATACCGTTCCAAGTTTTGCCCCCCCTCCTTGTGATACAACTCTGCCCTGGCAGCAGTCCCACAGCTTCCACAAGGATTCTGCTGTTTGCTCAAGGCTCACAGATCCTGTCCCATTGAGAGGGCGGTGCAAAGTCTCTTAAAAATACAGCGCTGTTAACAAACACTGCAGGCTGGGTGCACTCCTGATCACGTTTTCCTTGTTTTCTTTGCTCTTATCAGTGTACATGGATTGATCATATTATATTTAATTGGTTGTAATTCTGTTTATCGATCGATCGTTGTGATGTTGCTTGATTGTAAGTGTATATAGTTAAGCATTCCGTCAGCCTTTGGCAAACATTTGCTCTATATAAAATTGAAAAAATACATGAATTGAAAAAATACCCAAATAAGTCACTTTTGAATGGGCTGCCAGAACCTTTTGGGAGTGTGCCTGCAGCAATGATGCTTAGTAGGGGCACCTCACAGCCGGAACCCTGCATGGATCCGAAACTCATAGACAAAGACACGCGGAACCTCTAAGATCATTTCCATGAAGCCCACTTGTCATTTGCAATACACACGAGGCCCGACCCCGATTAGTAGTATGTTTTAAACAGATAGACTACATCACTTTACTTAAAAGAACAGAATTGTGTAATTAAAACCGACCAGGTTCAGCCTAGTACTGGCAAGGAATTATGAACTGGGACATTATTACCACGCGAAGTAGGCATTGAGTTTTCATAGTAGAAGATCTACCTACAAGTTATAAAATACTTACTTATAATAGCAAACCTTGATGAAGTTCCAGAAGGGAACAAACGTGTTGGCTGGGTTGACATCACTTTTATGGTTGATGTATCTTCCTAATAAAATGTTTTACCAATGTCAGAAGACTGGCTGTGGTGCAATTTATAACACCAATAACATGGGATTGGATCAGTATTCTCTACTGAATATGCATTGATTGATTATTACTTTTCTTAAACCAGCAAGTGGACTGCTTCCTCTTTTGCCCGTTTATGGTTGACTTGAAGGTTGGGTTCATCGGTGGATGAACCGAGAGGCAGTTATAAACCTTATATGATATTGCCAATATTAGGTATGTGCAATGTGATTATGCCAGAGCTGCCTTCCCGTTTTTTTTGGGCGGGGCGGGAGGGAGGTGGGTGGTGGGTTGTTGGTTGTGTGTGTTGGTTGTGTGTCAGAATAGTCTGTATTCATAGAAAGGTACAGAACAAGGGAGCGGCACCAGCAGTTACACTGGACAGCGTGGGACGCAGGCGGCCACCTCACAGGACTATTGTAAGGCCTGGCGCCCATTTGCTGTATATTGAGTACCACCTGCTGTGGCAATGTGAAACTGGCATGCCTATGGTGATTACCAACTGGATATTTGCACATCGAATTAGTTGTATTCAAAAATATTTGTAATATCGACTGCTTTATAGCCAATATATATTGATAAATAAATTGCACTGTACAATGGACTGTGTGGCCCCATTTTTCTCAAAATTGTGCTAAAGAATAATCCCCTTTAATTCCCACTGGAGCGGGCTGGGCATGGTCGCCACCCTCATACATGTTGTGGAAATGTAGGCTGGTATTGAACATTTGTCCAGGCCTGTTTTCGGTTTCTAGTCCATACTTGGGTGCAGCACTCTGGCTTCTAGAAACCATTAAAGATTAATTTCTAAGTTAGAGGGATGTAGTAGATGGAGGCTGAGTAGGCACATATGGTTCACGGATAACAGAAGGGTCAAGCGCTGACTAGCAGACTTATCCTTGCAGGGGTGTAATTGTTTAAAAGTTCCACACGAACTGTATGTCACTCTGTTATGTCATAGAACTGCAGTCGCCATCCATTCATGGGAAAGACAGACTAAAGCTAGAAACCATATAGGGATAATGTCAGTGCTTGAAGTGGTTTTGGTCTTGGCAGTGCTCAGCATCGGCTGGAAAAAATAGACATTGAAGTAGTCCTTAATGGGCTCTATACTCATATTGTCAACTTCAAAAGCAACAAAAAGGTAGTCTGCGGCACAAAAGCAATCCTGGCTCTAGCCCAGGGCTGTAGACGGACCAGAGTAGGAAGGGGCCGGGCCAGAATGTTGTTTTAAATGCACATATCCCTGGTCAGCCATGCTTTTCTTTTGGTTGGATGTACTGCAGCCAGGCCCAGAATTCTCCTAAACGATTTATTGCCTGGAACTTTCAGACCGCACATTTTTACAGGTCACAGCCTACCAGACAGCGCAGCTGTCTGGTTTGCTAAAGACATCTTGGGGGCTTTCACAAAGTTGACCTAGCAATGCATTCCGCCCGTTGAATACCATTGGCTTTATGGTTTGCAAGTCACATTTTCTGGCTTTCTATTTGCTGACTTTATTTGCTTTAGGCTCTCCCGGTTCAGTTCGTCCCTCCCATTGCCTAAACTGTGATTACTGTATTCTTCCACGAACTCGAATGACATTCTTTCTCTGACTTCAAAGTGAGAGTATGTATGTGACAATCTTGCTGGATACTGAGGGTAGGAAAGATGTTTGTTCTAGCACACAACAACATTAAAATGAACTGTGTAAGTATTTCAGAATTTATCGGAATTAGGACCACAAATGAAGCTCATTATTTGGTATTTCTGAAGTGTGTTGGATACAAACACTTTAATATGATGAAAACAAATCATTACTCTAGGTGATGCAATTTCCACACATTTTCGTTTGTGCACTGTATAATTTTATTAGTAAAACTTTATTTCTGTACAAATGTAATGTTCATTTCAACTGAAAATGTGTTGTCTGTAATGGCAGTGCACTACCATATCATGCATACTCCCCTCTACGCCACTCCACTCTACTCTGTACCAATGCACACCACTTCACTCTACTCTGCACCACTCCACTTTCCACCACTCCACGTCCCTGCATTCTGCACCACTCTACTCTATGCCCCTGCACTTTATGCCACTTCCCGCTAGGCCTCTCTACTCTACCCTGTACCACTCTACTCTATGCCAATGCACTCTTCGCCACTCTACACCCAGCACCCTTCCCCACTGCACTCCACACCACTCCACTCTAGGTCACACCAATCTACTTTGCACAACACCACTTTACACCACTGTACTCTACATCACTCTGCAACACTGCACTCTATGCCACTGCACTCTATGCTAATACACTCTATGCCAATGCACTTTTCTCTGTAACCACTCAATTCTACACTCCTGTACTCTAAGCCAATCCACTCTACGTCACTCTAATCTACTCTGCAGAACTGCACTCTATGCCACTGCACTCTACACCACTTTACTCTACGCCATTGCACTCTATACCACTCTACTCAACGGCACTCCACCCTGCACCACCCCACTCTATGCCACTTCACTCTTCTCTGAAACAATCTACTCTACATCACTGCACTCAACACCTCTCTACTCCACGCTGCGCCACTCCACTCTATGCCACTGCACTCTACACCACTCTACTCTTAACCACGTTACTCTGCGCCAATGCACTCTACACAGCTGCACTATATGCCACTGCACTCTACTCTGCATCAGTAGAATAGAGTGCCCTGGCTATAACACAGTATAGTAATAATCCATCCTTAAAAGCCTAATGCCTTTAACACATGCTTCTCACAATATGTAAGCCAGGCCTACTGGCTTTGTCTTAATGTTTCATCATAAACAGATCACACCTATGGAATCTTGCATGAACCTACAAAGCCTATAACCAATGGCTTGCCACCATAACCAACACAAAAATATTCAAGTGCCCATAAACAGGCATATTTATGCTTCCCACCACACTGAAATGCTTTAGTCTAATGCCTGATGCGTGGTACTTGGCAGGGCTGGCTGTTTTGAACTGTTTTATCAGCACTCATTTTGGCTTCCAGTCCAGCCTTGATCATGTGGTCCTTTCCAGCACACACTGCAGCATATGTTGTTATTCTGAGCCTATAAATTGCCAATAACAACAAGGGTGTTTCGTTTGAGAAACAACAAATCCCCACCTGTCTTCAGATTACCATTGAAATCAATATAGAATGGACCATGTCATCTTCAGTAATTTGAAGGTCTAGATCAAGATATATTTTGGCGTTCCCTGTTCTTAACAACTTTTAATTGTATTACTGATTTCTGCTAAAGCAAGCCTATTTCAGCTAAACTTTCAGTAAGATTCACACAAAAATTTTTGAAATGTGCCTTTTCCGGAGCTCAGAAATCCATAAAATGACAATGAGGGGGGAGGGGGAGCCAGAGCCAGATCTAGAGGTAGACAGAGAAGAGGCAGGGAGGTTAATATAGGAAAATAGATGAAAGAGAGAGAAAGTTTATACTCCCAGGAGGCTCCTTGGAAGCAGGGATCCCTGGTCATTTGCCCACTTTGCCTATGCCTTAAAATTTCTCTCACACAGTGGCGGCCGGCACCAATTGGGGTAGCGTGGGCAGAGAGGCGTGGGGGATGAATTTTTTTTTTTTTTTAAATACTTTATCGCCGCTGCGTCTCTCCTCCGCAGGACTCAGCCGAACAGGAATTGGGAAGCACCCAGGCTGCCCTGACCAATCACAACGCTGCAGCGTTGTGATTGGTAAGCACCCAGGCTCCCCTGACCAATCCCAACACTGCAATGCAGCGTTGTGATTGGTAAGCACTCAGGCTCCCCTGACCATGCACAACACTGCAATGCAGCGTTGTGATTGGTCTGAGCGCCGTGGTTCGGCGCTCAGACGTGGACTGGGGGCATGGGCATGTTCTACATGCAGGCCGTAATGCAGCCTGTATGGAGAACATGCGAAGTGCGCATGACTGTTCGGTTGGCCCCCAGAGGGTCGACCAAACAGTCATTGCGCACTTGGAGTGGGCAAACTACTCCTCCCCTCCCCTGCCCTGCTCTGAGAGCAGAGCAGGCCCGCCCGAAGCAAAGCAGCACGGAAACATAAAATGATATTAACTTTGTTATTATCATTTTATGTTCCCTTTATTTACACTGCTTAAAAGCAGTGAGGCGACGCTCCTCCGCCTTAGCAGAGGAGCCGCCACTTCTTTGACAATGAGGCATTTGAAACACTTCAGTATTTCGAAATGTGCACAGTCACAAACAATCGAAGGTGCATTTTTGAAAGACACGGCTCACACACAGATCTCTTTCGTGACAATGAAAATAAAAATCTTTAAGGTACTGCTAGTCAGCAATGCAGTCTGTTTACATTTCACACGCTTTACTTCGTGTTGCATGATTTGTGCGTGTCTATTATTTAGATGTATTTCCTGTTCTGAGAAGTTGTGTTTTTATAGTTTTGTTTTTCATGCAACATATGATCCTTGTGTAGCTGGTACTGCGAGCTGAGTCACATATAGGTATCTGGGTGAGTTCAGGGTGTGGATGGAACGCACAATGAATAGCTTTGGAGTTGAGGCTGACGGCACGGTGCCTGCCACTGGGGCATAAGGGTGTCCATACTTTATCCAGTGGAAATGATTTGCATTGCCCCACTCAGCTCTACTTGTAAAGTGTTTTATGGCTTGCATTAAATCAATATATTGATTCTTCCTAATTTCAGCTATTCTTTGTTGAGTAAAACTTTATGAATTTGTCAAGCATTAGATTCTAATTCACCTGTTTTAGACCAAACCCTTTTAGACTCGCCCACCTTTTCCATCCCACTAAAAGCACTCGGTTTGGTTTTACAAGGCCATGCTCAGGCAGTCATGCCAGCCAATGAAAATGCACCTATAGATTGAAACCAATACTTGCTTGAATACGAGTGCCCTGCAGTGCTATGCAGTATTTATTATACCCGGAAAAAAACGACACTACGTGGTTTGAAATTTATCAGGAGAACTAAATGTCACCTATTTTGAGTTTTTCACAAAAAACGGGATGAAACATGCATGTTTTTGTGTACTCCACCAGAATGTACATATTCTGTTAATTAACTGTCCTTTGTCCCTCGCTAAAATTCAGGAAGTCTGATCTAGTAAACTTTGAGAGAGTGCAGACTTTATCAGACCAAGTAATTATTGGGCGCAGTGAAGTCCATGCAATTCGTAATTTGGATTCCTGTAAATTGCACAGGCGATGAAATTTACAAGCCCTGTCGAAATCATGGCCAGTGTCTTATCTTGTTCGCGGTATGCAGCAGTGCTCCATAAATTGTTAATACTTAAAATCCATCATCAACTGATCTAGAATTTACAACTGGACTGTTAGACAATGAAGTCACAATTTCATCCCCAATTCAACTTCATTAAGGCACACAAGATCTTTGTAATGAACCACTTAATCACTAAGAAAATTTTCCTTGCAGCTATTATTGTCGGACTTCTTATATCAGGGAAGTGTATACTATTTTTCCTTATACTGTCCCTAATTTATTTGTGTTTAATGGCCCTCCACCCTGCCGAACTTGTATGTGTGAAAGAAGTGTGTGTCTGTGATACAAAATTCCAGATTTGCCCAGTCACTTGTTTTTTTTTAATCCAACGACAGCAGCTGCAAGCTAACACTTATTAGTGGAAAAGAGGCACATGGTACTTTGTTACTTTATGGGGGGCACTCGTGCCAATGTATCTATACATTTAAAAAGATTAGCACACACCCCATTTCAACTTAAGAGGTACAAAGACTGTAGCTCACTAGTGTCAACTTTCAGTTTGAAAAAAATACAGTAGTTACACTGATTTTTTTAAAAATGATTGTGTGTTTCTGGTATTTTGTATTGTGGGCCATTCAATGCCCAGAAATTTGTTTTGGGTTGAACTTCACCTGTAACATTGTGACTGAAAAAGTTGTCAGAAGTGGTCTGAGCCTGACGACCAGGTACTGGACCGGGCCCGTCCTTCTGATGTCCCTTTTCTCAGTCCTCTAAGTGGACCATGAGCAGGCAAGGCAGAACCCCGAAAAAGCAAACAAACCTACGCTGAACTAGGGCCCTTGGTGGCTCTATTTCTGTTCTTTGCGTCTGAAGAAAAAAAAAAACACTGTACCTGTCAGTCTGTCACATGGCGAACCTGAAATATAACGTCACCGGAAGTCGATGTTGTGTATGGGGATCAAGTCACAAAGTGAACACTGTTGATTACCACTGGTGGCCCAGGGCTAAATATACTATTACATTCCAATGAATAATAACAACAAAGTTGTGGCCTTTCTACAACTGAATCTCCAGGAAAGTGATAGCAAGCAGTTAAGACCTTGTCACGAGTTTTTTGCATACGGAGTAGAAAAATAGTGCTCTTTAAGCTGTTAAATATTTTTTCACCTGTTGGCTTTTGTTATTCGTTATCCAGTAACACACTGTTTGTCATGTGCAGGATTCTAGTTCACGTGTACTAAGCCCCGCCCTTTATTATATAGGCCATACTCTCGTGGCTGTATTGTTTATATATGCTTCTTAGGCCACACCCCTTCCACGTCCCTTAACCTTTTTAATCCCACTTAAGGTATTGCTATTTCCCATGAGCCTCTCTGTGACTTTTCATTTATGTGGTGCTGAATCATATTCGCTGTGTATAGTGATGTTCAGCACAACAACAGCAGTCACTCACCTGAGGATTGCTGGTTTGCATATGCCACATGTGCAGTGTGGAGAAGACAGCTTTTGATGGGTCACTGAATTCATCACATTATCAGGCATCAGTGCACCTATGAGGAGGAAAGGAAGAAAACAAAGTGGAAAAAAACATCACAAGCACTTAGAGCAAGAACGAGGGGCAGAAAAGTACAGAATCGAAAGAACACCCGAGAGTGAAATTACAAGCATTGGCAAAAGCTCATAGATCGTGTGTTGACTGCCCGCCTTTCGGCTTTGTCATTGCCTGTTTTATTGTGTCATTGTTTTCTCAAAAAGCACACATTGGCACATATGTTTCTGGCACTGGATGGAACTACATTGTGCTCATTGTGAAAGGGAGGAATATTATCACTCACAGGGAAGTTAGCCAGTGGCCGAAGTGGACTGACCTGCTGCCCCTTGCTGTTTGCTGTAGTGGGTAGACGAAAAATGTGAATGACACAATATCAGACCAATGAATAAAGAGGGCTGGCTCAAAGTCCCTGGAAGTACGTATATTATACATATAATTTTAGTAAAAGCAAAAGATCTTGGCTAACACCAGACCTAAAAACGAGAAGGAAAGGAGCAGACAAGCAGGAAACTGTTGCAAAATGTGGCAAGAAAAGCAGCAAATAGAAATCAATCGAATGGAAACTCAACAAAAAAGCTGTGAGAATAAGATGAAATGACATAAGAAAATATATAAGCCACCAGCAAAAGTTAGAGAATGGGAAATAAAAGTAGAACTAATGAAAACCGTAAAAAAATATGACACATGGTAAAAAAGGCAAGAAGATGAAAGTCACCAGAAGGTTAAAAGAAAGAGATATGTACAAGAAGAGAAAGGAGATACAGACTAAAAGTGATAGAAAGAAAGAAGGCTTAAAAACACTTCCATGTTAGAGGGTAACCTATGAGCAAGATACCACAAGTATGTAATTCAGCTAGTGAAAAGAATTTATGCGTAATTGCAGGGCACTGGTTCCATTCTCACCAAGACAGAGTGAAAGGTTATATATTTACTGCATAGATTTGTGTGTAACTTGCAAGTCATTGGTTCTATCCTAGTCCGGAACTTTGGTTGCCAGACACACCAGTGGGTCTATTACGAACTCGGTTGGAAAGCCTCTGACCTTAGGTCGGAGGCTTTCCGACCGAGATTGTCGGTTTCAATTCCGACCTCCTAATAACAATGTAGGCGGTCGGAATTGACACCAGCCGGTCATTCAAGCTGGATTCCGACTGGCTCATGGAGCCCGTCGGCCAGTCGGAAGCCGGCCCATAATCCCAATGGACAGCGTTTCTGCCGATGGGATTACGAAGCTCGGTTTCCGACAGGCTTTCCATACCGGGCTTTCCGACATGGAAAGCATGTCGGAAAGTGAGTTTGGGGGGCACCTAGCAGGGTCCCCTTCTCTTTGCTGCCTCCAGGTGGGGGCCGAGGGGCACCTGTGGTGCCCCCTTTTCCACCCTACACCATGTGGCAGGCACCCTGAGGTCCTGCCACGCGGTGCAGGGATGAACACAACCTCCCATTTCCCTATGGGAGCTTCTGCGGCCAGTTTACGGCCGTAGCACAAGCTCCCATAGGGAAATGTGAGTATGTGACCGCACCATGTGCGGTTGTATCGTAATTAGGCGGTCGGAACCGCCGACCGGAGGTCGGTCGGTCCCGATTCCGTGATGATGCCGGTCGGGGGAAACTTTGACCGACATCATAATCGGGCCCCAAGTCTACAGATTTGTGTGTAAACTATACATCACAAATTCCAATTCTAGACACAGATCAATAGGTTAAAACACCTGCTGCAGAGGTCTGTGTGTAACTAGTGAATTTCATGTTCTAATCCTGGTGAGATAGCTTCCTCCGAGTTGAGCACTGACAGACGAAGCTCTTTATTAGCAGATTACTAGAATAAAAAAGAGAATTAAAACAATTACAAACTTAACCCTAAAAATAACCACTGTGATACCCAAGACTGCTTCTTGTTTCTGCCACAACCAGTTTCCTCTGATAATCTTGTCTGCAGGACTCTTTTCCTTAAATCTGCCACTGTTTGTGAGAGAAGCTTGCATTGCTGCTTCCTGCAGCGTACCTGTTCTGTGTATGAGGGAACCGTGCCCTGCTGCAGGCCGCCCTTTGCCTGTTCTATGTGTAATAGAAGCTACTGCTACCTGTGGAAGGGAAGGGAGCTTTTGTTTGTATTGTATGTACTACAGTAGTCTTTTCTGTGTGTGAGGTATGCTTGCACCAAAGATGCTTGGCATGCTTCTGTGTTTCTGCGATTCTCTGACTGCTCATGAGGCAAGCTTGTACAGGCAATATCCTTTGTGTTATTGTGAGTGGATATTGATCATGGTGTACCAGTATGCCGTCTCTTTCCCTTTCCATGTTGTACTTCCGGTGTATGTGACGGTTGTCAACACAGCCTCTACCTCCAGTTCTAAGGATGTGAGGCGTTCCTGCTGCCTGACTGTAGCTGCAAGGATATCGTCAGCACATCAAATTGCAACAATATAGAACCCACCATCTCCCGGATCAAAATCATGATGTCAAATGTTTTTAATTCTTATGGCCACTTCCATATCCAGCTCCTCCACAAAAGCTGTGTTGTTTCTAGTCATAGTTCTTGTAATTATTTGCTTGTAAATTTTAAAATCGTCATTCTCTTTTGTTTTTTCAGAACTCAGACTTATTTGAAATGATTGAAAAGATGCAGGTAAGTGACTTTAACCTGTGTTGATGACCGTTACAGTTTGGTATTTCTCAGTAATGTTCCCCACAATATATTGCTAAATAAATAACCAAGCATGGGAAAAGGGCTTAGTCTTTGCTACCGGGTGCTGACCGATAGGTTTTGCCAATATTGCGCTATGTTTTGGATGGATGCACAGTGACAACCTTGTTATGGGGTTTAAAAAACCTAAGAAGATCCATTACAACATAGTCACTATGCATGCATGTTATGTTGATTTTAAACTCCATTGCAGTATAATCACAGTGCATAAATCTGCAAGCACAGCAGCCATCTTTAAAGCAGTTTTTATGCTTCATTGACACTGCATTACAAGATGCGTCCCATGCATGTGTGTGCATTCTTGGTGGTCATGTTGAAACGGAGTTGCAAAAAAGCATGAAAAATTCCATTGCAAAACGGCTATCGTATATGTGTACATATGTATGGAGGCCAGTTTGGAATGGTTTGGCTTTGCCAATGCTTGTGAAACAATTAAACCAGAACTGTTAACGCCAAAATGCAAGTGAATTGTCTCTGGGTAGTGCATGGCAGCAGGGAGTAGTGGGCAGGAAAGCCACTCCTGCCAAACCGTGGGGGGGGGGGGTGGGGATAAAGAGACAGTGGGGGCGGATGGCAACACGGTGGAGAGGTTACCAAAGGATACTACTTTATGTCCCGTATAACTTTCTACAGAATGCCATGATTTTAAGGAAAATCCACCCAGCCAATGCCAACTTTAAGAAAATGCCGACAGCCAATGGCTGAAGGAACGGGCTTAACTAACGTCTACTTTTTTTCTGTACAGTATGTATGCTTGTAGTTGTACGTTTATTGGGAACATAGGTCTCTGACAAACAGCTACAGCTGTCCTTGGGTGGGACCTAAAACAACCCAGGAGCTTTCTGTGCCTGATTCAAAAGGTAATTTACGCTTTTGAGTAATTTACACTTTAGAGTAAGATTACTACTTTTTTTCTTATTTTCAAAATCTGAGTGTGAGTTACTGCTATTAAAAAAAGTAGTAGGCCCAGCAGTACATATGGGTAACCACTGCAACACCCACCCATTGAAAATAGTGGAGGTAAGAGGGGTCGTGGCTGAAGCAGCTAGATGGCGGCCGCACTGTAATGGTGCTCCCGGTCTCGGAATCCTCTCCCTCTGCCTGGCCCCTGCCATGCATGCCCCAGGTACACTACATGACCCTGGTAGCCGCTGCAGGAAGGAGACGGCCCGAAGTTGGCCGCGGGGCAGGGGAAATGCTATGCAGTGATGTCCTTGGCCGATTTGGAGCTGGACCGGTGCGCCGAACACCCGGGGGGCAGCAATGAACCCCCCCCACCCCCCAGAAAAGCTACAGGTGTGGACGGGCCGCTGACTCGGGCCTGCAGAAGGTTGGAGTGCCACAGTGCCCCGCGCCTGTCACTTAGGGGATCGGTGGAGAGAGGGCAGAGCTCTCACATGCAGCCTGGTGGGCAGTAGATAACACAAGGCATCGAGGGGACCGCCAACATGAAGGTAGGGTCGAGAACTGGGTTTGCTACCACTAACAGCCATAAGAGCCCCGGGGGTCCCAGGCTGGGCGCCCCTTTGGTGCAATTACTCCAGCCCCCTGACCTCCTGCATATAAAACACTCCCACTCCACCAACTGGATCCGGGAGAGCCCCCGAGGCCTGGCTCCATTGTGGCTTGGGTGCCACAGCTGCGGCACCCCTGTCGGCCACCGACTGATTGCAGCAATAACAGCACCTTTTGGCATGCCAGCCACAAAGAGGAGACAGTGATGATACCTGGGTGGTGGAAAGCGACCCTCGCACCACCGCTTGAGTGTCTGTTCTGGTGCTGCTTGTGCTGCTTCAGTGAGAGGGTCTGGCGGGCCTGGTGCTGGTGTCAGAGGGCTGTGGTGCACTATTGGTGGTAGAGACTCTGACGTATAGGCCTGGCACTGCTCGTGCCCCCCGAGAGGGGGACCAGCGGCACCAGCTTACAAATATGGCCAAGTACAAACTGGCACCATGCCAATGCAAGCTCGACAAATGCACCAAGCCGCTACTACACAATGCAGGCTCCAATGATCCTGACAGGCAAGCTGCCTCACACGCAGAGACAGCAGCTCACAGCTAGGCGATCGACAATGAAGCCCTCCTCCTTGCCAATTAGGAATCAAGAACCGCACTGGAAACTAAAATTGATGCGGTTGGAACAGTTGTCCTGCTCCTCCAGCAGGACCTACAAGACATCTCGACCCAAGTGGCCGAGTCTGAGGGTCGCATCTCAGCCCTAGAAGACACAGTGATGGCACTGCAGTAAACAGTTTGCAAACTACAAGTGACATGCTCCGAGACGGTGGCAAGACTAGAGAATGCTGAGGGGCGCTCGTGCCGTGGGCTTTACAGAGGGAGCAGAGAGTGCCAACCCGAAATATTCCTGCTTCCTACGAATGATCAGATCTCTTTTTGCTTTATCATAGACTGCACCCACCGGGTGCTTGCCCTACAACCTCGCCCACCGGATGCTTGCCCTACGACCTCGCCCGGTGCCCGTCGTGAGCAATCATAACCCACTTCCTCAACTATTGAGACAGGGACTTAATACTGAACACGGCTAGAACCACAGGTGACACCCTCCATGAGTCCTCGAAAATCCTCATCTTTCCATACTACACTAGGACAGTCCAGGCACAATGGAAATCGTTTGACCAAGTTGAACAGAAGCTGCGAGCCATGGACATGAAATTTATGCTCCACTTCCTGGCCAAATTGAAGGTCCTCTTCCAGGAACAAAAATATTCTCTGATCACCCAGATAGGGTCAGGCAATGGCTAGATGAGTGTCCCCTGGGCAAGGGCAGAGGGGTCCCGCACTCTGGTAGGAGGGGTTCTCCAAGGAGGGATTCAGAATGGAGCTTGTCGGCTTTGAACCTATGCAGGCACTGGAGACCCAGAGGTCCACACTGGAGAAGACAATCTTGAACGCTTAGTTAAACCCTTACAGCACCAACAGTGCAGCACTCAACAAATTCAGAGGAAATCTAGGGACCCTGGTGGCTCCAGTGAGACCGAGAGACAGTGGCTGACTCTCAACAGGCATCGGACCAGGACACGCATGATTGATCGCTCAGTGCTGCCCCATACCTACTATCTCTATTCTAAGGGAAGTTTGGAATGTTTAATGGGCGACAGATGCTTTCAGGGGGGAAGTGTAGAGAGAGGAGGTAGTTGGGGGGACTCAGGGACTTCGCTACTGGTTACAGGTGTTGTTCTTCATATGTGGTTTAATTGTTTATGACACAAATCTCTTTATTCTATCATCACTGACCCATCCCCATACAACATTTCGACCACCCTGATGGGCCCACAACTCAAGATACTATTGTGGAATGTTAATGGTTTACTAGGCAAAATCAAGAGAGGTGCAGTCCTCCAATATGTTGAACGACAAGCCCCAGCAATCCTCCTCCTACAGGGGGCCCCACTTATTCGGAACTAATTGCTCCATAGTCGCCCGCTGTGGTTACATTAGAGTGCCCCACATGGGGTACGCTGGAGGAGCGAGAGGAGCCACGATCCTGCTGCATCATACATGGCCACTACCCATCAACAAGTCCCACCTAGGCACACTTGGTAGATATATCCTCCTTGAAGGCACCATAGATGGGTGACAGTGGAATGTGAGCAGCGTCTACGTCCCCCGGCCCTCGTTAATACCACACTTCAAGACCTATTGTCTGCACTGTCATAAACTCAACCAGGCATGTTAATACTGGGAGGATACTTCAACAATATTATCGACAGGTTCAAAGACACATCCTCCATGGCCCCCTCAATCCTCACACTTGCTCTCAGCAAATGGGCTCGTTCCATGGGCTTCAGAGGCATATGGCACAAAGGGTACCCTCTAGATTCGAGATTCACCCACTGCTAGGTATCACACAAAACCCACTCTAAGCTCAACTATTTCTTCACCCTGACAAATTCCCTATATTTAATACAGAACATTCACATCCTCCCACGAGGCCTCTCAGACCATGCCTCAGTGTAATTACACCTGGGAACGGTGCTCCACAGGGAGAGAGGTGTTTGGAGAATTAACGCCTGGTGGTTCCCGGATGACACACTGATAGATCTCCTCAGAGAAAGTGATCACAGATTACTTTGACTTAAACTAATATTCATTGACTTCCCCTACATCCTTATGGGAAGCATTCAAGTTGTTTGTCAGAGGACAGGCGGACACGGCGGTTCACCTACACAAATGCCATAAAAGAACAGGTGCTTATGCTCCTTGAATCCAAAATATTAGCACTAGAACAATTGACCGATAGCTCCTCATCATCCATCCACCATCAACGACTAGAAGAACTCTACAAGACTCTAAAATAGAAGCTCCTTAACTCGGCTTGTAAAGCAGCATCTCTTGTCCAATACCAATTATACGAACATGGCAACAAAGCCAGTAAATTAATCTACTGGCTACAGAGAAAGTCCTCATATAATCTCGACAATACTCACCCCGACAGCAGACTTACACACTGTTCTATTCAAAATCACAGAGGCCTTTGCGATATACAGCCACAACTTATACAACAATAGAGCCCACCCACAGCTAGAAACAATCCATCAAATAGTTTCCGGCCTTCCCATTCGCTACCTTTCACAGAGTCAGCGTGACGCACCTGAGGAATCATTCACCATGGAGGAGTTGCAGACGGTCATTAGGCCGCCGCCTCAGGGAAAACTCCAGAGCCGAACTGCCTCCAAATAGATTTTTTTTTACTGTTTACCTCCCTACTTGCACCTCATTTATTGCTTCTCTTTGAGGAGGCAGGCTGTACTGGATCCTACCACCCGACCTTCAAAATGCCACCATTACCACTATCCTCAAACCCAGCAAGCCCCCACCTCTGTGTTCTTCGTACAGACTTATCTCACTCCTAAACATAAAAGCAAAACTATTGGCCAAAATGATGGCATCGAGACTGGCCACAAATATCAACATGATGGTACTCGAGGACCAAAATGGCTTCATGCCCGGTAGGAGCACCCAGCACTGTCTACGTAGGCTTCAAACAGCCCTATCCCACCTTGAGAAGCTACTGGGTCCAGGAGCACTGTTATTTGTCGATCACAAAAAGGCATTCAACACACTGCACTGGCCCTTATTCTTCAAGGTGCACACACATATGAATCTTGGCCCTAAATTTCTTATACTGATCAGGGCTTTCTTCTACTCTCCAAGTGTGAGAGTTTGTGTCAACGGGACACCCTCCACACCATTTCCCATTCAACAAGGACGTGGCAGGGATACCCTTTATCGCCCCTCCTCTTTGCCCAGGCCATTGAGTCCCTTGCTGGATCAGAGTGGGTGTCCAAGTACAAGGCTTCTCCTTGTGCCCGAACATCGAAGACAGGATTGCCTTTTACGCAGATGACACGCTCCTCAATACTTAGTCTCCTCATCCGCATGTGCATCAGCTGGGCTACGTGTCACTTGGCAAAAAACGCAATACATTCACCTGAAAGGCACCCACCCTGATATTACAAGACTCCAGTGTGGATCACTTCCGGCTCCGCTCCTTCAAATACCTGGGGATGCACATTACTTGTAACCTGCAAACGGCATGGGACTTAAATATTGACCCGATCCTAACACGCACCCGGACAGAAATAGACTCTCGGACCTCTCCCCCTCTGAACCTCCCAGGCTGAATAATACCCTATAAGATGTTAGTTCTCCCCAGTTTTTATGCGTCCTACAAAAGCACCCATTCAGGCTGCCACCAACTGTTTTTCCAGACATATGATCCATGTCGACCAGGTTTTTACTGGCTGGACAAAACACCCAGAGTTTCTTACTCCAAATCTACAGCCCCACAATACGAAGGAGGCTTAGGTGCACCTGACCTCCATCTCTATTATTGGGCAGTGCATTTACTCCCCATCAATGACTGTCTGTTTGGTGACTACCAAGACTCCTCCTGGCACCTGGAACTCCAAATATTAGATCCATGGGGAATACACAATCTCCTTTATGGATGTCAGCCACCTGCCACAATACCCCAGATCTCCAAGATCTCCTTCCTATGCTGGTGTGTGGCACTAGCACATTAAATGTCTAGAGTAACTGACCGGACAGACCCCAGACCCTCCTGTGGGTGGGGACATGGCTGCACCAGGTGGCTCGGCTGGAGGGCTTCAGAAGTTGGGACAGAATATGGAGCTAGACAGCAGGGGACATATGGGATACAGACCACATAGTCTCCTTCGATCAACTAAAAACTGGAGAATAAGTATAACCTACATAACTCATAATTCTTTTAATGCCTACAAATCTGCCACACCCTAGAAACATACCAGGAAATACTCACGGAGGACCCCCAAATACAATACGTTGGAAATAAAGCTAACCATGATCCCACTCGGATGCTAAGGGACCTCCAGACTGTACAAGTCTCTCCTACTCCATGCCCCGGACCCCCTGATAAAACCTAGAGCCTGTTGGTCTGCAGATTTGAGGGAACTGGACGACGACATCTGGCAGAATGCCAAGATGGCCCCATTAATTCTGGCCATTCCCTCCAACCTCCGCCTGATACAATTTTCTTACTTCCACCGAATATACTACAGCCCGAATAGGTTATGGAGTATGGGGCATGTACTCGATGTGGCAATCCGAGGGGTCCTTCTACCATGTCATCTGGCTCTCTCTCCGTCCAGACCTACTGGTCCTCTATCCACGCCCAGATTGAGCAAGTCCTAAATATCATTGTCTAGCTAAGTGCCAAAGTGCCACTTCTCAGGATAATGGACAACTGGGCTGACAACAGGCATCACAGGACATTCGCTGGCCTGGATTACCTATTAGCCAAAAGGAACATAGCCCTGCACTGGAGGTCCTCAGACCCTCTCACTCTGTCCCCCTGGCAAAGAAGTATGGATTTTTGCTGTAAAGCTGAAGAAGAAATATATAAATGGAGGACCTGTGTCAAAAACACCAGAAAATTTGGGGTGCCTGGACCTCGCTCCCTTTATGAACCGTGCTCTACCATGACACCTTTTACACTCGGGCTGTACCACAACCGTTGCTTTCACCGGGGTTCAGAATGGGCAAAAGAAATGGAGACACTTTCACAAATATTGTGAATTGAGTGTCTGTAAGATTGCAATGTTTTTGAATGTTCATATACGAAAATCTAATTTTAAAAAAGTGTTATTAAAAAAATATATAATATTGGCGGTATGAAATTAATATAAAATCTCATAGAAAATAATGTTAAATGAAATTAAATTATTTTAAATAGTTAAAAATATATATATAGTAAAAATGACATAAAAATAGTGGATATTTATTATTGAATATATGTTAATACCCTACTTTGAATGTAAAAATTATTGTAAAAATATTGTTTATTAAAATATTACTACAATATTTTTCTTTAAATCTATTTAACTACTTATTATTGCAGGCTAATTATTTTTCTTTAGGCGGGATTTTTTTAGATTTAAACTTCAGAAAAATAATTATAATTTATACATTTTCATTCATTCAAGATTTATTTCAAAATTGAGTAAATAATGCTGTAGCTTTTTTTAAACTGTTCTACATTTAAAATAACTATATAAAAGGATTGTAAATTAATATTCAATATTTCTAATATTTATATTGAAGTTAAATTAAAAAAAATCCCTGCACTTTACAATTCAGAGGCTCCACAGTCGGGAGCAGTGATTTCCAAGGTATACACTGCTCCCACTTTGATATTGTTGAGATCCAGATTAATTGAACATCTTCAAGCAAACTGCTCACTAGCTTGGACATGGCCAATGATTGGGCTTAAGCTCCTGACATGATGCCGGAGCCAATTTATGATTGTGAATGTCCTTGCTTAAACCATTCACTTTACTTTTTATTGTATCCCTTCTGCTGTGAAGCGCTCTGATAACCTGGTATATTTGAGCTATGTCCATATAAACATTTAAATAAATAATAATGCGAGGCTGATGAGCAGGTAGTGCAGAATAATACATTTTGCACGGACGTCCTTGTGCCACGATGCGCTCTCCAAGTTGGCACAAGGCTGCAGAAACTTTAGCCTCTTGATTTCCGGTTTGAATCCGGGTTGTGTCTGGCTCAACTTACCAGCAACCAAATGTAATTAAAAGGAACCATCCAAGCATGAATGTCAACTAAGCGTAGTCAGTTTTCAAGAAGGGAGCAACAGGAACTGAGAATAAACAAAGCTTTAAAACCCTTGATGACTTTCTGTAGTTTCCGCTTCTTGTTGTTCCCTCAGACCCTCCAGACCGAAAAGGAGACTCTAGAAAGACTATTGGTTAGACAGTGAGTCAGCCATGTGATGTCACTGGGCGTTCAAAGCATCTATGATGACACTTCTGCTAAGTTTGGCATTTTAGTCATTCATCATCCTTGCATCCAAACCAGAAAAAACAACCAACCTTTCTTCCTATTCCACCCTCTAACCTTCCGTTTAATAGTGATACAATAGCCAAAATCTTGGGAAGTAGAAAAATATATTTAATTCCCAGCAAGCATGGACACCCAGTTGTCATGCCTGTCCAGCAGTGAACACCGATTCCCAGAGATCTTTCTTTGAGTAGGTGTGACTTACAACTGGATTTCCAGAGTTAAGCCACCCCTACTCATGGTACATAGCTTTGTCAAACAGGTCTTAACCGCTGAGAGGGTTTAATGTCCGAGTCAAAGTTTGATGTCAGAGATCAAAGATGCAGACAGTGTCAATCCTGTTTCAATAGAGTTAGAACCTACGGACTCACGTAACCCTTATTCCTTCCCTAAATGATCGAAGAGATAGAGAAAGAGAGCGAGAGAGAGGGCTTGTCTTCCTCTTATGTTCCATTCCTGATTCAGTGCGTATGTTTCCAGAACTGCTGCATCTTTAGTGTTATGTTACCAGTGGTAAACTCCTGAACTTCTCCAACCTAACCCAATGCACCTTGGAGTGACTCCTCAGTCAGCAATATCAAATCTTTGCAGTCAGCAACTGTGCACATCCACAGTGAGTTCTGGGATATGTTGTAAGACTCCAGCTCCTACAGAAAGAGAACCCAGCAAAGAGGAACCCAACTCCAGAATGAAAAGAATAAAACAAACTTTTTAGTAATCCTGAGGAAATCTAACCTCATACCCTTGCAATGACACAAAACTACGAAGTGATAACTTGTTGTTGCAATTACATTAAATTATTTATTGTAATTGATTACCTAAGATTATCACAATGATAAAATAGACAACATTTACTTCTGGTAAACAGAATAGAATTCATTTTTAATCATAATGATATAAAACAGGAGAGATTGATCTACTGAAAAAAATATCAACTGAAGCAAAAGTTAAAGCCACTTTCAACCACTTTGCATGAAACCATATAAATATGCACGAGATACATCAGTATCATCACATTGGGGAAATTACATCCAATCTTGAGATAAACAACCACTAAAGAGGCCGATGTTCGAGATTTTGACTTCCGAAGGCAAATGTTTTAGGGGAGAGACAGGCACAAGCTTGTTTTCATGAATTCAGATATTGTGTAAAACTGGCCGCGCGTTTTCTTCTCTTAGGCGGCAGAAGTCACTAATTAAGCAATAGATCAAACTTCATAATCTTACTTCCTGCAGGGGTACAAAAAGAAAGAAATAGCGAATAAACGTATTTCTGTTTCTTATTTTTAAAGTGATAAGTTAGACACAAAGGAGGGGAACATGGCTCATAACTGTCGTTAATATGCTTAGCACTCATCCTGCCCTTGTAATCCTCCCAAACCAGACATAACAACTTTACTTGGCTCTTCATTTCAGCCTTAAAACCTTTGTTCCTGGTAGAGGCTCCCAGATCGCCTTGCTGGACATTGGCTCAAAAAGACAGATTCTGGCCTTCCCTGTGGCACACAAGTTTTACCCAGACCAAAGCCTCTTAACCCTACAACGCTACCATAACAAATTAAGCTCTAGTTTAATCTTTGATTCGGCACAGGAATGTGGTGGTGGAAAAATTGTTCAAAACAGAGAACATTCTGGGTGCGTCTTCTTTACTCTAAGCCCTTAGCTCGGATCGCGGTGAATGGAGGTCGATCGGCAGCGTTTGTATTGGAGAAGGGTACGAGGCAGGGCTGCCCCCTTTCGCCACTGCTCTTTGCTTTGGCTCTTGAACCATTGGCTATCTGGATAAGGGGGGATCCCCTCATTAGGGGTCTCAATTGGTCGGTGGATTGGATGGACAAGATTTCCCTCTACGCCGATGATATCTTACTCTATTTAGCCAAACCCTGTTTTTCTATCCACAGAGTGCTACATATTTTCTCTCTCTTCCAAAAATACTCCGGTTACACTATTAACTGGGATAAATCACGGGTTTACGTCTTGAGCGGAAACCCCCGATACTCCCCGCAAGCTGCAAAGCTAAAATAGTCACAGATGGCTTTCAGTACCTAGGAATATATATCACACTTGACTCCTGTTTTTCATGACCGGAATCTTGCGCCCCCCCCTGCGCCGCCTTCGGGCGAACGTGCAGCACTGGAAAACACTGCCTCTTACGCTGCTGGGCAAAGCTGCCCTATACAAGATGATGGCGCTTCCACGGTTTCTGTATGTCTGCAGAACACGCCCCACTTGGTTTCACCACACTATTTTCAGTCCATTGACTCTGAGGTGCGTGCCTTGCTCTGGAATCATGGTACTCCCCGTATTGCCCTCACCAAGCTCACAAAAAGCTGGTACGACGGAGGTATCGCCCTGCCTGCCTTCAGATCCTACTATTGGGCCTCACAGTTAGTGGTCCTGAACCACTGGATGCATCGACCCGTTGTTGATCCAGCCTATAGGATGGATAGACATAATATGCTTCCCGGTACTTACTTCAGGGCACATTATGGTGGCGCGAAGTACACGCCCAGATTCACCCCAACATACACTACAGTCGCTTTATGGCACAAGGCTACAGCTGCACTCGGATGGAAAGATAGAATTACACAAGTCACTACGTTGCTTGACTCTTGTCTTCTGGGCATGCTGTCCAAGCAACCAGGGTTCGATAAGTGGGATCTGATCGGCCTCTCGAAGGTCGGGGATATGTGGAGAACGGATGGGGGTGATTCCATTTAGCGACCTCCAGAGGGACTATCAGTTGCAGAGAGGGGAAATCTTTGGTTACCTCCAGGCCCGCAATGCTCTACACAGAGCGATCCCTAAAGGGACGGAATTGCTGGTCTCCTCGCCCCTAGAAGATAGGCTATTGGACGATTATCTCCAGGAGAAAGCTATCTCATTGACCTACCGTAAAATCCTGAACAACACGCCTGACACCCAGGAGAAAACTCGGGCGAAATGGGTAGACGACATAGGAGACATAGATGACGACGACTGGCGGGAGGCCCTGGCCTCACCTCGCGAGGTGGCGATCCGTTCTCGTTCCAAACTCATTCAACTCAAACTGCTCCACCGAGCCTACTACACTAGCTCAGTACTGGTCAAAATGGGGGTACTTGATTCCCCGGCCTGTCCCCGAGGATGCGGTCTCACCGGTACATACATACACCAATGGTGGGAATGCCCGATCCTCCAGAAATACTGGGAGAAGGTTATATCGGTCATGTCCCGGATTAGTAAGGCACCTATTGACGTCTCCCCCTGGCTTTGTCTTTTAAACATCTGGGAAGCCACGGATTTGTCACGGTCGGAGAGGCTATGGGTCTCTTTGGGCTGTATGGTAGCGAAACGCAATATCGCCAGAAAATGGAAGGGAGGGGCTCAACTACGATACACTGACTGGGAGTCAGATATGGACTGGTGTATGTATGCAAGCAGAGAGGGTTATCTACGAAAGCAGGGGATGCCCGCATAAATGGACGAGAATTTGGGGCCCATGGAATGAGAGTAGGGGTTTGTTATGTACCCCGTTCAATGATTCCCCCTTATCGGTGATTGATAACGAGGACATTTAATGTTTGTAAATATATAGGAAACTACGAAACATGTGACTGCACTGTAGACCCTGTGCTACGGTTTGGTTTTTATTGGTACAGATATATGGTGACTACCTGCATATGTTGATGACTGCACCACACTGCATTTGTTTTTTGCTGTAATGTCTTTATGTTGATTCTTTCAATAAAAAAGATTAAAAAAAAAAAAATAGAGAACATTGCGCAATGTCAAGCCAATATGATAATTTCACAGAGGATGCTTGATGGGTTTATGATCAAGCTATAAGTTCAGGCTGGACTGTTCCTATTGGAGCAGGGTCAATACTGACTTGCATATGGCTGGGTCAAAAGAAAGATGAGTTGGAATGCTACCCCAAGCGATTGCCAGTGGTTAGACTTATTGCAGGCATTCCTCCTATCACGTTTTGTGTGTTTGATGTGACATTTGAAGCTATTACAGCATATATTTGTCTATGGCGTGAATTATATCTTAAATTTATTATGTTGTTTTGCTATTGTCTCAAATGTAGTTCAAAATGTAAGCAAGAGGCAATAGCATTTGAAATCAGTCGACTTTCAATATTTTGTACTATTTTGAATTCTAAACTTCTATTAATATGACTGCTTACATCTGAAAGAGCAAATTTTAATCTGTTATGATTTTTCCATTCAAACGGTGTGCCCAGTTGTGGTGCTACGCTGAGTGCATCCAGCCCTTGTTATTGACCTATTGCTTTCTATCCTCTTTCCACCTCCCACAAAGCATCCTCATGTCCATAACACCTCTAGCAATGAACACTAAAAGCAGACTATCGATTCTGTCCTTTATGAAAATGCCGTTCACAGCTTCAGCCTTGTCAGAAATCACAAAGACAGTTCAAATAGGCAGCAGCTGTAGAGAGCGACCTTCAGGAGGCTGCGTGGAGAATCATGTACAAGCACCCACTAAAAGTGTGGCATTTGGGACAAGTTACTACAACTCCAAGTACCTATGTAAACGCACTTCCTAAATGGTTAGAGATCAGTACTTGGCTCTGCCATCTCTTTTCCATGATGGCAGTAACTCTAGAATGGATCTGAAAAAAGAGCTGGGGCTATAACCATCAGCATATGCGCAGTGAATGAGAATCATTAGTAGTAAGCATTGGCAAAGCTAATAGGTTTGACTTTTTTTGACCTATTGGCTTTGCCAATGCTTTTTGTTGATTTTGTGACACATCTGCGAAATGCATTGCAAAAAAAAAACAGAATAGAAAAACAGCACACGTGTTATGATGCTGTTGCTGCCCAACATGATGACATATGTGGGTGCAAGCTTTTCCATGCATGCGAGTGCATACAGCATGATACATGCGATTTAGTTTATATTATTTTTATTGACTATTCCAAGTTGACATTTCAGCCTGGGAACAAACAGTAGCTGCGGAACCCTTCAAAAAAAGCATTTTTCCCTTAAAGAACTGTGACGGGAAAGGTGGATGAACAGTGGAGGAGGCGGTGGGAGACAAATCAATGCGGCGGAGAAGCAATGGAGAGTGGGTGGGGGAGCAACGAATGAGCTTGAGGAGGTGAGGTGTGCACATTAATAAAAAATAAACAACTATAAAAAGACGGACAGGGAAAGCAATGGACAATCTTGCGTGGCAGGAGGAGGGAGCAACACAGATGGGAAGCTGCACACAAGGAAGAGAGCGAGAAAGCACACGCATTTCCATGGAGTGCTGAAAGAGAAAGAAACAAGCATTGAAAATGCAATAGGTCTCGCCATTGATTAAGTTAAAGCCATTTGCTTTGCTAATGGTATTGTATAGCAAAGCAAATGGCTTTAACTTAATGAAAGGCGAGACCTATTGCATTTTTAATGCTTGTTTTCTACTCTGGCTGATTCCCGGGACAGGTCACTCTTGATGTGCCTAATGCCGCTGTGGCTGACTCCTGACTGCAGATTCTAAGAAATGTGTGTTGATTTTGTCATGCGAGGTTTATGGTTATACATGTGAATGCATAATAATGTGTTAGGTGTCTTCCCTTCCCACAAATGAGCAAATCGCTCATCTGTAGACATTAAAATTGTGAGATTCTGTTTCCTTTTTAATCAATACATTTTCCCTTCACATGAAATACAATTTATGTCAAACTTTTCAACAGGGCGATGCATAAATTGCTTATCTACACTCGGGTTATATCTATAACCTACGCGCGTTTTCCGAATTGTAAATCACACACAAAATACGTCGCAGAAGCTTTAAAAGCGTGCACCAAAACGTTGCTCATTTTCACTCAAACTATGAGAGCCTATACTGCCAAGTTGTAGTACATCTTTTGAGAGGCTTTTGCCTACTAAATGGCACCCCTGATGTACCAATGCTTAGATGGCTTTGCAAATTATAAAAAGCCCAGACCGCCCCGTGCTTGTTTTTTGATGCTCACTCTTCCTTAAATATGAAATGCCTCCGTGTGTTTGAATAGAATTACATTCTGTGCAAACCACTATCAGACAACTATAGGAGTTTACTCAGTTGGCCTGAAGGCATCTCCCCTGCCCCCCTGCCTGCTCCCCGTGGAGAGTGCTCTGTTGGCAGGTGTGACGCAGCTGTAACCCTATGACTCGCCACGCTCATCTAGCGGGCTGTACATCAGAGCAGCTGCCTCTGCTCTGGGTGGGCAGGTGGGGCCGACTGTGGTGTGGTCACTAACAGCGGTGGGCTGGTGGGGTTCGCCCGTGTGGTTGAGGAGGCTGTGGGTCTGTTGTTACAGCAAACTAGATACAGGAAGGGGAAAAGAGACTCGAAGCGATCGATACAGGGGCAGGGACTGGGGTGCCCTGGGGTGGGCAGTTGTGCTACGCATAGAAGTAGTGTAGTGGGAAAGGCTGCTGTGCAGGGGTGGGCAAAGGCATAACACAGGACCCTGAAACCCCTACGGTGAGGTGTGGGGGGGGCATCGAGGGGGATCTCATTCAGTCCAAACAATATGAATATATTTGTGAGATATTAGCTACTCGTGGGGCCCATATCACATTCCGCGAGGGGGGTTGCCATCATTTTGCGTTACGCCACTATGTTCTGGAAGCGGGCAAAGATCTGGGTGGGGGTGAGGGGGCGTTGCGCAGGCTGCCCTAGCGGTGGGCAGTGCTGCGGTTTGGATATTTATTTATTTTATTTGTTTAATGCAGTTTTATATAGCGCGAACTTAACTCAAAGGTGTCAGAGCGCTTTACAAAAGTACCAGGTAAGTTACATAAAGTACACAAGAATAAAAAACAGAAGATAGCGCCTTGGGCTTCCTGTGGTGGGGAGGAGCGCAGTGTAGAGAGAGCAAGGCTAGCATGAGAAGGAACACGGATGCGTGCATGGGCAGGACTGCTCCGATAGTGGGCAGGGATGTTGCGCAGGTGGTAGGCACTGTACCAGGAATGGGCCGAGGTCACGTGGAGCGAGGGCTCTGGCGCAGGTGGAGAGAAGGGCTGTCCCAGCAAGGGGCAGGGCTGTGGGGCAGGAGGAGAGAGAGACAGACCCTGGAGTGGGAACAGATACTACGCAGGGGGTGGGTGGGGCCACAGCAGGGAGAGGGAGCGCTATGAAGTCTGCAGCCTCCCTGAGCTATAAGGAAAGTTGAGAAAGTTCGGCGAAGGACAACGGGAGAGAAACGGAGATCGATCTGGGAAAATAGACGGGAAATGGGTATGACTTGAAACGAAAGCAGGATACAGACAAAAAAAAACAGCAAATGAGAGCCAACGGGCGATGAAATGAAAAGAGGGAGAGGGGAAGAGAATGGGAAAGAGATCCTGAGATGTGAGAACGAATGCGCTGTAAGCAAATAACAGAAGCGAAAGAAATTAATAAACACGACCAATAAACCAAACAGGTGAAATAAATAAAAAATACAAATTAAATTTACGAAACGCACGCCAAGAGCGAAGAGAAATGCACGATGATCAGGAGACAGGAAATGAAACAGAGAGGGAGAAAAACAACATAAAGAATCAAACGATGGCACGTGACGAAAGAAAATACCGCATTTGTGAAAAAACGCTCCTGTTTCAAGCAGACGGGACTGAAATAGGAGGAGAGAAATACTAAATAAAAGCGCCACGTTGTGAGAGGCCTCTAGCGCCTCCGGCTTCAAAGCTCCTTGTGATACAGAATAAAACGGAGGCGGTTAAAGGATAAGAAAGGAAGCGTATGGTTGTAAACACGGACGGACGGCGAGAGCGCACTTTTTAAAAGCAATAAAAAACAAGCAATGAAACACAAGTGCGGCCCCGCGCCGCGGCCGCGAAAGTGAAACAGTACTCCGGGTTAAAGAAGTGGGAGGGGTGGGGGGAGTGCGATTCCCTTGCGGGAGCGAGCGGCGCCAGGAGCGATAATTGCTACCATATGGCGCCAGCTGCTCGCTCCCGCAAGTAAATCGCCAAACGTGCACGCGTTGCCATTGAAGGCAATGGAACGCGTGCACGTTTTTGGCTGAAAAGCCGAATCGATTGCAAAAGGTCTTTTTGCCTATTCAGCGCATGCGCGCTGCGTAGGCGAGACCTAAAAAGTAGTTTCATGAATGTTAGCAAAGGAAGAATACAAGTCACCCAATCAAAAGGTGGTGAATGGCCTATGCTCCAGCAGAGGGACAATACTAGGTTAGGAAGAAAATCCATCAAATAAAAAGCAAGACTCAGAGTGACAGGAAAGCCAACCAATGGTAAGCAATGGGCCAGCTGTAACCCACTGTAATTTTCTGGTATGGTCCACAGGAGGTCCTTTGACAACAGAGAGCTACTGTGGCAAATGTGGGTAAATCCATAATCATGTCAAAATGCTGCAGAATCACATAAATCAACCGGCCCTCACCATTGTACGCTTTTTTATCAGCAATTTATTCACAAACGGTAAACACAACCTCAACATTTGAGTTCCAATGTTTGCTGCATTTTTAGGAAAACAGCTTTTACTATCTTACTATTACAAAGCAAACAAGAAGTGTAAAAATAAATAACAAGTAAGGTGCAATATGGTCATGTAGTGCCAATTTTGGTTTTCTGATAACATTTACAAACAAGTTGGTCTTCACCTCGTGGTTCATGATGTCACCTGAACCTTTTGGTGGCAATACTGGAAACAATTACAGTTAGCTGTTATATATACATGCACATATATATGCAGAGAAAGACGGGGGAGAAAGAGAGATTTGGTGTTTGTCAGTAACATCCGTTTTACAACTGTGTCAGCAGCATATTTCCCCAGACTGTGCTACATAATAACATTGATGAAGTTGTCAATTGTACAATCACCTTTGATTGCCTCTGGGCTCACGAACATGTGCTGCTTCTCTGTGAAGGGCACAGTGCAATTAATTGTTTCTTCCCCTGTCATTTAGAGGTGAAGACGAAGTTACAAATATTGTCTGAAGAAGCCATATTGCTTCCATTTCTAACGATAATGGCATTACTCCTAGTCCTACTCCCTCGCCTTCCTTCAGTACAATTGAGGCCCCACCTCCCACCCAGACCCACCCCCAGCATAAAAACTCTGCCCGCCCCACCTCCACCTGTACATAAACAAGCCGAGCTAGCACTCAGATGAACCGCACCGGGAGGGAGGGAGGGTCCTTGAAGGAAGGCGAGGGAGTAGGACTAGGAGTAATGCCATTATCGTTATAAATGGAAGCATTACCTCCCGTCCCTCCCTCGCCTTCCTTCAGTACAATTGAGGACATAGCAAGCAGAAGAAAACAGAGACGGACAGCTGAGTGCGAGAGAACACCAAAACAGAAACAGTGCCCCAAACACAGCAGATCAACATCCCAGGAACCCAGCGGCCCAGAACAGCAGACAAACGTTCTAGACACGCAAACGGACAGCGACAGTCAAACGGAGAGGGAGAAGACCAGGTCGCAGTCCAACAGATCCCACAGAGGAGCCCACCCGGCAGGACACCACAACTGGCAGGGACCACAGCAAAGCTCGCCGGACATCCAGCAACGCAGCCACCAAAGCCGCCAAACAGTGAGAGGAACACCCCCGAAACCCCACAGGAAGAACCACCCCCAAAAGACGGGTAAGTCAGCAAGACTGGGGACCAAAGCCAACGACCCAACAGAGCAGAGGAAGGCCAAACAACCTCCGCAACCGGATCAAAGCTAAACGAGAACCCACAGCCGATCCAACACCCCCAAGCGCTGCGAAGAGGGGACGGCAACCAAAAAACAAGGCCCAAAAGACAAGAGCCGCAACCCGAGACCCCCAAGGGGACCAAAGGGAGGACAGCCATTACTAGCAGCCAAGACCCCGAAGGGAAGGACCAGACAGGGCGAGGGTGCAACAGACCCCCGCCCACCCGCAAGAACGCCAGGAGCACCAAGAAGCCGGAGAGCCACCCACAGCACCCGCAGAGGAGACACCGACAAACCCAGAAGAGCCCCACCCGGAAGGAATCGCCATGCCAAACACAGGCCAGCCACCGAGGGAACAACACCCAGAGCAGAACACCAGGCCGAAAAGGTCGGCCCATGCCAAGCACAGGACAGCGGAGAGGAGGACCGAAGGAAAGGCAGCAAAGCAACCGCCAAACGGTCAGGAACCCCCAACCCAGCAAAGCCCAGCCGCACCACCACCAGGCAGCAGGCGAAACCCCCGCACAGCGCCCAGGGGAAGGGCCGGAAACATCAAAGGGAACGGAACCACCGGAAGGACCCACTCCCGAACGCAACAGAATCCGGACAGGAGAGGAGACCAAGGCGCCCCAGGCCAACGGGGAGCAACCAACAACCCCCGAGCACAGAGCCACCTGACCCGAACCAGAAAGGCCCGGAGCAGTGGAAAAAAGGGGGGGGGGAAGGAAGGCACACAGAAGACCCCGAGGCGCAGGAGAGGGAAAGCCAACGACCCCCCGCCCGAGCCCCGGGACTCCAGCTCAGAGACCAGAACCGGGCCACCAAGGCCCTCCCCGGATCCGCAACAGGACCACCCCAGGGAGTCCCCAACGACCCAACAACAGGCCGGCCACACAGGGAAGGAGAGAGAAACCGCGGGAAGAAGGAAGGACCCAGCACAACAGATCCGCCAGCCCAGAGGCCACTCGCCGAAGGGAGAGAGCCGACAGCCCCAGCACCCAGACCGGAGCCCAGAGAAACAGGACGTTGGCAAACAAGGAACAAGGACCAGAACCTGGACCCACCCAGAGGGCGGACAGAGGACCACGCCCCCAGAACGCCAGACCGAACCAACACCCCAGGGGCCCTGCAGAGAGCCCCGAAGAGCACCAGGGCAAGCCCCCAACATCCGCCAGCAGGAGGAACTCCGGGAGACCAGCAGGGACCAGCACCCCAGAACCCGAACAGACCCCAGCCAACCCTGCACCCGGACAGGCCGGCGGCCAACGCCACCACAAGCGGTGCCGGAGGAGGCAGCAAACAGTCAGCCAGAAAGTGACGGCGGAAGAGCCACCAGGAGAGCTCCCCCCCGGACACGGACCGACCTGGGCAGCGGGGACAAAAGACCCCAGAGACCAACCCAACAGGATCCAGATGGTCAGGCGGAGAAGAAGAAAAAGAGCCCCGGGAACCAGAAAACACCCCAGAAGCCAGGAGCCCTGGCCCCTGTAGCCACAGGACTGCCGGAGGAGCCCCCGGGACAACAAGGCCCGAGCCAGCGAATGAAGAGAGACAAGGTGCAGGCAGGACAAGGGAACAAGGCCACGCAAAGGCCGAAAACGAGCCTCAACGAACACCAAGCCCCGAGAGGGAACCAGAGAAGACACACCTCAGGTCACCAACAAACCCGATCCCCAGAAGAACCACCAAGGTCCCCCGAACAGACCGAGCAAAAAAGACACTCCGGCCGCACACAGCAAGAGGCCGACTGACAGAGAAGGATGAAGGAAAAACCCCTGCACGAAGGAGAGCCACGAGAGGCACCAGGACCTGCGGGAAGACCCAGGGCGAGGGCCGGAGGCTGAAGGGAAGGACGCAAAACTGAAATGGGCATCTCCCACAGCAAACCGCAGAAAAGAAGCGGCGACTGGGAAACGGAGAGAGGCCTCCCCGAGACCCACGGCACGCCAAAAGATGCCAAGAGGAAGGACGGCCGGAAGGGCCAACACATGGAAGGGAAGGGGCCAAACCCAGGAGCAGACCCACAGGAGAGCCAGGACAGGCCGAAGCCGCCGGACACCCCTAGCCACAGAAACAGAACGGAGAGGGTCCCAGGCCCGGGCTCCCGGACAGGAACCCAGCAGACCGACCACATGGCAAGCAAACAGGACACCCCGTCCAGCAGAGCCACCCCGCGGGGACCGGAGACAGGCACCGGAGGCAGCCGAACCCCAGAACCCGGAGGAACCCGCACCAAGACGACCCATGACCCAAAGTACACAGGACCCAGCCACCAGAAACGGCCCACCGCCACCGAGGAAGAAAAGGCCGAAGACGACCACCCACCGTCAGGGAACCGTCCAGACAGCAGCGACAGGGACCCAGCCGGGCAGGGCCCTCAGGCGAGGAGGCAGGGAGCCAGGGCTAAAAACAGGCCAAAACCGTTCCCACCGGAAAGGCGGAGGAGACACCCACATCGGGGACAAAGGAGAGGCCCCAGGACAAGGCACCCCAGAAAGGCAGGATGCCCCACACAAGGAAAGGCACGCAGAAGCGTCAAGTCGGCCAGAAGGACAGAGGACCGTCAGCCGACAGCACCGGATAGTCCCAGGTAGCCACCCATCCAGGCACGAACCAGGCCCGACCCCGCCGAACTGCAAAGATCAGACAAGAGCAGGGGCGCACCGGGCACTATGGCCGGAGGCCCCAACAGCCGCCGCCAAAGCCACGAAACCCCGGACCAAGGAGGGCGCAGAAGAAGCCGAGAACAGGCCAGCCCCCAGCGCCACAGCACCAGCCAAGCAGAACAGCCGACCCGTCAAGCAGAGCGGCCAGGACAGAGTCCAACAGTCCAATGGGAGGAAAGGGGCGAACACCCTCAACAAGCAAAGCCGCCGGAGGAAGCGAGGGACCCGCAGCACAGCAGGAAAAAACCCACCGATGCAAAAGAGGGCCTAAAGGAACCTGAAACCAATCAGGACCAACACAGCACAGAAGGAATGCTTAGGGCTGAGGAAAAGAGATCGCACACAGCAGGCTCCGCAGGCAACCGACAAACAACCGTCAGCCGGGCGGACCACAGTGGACAAAGTAGCAAGTACAATGCACACAATAGTGGAAACAGCATGAAATACAGCAAGCATGGGCAACGCACGCCACTCCCACAGCACCATTCCCCACACCGGGACCGAAGGGCAAGCCCAACCAGGAGGGCCGGGAACACCAAGGAAGAATCCCACAGGCCCCGCCCAGCAGGGAAGAGGAAAACCCTGCCGACCAGCACAGGAGCCCAAGCGACCCTCCACACCCCCCGGAGCCAAAGGCAACGCCAGAGGCGGGAGAAGGCCCAATATCCCAGGACCCAGACGGAAACCAGCCGCCCACAGGATCCGCCGGACAAGGACGGGACGGACCAGAAGGCATCAGCCGAGCCCGTAAGCACCGGACAGAGCAGCCTCAACCAAGTCCTGAACCAACCACAGACATGAGAGGCACTACACCCCCCGCAGAGCCCATGCGTCCAGGGCGTCCCAGGGGGGCCAGAGACCAAGCAGCAGAGGAAGAAGACACCCGAATGCCCCCAACAACCTCATGCGACCCAGGGCAGCAAGCGGAAAAACAGCCCCCAGCAGCCCCAAGACAAGGCAGACAGACGATCACGCCCGTCAAGAGAAACAGCATTTCACAGCACCTGGTACTCCCACACAGGAAAAGGAATAAACAACGGGTCAAAAACCCGGCCTACCAGGCCTCCGTGATGTGAGCAGTCCGGGAGCAGAGGCATCCAAGCAGGTCCGACCCGGAACTCCGCCCCAGCCACAGGAGGACCGTCGAAGCCTCCCGAGCAACCGCTCCGCCCCCATACCACGAGGGAGACGAGGAGAGGAGGCACCGCCAGGAGAACGCTGCAGAGGGCTCCGCCGTCGCAGAGAACCAGACTGAAGACTCCCCGGCACCGCCACAGGGAGGAGCTGAAAGGGTAAGTCTCACTAGGGAGACAGAAAAAAAAACAGGTGGAGGTGGGGGCGGGCAGAGTTTTTATGCTGGGGGTGGGTCTGGGTGGGAGGCGGGGCCTCAATTGTACTGAAGGAAGGCGAGGGAGGGACGGGAGGTAATGCCAGTTCACTGACATAAAAAACATGAATTAGCGATCGTCCCCAAAAGATGGCACAATTGTTGGAGAAAACACCGAATAGGCTTAAACAAAAATAAAAGTCCAAGAAAGCATAGGTCCAATCCAGAAGTACAGAACTACAGGCACCAACAAAAGACTATCACATGGTGAGGTACTGCATTTCTCTAGAAGAGTCATTCACAGAGCAGGAACAGCAATAAAGGATACAAACTAAGAACATTATTTAAAGGGTAAAAAGCAGAGAGTATCAGAGTGACCAAGCCTTCATCACACGCACACACACACACGACAAAAAAGGTTATTAAATGCACTACAATCCTACAATGCAATAACTCTTGGATGGTGACTACTAGGTACCGCCTTCAAAGTGACCCCTGACAGGAAGAACGATGAGTTCCAGAATCACAATCGTGAGGAAGGAGATCCATTCAATGGCATTAACAGATGCCGCCTTGTAGCAGCTGAAAAGACTTTGTGGCTTCCAAGCCAGGAAGCCGTATACAAGGCGACTGTCGATAGAAGCGGGGAATTTGCCAGAGCCATGGCTGAAGAAATATGAATGCCGGAACTAGAGACAGAGCACACCTAGGCATGACCTGAGAGAAAGCAGTGGGGTGCTCCCTATACAGCTCCCCAAGAGCAGCAAGACCCAGCAACTGCACTTGAAGGCCAACGGGGTAATGGGCTGTGAGGTCAGGGATCACCGGTATTCGCTGTGGCAATTTGCGCAGAGTACAGAGATTAATGGGCATAACACCCTCCCACATTGTTTCTAGTTTTTATCATTTTAAATTCTGCGTTCAGTTCAGTTAACACACCATTTTTTGGGACTCACTGTGGACCACTGGGATTAGTGAATTTATGGTGCAACCGATCACATAACTTTACAAGGGAAAATATGCCAGGTTGAAATTGGTCAAAACTCTAGATCCTTTTTTGCATTGAAGCTAGCGTTTACCAGTGCTGTACCCTGTTGTCTACTTTTAATATATTTTTTAATGATTTCCCAGATAAACTAACTTCAGCACCTCAGGATGCACCAAAGGTGGGCAGTACTCCGGGTTGCGTTCCACTGTTTGCAGTTTTAATGACCTAGACAGAAAATACACTACATGCTTTATTCAGGGCATTCCAAAAGTATTCCAGAAAGGCTGGTTATTCGTTCCTTAAAATCTAACATAATGATCATCTGACATTTTATACACGTACCCACCCCTTTCAGTCAGTGGATGGAAACCTGCAGCTTTCTAGTTCCTTCCGCCACATCCTTCAGGTTTTCTGCTTCAGGCTCCTTGAATGCACCAATGGAAAAGAACAATTTATATAATACTGGATAGAATGGCAAGTTAAAACTTAAAATCCTATTGGGACTTTGAAGGTCACTCTGTCTCAAATGTGCTAGTCGTCCACCTGGCCAAATCTGTCCCTGTAGCGTTCTAAGGAGCATAGCTATGGGGCCACTGGGTGCATTCTCATTCCTGGTGCCTTGCTGCTGCTTCCTGGTTCCTTGAACTACATAAGGCTTTCTGCCTGAGACTTCTGAAATGCACCAGTGAAGAAGAAAAATGTAACCTGACAAGAACTGACAAGCGGAATTTAAAAAATCTATTGGGACTTTGAGGTCCACTGTGTCTCAAATGTACGAGTTGTCCACCTGGAAAAATCTGTCCTTGTGATATTCTAAGGAGTAAGATCTAGGGGGACACTAGGTGCATTCTTATTCTTGCTGCAGTTAGGGTCAGAACATGAATGGCACAACTGATGCTGGAGTTAGCCCTAAATGACATCGGTACAGTGGTCTGGGACTTCTACTTTTCTTGATTAGGCTGTGGTCAGATCACCAGCCTGCTGTTTATAAATCACATTTGATTGAGGTCCTTTCACACTCCCATCACGTGCTGTACTGTGGTTTTTGAGTGCCATCTTTTTAAGTGCCATCTCTGAGGTCCTTTCACACTCCCATCACCTGCTGTGCTGTGGTTTTTGCATGCCATCTCTGAGGTCCTTTCACACTCCCATCCTGTTGTGCCGTGGTTTCTGAGTGCCAACTGTAGGATCTGCAAAAAGAACAATTGATGGACAGAATGCAGAACAATGTCATACATTCACCCCAGTACAGAGATCTGGGCCTAAATCCATCGTTCTTTTGCTCACCATGCCATTCCAGTTCGAACCCAGCCATATGCAAATGGGAACAGTCCAGCCCGAACTGCCAGACCAGGTCCTCCCTAGACTGGAACCAAGCATCCTAGGACCGGTTTCGGGGTTTCACCCCTCATCAGCCAGGATAGCTTGACTCCAGTGGCATGGAGAGCACAGGACCCACGTCTGGGCATACCCGTCCCACTCGGGGTGACAAATGCAAAAAGAACAATTGATGGACAGAATGCAGAACAATGTCATACATTCACCCCAGTACAGAGATCTGGGCCTAAATCCATCATTTTTTTGCTCACCATGCCATTCCAGTTCGAACCCAGCCATATGCAAATCAGTCTTGACCCTGTGCCCAATGGGGACAGTCCAGCCCGAACTGCCAGACCAGGTCCTCCCTAGACTGAAACCAAGCATTCTAGGACCGGGAAGACATGGCTTGGCAGTTCGGGCTGGACTGTTCCCATGAGGCACAGGGTCAGACTGATTTGCATACGGCCATGTCTGAACTGGGGTGGCGGAGTGAGCTAAAGAATGATGATGGATTAAACCCAGATCAGTTGACTGGGGGTGAGTGCTTGCAATGTTCAACACTCCGTCCATCATCCCCTTTGGTTTTGCTATGTTCGCCCTAAGTTGGCAGGGTATGCCCAGACGTGGGTCCCTTGCTCACTTTACCACTGGATTCAAGATAGTCTGGCTGATGACGGCTGAAAGCCAGAAACCGGTCCCAGGATGCTTGTTTCCGGTCCAGGGAAGACATGGCTTGGCAGTTTGGGCTGGACTGTTCCAATGAGGCACAGGGTCAGACTGATTTGCATATGGCCATGTCTGAACTGGGGTGGCGGAGTGAGCTAAAGAATGATGATGGATTAAACCCAGATCAGTTGACTGGGGGTGAGTGCTTGCTATGTTCAACACTCCGTACATCATCCCCTTTGGTTTTGCTATGTTCGCCCTAAGTTGGCAGGGTATGCCCAGACGTGGGTCCCTTGCTCACTTTGCCACTGGATTCAAGATAGCCTGGCTGATGACAGCTGTAAGCCAGAAACCAGTCCCAGGATGCTTGTTTCCGGTCCAGGGAAGGCTTGGCAGTTCGGGCTGGACTGTTCCCATGAGGCACAGGGTCAGACTGATTTGTATATGGCCATGTCTGAACTGGGGTGGCGGAGTGAGCTAAAGAATGATGATGGATTAAACCCAGATCAGTTGACTGGGGGTGAGTGCTTGCAATGTTCAACACTCCGTCCATCATCCCCTTTCGTTTTGCTATGTTCGCCCTAAGTTGGCAGGGTATGCCCAGACGTGGGTCCCTTGCTCACTTTGCCACTGGATTCAAGATTGCCTGGCTGATGACGGCTGTAAGCCAGAAACCGGTTCCAGGATGCTTGTTTCCGGTCCAGGGAAGACATGGCTTGGCAGTTCGGGCTGGACTGTTCCCATGAGGCACAGGGTCAGACTGATTTCCATATGGCCATGTCTGAACTGGGGTGGCGGAGTGAGCTAAAGAATGATGATGGATTAAACCCAGATCAGTTGACTGGGGGTGAGTGCTTGCAATGTTCAACACTCCGTCCATCATCCCCTTTGGTTTTGCTATGTTCGCCCTAAGTTGGCAGGGTATGCCCAGACGTGGGTCCCTTGCTCACTTTGCCACTGGATTCAAGATAGCCTGGCTGATGACGGCTGTAAGCCAGAAAACGGTCCCAGGATGCTTGTTTCCGGTCCAGGGAAGACATGGCTTGGCAGTTCGGGCTGGACTGTTCCCATGAGGCACAGGGTCAGACTGATTTCCATATGGCCATGTCTGAACTGGGGTGGCGGAGTGAGCTAAAGAATGATGATGGATTAAACCCAGATCAGTTGACTGGGGGTGAGTGCTTGCAATGTTCAACACTCCGTCCATCATCCCCTTTGGTTTTGCTATGTTCGCCCTAAGTTGGCAGGGTATGCCCAGACGTGGGTCCCTTGCTCACTTTGCCACTGGATTCAAGATAGCCTGGCTGATGACGGCTGTAAGCCAGAAAACGGTCCCAGGATGCTTGTTTCCGGTCCAGGGAAGACATGGCTTGGCAGTTCGGGCTGGACTGTTCCCATGAGGCACAGGGTCAGACTGATTTGCATATGGCCATGTCTGAACTGGGGTGGCGGAGTGAGCTAAAGAATGATGATGGATTAAACCCAGATCAGTTGACTGGGGGTGAGTGCTTGCAATGTTCAACACTCCGTCCCTCATCCCCTGTGGTTTAACTCTAGGATCTGGTTCCGTCCCATACATGGATCACCCAGACTGTACATATGACATTGAGATTATGAAGTCGCCTACTGGGGCAGACAAAGAATAACCTGGATTTAAAGTCTTTCTTCTCTAATCTGGGACTATACAGTCCCATGGCGAAAGACAGTTGCAAAAGGTAAGCATATATAGGCACAGTGTCTTCTCCCTCTCTGAGGTGGCTGCTGTCATTGGTTAAGCTGGAGATGCTCCCTCTTGCTTCTGACCAATGACGCCAATAATTTACCTTTGAAATTGACATGCAAGTGTGTCAGCTTGCAACTAGGATCAGTATCCCATCTTTTTCTGTTTGATTCATGTTACACGTCGCCAACATGATATATTGTTATAAAATATAATACTAAAAAGGTTGATGCAGCAGTAGCACTTTCGAGTGAAGATGATGAGAAGATGTCTCTTTCATGGCATATAAGTTTCTGTGGGCTTTTGGTGGCTTGTCTGTCTTCACTAATATGATAGCAGTTTTTCTTGATACTTTGGAGAAGCATTAACTAATATAACTCAAGTGAATGGGCCAATTTGTTTTTATTTTAGCCTTTATGCTGTGTACCTGTTTTTAGATATCAGAATGTTTTCGATCTTTTACAATGATGATATTGCATTTTTTTTAAATTTATTGTTTTTATTAGTTGTAAAAGTGAATATTTTACTTTGTTGTTTTACATTATAATATCTTACCGAGCTCAACAACAACAAATTGCCGATGAGAGTGTTTGCTGTTGCTTGGTAACAATGGGGCTAGAAATCTCCAGTTTTACCTAACCATCAGCTCATCTGCTCTGTATATTTCCAGATTGTTTTATGACCACAGATGCTCCCTCAAGTCCAGCTTTCCTACCAATAATACTCATTGTCTTTCCAGGCAATGTTTATCCTACCATCCTTTCCATGTGTTTTTTCTAGGGGTTCACGGTCCTTCTTGTAACTGAGAATTTTCTATAAGTAGTTATTTTGTAGTTTCTATAACTGCAATTCCCAGTGTTATGCTCAGCATTGGAAGTATTAAATACATTTAATGCAAAACTGGCTGACTATGACGTTGACCATGTAGATGGGGCAGGTGCTCCCATTGTGACTCATTTTGGATCATTATCTTGCTCTGAGGAGCATTAACTAATCCTGGCTCTGTCTGCTTCTATAGACTAAGAGCTGATCAAATTTATGTAAATGTTGGGGAGCAAGGGTGTGGGTTATATATTTTATAGACCATAGCCTTAAGTAAGGATAAAAGCTCTAAAACCCCTGGTTGAAATGTAGACGCCCACATGGGCAGGTTGTGCTCTAGGGATCAAAAAATGTTATCATCAGTGTAAGAAATTGAGTTATTAGTGGAGAGAGGTGAGCACCCCACTCAAATAATAAACACAGTCCTTGTCAGGGTGACCCACAAAATAAGCCTGTTCTTAACCCTCTTGTGGCTTGGCACGAAAGCAGTCGGGCTAAACTTGGACGCAATGTGTAAAGTATTCATGAAGCACTCAAACAGTAATAAGATGAAAACACAACACAAGAAAGCTTCTAAACCAGTAAAGAAAAAAAAAAGTAAAATGTAATAAATAAAATGACACCAAAATTACAGAAATCTAATAAGTAGAACAGGATTACAGAATTTTAAAAGTTTTAGGTAAAAATATTGTCAAGAAGCAAATGCGCCAATTGCGGTTATCTGGTCACGCTGGACCAGGACAAAGTTAAAAGTTCAGGCCAACCGTGATGCAGCGGGGCAGATAATGGGAACAGGTTCATCCCGGTGGAAGAATACCTTCTATCTCAGTCCGTGATCCACATGAGGAACCTCAGCCAGAGCTTTGAGTTGCTGGGGGACCGCAAGGAGATCGTTGTTGCTGCGTTGCTGTGGAGAGCTGGTTGCCGGTCGGCACTTGACTGTAAGGAAATATCTATTAGCGCGAAGAGCTGGTACCGGTTGGAGCTACGGGTTGGGGGGAAATGCATGGTGGTCATTGCTGACATGAAGAACACTGTGCGGTTGAAAACTGTAGTCTGTAGTCAGGGAGTTTGCGATGGCTCGTGGATATAGGTCTGGCTTTGGCCTCGGTGAAGTCCGCTCACAATTGCAAGGAGGCCAGGGCGAAGAGCCCAGAGCCTCTGGGTTTTCATGTGGAGTCAAGTTCCTGCTGTTTGCAGGTTGGGGGATTACCCTCTCACACCAGCCAAAGGTTCAGAAACTGCTGGTGTGCCTCTTCGGGTTAAGACTTACTCCAGCAGAGGCCAGCAGCAGGGTCCAGGCAGGTCCAGTTGGTGCTGGTCAGCTGGCAGTTGCAGGGAAGGCCTCTGGAAACTTGTTTTGTCCCTGTAGCTTTAACAGGAGGTCAGCCAACTGATATTTGAAGTGACTTCTGGGGTCCTGGGTTCAAGGCAAGCATGTCCTGTCTTCCTTCTTCAGACAGCAGACTTCTGCTGACCGGGCTGGAGACACTTTGCTACTTGGATCGTGTTCTACTGGCCTCTGCTGATTTAGGTTCTGTTGATGCAGGTTTTGTCCTGGGCCCTGACGACATTCCGGATCTTGGTATGCCAGACTTGTTGGAGATGCCACATTTTTGCTCTTGGACTCTTTGATTGGCTTTTTCTTTTTATAAAATGTTATTCCGTATTTTTTATTAGTTTGCATGGTTTTTAATTGGCCTTTTTTATAGCTTTTAGACTCTGCTTGATGTGTTAAAATGTTTATGTGAAACGTAAGGCTTTTAATTGTACGTAAAGCACAGATTTTTTTATATATTATTGATTATTTTTCTTTGAGTCGTCTCCTTTTCGACTGGTGGGGGGCGTTATGCGTCTTGCATTCAGCTTCCATTTATTTTCATGTTTTAGCTTAGCCTCATTTCTGACGGTGGTTTGCACATGTTTTTCTATTGCGAGAATGGCCCCTGCATGCACTTATTCTTGATATGCATCACCGCCCTGTAGTCTGCACAGTCAGTTCCAGGAACGCACAGAATCTGAACTTGAGGTATTGTATTACTTTTTGTGCTCGCAAGGAGACAACTCTTCTGCTTTATTCGAATTAACATGCTGTTCTAAACCTTTGACACAGTTTGATTAGCTTGTGGTTTTATTATTTAAACCACGTTCATGTGGAAGTCGGTGAGAGGTGCACTTCTGCCGAAGTCATTCCGGAACGCTGCAGGATTATGTATAGAGCTCCCGGTTTTATGGTATTTATTTTTTTGACATTTCCGTCTGTATTTATCCATATTTATTTTTGGGTCATTTTATCTGTATTTATCCACATTTATTTTTGTCGCAAGCAAAAGAAGACGCCGCAGTCAGTATTTTTCCACATTTATTTAAATAGGCATGGCACACTTGCACTCAGTTGTAATAGGTTTAGATATATTTATATATACATCAAATTAAGTAAACACAATATATTCATCTGAAAACTTTGCCAAAATAATTTAAAGAGAACATAGGCCTAAACAGACCTTGAGTAACTTGCATGAGGAAACCTTTACTGTGGGGCTGTACACCCTAGGGACCTTTAAATCCTGTTCTTCTCTGGTCACATTTGATGTGCCTTCAAAGACAGAGGTCAAATGTCAAGCTGTGTCTTTGAGGGAGCAACCCATTCTTTTTTCTCATTGCAGAACAATTTCTCTGGGATTATTTAGGCCTATATAGGAATTATTTTGACAGATTTTTCTTCCATTTTTTTTAAACGGAAGAGATAATTTTCCAGCTTATACTAAAATAAATATCTATTTATAACTTGCTAAAACGCAAGGTGAGTGTTCATATTTGTGAGGGGAGGAGGGTGCAAAATGCTGTGTGTCAGCATTGGAAACATTCTTCCCCCGGAGCCAACACAAAGTATAATGGAACTGGGCCCGGATGTATTGGAGAGCTTTACCCGAGCGTCAGTTAAATTTTACCTGTTCATATGCATTGTTTACAGGCATGTGGAAATGAAGTGATATGCTCAGAATCACGATTGTTTTCCGATGCAGCGTCCAGGATTACCCACTGAAAGCATTTAAATTTATTAACTGGCCCAAAGTGTTTCCCCCTGCAACAATGGGCTGCGAAAATGTGTACACAATAAAGCAATGCACTACTCCCCCTCCTCCTCTGGAGTGAACCTGAAGACAAGGGGCCGCTGAAAGCGCGGACCCAAGTAAAGCAATGCACATTCCATAGGGGAAGGCACCCGGAGGCAGGAGCAACAGTCTTCAACACTGCCTGAGCTCACCTTAATAAAGCGAAGCACTCTCACACAATGAGACGCTTCACACACCCAGAAGCAGGCGCGCAACACCCATTAGGCTCAACGGGCTTCAGCCCCCTACCCCCCATCACTTCTTTTCCTCACCCTGGCCACCAGTGCCAGATGTTCACACTGCCCACCCCAGTTCTTCACATTACCCAACAGTGCCACATTCTAACACTGTTCACCAGTGTAACTTTACTATTCTGAACCCCACAGACTCTTTCTCACAATGTTCATTGTGGCAGCTTCTTAAACTGCCCATCACTTGCAACTACACACTTTGCCCCCACTGCCCGTTCTTCATATTGCCCACTTGGGGAGATCCTCACATGCCCCCAATTGCCAGTCCCTCATGCTGTCTATCAGTGGCATCATCACACACTGCCCGACAGGGTCGGTTCGTCACATTGTTTACGTATGCCAGTAGCTGACACTGCCCATCAGTCTCCATGCCCATTTAGTCCTAGGACTCTTTGCTGTGACTAGAAGCTGTAAGACCATGTTTGTGCTAGCTGTGCATGAGTGAAGTGGGGGAACGCAAGGAGAAGTGGGGTTTAAGGCTGAGAGTGGATTCGGTGGGTGAGTGTAGAGTACGCGCCAGGGTGGAGGCGGGGAGTACACGTGAGGTTGAATTGTAAAGTTGAGAAAAGAGATTGTGTGAAAAGGTGAGATTGTGTGGGGGTGCAGATTGGAGTAAATGAGAGAGTGGAGCACGTAGGGAGTGGAGAGTACGCAGTGGAGAGTACGCGGCGGGAGAGTGGGACCTCTTCGCCCCAGCCTTCGCCGCGTTGCCCTGGCAGGCCTTCCAGGCTCGGTCCCTCTCCAAACCCTGCAGCATCAGGTACAAGACGGCTCCACCCGGCCTGGCCGAAAAGATGAAAGCCTCCGGAATTCGGGGGGCCTCCAGGGGCCCAAACATGATCCAAATAACCAAGAGACAAGCATCCCCCATCTGTGCGCCAGGATGTCGAAAAGGCCCTCTCCAGAGAGGCTCTTCCGACCCCTAAAGCGGCCAGATAGGAGCCGAGGGGGCGCCGCATCACCGAGTACCTATTCATTATGCGCCATTGACACAGGTTCTCGGCCCCTCACCCCTCCCCGCGGCTCCGAGTCCACAGCATGTACTGGCCTAGCAAAGGTAACATACAGTACTGAGCAGGGTACGGGCGAGGCACTGTAGCGAGCCGGGGGAGGCTCTGAATTCTGCTGGCTGTGCCCTCATCACCGCCTCTGCTGGAACCAGCGCCTCCCATGTACTCTCTACCCTTCTCATTACATCGTCTCTTCCCGCTACTCTCACCCCGTGTCTTTACCCTCGGCCGTTACCCGCCCTCACTTCTCTTTCCGTACCCTTTAACCTTTCACTGCCGTCATCAGGTCTCTGGTCCATATCATCTTGCTTTACTCTCCGATCTTACCTGTCCTATGCAGGCGCGCATAGCCCCCCCGTCGTGTGTGTCAGCCCGGGCTGAGACAGGTTCCCGGGCACACACAGACAGTTTTTGAGCTGCCAGCCGCACCCGAGTACTTCACAGGTCTTTAAAAGACCATTCACTTGTTAACAAGGCTTTGTTGTTTTTTTCACCCCTTCGGCTGGAAGAATTAGTGCCCCCCCCGAAATGTTTATCAGCCCCCCCGAAATTTGGCTCTAGTTGTGCCTCTGCCCAGAAGTGATATGGGGGAGAGCATGCCGGATGGGGATGACTACCCCAGGCTCCCCCCAGGGGTCCTGATGAATGACCTGTGAAGGGAGAGTGCCAAATGCGGCGCTAAGAGTCCGCCCTCTTAGTAGGGCGCCTTTCATGTGCTGAGAGCAGCTTGCATTCCTCTATGCATCAGATCAGGCAACCCTGAGCTGAAGCACTTTGTCTGATTTGTCAGTATTTTTCCGTTTATATTTATAAATACAGACGAAGGACAAAAAGTTTTCCGTCTGCATTTAGAAGTAAAAATCAGTTTAAACGGAAAACCGGGAGCCTTAATTATGTAGTACCGCTGTCCCTGACCTTCATCACGAGAAGGAAGATAGCTGTACACTCAGTAATGCATCCGTGGATGCACTCAACCTGGGCTCCTAACATCCACTATCAAGGTATGTGGTTAGGCCATTCCTATAGACCGTGCAGATGGGTCCTCCAGAAATGCTCTTTTTAGCATAGAGACTAACAATGGGTAGGAGTAACATTAGCTACGTTATGAACGATCACCATGATTGAATTGTTTGTATTTTTCACTCTTCTAATAATGCTCCTTACAATAATGTGTCTCATCTTTCTTACAATCGCAGTTCATGTTTTATTTGCAAAGATTAGGGCTTTTCAATAAAAGTTTGAAAATGCAATATTGTGTTTTTTCTTTGTGTCACTTCGGGCATGCAAGAGTGACAAACGAAAGGGTAGATCCATTTCCATGATTTCCTTGGGAATTTGAGATTCATGTTCTAGGTTACTGACAACATATTATAATTCTGTGGGTTTAGGAGTTTAATGCTATACTGTGAGCTAGCCGAACAGACCAACAACAACTGATTATATAAGAAGACTCAGTCTCTGTAGTATGAGGTTTTGTTGTTCTAAATACTCAGTCCTACTAGATTAGTAGGAACCGTATAACAGCCCTTCTTCTGAATCTTCTCATGGCCAGGAGTGTTGTCCTAAGAGGCTCTGATGGTGTCAATTTAAGACCCAGTGTCAGCCTGTGTGTAGAGGAGTCACCCTCTTTGTATAACTCAGAACTGGTTTTGGTGAGTTCCTGCCTTTCCCCTGGGTTTGGCACCAATCTGTCTAATGTAACAAAGGCCAGGCAGGCCCAGTTGTGAGCTGCATTTGTCAGTGACAGGGAAGGCAGCTTCAGAAGTCAGGATGGGGGTGGGCACAGCTCCCTGGCAGCCCTTTGAGTCTTGGAAAGGGCTGAGTGCTACCCCCCCTGGCCAACCTGTTCAGGACAGGAACACCCTTCCCCACCCCAAGGCACTTTTGTCCCCTGTCTCAAAGGAATACACATCACAGCACCGGAGAGTCATTAGCAGTCATAAAACCCTGGACACTGGCAGAAAGACACGTTTGTTTTAGGCAGAAAATGCCAACTTTATAAAAATAGCATTTTTACCATAAAAGAGGATTTAAATTACAGTTCAATGCGTGAAAGAAATATTTCGCTATCTGCTCCCAAAGGGAAGTTATCTCTTATTAGGTGTAATAAGGTAACCCAGTGTTGGTCTGTGGGAGGATTAGCCTTGCTATAGTGAAAAACTACTTAGAGAATTTTTCACTGCCAGGACATGTAAAACGTAAGTACACATGTCCTACTTTGCCCTATGAGCCTTTAGGGTCTACCTCATTGGTGACGTATAAGTATTAAAAAGGAAGATTTAGGCCTCGCAAAAGGTTTATTTTGCCAGGTCGAAATGGCAGTTTAAAACTGCACTCCAACTGCAGTGGCAGGCCTGAGACATGTTTTACAGTGCTGCTTCAGTGTGTGGCACAGTGAGTTCTGCAGATCACTTTTAGTATTTAATATACCGGGCCTGGGTACACATAGTACGTAGTACCATTTACTTGGAATGTATAAGTAGATTAAATGTGCCAGTTGGGGGTGTACCATTTTTACAAGTTTTGAAGGGAGAGCACAAACACTTTACCACAGGTTAGCAGGAATGAAGTGCATAAAGTCCTAATGCCAACAAAATGGTTTCAGCAAAAAATATGATAGCAAAGGCAAAAATCTGGAGGAATGCAACGCAATAGATGGTCAATTCCAACAATCAGTCATAGTTGAAGACCTCCTAATGTCATTGAGTAGATATCACAAACTCTCATGACTTTCTTGACTGTATCAAAAGAATGCTATAACTTATGCATCACCACTCTTAAGTAAGGGCTAGAATCTCGCTATGATTGGCCTCAGGTGAGATTTTGGGCTGGGACTTGGGCCATGATGCATATGACCTGGCTAAACAACAAACTGTTGAGAGAAACTAAAGTGGCCTGAAATTCCCAGTAGCAAATATCCACGTAGGCCTGATCCAGGCTTGCACGTTCTCTCATTCCAAAATTTGTTATGGTGGATCTACTTTCTAGGTCATTTGCTTTCAACACAAAAACCCTCAACCTTTCTCAGTTCACTTTCTTGCCTCTGTATTTTCAGCACACTAGTCCTTCAAAGAACATCCCCGGTTTTACAGTTTAAGGTCGATGCATGTACATGGAAAGTTCTGCTGGGCAACTTGTAATTCGAGCTCATCTTCTCCAAAAACGGTGTTTTGCTCGTCTATTTATTTGTGGGCTGAATCCACATTTCATAATGCCTTCTGTTTCTAATTGCCAGAGATCTGAGGTTCTTTCTTGGTGAAGGTATCAATAACTTGTTAGGGTTTTATTTTTGCATTTGCCTTTTACTGCTTCTATTTTTCCTCACCTGGAGAAGAGGCACTGAAGTAGCCTGCTTTATCTCTACAAATTGCTCATCTACCAATCAAGTGCTAGCTTTTAATAACTGCAAAAGGGAATAAGAAGGTGCAAATCAGCAGTCCAATTTTTGAAATGATTCCCTCCAAAGGATTCTGTATGCATTACTTGCAGCGTACTTCCTGGTCCCGGGGGATTTTGAACAACTGTGCACTCTGAGCAGTCTTGTGTCGTTGATCAATTGTCCAGCTGATATTTAATCAAAGAGATCCATCAACGCCAGTCCAGTTCAATTCTGTGCGACTGCTGCACGCAGAACATCTCCCCTGGCAAATTTGACAAGGTCTGTAATGACCTACCATGGCAAGGCACTGTCGGTGTAAAAAACTAGCCGACATCCAACATTATCTGTGAGATGGTGGTGCGAGGCGGTACAGGGTACAGTGAAGGCAATGATTTATATTTCCGCGCATAGAAACACCTGTCAGATCCTTCTTCTCCAGAGTATACTGAAAAAATTTGCTGGAGGGGAGGAGTAAAGTCACGGGCGCTAGGACTGAACATGCAGTGACTGCAGAACAGAAAGATATAAACAGTAGGAAAGGAAAGCCACAGATGGGAGATAGAATGTGGCGACTTGCTGACAAGAAGACAGTGCAAAAGCAAACACACCAGCTCCGAGTCAGGTGATACTGATACTGGGGACAGTAATTCTCTGACACTATTACCGAAGCACAAGACACATGGATCACAGGATTTCATGGAAGGGCTCAGGTTCCGAACCCTCTAGGGCAGGCCCGGACTGGGAACCCAAAGCAGCCCTGGCAATTTTGACGGACCAGCCCCCCTGCTGCTTTTCTTACTGGGGGCCGATATAGTAACACCGCTGCAAAACCGGCCCTTAGTTACAAAAATGGCCCCCGCCGCTGCAAAATCGGCCCCCACCCTCCCAGCCTCCTGGGGAAATGCCCGATGCCCACTACGGCCAGTCCGGCCCTGCTCTAGGGAGTCCTGAAACGTCATTAGCAGGAGACACGCTCAGAACATCCGGGACTAGAACAACTTGAACACCTCAGCTGAAACAACGGACTTTTTTTTAATATTGTTATTGTGATTGTGGACGCTCACACATTTCGGCGGTGATTGCAAGAGCTAGTACTGCTTACTGAGACCCCTCTTCCAAACCATTTAAGAAAATCTGCATGCAGAAGACATCTGAAGACTAACACACACTGCAGTGAAACCGAAAACCCACTAATCCCTTCTATACAGGTGTGGTTGAAGGTCGCAATATCTAACCCGCCATGGAGCACGCCATCAGAGGCACTACAGCCATGAAAAATCCACACAAGGGGAATATGTGGCCACTCATTTCAGCACTACAATTAAGATACTCGGGTGAGGGTTGTCCGGGCCCCATATCTACTTTCTTGTGGAGCCATCTCCTTTAAGAAAACCCACACAATCTGCAGGTGGCTTTCTGCACATCGAGATTCCCACTGGCGTTATAACAAGCATTGGCAACAGAAGAAGTCTGGCGTGCCTGTAATGCATATTACAGATACATAGTGGCCCCACAAATCCATGCATGTAAAAGAGTGAAGCAGAAAATGAGGCTGCTTCATCTGTGACGTAATCGGGTTAATTGCTCAATGAGTACATTTGTCAGTATTATAAACCTTATTAGTTTGTCAAAGGACAATTAAAGCTTCCTGAAGCCAGACTTTAAAAGGTTCTTTATCTGGTCCCACCTGGTGGATATATGGTGTAGACCAGCGTTCTTGGTTTAGTCTTTTACTCCTTACTCTCTATGCTATTCTACTTTCCTCTATTATTTTCTCTATTTTGGCTTAATGCACATGTCTACAGAGATGGTACTCAGTTATTTTTATCCTTTCCATCATTTGCTAACTCTTCTCATGCTGGTGTTTCTGCTTGTCTCTCTGCAATTTAAACATGGGTAACTTCTCACTTTCTCTGCCCATACCCTTTGAAGAATTATATTTATATCCTAATATTTGTTTCCTCCATGTGGCTCCATCTGCTTTTCTTTCTCTTTTATTTTTCTTCTTTGTCTCATTGCCTCTTCCACCTCTGTAACATATGCATTACCTGTCACCGCACTCTTACTTTTCAAGAACAGTTTCTCATATATGTTTCGAACACTACAACATCTAGAAAATGTGGTCTTATCCTTCAGTTTACTCCAGCTAAAAGTTTAATTCAACCTCTGTTTCTATCATGGTTGGATTACTGTACCGCATGTAAACCTTCCCCAATATATTTTGCATCCCTTTGATTCTATTCTTCATTTCCCGATTGACATACATTTTCATCTCTCTAACTTGACTCAAATCATAACTCAATTATCTCATTGACACTGATTGCTTATCCGGTATTGCTTTCAATTATGCTATTTATGTATTCTTTTCAATTGCACTAAAGGCCTTGGTTCTACTTACCTTTTTGACTTGAATACACTCTGTCAACTGACCACAATCTATGCTCAGCAGCACAAGGTCTTCTCTCTAACACTTTACTCCATTTGCTCTCTCAAATTTTACGTCTTTCGCTTTGCTGGCCGAGGCTGTGGGGTGAACTTTCTCCTACTGCAGCAATTACCCTCATTGTTCCTCTTCAGGAATGCCTTAAACCATCTGTTTGGGTTATCCTTTCCTTAGTAGTTAGTAACTTTTTGTATTTTACCTCTTGAGTCATGCTTCTCTTAAGCGTCATGGTTTTCATTTTGCTATACCTAAAATTGTGTAGTCTTACATTTTGTAGCAATGTTTTGAAATAAAAGTGCTATGTAAATGTAAATAAGTATACGAGTGTCACAGCCCCTCTCATGCTTATAAGGAACTTACACCTGCCCTTCACAACCATACATTTTATGTGTTGCCAGGTTAAAAATTGCTTTATAGTTTCTCAAGGATTTGTAGCTACTTCAAGACAATGGAAGTTGAATTTGAAAATGCTTTAAGTGTCCTCAATGGATATATATCCTTCATTGATCCAGAGCATTATTTCTCGTAACCAATGGCATTTCTCTATGGAGAGATGGTGAAATTGCAAACTCTGTATTTCAATGGTGCATTTTTACCGGTAATCGCAGACAGCTCTGATGTTTTACATTAGTGTTTTGACCCTTGTAACAGCTGATCAAATCTTTCAGTAGGTTGGGAATACAATAGGTTTTCATACACAGGGAGGTAGGCCTTTGCCATCTACCTCATTAACCTCAATAATCATATGTGTATGTATGTTGGCTTGTTATTGTTTGCAAGTGTAGTCTTTCCACAAGCAAGAGTTATTCCGGTAGTGGTTTAGAAAATGAGATTTATTCAAGATTGTAGTAATAACATCAATAGTGGCATAGTATATCACTCCTATTGTTAGACTCTTTACAAATAGGAAACATTTGAGGAGCTGGTGGAGTGTGCCATTTATGTGTTTTCCTTTAGTCCCCATGGAATTCCAATTCTCCCTGCAATAAAGACATGTCAGTCAGTGTGCATCGAGTCAGTTCTTTTTCTTCTCCATTCATCACTTTCTAACATTTTCCCGAAGATAGCCACCAGAGTTTGCACTTGCCTGCAATAAAGAAGGTTTAGTCAGTGTTCCTACAGTCAGGCTTTTAGCTTCTCCTCAACTGCATGAAAAAGGTCCTTTATATAGTGAGCTATTCCACCTAATCCCGCCTCCCTGTTACACTACTCTCTCTCCAAGAACTGAAGAAGGGTGAGGCTGGCTTCTCCTCATTTGCCCTTTTTGTTTTGAGATTGTTTTTCTTGTTTTGATCAAGCCACCAGAGCGCTCCTAGGCACTGCCCCTCCCTTAGTGAAAAAATGTGTAGTACTTGGTGGAACCCCCGTGGCTATGATAGGACTCCGTTTCATTTCTATGGACCTTTGGTAAAGACTGATTAAAGGGAGATTGGGCCGGCTCCCAAAACCCTCTATGTAATGTTGCTGCCCCAAACACAGTCAATGAACTCAAAAAGGTCTGCAGAACACCTCTCCTGAAACCGCATGACAGGATTCTACAAAGCAGCAGCATATATTTTTCGCCAGTTGCTTTTTCTGGCAGTGGTGTATAGGCCAAGTCCCAATCTCATCCACAAATGCAGTCGCTCCAACCGCAGGAGTCGACCTGGGCAAAGATACTTTCCCTTCTGATTAAGCATAAGAGTTTGGTAAGCGATTAATGAATCCTTAGGTCCTTTACCAGGATACAGCATTACAGCAAGTTTGGTTTGGGGACAGTAGTCTATTCGCATTTTTCCCCCTAAAGAGAAAGTTTTGAATTTGTTGGAGCCAATTATGTATGAACCTTCTATTTGAGGACCACGTGTGTATGGTCTATTTTGATTGTGTGTGTTCTCTTTCAGCTGAGGCACTTTTCAACCATGAAGATAAAGTCCCTTTTATTAAGCTGGTACATTTTGGCACATCAGAACGCATTGATTTTCAGTAGCAGCTATGTCGGAGTATTCTTTGATCAGTGAACATGGCGGGGATTGCCAGTGATCTAGCCATCAAAAGAGAAATCGCTGTTTGTATCTTCATCCCTAGCAAACATTATATGCAAGACGGGTCACTGAGAATGTGTTTTACTTCACCGCTTTTGTAAAATCTAAGGGGAACATATTTGTCAAAGTCATACTGTTCCATGATCTAATCCTGTTCCATGGTCTAATCCTCCCAAATCCTAAATTCCTCGAATTAAATCATCCTTATTTTGGCTTTTGAATAGAAGCCAAAATGTCAGTGAAAGAATCAACAAGAAAGAGGGTTTGATAATCGAGCATATTTTTTTTTATATTTCTTCCTGCATAAGGAGCCTTTACACCAGTTTGATTTTTGGGAGGAGGTTATGTCTTTTACAATATTTTCTGCTTCTGCTCAAGATTAGAATGGGCTTTCTTAACACGCTATGTCCTATAGCATTTGCAAAAAGTGAACAACACCCCTAGTGACATCAAAGAGATGATTTGTACGATTTAATTATAGGTGGATATGTATATTTGGCAGGAAGAGTATCTGTAATCCTTGAGTGGGAAGAGTTGCCTATAATATGTGAGATCCTGACACTGTGGTCTGGTTGTGTCGTGCTGAATGTGTCTCTTCTAGTTCTAAGATGAAATAGACTGCATTTCATGCATTTTTCCATGCCTGATCAATTGATCATTTCATGATGGGTGTGTTACCCAATTCTTTCCAACAGAGGCCTCCTTGGAGAGCATTGAGAAAGCATACTAGTTTTAGGGGGGAATTTGCAGGGAACTCTTGGTTGCTTGGAGTGGTTTATTTAGTATGTTGTTTTGTTTTACTGGCATTGGATCATTTAGTGTGAGTTTAATGATTTGCAGTAAACGTCACAGACATGACATGGCAGAAAGCTCCTACAAACAATTCACCTGCAAATGTGAAGTATTTCTGTTGGAGAAACATACATTAGTTAGTATTTTTCCCATCTCAAAAAGCATGCAGAGATGGAAGAAGGGTACCATTTTGGCAGAAGTACAAAGCTGTCAAAACATCAACAGCAAGGGAATAGCAAAAGCCAGAAGTAAAAAAAATTGAAGTAAGAGCGGTGTCAGCAGTCAAGAAACGTAAGGGAGTATAGGTGACCCTCTTCTACAACCACCTCCAAAACTGGAGCCATTCCTCCTCCACTAACCCCAACAAATTTTAAAAAACGGTAAAACGATGAACAGACAGCCTTGTAACTGACAACAATGTTTTTTCAACTTGAACATGAAAAAGCAGATCTTGTTGTGGTCTTTAGTGATGAATTCCTAGTTCATGGGTTATTTTGATTTGCAGTTTTTTCATGTACGTCTACAGTTGTTTTGTTGTGCATGCTTTCTAGTAGGTTTAACATTTAGTGATTGCCATAAAAGCTGTGGCTTGTTATGGTGTGAAGTCATTGCCTTAGAGTATTAGGCGTTTGTTTAGTATATAGTGTTTCTCAAGTAGAGTGTGGGATGTTTTGGTATGTGTTGTTTGTCACAATGCTTTTTTGTTTGTATTATTTTTATTGTTTCAGAAATATCACATTCATTGAGACTCTTGCACATAAAGAGACCAATACTTACACAAATTATATTTGAAAACTTTTGCATCTGCACGATATATTTGCATCAAACAGTTGAGTTCTGACTGTGAACATCCACAAGTTAGCGAGCTATAAACACTTTTATTGTCGTGATTCGAGATCTTCAATCCTGAAATATAATCCTTACCCATGGAATATCTCGTTCCGATGAAAAATAGCACCGTCGCCAAAGAGCATTAGCAGCGTAGTGGCCTGAAGTAGGTTGACATCTTTCTCCAAGTCAGAAGGTCAGTAATGTATGATTCTCAAGCCCTATTCTCCCCTACTGACAGAAGGACCTGTCCTCAAAGGGAAATGCTCAACGAGGTCTAGAGCATGTGTATCCTGCCACTTTCAGGAATATGCAGGGAGGACTATCATTATACTGCTTATCCTTGAATTCTAATGACAGTGCATCCGAGACCTATACTATGGACGCCCATCTATGCCGCTCTTCCTTCCTACAGGGAGTCCCACACTTTCCTGGCCTGCCCACCTCAGCTTTTAATTTTTTCAGCCTGTAGTGCTAGGGCTAGGGCTCCAGCCCTAGTCGGTCTCCAAGCCATTGCAATGCCCTTTTTTTCAATAGCAGAGCAAGGTCTATATGATTTCAGCTAGCTTTTTATTCTTAAGGTGGGGAAGGAGACCCAGTAGACATGTTTCAGCTTTTCTCAATCACACTATACCGGTCCGTGTCAAAATTCGTAACCATTTTCCTAAATAACCCAATACTGGACCTTGCTGCAACAAATTGTAAAATCTGTTTCTCTGTCACTGCATTTTGGGCAAGCTAATGACTGTAGGGAGTATGGGCCAGATGTACAAAACCATTTTGCTATCGCAAACCCTCCAGTTCGCAAAATCATAGGGTTTGTGAGGCAATATGTTTTTCACAATGTACTTAACTCCTTTTGCAACATGGAAAAGCCTTTCGGAATCGCACGAGAGGTTTTGAGGCTCATTCCGAATCACGATTAAAAGGGGGCATCCCACCTATTGGCGAATCTTGATGAGATGTATCAATGATTTTTACTGCAATGGTGTCTCAAACCCAAACAAGAGTTACTGACACCTTAAAGGAGGTGGTAACGTATTTGGAAAGTAAAAGATGACGCTTTGGAAAGCTTCCTCTTTGAGAACTGTGTTGGGTAGCCTTAGGGCAGGGGTAGGCAGTGGTCTAGGAGACCACTGTCTGATCCCTCCTATGTCTTCCCAAACAGGAAGCTTTTTTTTTTTTTAAAGCAGCACCTGTTTCTTTAGTTAACGCAGGTCACTTTAAATATAAAAACGTTTCCTATTAGGGAATGCGAACACATGGATGGTGCTCTGCTGGGCTTTTAGGCCACCATCCCCACATGGACAGACAATTGCTGGAGGGCGCATATAGCAGCCTGCCTAATTAATATTCATTAGGAAGGCCATTATGTCCTCCCACTCGCAAAGGTACAATTTGCGATGTGAATTATTAGTACATAGGTTGCATCACAAATGCCATTCCTGTTCTCAAACCAGCCACTATGCAACTTGCATATCCCAGGTTTGTGAACGAGGATTCAACATCTGACCCCACATTCTGCCAATTCTTAAAGGACCAAGATATGTTCTGTAAAGAATAATTAACTGCAAGTTCTTGAATTGGGCATTTCTGGACACCTTGGGGATATAGCAAAAAATTAGCTTGCAGTCCACTTCTTCCAGCTACATGTCCCTGTCTGACGACAATTTATTCTTGATATCTTCATAGGCACTCAGAAGCACTTGAATCAGGGCTTATTATAGCAGTGCCATTAATCACCTTCCTTCCCCCAACTTTACAGTAAATGCAACCCTACATGTCTGGGGTTTTCAAAGCTCCACTTCCCCAGGTTCGTTTCACTGCACCAACTATTTTCCTATATGTTAAGAATTCCCAACTCTGGGCTCATTCGCGGAATTAGCTACGTTTGTCACATATGTTAGGCTTCTTTTGGTGTAAGCACTGATTGACAATTAGAGTCTGGAGTATTTTAATGTGTGGTGTTTGTCAAGCAGTGTTAGAATTTTTTAGTGATGTTTGTTGGGTAGGCTTAGAGGGTTGTGGCCTGGAATATCATGACTGGAATAGGGAGCACACAATATTGTAACCAGAATATCGAAAACCAAAATATTGAGGAGGTAAGTGCCCAGAGAGAGGTATAGATTTACTATTCATATCTCCTCATCTACGTATCTTGAAGACATATAAATATCTATATAAAATCAAGATACGTAGATGTGAAGTAAGGTAGATAAAGATCTTCATAGCTCTCATATACTTGCCTGTCAGTATTTTGGTGCTTGATATTATGGTCACTATACTGTGACCATTTGATATTCCTTCTGCGATATTTCGGACCCACATCAGCTTAGAGATACGTTGGTGTGCGGTGACGTTCGCGTAAGTGTAGAGTTGCTTCACCGTGCAGTATTTGTCAAGCAGAGTTGGGGTTTTTAGTCTTCGCCATTCACGCTCAGGGTTGTTTTGCTCTGTAACGTTTGTCACATTGATTCAGAAGCAATTTCTTGATACTAGAAATGAGGTGCCTTAAAATAAAGTCCTGAAGATTATTTGACCTCTTTAATCTGTTTAACTAGCGTGGCTTCATATTTCTAAGTGAGCTCTTTTATTATCCCATATGCATTGTGCAGTACACAAGCAACATTCCAAAATTAATTTTCCAAGAAATTGTGTGAGGATCATTGAAAAGGAATAGTTGGTGTTAATGGACATCTTTATTGTGGCAATGTATCCCCAAACAAGCTTTTCGACTTTGACTACGCTTTAAGGTCAATTTTGTATTCTGTTTAACAAGGATTTTGAATTGCGTGTGAAATTACAGTATTCGTGTGTTCAAGCTGATTCTCAGATGCAATCCTTTCCTATACCTTTTTACATTCCACTGTATAAAAGTAACCTTCTTTAACCTTTCTTTTGAGAACAGAATGACCTCTAACTTATCCCTGTTGACTTCCTACCTGATTTATCCGAGAATGACTACATTATTTGCAATTGCTTTTTCACAGAGGTCTTCAGGTCTCTTATTGCTAGGCGGACATCAGCATATAAAAAGCATTTTATTCTGTAGTTTTATGAGCAAAGATTCCGGAGAGAGTAAGAATGTGAGCGGCAATGGAGCTCCCTCAGCACTGCGGCTCGAAGGAGTCTTAAATATGGTGAGAAAACTGTTAGTCACGTCTGAGGCCCTAGAGAGGCTGTAAAGCAACAATAGATGAACAAGAATATCCGGGCTGAACGCAGAGTGTCTCTTCAGTACCATCTTCTGCCGCCATCACTTCATCCTTATTGCTTCACTTAGCACCCGCCATTGAAAGTGCCACCATGCAGTATAAAACACTAAAAACCATTAGGTACACATAAAGTGAGATGAAAAATCATAGATGAGTCATGCATTGTAAAAACATGAGGTGCATCCAAATTGAAGCTATAATCAACTTGTGATTCCACGTTAACCCTAAAGGTTTAATTATATTGACTTTCAGTGGCTATACCGAGTTAGCAGACATTTCAGTCACATATTAGATGGGCTGCATAACCCTTTGAGTTCGACTAATTTCACCATTTGAACCAGTTGTCGATCCTGAGTAAGTCACATTATCTCCTGGCATACCAGTTCTCTTTTCCACTAATATATGGAGAGCATGCAAACTGGATGCATACCAGCACCAATTACTATACGAAAGAAGGAAACACTTTTGCCGTGCATGGAAATTGTTGTATAGAAGAGGTGTTGTGCTAAATGTCATCGCTCTCATTAATTTCCTTTAGCCTGAACTAGGACTCGAACAGCAAGTATAAACCTCCTAGCAGGGGCAAACTAGGGTGTCATATAAATCTTTTATGCACAGTAATTGATGAAGGTAGTAAGTGGTCATAGCAGCAGGTACCCACAGTTCTTCCAAAGTGGAATGAGGCCCAGAAGAGTGGGGGAGTTCCCTTTTTCAATGGCTGGGGGCAGTGGCATGGGGGATCTAGGTAATTTGAATATGTGTGCTGCCCATCAGTGACAGATCTCCGATATACATATAACCCTCAGGGCCGTCATAGGGATTTTTTCAGTCCGAGAATTGTTTCTTCCCCACTGACTCCTATATGGCAGAGATAGTAGGGAATCACTGCAGTCTGACTAAGCTGGGCCAAGTACACCCCCTTCAGCACTTTACTCTCAGTGGTAGCGATGGTGAGCAGTCACAAATTTCTCAGGTAGTTAGTGTCGGGTTGTTAAGTGCAGGGCTAAACAAAAACGCATCCGTATACTAACTGATTGTTCAATCCAGTGCTTGACTTTCAAGAAAAAAAAGTATTTTTAATGCACGGTAGAATTTAATATTACACATCCAGATATACACACAATGCAATTAAGTGTCTTGATATCTCCTCCGAAACTGACCCCAGTTCTCCCTCTCCATGTAGTCAAAGTGGTTCCCACCCTGGGAAAATTATTTAGCATGATTAAGCTTAGATGCACATTACCCACTTACTCTTGATAAATGCAGTCTTAAACAGTTCTCTCTTGATTCTCACTCACAAGTCTCTCACAGTCCGTAGTGGGGGCTGGCGCTTCTTTGGCAGCCACCCAGCTCGTCTGGTGCTTGCTTGCTTTCCAGCTTTCTGGCTAAATGTGAGTTTGCAGTCTTCCTCGACTTTCGCAGTAGTCACATCATGCAAATTGGCTATGATCCCGGATGGCTGCGTGGGGGAGAGCTAGATCCTCTTCACAGCTGGTCCATTGAGTGCACATTGCAGCACTGCTCAGGTCGTTTGGGTCTAGATCAGTGTAGCCTATCATGGCCGGAGCCGAGGTAGAGGCCTCAATCAGATCTTCAGGTCCAGTGTAGAGACATGGCCTTAGGCATGGTACAGTTTTGTTTGCTCATCAGCTCTGGGTACTGCTGGGATCCAGACAGTTCCAGTGTCTGGGACCACACAGCAGATTTTGGGCCCAGAAGCTAAAGACATGTCACAGTCTTCACAGCGTGGGCACAGCAGCTCAGGTCACGCCACAATATTCAAGGTTGGGCAATGCGACTCATGTCACCCTTCACTTCTCAGTTCTGGCACAGCAGCTCAGGCTAGTCCACAATCCTAAAAGCTCACACTAGGAATGACACAGGAGAGTCAGGGGCCCTCGCACACCAGGGCACGCAGATCGTTTTCAGCAGTCCTGCACTTTTGCTGACCCTTTGCACTAGGGTCATGCTGCACTTCATTCTTCCTGGACAGTGTCTCTTCCTTCAGGCAAGGCAGGTTCCTTCCCTCTCTCAGCCGGCCAACAGGTCCTGCTCTTGCAGCAAAGGGTGGGCTTGAGTTCCTTTTTCTGAAGCTGGCTGTCAGGCAAACACATGCGTTGGTTGCACAGCAGTCCTCTGAAAGCTATGAGGATCACTCCCTCCTTTAGTCACAGAACGTTGGAACTAGAATACTGAGTGAGTTGATGGGTCCCACTTTTAAAAGAGACAGGAGAAGTGGATCCACAGTTTGCACTTACAGAACCGGTTTGGGTTGATCATCCTATCAAGTGTCCTCTTCAGGCTGCTTGCCAGACACAGCCTTTTGTAAAGTGATGCTCCTCACAGCAGTATGAGCTTTCTGCAACTGGCTCTCATTAGCCATTGCGAAGAGTGATCAAAGAAAAGGGAAAAAGGGCCCTCACGTAAGGGCCCTTTTTAACCTTGAAGAACAGAGACTGCAGTCCCACAATTCGGCCGCACCATTTACCAGATGACAGTGCTACAGGAAGACTAATCATTGGCTTCTCTCAGCAAAACGCCTAATACTATGTCTAAAGGAGCCTTGTTTTCTTTTCCCTTCAGCCTCCATTTCACCTCCCTCCGGCTTCAGGAATGTCAGCAATGCGCTTTCACTGTCTGGGAACACAACCTCACGTCAATCTTGTGCTTAGTGCCAGGCTTGGGGTATACAAAATGGATCTCACAGGTCTCATTTGCTCTTGTTTAGTCATACACACCATACATGTACCACACCTGCTACACACTACACACATAAACACTTAGAACATACATTTGGAATGTCAGTGCTAATATATGGGATATTGGATGGAAGAGGACTTAACACTAGAATAGTCCAGTAGGTCACCACTCCAGTGACACAGATAAAAAGTTCTGACTTCAACTAAGGATTAAAAAAACACGGTACACTGCCAACACCGCTTCATGTGTTTAATCCAAAACTGGAACGGTAATCCACAGTCACTGCAATGAGGGCACGCTTGGTACACACCTCCAGGTCACAGGATGGGTTCAGGATCACACTCATGTCAATGAAAGGACTTAGGGCCTTATGTACTCAGAGTGGCAGTCTGACCACAGCCACCACTGCGGGTCCACCCATAGTATTTTAATTGTGCCAGTCAGACCGCCACAGGACAGCCACGTCCACCGGGATCCAGGATCCCGCAGTGGTGGTACAGTGGTAAGGGGCAGAAATATACTGGCGGTGCCACTGCGGCACCACCGAGCATATTCTGAGTTGCTTTTCCGCCACCCATTTCATGGTGGTGAGCCTGCCATGAAAAGGGTGGCAGGGATGCATCTATGGGGGCCCTAACTGGGCCCTCTGCTGCCTCTGGGCTTGGGGGTGCATTGCGGGGGGCACATGTTGTGCCCCCATGGAATTGCACCCCCGTTGCTGCACGGTGTGGCATGCACAACATTGTGCATGCCAAACCGTGCAGGAAAGAGCTGCAGGTTACAGTCACAGCGACGGTCTGCTGTTAGGGCTCTGAGCCTAACACAGCCGCCTCAGTGAGACCGCCGCAGCACCACCCGCCTGACTTGGATTCAACTCATAATTCTGTGGGCGGGCACACCACCGGCTTGGCGATCCTCCTGCAAGCGCATCGGTGGTGGTGCTGCAGGAGGACTGCCAAACTCGTAGTAAGGCCCTTAGACCGAAATCAAACACCACCATAACAAATACAAGCAGTCAGACACTCAGGACAGGGGAGCACATCTGCACACCATGCAGGGGGCGTTCCTGTCCTAACACATATACAAGAGGGTATCAATGTCTCTAGACACTAATGGCCTTCCAGCAGGCACATCCTCACAGTAGGACCCAGGAATATGGCTCTCCACCCATATTTAATATCACAAGAGACCCAGGCTATCCTTTCCCTAGTCTCAGTGACTTCTGCAGCAGAGACCCTTCCCTAATCCAGAGCTATCGGGGTCAGTACCCTGGGGAACAGTGTTGTGGTCTGTTGTTTAAACTAAGAGGATGACTACTCTCTCTTACAACTAGGAATAGGCTGCCAAGATTCTTAACATGAGACCACCTAAGAACTCAGCCATCCCTCTGCTACATTGTTGTAAGGCAGAACCCACTTATGCAAAGTTAAATGACATTTTAATTATTTATACATTTTGACCTCTTACTTTAGCCTCCTGACCTCTGTGGTACCATGGTGCCATTCTTCAAGTGGTTACTAAGTTTTGAGTGATTTCTCACCAGGCGACTCCCTAGGTCCACTCTCCATAGTGCAGGATGGGCCTAGTGTTATCTGTCTGACTCTCAGACTCCCCCTATCATTGTCTCGATACTTTGTAGACTGTTTCTGAAACTGACAACAGGAGCAGGCACACAGGGCGCTCTGACCCTCTCGATTACAACATTTACTCAGTGTCCTTGTCGTACCGCAGACCCAGCCGTTCATCTAGTAACGAGGGACCAGTGCTTAATTTGAGCCGGTGCTTTCCGGTGCTGAGTACCGGCACTTAATTGGTGTCCGGTGCTCGGCACCGGCACCTAATTGTCAACACCACACTTAGGGCAGCCTGCCACAAGGTGGCGCTGCTCATGTACTTTAGAGATGAGCAGTATAACAGTTGTTTAGGAAAACTATATACATTAAAAAATTGCTGATACCTGCCTCCCCAGCCATTCCTTTAGCTTTGGGGACCTGAAATAATCTGAACTGTCGCACTTGAAGGTGAGAGAGATGGTAGTAGTTGTTTTGGCAGCAATGACAAGGGCGATCGGTGGTGCAAGCTGCAGTGGCCTCCTGGTCAGAGCCCTGGCACTTAATATTTTACAAATTAAGCACTGCGAGGGACCCCTACAAGGTACTGGTGGCCGCGATAGGTGATCTCAGGTAAAATCCTTAGAGTTCAATATTCCGAATAATTAATACCTAAACCTTCAAACTAGGCATACTTTTGGGATACGTTAGCATGAGTAGTTGTGAAGTAGTGAGAAAGAGAGAGAGAGAAAGGAGTACCAAAGAAGAAGGGCATTCCTAGAGTTCACTGATCGTAGTTCATTTGAGACAGCAATAATAATTAACAACATAATAAACTACTTTAGTACAAAGTGTACGTTTTGTTGTAAAATCATCTTAACAAACATCACATTAGGTACGCTTTTTATAATGAATTTTTGGTAAAAGCCATAACATTTTATTGCAAAATTTAATCAAAACTTTAGCATTATACTTTATTAAAAATGATCATATCAAATAAAATTACCATATTTTTTCAACATCCTCACCGGATTACAGCGTATGAAATGTCTTTGGTGCTACTTTTAAAAATCTAACAGTTTTACCCAATACTTGTGGGATGTCGCTATTTACAGTTGTCTATGGTAGCCTGGCAAGTACTTATACCATGCATACAGCTTTAATTGCCAGAGCCTTCTATCTGGCAATAAAGGCAAGCAAGTACACAAAATGTGGCCTAGTGATTGCAATGGCAATCGGTAATGTTATATTATTCCCAGCTGTGGTCCATATCCTAGACAGGGGGATATTGGTAAATCAAAAATCCTCCTATATGCATTAAATGAAGTAAGATCAAGATCAGGGGCAGCTTTGTGGGGAAATGTTTCCTCACCATAACAAACAACTGAAAGTTACCTTTATTGTAAAAGTCTTAGAAATGGGGTTGCAGTGGAATTATACCGTGTAATGTTGCAGAAATGAGAGATCAATGAAGAGCCCTAGCTTTTTCTTATAGAAAAATAGTATCACGGGGAACCTTCTTTGAGAAACACCAAATTCTTATGAATTGAAACTCGATTAAGAGCATGGGAGCTGATAACCTTGAAGCAAGTTATCTTATTTACAAGGATGACATTTAGAATTTTTGTTGTATTACTATTCACTATTCGAGACAACCAGCAGCTTTAGGGTTTAGCATGATCCGATCCTAGTCAGGTAAAGGATAACAATGCCATGCGCATACTGCAGAACCCGAATGTGTTGACAGCCAATTTTTGAAAGAAACGATCTGGCTTTGCGACTGGTGCCACTAAGATATGCCATACTTAGGCTGAAAACCTAAGGGACCACCGCACAGGGGCGCAACTAGACCCGAACTTCGGGGGGGGGGGGTGGCAGGGGGAGGAAACTCCCAGCCAGGGATGGCCCCAGGGCACGAGTCGGGGGTCCACGCGGGTGGACGGCGTCCCCCCACTTCTTTCACAGGGTGGATGCCGTCCACCCTGCCAAGAAGTTGGGCCCCACTAAAAAAAGATGCTGAATTCGTCCCGGTGTAATTTCCAAACACCGGGACACATTCAGCAGCGCCTGCACGTTGTTGTCTGCTTTCGATCACAACAACGTGCAGGCGGGGCCGGGGCTCTCTTATTTCTGACTCCTGCTGGGATACTCGGCCATAACAAAGGCCGAGTCTCAGGGGTCATCAAGCCTCCTTTTGTTGGAGTCTCCTGGCTGGCAGCAGTCAGGAGCCTCACACCTGATGCAAATGCAGCAGAGGAGAAACAAAGGCTCGCACCTTGTTAGCACTTCACACATACTTTAAAGAGGCAGCTTTTCACTTTGTTCAGGCTCTGTTTAGGAGATTTGCATGCACTGTTAGAAGTCAGATGTGTTGATCTTTCCCAGTATTTGCACAAAATAAATTGCATTTATATACGCTTATTACCCTTGAGGAGGCGTTGTAATGATTTAAATATCACTATTTCTTTTAAAGCACTATGGCTATAGAAAGCTTAACGCTGACAAAAGGTAACATTGTTTTATGTGTAGCGTACAAAAGTGTGAATCTTCTGCCTAAATCAGGAGGGTTTGCAAGTATACTCGAAATGTGCTCAAATGTACTCATGATACACCTGCTAAGCATATATGTGAGGGCTTAAGATCTGATATCACTTCTTGTGATGCCAGTTCCTGTGATGTCACGTGCTGTGATGTCACGCGCCGTGATGTCACGCACCGCTATGTCACGCACTGCGATGCCACTTGCATACAGATTAACTAGGTTAGTCCCCCCACTTCTTTTTTTAGGACTTGTGCCCTGGATGGCCCTATCACTGGTCGCGCACGGTGCAACAGTCTTTTTTGGTGCCCCTCCCCCATTTCCTCCTTTTCCATGAATTCCCTCACTACCACTCGCCAACAGTGCACCTTATCTCTCTATAGCCCCTTTCTGACAAACATTTCATTTTTTTTTTTATAGGACTATTCGTAGTTTACTCACACTCAGTTCTGTGATCTGCTTGGTACATTTTCTTTGTAGCAGGCACATTAACCCTCTGCGCGACAGGAGTGCCCATGTGAGTGCACGGTGTGCGATGTGACAGTGTGAGAGCAGGGTGAGAGAAGTGACTGCAGGGTGAGTGAGGTGACCATATGAATTTGGGTGTGGATGTAAGTGCAGAGTGGGACGAATGAATGTATGGTTAGTGATGGGCTTGTTTGAGTGAGATTGCAGAGTGAGCGCTGAGGGGGACAGGTGAGTGAAGTGTCCCATGAGTGCAGGGTGAGTAGTTTGCTCGTGTGACTGCAGTGTGAGGTACAGGGTGAACAGCGCTAGTGCATTGTGAGTGCAGACTGAGTGATCACTGTGAGTGTAGAGTGAGCAGTGTGCTCATGTCACTGCTCGGTAAGTGGAAGGAGAATGGTGTGAGTTCAAGGCGAGTGGCATAAGTGCTGTGTGGTCATTGTGAGTGCAGGGTGAATAGTGTGAGTGCATGGTGATCATTGTGAGTGCATTGTGATCGCTGTGAGTGCAGGGTGAGTGTGAAAGTGAAGGGCGAGAATGAGGAGTGAGTTGTCTGAATGCAGGGTGCATTCCCAGACACTTGAACTAACTCAGCATGTTATTGAGAGCTGGCGTAGAGTTTCAGATATAAGTGAAACTATTGCTATTATGGCATTATTCAGGGACAGGGCTGGACTGGCCGTAGCGGGCACCGGTCGTTTTTTTTGATGGGCCGGAAGGGTGGGGGCCGTTTTTGGACAGGTGGGGGGCATTTTTAGTACAGGGAGCCGGTTTTGCAGCAGTGCTGCAATATTGGCCCCCTGTACCAAAAGCAGCTGCAGTGTTTTCCACGTGCACCCCCCCTCTGCCCCCCACTCCCCCTACCCAGGCCCTACTCCCTCCCCCGTGGTGGTCAGACTCAATTGACAAGGCCGGTTTGCATTCCCAGTCCGGCCCTGTTCAGGGATCAAGGGTGTAGGAACTAAATATTGTACTCATCCTGCAGCAAACTTCCAGTCTTGTGATTATCTCATCATATTGATGTCCCAGACAATACAAAAATTTGCTGTCACCTAAAGCCTATTTTCAGCACTTATCTGTGCATACTTGGAACAGCAAATATAAATAGAAAGCATTTTTCATTGTGTTCTAGGGTTGCCTGAATGATCCATGACTGATAATTAAAGGAACCAGAGACAGAAAAGTCACATTACAAATGAATACATATGATTTTATCTATAACCATAATTAGTGTCAAGACTAGGCCTTTGCAGGCTCTTTAAACAACAAATAGCTGGTATTTTTCTTTTGGCAACCCAACTTTATATTTCTTTTCATGAAATGCATTCTCACACTACGGGAGTAAAAGTAAAATCCAAATGTAAGGTATAGGCAGAGGGGGGGGCTCAGGGGGTACGGAAACCAGAAAAAAAAACTAAGCCTCGGTAACCAGTTTACAAAGGTATGTAAATATGGGAATGGTCTTTAAAGACCTGTGAAAAACTCGGGCGCGTCGGAGATTAAGACTCCAGACACTGCCCAGCCGAGCCCAGGGCCGGACTGGGAACCGAAACCGGCCCTGGCAAACTGCTCGGGAAGGGGGTGCGGCCGGGCTGTTTGCGAGGGCAGGTTTCATCCGATTTTGTTACAGGGGGCTGATATTGCGGGCCCCCTGTAACAAAAACGGCCCCAAGGGTTCAAAACCGGCCCCCACCCTGGCGGCCCACAGGGGAAACCCCCGGTGCCCGCTACGGCCAGTCTGGCCCAGCCGAGCCCCAGCAGCTTGAGCTGCAGCAGCCCAGGCTGAGACACATGACGGGGGGACTGAAGCCCTGTCAGCCCTATGGGCGTTACGCGCCTGCCACCGCACACCACAGCTTCAGACGTTTGTTGCATTCTGTTTGTGAGAGATAGAATACCAAGCTCCAATTTTCACTTTTACCCAGGTGTTTGAGTAAAGGGATTGAATTGGAGATACTATTATCAATTGTTTATTGATCTGAATTTTCAGCTCATGTTATTGGTTCATACTTTACTGTCAACTATGATTGCTGTGGAATGCTGAGAAGTTCTGTGAATCATCAGCATATGTTGCTATATTCAAGTACACGAGTGTCAGAAGTGGGATCAGGATGGTGTCCAGTTGTGAGGCCATCTTAATCTGAATCTGACAAGTGTGGCTGTACTGGTGCCCGAAGTGGGATCTGAATGCTGTACTATAATGAAAGCATATTTAATCAGAGTCTTCAATAGAAGTGGTTTTGATGGGCACTAGACTGCCAGCATAATTGTGATAAATATAATGTGTACAGTGCAAGCAGAATAATAGCTTGAACCATCAATGCTTGTTAATCGTATTAAACCACAGTGTGACAGAGGCGCAGCATGTAAGTTCTGCAGCCTGAAATTGATACTTTAACACTTATATATTTATATTTACTAAATGGGTGGCAAAAGTGGGATGGGCAATCCTGTGCCTTGAGGTTCCTAATCTGAACCCTGAATGCCTCTTGCATTATCTTCGACTACACTGGTCAAATATTCGGAAACAGGTATTCATTGTGCAATCCAGACACTTTCATATGGTAACCTTTAAACAGAAGCTATGTTCTACATCACTTATTGACCATTCATTCAGCACATAGTGTCTTGGCGCTAAGCATAGCAGAGGCAGAACAGCGTAATAGTCACTAAATAGATACATTTTTCAGTGCTTGTCGATAAGCAGAGAATGGAGGGAAGGATACTGATCTAGAATGTATAGGGAGTTCCAGATGGTGGTAGCAAGCACGGCAAAACAGTAACGACCAACGTGGGCCCTCTTGTGTTTGAATCTGGGAAGAGTCAGGTGACCACCAGAGGCTGACCGAAGATTGCATCTAGGAAGCTAGAGAAGAATCATTTTCCTGATAAAGGCCAATGAGTGTCTAGCGATGGATTTATTAACAGAGCTCACGGTTGTATTTGCAATGTGCTAGTTAGTGGGCTACCATTTGGTAGATCTAAAAAGGGAAGTAGCACTCTTAAAACGAGATTCGTTGATGACAATGTAGAGAGCTTTTTTGTAGTCCACCGCCTCAAACGATGATATTAGGTAGGCCCTGATGGACTGGGTTTCTGGCAACCACCGTCGCAACCATTGCTAGTCACCTTCTGTCGTGATTTAACAGAAGAAGAATTTTCATAAGGCAGCAAAGGTGGAATGTGCAGTTGGAGAATATTGAAGAGATTTGGACATGTACAATCAGGTTAACATTGAATTTCACTACTAAACTGCAAATAGCAAAGCATTGTCTTGAAATCTGCAGTATCAGATGGCCCGGACACCTTTTGCTCCAGGCCGTGTGTGTTGTTGCACCAACTTCTCAATGTAGCTCAGTTTTTGTGACCAATGTGCTGTGTTTCCCCAGGTTCAGGAAATGTCCTTACAGGTCTCCTGAGGGAGGTGAGAAAATACATTTTGGAACTGCAAAACACTTTCCAAATCCTTTCCCTTCCAAAGATAATTCTGTTATGAATTATTTGTTTAACTTATCTAATTTGTGCATGGAGATATCCCAGAGGTGACATTCAAATTCTTTCTATCAGCTGAGGCTAACCTACCCTAGTTTCTTTCTCGATAAAGAAATGTATGCTTGTGAAGAAGAATGGAAGCCATTGGACGCAGAGGCGAGGACTCGCCCTATGGGTTATCAGTTCTCCACATTTGCTGGCTGATTCAAGCTCTGGAACAGCACTGAGATGAAAGACTGTGCCTGTGCTGTGTTAGCTGAAGGGTAGTTGACCATTAACCAGGCAGAAAACTCCATGTGGTGCTTGGTTTTTGCAGTAAGTCTGCAGTAAAGCTGGTAACAGATGTTTACCTCCTTCTGTACACCAACTGCAGAACTTCCCTTGTTGCTTTGGGAAACTGCATAATTCCAATAGCCTATTACTCAAGTGCTTCGCTTTCCTACTCCTAGAGATGGTAATGACAAAGGATGAGATCAGAGAGAAGAAGGTTCAGGGGATCCTGTAGACAGAGACCTTAACCTTTGATGGCGATGAGAACCCAGTACGTAGCATGTGTGGATACCCGTTCTGTATAAGAAAAAATTATGGCTGCCAAAAGATATTTCTTAGAATGTAAAGTTTTCAAGATAATTTCAAATAATTCAGTACAAGTGTGTTCCCTGATGCCTACAAGAAATTTAGTTTTTCTTAATTTTAGCATAAAAGAGCATTTTGTGAGGCATTTTCAATAAATAACAACAAACTTTGATCAGTACAATCTGGGGGATGCTTGGTGCACCCTCTCAATATGACCTTTTGGCAGATAGGCACTAGTGCCATCAGCCAAGCGTATGGGTCATCCCATTCCTGCAGCTTTGGCTACAGATTGAGAACACCAGAGCCTTATAAGATGGCAGGTGAATTAATGGAGCACAATCCATGCAGGTCTTTGTTGTTTTATTACAGCTCAGGCTATGCAGGACTCTGTTGTATTACTGCAGTTTAAGGCATACAGGTTTAAAAGTCTGTGCAGATCTTTTGGGTTACTGCAGCATAATACTCACAGATCACTGTTATATTGCAGCAGCTCAATCCATGCTGGTGTGTTGCATTGCAGCAACGTCATCCACAAGATATCTGTTGCAGTAAGTACAGCAGAGCAGTCTGCGCAAGTCCCTGTTGCATTACTTGAGCCTCATCCACTCAGGCTCTGTATGATTACTGCAGTGCAGTCCTTGCATGTATAACTGCAGCAAAGCTCTCTATAACATTCAAATATTGCCTAAATATCACCCCAAAAATATTGAGGACACAAATATCGACTTTACATACTTTCTATGTAAATTGCAAACATATCGACTCCGAAAATATATAAACCATTAAATAGGTAAGTATATTGAATTTACAATATTTAGTATTATATTCTCTTTAAAAATATATTTGCTTACAAAAATTACATTTAACAAACATATACAAATATATGCATATAATAGAGAAAATACACAAATATGTTTTATAACTTAAAAAATAAAATAGAAATATATACTTTGAAATAAATGTAAACATGTTTTTTAAAAACAATAAACATAGTAAGGAATTAAATTAAATTATTACATAAACATTAGCAATAAAATAAATATGAAAAATGATGAAGAATAATTAAACATCCAATATATTACAAATGATAAAAAGTAATAAGTACAATAACATTAAGTTTAAAAATATATTCTTATAACTCTTTTTATTGATTTTTGTAATACATATGCATCAACAAAACAAGGTCCCATAAAAGGAACCAAAAACATCCATTAGTTGCATCTCTGACCCGATTTCCCCCAAGTATGACTCTAGGATCTTATCTTGCCATGTAGTTCCAGATATATAATAATTCGTAAGCATTTTACATAGGGTCTGAGGTCAAGGGGCCCCATAACAAGATTACATATAATTTAATAATAATATGACTCCAAAATACAAATAATTAATATACCATTAAAAAAAATAAAAATGAAATCACATAAATGTATCCTAAAAAATAAAATAATAAAATAATTAGACATTGGATGTCACAAATTCACTGTTCCCATTCCAAACTAAGCAACAGTAGTGAAAGTGTAGAACATTGTGGGATTCAGATTTACTATTCCCACTCCAACCTGGGCAACAGTGGGGAAAGTGTTGACTTTGGAGGAGTCAAATTTACTGTTTCTACTCCAATGTAAGCAACTAAAGGGAAAGTATTGGACTTTGGATGGGTTATATTGAGTACTCACACTTTAATCTGAGCAACAGCAGGGAAAGTGTGGGACTTTAAAGGGGTCAGATTTACTATACCCACTCCAGGCTGAGCAACAATAGTGACAGTGTTGGTTGGACTTTGGAGGGGTCATAAGTTCCCGCTCCTAAATTTAAAAAAACAAATATGGATCAAATAAAACCCATAAAATATATTTCAACGATTATATTAAAAATATATATTTTTAAGAATAAAAATTGGATTATATATATATATATATATATATATATATATATATATATATATATATATATATATTTATTTGAAAGATTTCCCACTTACTACCCTAAAACTCAACACCTATAGCATCAACTAAAAATGCAAAAAAATTTGGTGCACAATAATGAAAACAAATACTATAAAATTATTAATTATATAGCGATACTGACCAGTTATACAATTAATTAACATAAAACTATGTCAAATAAATAATTTGCATAATCAATAATAGTGTTAGCCAATTAACGGTTAAAACAATTATCTTTTTTAACTAGCTATTAAATTGTTCATACATAGAATTATTAACATAATTAATAATCAAATCAATGTTTTAAAATGTATAAGATGAATAAACTATTTATGAACAATTATAAAATATATATTTAAAAAGCTGCCCACTCTAGTCCCCTCCAAAACTAGCAAACCACTAAAAAGTTAAATATATTCAAATAAAATGTAAAAATGAATTACCAATGGAAAAATAAAATAAACACACTAAAACATATTTACACAATATTAAAGTTAAAATAATACCTTATAATTCAAAAAGTAATAAAGCATAACAAAATAATCAAAAAACGATATCATATACAGTTATATTTTAAGAAATGATAATAAACACTTAAAAAACGATACTCTTACCTACGATATTCTGTCCCATCATTTTCTTCACAATATTTTCGACAAGATATTTAGCCCAACGATTATTTTACAACAATATTAAGGTTGTGCACTGTGGCCAAGTTTACAGAGGTCTCTTTGGGTTTACTGCAGCGTAATTCACACAGGTCCGTCGATGCATTACTGCAGTGTAGTACATGCAGATATCTATAGGATTACTGCAGCATAATTCACACAGGTCCGTCATGCATTGCTGCAGTGTAGTACATGCAGATATCTAGGGGATTACTGCAACGTAATTCACACAGGTCCGTCATGCATTGATGCAGTGCAGTACACGCAGATATCTATGGGATTACTGCAGCGTAATTCACACAGGTCCGTCGATGCATTACTGCAGTGCAGTACATGCATATATCTATGGGATTACTACAGCGTAATTCACACAGGTCCGTCGATGCATTACTGCAGTGCAGTACATGCAGATATCTATAGGATTACAGCAGCGTAATTCACACAGGTCCGTCATGCATTGCTGCAGTGTAGTACACGCAGATATCTATTGGATTACTGCAGCGTAATTCACACAGGTCCGTCATGCATTGCTGCAGTGTAGTACATGCAGATATCTATGAGATTACTGCAGCGTAATTCACACAGGTCCGTCGATGCATTACTGCAGTGTAGTACATGCAGATATCTATAGGATTACTGCAGCATAATTCACACAGGTCCGTCATGCATTGCTGCAGTGTAGTACATGCAGATATCTAGGGGATTACTGCAACGTAATTCACACAGGTCCATCATGCATTGCTGCAGTGTAGTACACGCAGATATCTATGGGATTACTGCAGCGTAATTCACACAGGTCCGTCATGCATTGCTGCAGTGTAGTACACGCAGATATCTATGGGATTACTGTAGCGTAATTCACACAGGTCCGTCGATGCATTGCTGCAGTGTAGTACACGCAGATATCTATGGGATTACTGCAGCGTAATTCACACAGGTCCGTCATGCATTGCTGCAGTGTAGTACACGCAGATATCTATGGGATTACTGCAGCGTAATTCACACAGGTCCGTCATGCATTGCTGCAGTGAAGTACACGCAAATATCTATGGGATTACTGCAGCGTAATTCACACAGGTCCGTCATGCATTGCTGCAGTGTAGTACACGCAGATATCTCTGGGATTACTGCAGCATTGTTTATGCAAGTCTTTCTTGTATTACTGCGGTGTAGCCCATGCGAGTGTCTGTTTCATTACTGCATGGCAGGTCGCTGTTGCATTATTGCAGCCCCGTCCATGCAGGTCTCTGTTGCATTACTGCAGCATCATCCAGGAGATATTTGTTACTTTACAGCAGAGCAATGTGTGCAGGTCCCGGTTGAATTAGTGCAAACTCGTCCACTCAGGTTTCTGTGGGATTCATGCAGGGTAGTCCAGCCATGTTTATTTTCTATACTGCAAGATAATCCACACAGGTCTCTGGGGATACACTGCAGCCTCGTCCATTGCGGTGTCTGTGGATTTACTGTGGAATAAGCCATGCAGGTTTTTGTGGGACTATAGTAGTCAACTGAAGTCAGTGCTCCAGAAGCGTCAGATGATCCGAACTGAAAAAGCCAGACTGCGTTTGAAATTGAGCATCTCCAACCGTTCTGACACCCCCCCCCCCTCCGGGCGCACTACATTGGCTGCTAGTGGAGCAATTGATCAAGTTCAGAATACTCTACATCATCCAAAGAGCTTACAGGGTAAAATGTCCTGAATACCCGTGGAAGCGTGCCCTTCATTGCGCCTCCTGGCTTTTCTTAAGATCGGACACCATATACAAATTTTCTAATTGAAATTCAACTGTAAGAAACATTAGGGAAACCCTTGAAGGCATTGGCCCCAGGGCTCTGGATCACTCCTGTTTTAACTACCCGAGACCCACCTAATATGTCGCGCCTTAAGAAAGTTCTGAAAACAGGTCGAGATCAAGAATGCTTCAACTTTCACTGGTTCACGGTAGGAAACATCCACCTCCCTCTAGAGAAGTCATCCGCGTAACTTGCATGTACGCCAAGTGCAACAGACCATAATTCGACCACTTGGATCAGTCCCTCGCCCCAGGAGGCCATTTTCACTCGATTGCCGTCACTTGTTGACGTCCAGGCACTTAAAGAAGTGGCCAGATACTGCTTTACAATTTACACTTTTACAAAACAATTAAAAGAATTCTAACGCGAGTGATGACCGACGGCACCTTGTAGCCTTGCGCCGGTAGTATTAATAATCTTGCAATTCATAACTCAGTCTTTGCCAATTGATGTGATTTCTGTCTTTCATCTCTGCTGCCCTCAGGCAGCACCCCTTTTCCCTCCTCAGGGCCCGCCTTGCCTGGCATCAGTAATTTGTTTCTTCTGGCCTTACATATTAGCGCTCTTCTCATATCAATTCTTCTCTACCCTCAGCAGTCATTTCCCATCTTGTAGTCAGTGCCGGACTGAAAGCCAAAAGCAGCCCTGGCAAATTTTGTCAGACCAGCCCGTCACTGCATAGTCAGTCTCTGGCAGCTCCGTTTGGCTGCGCTAAGCCTCGTATTTTCATTCCATTACCATACCTTTCAATTCACACAGTGCCACCGTGTGACACACGATATCGGCTCCCATCACACAGTCTCCCAAAGAGGAGCCAACATCACAGGATGGCGGGGGAAAAGAAGCTGAAAACCACTGTAAATAGTGGTTTTCTTGCTCGTTTTCTGAGGCTTCGAACTGCCGACGTCCATGAAGGGTGTGAAAACACCCTAGGACATCGGCACCAGCCAGCAAGCATTTTTTTTTGGGGGGGGGAGGAGGTGGCTTGGGGGCGGCGTGGGGTTTAAAAGTGCCTCATAGGTACTTAGGTACTTCTTGGCATGAGGCCCCGCCCCCTTCAAGGCCCTGCCCCCTCCTCACACGGTGAGATTGTTCTTCAAGTTGGCAAGTATGCATTATGTTGCTAGAATTACTGTGTCCCTTCCAAGCCTATAGTGAGAGCTGAACCGATAGGTGAAAATGGGCCCCCTTAAAAGAAAATCGGCCCCCTGGCTTCCAGCCTACTGGGGAAACAACCGCAGCCCGGTATGGCCAGTCCGGCCCTGCTTGTAGTAGCATTCGGTGACACTCGGCCCTCATCATTCGATGCCCCTCAGCCCTCACCACCCAGTTTGGCTATGCTCTTGCACTTTAATTTACCCACTGTCCTCATCAGTGCCCCGGTGCCCACATTCAGTGCCCCTTAGCCCTCACCAGTTGGTTCTCTGCCGAATTCATTGGTGAATCACTTTCAGCCATCCCCACCAAGCTCTCCTCTTCTCTCACATATCCAATGCTCATTTCCCTCACCAGTCAGTACCCCTAATTCGCTACCACTCAGTACCCCGTTACCCTCACTAGCCCGTGTCTTAGCCAGTGGTTAATATGTTAAAAATAAGTGCTGGCGTTCTCATCAGGAAGCAAAAGACACACAATTGATGGACGGAATGCAGAACAAATCAAAACATTCACCCCCAGTCAAGAGATCTGGGTTAAATCCATCATTCTTTTGCTCACTATGCCACCCCAGTTTAGACCTGGCCATATGCAAATCACTCTTGACCCTGTGCCTCATGGGAACAGTCCAGGCCGAACTGCCAAGCCAGGTCCTCCCTGGACCGGAAACAAGCATACTAGGACCGGTTTCGGGGTTTCACCCCTCATCAGCCAGGATAGCTTGATTCCAATGGCACAGTGAGCCCGGGACCCACGTCTGGGCATACCCGGCGCACTTAGGGCGAGGAAGCAAAAGACACACAATTGATGGACGGAATGCAGAACAAATCAAAACATTCACCCCCAGTCAAGAGATCTGGGTTAAATCCATCATTCTTTTGCTCACCATGCCACCCCACTTTAGACCTGGCCATATGCAAATCAGTCTTGACCCTGTGCCTCATGGGAACAGTCCAGCCCGAACTGCCAAACCAGGTCCTCCCTGGACCGGAAACAAGCATCCTAGGACCGGGACGGGTATGCCCAGACGTGGGTCCCGTGCTCTCCATGCCACTGCAATCAAGCTATCCTGGCTGAAGAGGAAACCGGTCCTAGGATGCTTGTTTCTAGTCCAGGGAGGACCTGGCTTGGCAGTTCGGGCTGGACTGTTCCCATGAGGCACAGGGTCAAGACTGATTTGCATATGGCTGGGTTCAAACTGGAATGGCATGGTGAGCAAAAAAACGATGGCTTTAGGCCCAGATCTCTGTACTGGGGTGAATGTATGGCATTGTTCTGCATTCTGTCCATCAACTGTTGTTTTTGCATTTGTCACCCCGAGTGGGACGGGTATGCCCAGACGTGGGTCCCGTGCTTTCCATGCCACTGGAATCAAGCTATCCTGGCTGAAGAGGGGTGAAACCCCGAAACCGGTCCTAGGATGCTTGTTTCCAGTCCAGGGAGGACCTGGCTTGGCAGTTCGGGCTGGACTGTTCCCATGAGGCACAGGGTCAAGACTGATTTGCATATGGCTGGGTTCAAACTGGAATGGCATGGTGAGCAAAAACGATGGATTTAGGCCCAGATCTCTGTACTGGGGTGAATGTTTGACATTGTTCTGCATTCTGTCCATCAACTGTTGTTTTTGGGGTTCTCATCAGGAGGCAGCTTGCACCAGCCCATTTCTCCTGTTATCTCCACTTAAAACAGAACCAACTACTAACCATGAAAGTGGGGAGAGGATGTGGCGTGAAGGCCAGAGCTACCAACTTCGGAACTAGGGGACCCAGGTTTGAGTCTCTGCATGAGCTCACCATCCTGTGATTCGGGGCAAATCACTTAATCTCCTGTGTCTACCATGAATGAATGTGTCCTTAACTGGTGTTCATGAAAAGCCGGTGTTGACGGTGCTGTGCCCCGGAATCCACCCGCTCAAATTAAGCACTGGATTCTCTGCCCTCATGAGTCACTCCTCCTATGCCCTCGGCAATCAGTTCGCCTCTGGACTAACCCCTCCGTTCCAGGCAGCCGTCAACGATCAGGGTCACGCTTCATTTAGCAATCAGCCTGTGCCCTCGCCTCGGTGAAGTGAATGTAACTCGCAGCTGGCAAACAGCCCCGCTTGCACATTTCAAACATAAACATCGTTGAAGCAACATAAGCTACCTAAGGAAAATGTGTTAATTCCTCCACATTACATTCTAATATTGTGCTGAGTGCCGCCTGCGACCGTGATTTAATGATTGCTTTTCGCAGCGTGTACCTTTCTGGGGCTGACATCGGCTTTTGTTTGTCGGGTCTTTTGTAGTGCACGGAGGGACGTGTCGCTGCTTGCGCCTGTGGAGATTTCTACTTTTCTGACATCAGGTTTCCCGAGTGAATGGAATATAATGCACATGTTTATGCATTTCCAGAGGCGCACATGTAAACACCAGCAGAGTCACACGTGTACAGGGTAGGACTAGGGCACAAAATATACCCGAGCACCAAAATAAAAGTGGCCCCCATTAGCAAAACAGATAGCTAAAAAAGTGGGCCACGTTTGCAAATAGAGGCCACTTTGAACGTGTAAAGGCACGCTATACAGGTGCTTTGCAAGGTATGGGAGACTGCATGCATTTGGCTGCCTGCAAACAGTTTGTGGTAATATGAGGGAAATCAACAGTAAACAAGCATTGGCATAGCCAATAGGTCTTGCCTTTAGGACCTTATGTGTTTAGCCATAACTTTTGGCTATGTTGTAGAGCATTGTGGCTGCTGTGCATCATGTTGAAAAGTTATAATAAAAAGTGTTAAGCATTTTTGTTACCTTTATACAAACCAAGACGACATTATATACAACTGAACAACCTGATTAAAAAAAGATTTTAACATAAAAAATGTCTTCTAGTTTTTTTGTACTTGCACTGCTGGCAACTTCTTCCTGCCTGTTCTCATGCTTGTTTGTTATAATTTTTTTTGTTATGGGGGAGCGGGACATAAATAACGGGGGAGTGGAGGTTGAAAAACAGTAATTTAATTAGAACACGAGCAGCGGACGGACACTAGGGGAGAATCAACAGATGCCAGACTCCGAGGGCAGAGTGACGTGATGCTTATGTGATGCTTAGGTTCTGCCCTGATGCAAAATGGTGGTGGTGAGTGATGTTTGGTGCTCAGGTGGTGCCACTATATGGTGTGGATTGGAGGTATGTTGTGGATTGTGGAGTTGTGGAGTTGAAATATGTTGTTTGGTGTGTAATTATGTGGTGTGTATTGGAAATGTGTGGAGTTGAATTGTGTGGCCTGGAACTGTGATGTTGAGTGAAATTATGCTTAGTGAAATTGTGTCATGGTGTGGCGTGCATTTATGTTGATTGGTGGTATGTGGCATAGAGTGTATTTATGTTGCATTGAGTAGAGTGCAATTATGTGGCGTGTAATTATGTGGTACTGAGTGGTATGTGGAGTGTATTTCTGTTGCATTGAGTAGAGTGTAGTTATGTGGCGTGTAACTATGTCGCACTGAGTGGTATTTTGTGGAGTGTATTTATGTTGCATTGAGTAGAGTGTAATTATGTGGCGTGTAATTATGTGGCACAGTGGTATTATGTGGAGTGTATTTATGTTGCATTGAATAGAGTGTAATTATGTGACGTGTAATTATGTGGTACTGAGTGGTATTATGTTGAGTGTATTTATGTTGCATTGAGTAGAGTGTAATTATGTGGTGTGTAATTATGTGGCACTGAGTGGTATTATATGGAGTGTATTTATGTTGCATTGAGTAGAGTGTAATTATGTGGTGTGTAATTATGTGGCACTGAGTGGTATTATGTGGAGAGTATTTATGTTGGATTGAGTAGAGTGTAATTATGTGGCTTGTAATTATGTGGTACTGAGTGGTATGTGGGTGTATTTATGTTGCATTGAGTAGAGTGTAATTATGTGGCGTGTAACTATGTCCCACTGAGTGGTATTATGTGGAGTGTATTTATGTTGCATTGAGTAGAGTGTAATTATGTGGCACCGTGTTATTATGTGGAGTGTATTTATGTTGCATTGAGTAGAGTGTAATTAAGTGGTGTGTAATTATGTGGCACTGAGTGGTATTATGTGGAGTGTATTTATGTTGCATTGAATAGAGTGCAATTGTGACGTGTGATTATGTGGTACTGAGTGGTATTATGTGGAGTGTATTTATGTTGCATTGAGTAGAGTGTAATTACGTGGTGTGTAATTATGTGGTACTGAGTGGTATTATGTGGAGTGTATTTATATTGCATTGAGTGGAGTGTAATTATGTGGTGTGTTATTACGTGGCACTGAGTGGTATTATGTGGAGTGTATTTATGTTGCATTGAGTAGAGTGTAATTTTGTGGCGTGTAATTATGTGGCACTGAGTGGTATTATGTGGAGTGTATTTATGTTGCATTGAGTAGTGTAATTATGTGGCATGTAAATATGTGGTACTGAGTGGTATGTGGAGTGTATTAATGTATTCCATCCTTTCTCACATCTCCTGAACACTGTGCCGGACTTCTTGGAACCTGTGTTGCTTCTGAGGTGCAAAATAAATCTTTTAACAGCAATTGGATTCTATGCCAGTTTCTTTACATTTAGGACTGTTGCACGTTGTTGCACAGCTTTAAACACTATTCTCCCCTAACATTAAACGTTTTAGTGTTTCTTTTTTTTAAAGGGGCCTTTTGAACTGGCATGAGCTCTAAGCATCAAAGAGGGAGAAAAACAAAGTTTAAACAAGCGCGGCCGCGAAAGCGACCGTGCTTTGTGTAATTAGTAACATGAGCCAAGACAAGATAACGATAAGGGAGGAATGCAGCTGGCACAATGCGCGCCGCAGCTCGCTCCCGAGACCCCTAGACCATGGGAGTGAACGTTTAGTGAAAAGGCGGGTCAGGCACCCGTCTTTGGCCATTTGCATGCTTTCATTATTGAAAGTCACATGCAAAGGCCAATAGAATGTGTGGGAGTTAACAAACTCACACGGAGAAGTTTAGGGAAAGTGTGGAGTGCTCACAAGAAGCCTCCCATAGAGAAGCGTATGCGCGCTGCGCTAGGCTCGACCTAAAAACAGGCCACAAGACCATAAAGCAGGCAAACAGCCAAAAAAGCATGCCCAAGCACTGACCTCTCAGACCAGCACTTAGAGCACTGCCTGAGTGCCCTGCAGGCCAGTTCGACCCTGCTAGGTTACACATCCAAGATGGTACACATGTCCAAATATGTGCCCACCAACAGAAACACGCTTGTGCATACCGCACTCATACAGGCCAGAGAAATATGTGTTTTCTCCAAATACAGGTAAACATGTACACACCAACGAACACAATCTTCGAAGAGACACTTTTAGACATAGAGGGACATGTATGAACACCAACAAAAAAGGGTGTATTTACCCACTGTGGCGTACAAATACAATCCAACAGAGAAACACATGTACATCAAAGGAGAGACAAAAGTAAGCACAATTAATGACACATATATACACAGATGAGACACACATGAATACACCAACCGAGAGACTCTTGCTCACTTATATGTTGATTTAGAAATTTCAGAAAGTGATGCACTTGACCTTGGGTTGCCTGAAACCACTGCACAGTACTTATTGGGTTAGCGGAATTTGTCAAGAGATTGGCCAGGAAGAGGAGTCAAATCACATTCAAGGCTAGCCCCTATCCAAGTTTCCAGGTCTTGTGTGTATACCTCCTGTATAGCTTAGCATTCTGGAACTTGTACTCCTGCGTAACCCAATCCAATGCAGGGACTACAAGGACCAGAATGCCAAGAAAGAAACTGGACTTGATGAGCTAGTAGACCTTGGGGAACTTGGACACTCCCTCTGTCTAATTTTCCCTGCTTGCTACCACAAAGTCTGGAACTTTGTCAAGGGGCAGTCCGCACAGCTCACATTTTTGAAAGTTCTTTAAAGTGCAGACACTTGAATTCAGCTCTGAAGGTTGTGTTGATGGCATTGAAAGCTGAGCCAGGATGCAGCTTAGTCAGTGAGATTCAGGGGGTGTGAATTTCAAATTTCCCAACTAAAAAAAGCAGTGGGCTGGAGGTCGGAGGTGTGAGCAGACCAAGGTTCGGGTTGGACTTTTTCCATGAGGAACAGAGTACTGATTTGCACTAGGTAGGCCTCTGCCTAGAGTGGCACAATGGGTGAAATACTACCCCAAGTGATTGCCACTGATTAGACTATGTGCAAGAATTCATCCCATTACCTTTCGGGTTTTTGATTGCCAGTAGTATGCCTGGACATTTGAGACTGGTGCAGCTTTCCAAGTCTACTCCTGCCAATGTTTATGAATTCCAAAAAGTAGTAAATTTGCACCCATTCAAGGAATGCTTCTATAGGTACAAATGTACTACTTGTTTGGTAAACGAATCACTATGTATATATTTATGTTTATGCTCCAAGAAATAAAAAAATTAAAATGACTTAGTGAAATGAGTGCAATGAGAACCGCAAGAAAAACTGACACTGACAAAGCAGACTCGACTCAGGGCTCCCCAACCAAACTACCAAGCCAAGCATGCATTTGAGGGTGTGTCACACTACAAGCACCCCTCTGAACCTATACGCCTGCCTGTCCCACCTGGGCTTGGTGGTTCTCCCTGGGAACTCATGACTATGGTCAAGTCCAACATAACAGCCTTGATTCCCTGTCCTGGAATCACTTATTTTAAATATATTTTCACTGCACGCTCTCTTCTTCTCCTCTGCTACAAGAGCCTTGATGGCAGAGTTGTGAAATAAGTGTATGTAGGCAGAGCTCCATGTTTCCACCTCACCTTTTACAATCAATCAAGTGACTGACAGCCCCATGTACTAAACCGGAGTCTCAAATAGAGGTGGGAGCGCCAGCAAATTCATAAGGCAAGCTGAAACAGAGCCGAGCCATGGGTCTAGCCTGACTCTAAAAATCTGTGCACAAGCCAAGGTATGAAAACGTTTGGCATGTATATCGTGCTACAAACATAATGTAAAAATATTATACAGTCTCTTCAAAATAAAAAAAAAGTGTATTTTTTTAAGCTGTAGAAGCGTTTCACCTTAGTACATCAAATTATATCACTACATAGACAGACATTTATTAAAAGTGATACTTTTTTTTAAATATATATATATATATATTTTTTTATATCTTTTTATTAGATTTTGAGTTTGTTTTGTTCCCTTAAATAAAAAAACGAACACAAATCAATATTACTGCTGATACAACAAGACCTGGGGCAATGACAGATCTGTAAAAAATAGAGGATAGAGATGACCATACAGCAAACAATACAACAAACATTACAGAAAGCACAGATTATAGCATTCGACAAGATATGCAGGGCTGTCGAGCCTCCAGACCAGATTAAATAGCTACAGAAGAGGAATGCATATCGCTATATTCAAATCAAGATATCTTTGAGAAAATTAAATAATTCATTATGTTCCTTATTTCATTTCATTGACAAAGGAAGAGCAATTAAGCACATCAAAAATTAGAATAGAGAAACAACAGGGAGAAACAGATAGCCCTCCTAATCTTTTACTCAACCAGGTCCGCAATAGGAGCCCAGATTCGTTGTCCCAGCGCTTTCTTCCTACGACCTCTAAGTTTATAAATTGAAGATTCGATATTATATGCATCGAATAACCTTGCGCGCCAATTAGTAAAAGTTGGAGGATCAGCACTAATCCATTGGGAAGTAATACACAAGCGGGCAATAGCCATAGCCATGCACACAAAGCCTGTCTCAGATCTTACCCTACTACCCGCTTCAGTATATTTCCCTACTCCCAGAATGAGAAGAGCTGGTGTAACAGAGACTGATATCCCCAGAGTCGTAGTCAAGAATGTTTCTATATCATGTATAAAAACAGCCAGTTTTGGACAGGAATAAAACATATGTACAGTGTCCGCTGCCTGGAGATCACATCTATTACATTTCCCTCCCCTCATTCCCCTCCATTTGGCAATCTTCGCGGGGGTATAATACAAATCAAAGACTGACATAAAGTGTTGGCTCCTGAGGCTTCCCGTAATCAGAATCTGGCTCGCCAGAGACAGGGAATCCTCAATGTCCATTGCTTCCTCCCCACACTTGCTTGCCCATTTAACTGAATATGCTACCAAATCATCAGGGAAAGAATCAAGCAAAATATGATAAATCTTTCCCAGCCGAGACTTCTTTTGAATAGCTTCCACTAGGGGTATCTTTTCAAAATTTGACGACACCCTGCGCATATTTTCCCCCAAGAAGCTCCGGATCTGCAGATATTTAAAAAACTCACCCCTACAAAGACCATTTTCTTCCTGTAGTTTTGCAAATGTTGCAAATTGCCCATCTCTATAAAAGTCCCCCAGGGAATAAATACCCTTATTAGCCCACTCAAAAGTAACCCGATCCCGGAAGATTGGCGGCAGTGCACCTGTGGCTACAAATGGAGTGTAAGCATTCAGATTAGAGATCTTGAGTTTCCGCCGGACCTGTTTCCACACCTTATAAGCTGCTCTCACAATTTTAAATCTGGTCTTTTTATAATAGCTAGGTTCGAGAACCAAGACCAGACAGCCCTTAGCTTGGTTCCCCAACCCCAGTTCATATATAGACGGGCTTCTTTCCATTGATATATCAGCCTTAGCCCCGACTAGCAAGATGGCCATATGCTGTAACACAGCGGCCCAGTAATAAAGCAGAAAGCTGGGGATAGCCATACCCCCACGCTGTCTTGGGAGATTCATCCATTTGGCCGCTCTCCTTGACCTGCGATAGCCCCAAAGAAACCTAGAACATACCCTTTCTAGCTTTACAAAGCAGGAAGAGGAAAACTCAAGAGGGATGGTCCTAAAAAGATACAGAAATTTGGGCAAAATTGACATCTTAATAACATTGTTTCGCCCAAAAAGGGAAAGGTGTAAGTGATCCAATCTCTCCAATTTCTTATTAGCGATTTCTATTATTGGATTGATATTTAAATCGGGTATTCTGTCAACCGCGGCTGTAATTGTAATACCCAAATAGGTAGCCTCTGATACGACTGAGAAGTCCGGGGGGCAGATCATACCTGAACAGAGAATTTGAGTCTTATCCACATTCAACTTGTACCCCGAAAGAGCGCCAAACTGAACTGCTAAATCTTTCACCACTGGGAAGGCAGAGACAACATCGCTCGTAAGAACCGCAATGTCGTCTGCATATGCCAAAGCCCTATACTCGATCTCCCCAATCCTGACCGCTTTAATATGGGTACTTAGGTCGAGTTTTTTAAAAAAGGGGTCAATATACAGGGCAAAGAGTAGGGGTGAACAAGGACACCCCTGCCTCGTGCCTCTGCTGATGGTAAATGGCTTGGAATCCTGCCCTGAAATCCGGATCACCGCCTCTGGAGAAAGATACAATGCTTTAACTGCTTGTATAAAGCCCCTACCCAACCCCTTCCAACATAGGACAGACCACAGGAACCGCTAGGAGACCCTATCGAACGCTTTCTCAGCGTCCAAGAGGAGAACCCCCAGCGGTGATCCCGTGGCCTGTGCCCAATCAAGAAGGGCTATTACACGGCGGACATGATCCGCCGTGTCCCTTCCCGGGATAAACCCATGCTGGCGCAGAGATACCAGAGGGGTGATAACCTTTCCAAGTCTAACTGCCAAAATTTTTGAATAGATTTTACTATCGCAATTGATCAAGGTTATAGGCCTGTAGGAAGCTGGGTTAAGTTCTGGCTTATCTTTTTTCCTAAAAACGATAATAGTTGTCTTCCGCCAAGAGTCAGGAATATGATTTTTTTTTCGAGCCTGTTCAAATAAGAGCATAATATCCTGCTTAAGAACTTGGCGGAATGTTCTATAAAATTCCAGGGGAATGCCATCTGGGCCGACAGCCTTGCCCATGGCTAAAGAGGTTATTGCAAGGTCTATTTTCTCCCATGTAAGCTGGGCTTCAAGTGCCTCATTTTGATCCTGAGTTACCTTCATTGTTTCCATACCATTAAAAAAATCCCCTTCCAGAGAATCTATCCCTGCCAGGTCAGGTCCCTCAGCATAAAGTTGACTATAAAAATTTTTGAAAGACATTCAAAATTTCTGCCGGGGAATCCTGGACCTGCCCTGCATGATCCTTAATTTTACAAACACGATTAGCTACTTCACGCTGTTGCAAGCGTTTGGCTAAAACCCTGCCTGTGTTTTCCCCCAGCTCGTATGACTCAGCCCTCCACTGCATATATTTGGCTGCCACTTCCGTGCCGAAATGACGATGAATTTTAGATTTAATGATGGCAATACGCTGTTGACATTCCTCTATACTTGTGCCCCCCTGGATTCTACTCATTAATTCGCATTCTGCTGACCTCAATTGTTCTACCCAGTTTTTGATTTCTTCCTGTATGGATTTTTGACGGGCTAAGGAGAAGCTCAGAGTTTCCCCTCGGACAGCTGCTTTAAAAGCATCCCACACAATACATACTGAGGCTGTATTGCGATTAAAAGAAAAAAATTCCTCGATCCATTTGGCCATATGAGTACAATATAGTTCGTCAAGCAAAAGTTTCCTTTCAAAGGTCCATGGTCTCTGAACCTTTGAGATGCCCCTCAATGGAATCTCAATCGTTAAGGGGTTGTGATCTGAGATAATTCTCGGAAAAATCTCAATCTTACTTGTCTCAATCAATTGACTGGAAAGAAAAAAATAGTCCAACCGAACTAGCTTGTTGTGGGGAGCTGAATAAAACGTGAACCCAGGATCGGGTGATTTGAGTTTATGCCAGCTATCAGACAGCCTATGTTCCTTCACCAATCTTTGAAGAGCTTTAAAAACTCTAACTTTCCTTCCTTGATATGGAAAAGTATCGCATATATCAAACTTACTATCTAGATGGATATTAACATCACCACAAAGTATCAGAGGGTGGGGCCATAGGGCAAGTTCAACACTTAGAAAGTTTAAAATATCCGGGTCATCTAAATTAGATCCATAAATTGAACAGAGTGACATAGGGGTATTATTCACTATGATTTCAGCAATCGCCCAGCAGCCCAAATTGTCTACTTTGACTCGTTTACATGAACCCACCCCGCGCCTGGCTAAAATAGCCACCCCCTTAATTGTTGTACCTTGCTGGGTACAGGCCAACACTTCCAGCCCAAGATCCCTCAACCACCACCGCTTGCTCCATGGTATATGGGTCTCCTGAAGGCATAACAAATCAATCTGCATATAACGGAGCTGTTTGGCTAACTTGCCCCGCTTTCTCCTGTCATTGAGACCACATATATTAAGTGAGCAAATACGTAGACTACCCATCAACCTTGTAATTTATAAACTCAGGACCACACATTGCCCAAAAACACGGAGCGTAAGGCATAGTAATAAAGCACATTCCAAACTTCCTTATCCATATAGCAGCATAGTAACAAAACAATAAGAGAACAAAACAAAACCCCCACAACACTCCCCCTCCCCCCCACCCCTCCCACACCTCTGACCCCTGACCACCCTGCCCTCCCCACCAAACCCCTCCCTTCCACCCACCTCGTGAGGCGTAAGGACTGACCGGTCCTCTGTGATGGAGAGCTGACTAAGACCCCCCTCTCTCCTGAGCTCCCCCCCCGCCCTCCACCCACGAAAGGAAAAAAGAATCCCCTCCACTAATTTAAATCCAGAACAGGCTTAAAAAAAAAAGGGCTACCTTTAAGCCAGTGTAAGCCAGCACCAACATCAGCATGAGCATGGGAAAGTCAAAATAATCCCCCTACCTATCCTGCAGTGTATGCAAAAATTCCTTTGCTGAAGTTTCAGAAAGAAAACATTTCGCCTCCCCCTTAAAAACCACTTTCAGCTTGGCAGGGTTAAGCAAGAACACCTGAGCCCCTTTTTCCTGAAATCGTGGAATTAATTGGCGAGGCTGCCATCTTTTCTCGACTGTTGCCTGGCAATAGTCAGGTCTCACAAAGAAATCACACCCCTTCCCTGCCCTTTTCCTATCTGGCCTAGCTAGATCATACAGTGCCTCTCTGGCCAAAAAGTTATTGAGACAGATCAAAATGGCACGAGGCTTTTCAGCAGCTTGACCAGTCTTTTTACGTTGATTAAAGGGAAACCGGTGGGCCCTCTGAAGTTCAGTTTTCCAGTCCCATTGCTTCAAATCGGGGAATGCTTCGGTAAAAAGTTCCACAACGAACTGGCGAGCATCTGTGCCTTCCTTGCCTTCTGGAATACCCAATATCCGTAAATTATTTCTTCTTGACCGATTCTCAAGGTCCGTCAGTTTCCATAATGTATCCGTCTTCTGGGCTTCCAGGGAGTGAGTAAGGGCCTTTTGCACTACCAGTTCATCCTCCAATGTGGAGATTCTTGCTTCCACTTCTCCAATTCTAGTGGCAAAGTCCGAGCAAGTTTTAGCCACCCTGCGTATTGAGTTCTGCAATTTACGATAAGCCCCCTGGGTACGTGAACTTTCCACACGAGTCTCTTCCCTGTGAGCTAAAATACTCTGATAGATGGTAGAGAGGGTTATTTCACTAGGCATGGCTTGATCTAAGCTTGGGGCGCCTAAAGCTGCCGTCCGTCGGTTACGCCATTACCATCCAGTTTAGGAGAGAAAGAATAGTCCCAGACCATTGAGCCTGCTAAGCCAGAGGTCTTGTCTGGAGCGAGGGTGCCAAGTTCCCTTTTACGGACAGTTGCAGAAATATGAGGAGAATTCTCTCCAAACTCTCCCTCCCCCAAGCGGAGGCTGCTTGCATCGCTCTCATCTTCCGCCCAATCCCTCCCAGGACTTTCATCCCCTGAAGACAAAGAGGGGTCGGACATAGAATAAAATTTATCACCCGAGTCCCCCTCCTTCACAGGGCCCGGAGCACAGGTTTCCACATCTTGGAGATCAGAGAGAGGTTTCATTGCCATTAGGTCTGAGCTCAATACATTCAGTGCACTCCCCTGGCCCCCACTTGGAGAGACTACATTACCCATAAGGCATTGTTCTTGCCTTCTGGCCATTTTTCCACTTTCAATTATTCCTGGCTCCAAAGTCACAGCTAGTTCATCCTGACTTGCTTCATAACTGACAAATTCAGTTCCTTCACATAGCACGCCCTGCCTCCCCACCCCAACAGTGTTGCCTGCAGCTAGTTCGCTGGAAACTGTCCCAGAAGGGATCACAGTACCTTGATTCAGCGCCTTGTCTAATAGCCCAGGAGTTTCGGATTCCGCCAGTGATACAAGGGACGCTGCTTGTTTCAACGAGGATTTACCTCCGGTTACCGCTTCTTCAGTATTTTTGTTTTTTTGATTATGCGCCTTAAACATTGAGGAGACAGTTTGTCGGACGCGAGCAGAAGTGCCTCCGCCAGCTGCCCGGCCTGCAGCCCGATCTGTAGATCCTCCCATCCCCGGCCGGGTAACAGCTGCCCCTGTTGCCGACCAGCCTGTCTCGGCGTCCCCATCGATTTTCCCAGGGCTTCCGGAGCCCGCCGGCAGTCCCCGGGTCTTGGAACCCTTTCCTATCGTCTTTGGGGCCATCGGAGCTATCGAGCAGGACCAAGTCGAGGATACCGCTGCCCAGAAGAGAGGGGTTGGAGATGCTAAACGTGAAGGTGCCGGCAGCTCCAAATGCCACAACCACGAGCGCCAGATCATGCCCAAGAGCACGGTGATTCTTTTTCCTCCACAACACACCGCCTCAAGCCACGTTCATAGAGGGGGGAGCGTTGCTCAGGAGAGCACAAAAAGTCAGCTCACTCAGCCGGCGTCGCGGCCGCCATCTTGCCTCAAGTAAAAGTGATAATTTTTAAACATAAATTCAGAAACATAAATGGCTCACCCCCAACGACAGTGCCGTTAGTGAACTAAGAGGCAAGTCAGTAGTCATGTAAACCCTAAACGGGGCCTAGAATCTTATTATAGATGGAGCAACATTATAGTCTAGTAAATCAAACATAAGAGGTGTTTGTACAGCACACGTGCTGACCTCAAGCATTTAAAAGTGCACTCATTTGTGATAAGAAAGAAAAGGGAGGCTCTGTGAAATACATTTTCTACCTACGATCAAACAACTTGGACACGAAGGGTCACTAGTATTGATTCTAGGTTATCTTGTTTCACATTTTGAAACAACACCACTAGATGCATATCTCTATCCAGTCTCTCTCTCTCCTGTTTCACAATAAAAGTCACTGTTTTGTGTTTTATTCTTGGCACATACTGGCACAGACATAGCAGACCAGACTCTGAGACCTTGGATCCAACTACCAAGGCAAGAATGCATTTATTTTTTTTGGGGGGGGTGTCACTTCCCAAACTCCCCTCCCCACCTGAAGGTATGACCCTGCACCTGAGCTCCTAGAAAGGCTCCTCTTTATATTAGTCTCTGTATGCTTGATGGATGGTAGATATAATTTTAAACTTCAGTTTAGATTGCACTGGCAGCCAGAGATTAAGGCACAGTCTGGGTGCCCGATTCTGCAGCATTTCTTGTCTTCCCACTAGTTTTTTTTCAAGAAGCTCAGGAAATGCTATATTATAGTAATCTAGTTTTTCCATCATCACAGACCTCGCCTGCATCACACTGCGGGTTGGAATGGTTAACAGGAGGGTGCTTCAGAGAGGGGCTCACTGCATATGGAAGCCCACACTGTGGTGGGGAGTTTGGGGTGAAAATGACAAGTTGACGTTGACCGTACCAGCTTTCTAGGTTATAAGGGGTATACTTCCCAGATTCTGTGGCCATTCGAAGGGGAGGGACTTCTGGTCTTCTTTTCGGAACGCAAGGAACTCAGACTTCGATCCATTCAGGAAGAAAATAAACCTTTCTGGCATCCAGCATTAAACACTGCGAAGGAATTCTGTAACTTTTTCCTGGTCATCCTGGTTCTTCTCCAATGGAAGGTGGATTTAGGCATCACCAGCTTACATTTGGAATTGTAACACTTGCAGAATCTTGGTGGAGTAAATAGTGAAGGAGTAAACATCGCGGTTTGTGGAAATATACTTGTACACACTCCAGACACAGATGCAAATATAAGGAGAGACACTCATGTACACATCCAGATACAAGCATATACAGTACACACACTAAGAGACATTTACAGTCCATACAGGCACACTTGGACAAGAAACACGTATACCTATGGACTCACCAACAAAAGTACATTCCCCAACAGGCAAACATGCACAAAGTTATACAGACAAAAATATCAACTTCCACTCACCCACAGAGACACACGTGTACACCACGAGATACACAAGCATGCTCATATAGAGTGCACATATTTACAAACCAATACACATAAACACAGGCACGTGAGTATATACTAGTAGGGACAAATAAGCATACACCCATAGAGACAAACGTGGCCAAAGAAGCAACAGGGTAGACATAAAAGGATACGTAAAGAGAGATTAATGCCATATTCACCATGGCGCATGTCAAACTACCTCAGATGCACAAATGTAAAACACAGTTGGGGGAAGAGCATTTTAAAGCAGAGGACATTATAAGATCTGTAGGTACCATGAAAGCAGTCCTGCCTCCCTGGTGACAAGCAACGTGGGATGCTCCTGTGACCTGATCCCTTCTAGACAGGGCCTAATTTAAGAAATGGTTTCTCTCTCCAGGTAGCAGATGGGTACACCGCTGTTAAATGTTAATTAAATAGTAACAGAAGTGGAATTGTATTGTATTGTATTGTAATTGCACTTATATAGCACTCACTACCCCTGACAAGGTGTCGAAGCGTTTTTTGGCGAGTAGCACGCTACTCCGGAACCCATAAAGGATTAGTGGTGAATTAGTATAGTGAAATATGAAAGTAATTTGAGTGGTGGATATATTAGTCAGTTATTTGGATTGAGAAGGATAGCGGAGGGAGAGAAGAGGGAAAAAGGTTTGCATTTGTATAGCACTTGCTACCCCTGATGAGGTGTTGAAGCTCTTTTTTGGCGAGTAGCACGCTACTCCAGAACACAGAACAAACACTTTTTTTGCTAGGCATACCTCCTACATAACTGCCACGGAACATACCAGCACAAGAGTGGCCAGAGAAGAAAATGTCTCTGTGATACATTTTTTTGGTCACAATTGTCGCCTGCATGTGAAAATGAAAAAAAATGGCATAATGCAAAATTGAGAAATTTTGTCTATTTCGCATAATGCCAAATTCAGGAATTTCGCAAAAGGAATTTACATTTTTACCCAGGCTTAGCTTACTTAACACCGTCACCAATCGTTAAATGCTTAACATCCATGCAAACTTTTAAGTTTATGTTAAGTTAAATGCCAACAGATAAGCTCACTAATTCGTCAATTTTGAACCAATTTCACTTTCCAGCACGTTTTCAGCCAACGCGTAGAAACTGCAAACAAAAGTCTCAGTTTTACATGAATTTTGTAATACTCAGTCCAGGCTCAGGAAGCACAGCTCTCCTAGTGAGTCTCTGCCGTAAGTTACCATGATAGAGGCAATTAAGATGTGGTATCACACACTACTAAGAAAAGTCGTGGACAAGCTGCCCGAGTGAAAGACAGATCTAATTTTAAGAGAAGCACTAACCAACAAGCATTGCCAATACTAATCATTTTGACTCTTGTATACTGTGAAGATTTTCAGCAAGCTTCACTAACATGCAAAATAAGTGCAACACGAACAGGTAAAAGGCAGGTGGTGACTGCAGCAGCTTAAAATTGTACAGAAATTGTTTATAAATAGCAGAATAAGTACAACTTGGGCTGCACAGGAATGGCAGGCAGCAGTGCACACTTATTCAGGCACAGAACAGTTACTCAAGTGCAAACTCTCCTAGCATACAAAGCACATTAAATGCCTATGATGCGAAACGGCCGGCTTCCAAAGAGAGAGGGAAAAGAGAAGAAGGGAAATAAGGAATAAATATGTACCCTGAGTTTCAATCTCAATGCGAAACACTGACTTATAGGCAGGTTAAAATAGGTCTCCTTCTTGGTGCTTAACGCAGCAGGTCCCAAAGAGTCATCTTTAACACTTCCACATACCTACCCATGTGAGCTTAATAAGTAGCCTGAGTTATTTCACTTGTGATTGGGAGGGCTGATGAAAAGAAAGTCAAGGATGCTGGACAACGGTACACATGACAAACCTCACATAGACTGCACCAGGAGTGCATAGTGCTTAATGTGCAACAAACATAAGTGCCAGGGCTCTCGTCAGGAGGCCACTGCAGCTTGCACCACCCATTGCTCCTGCTATGCTGCCAATGATAATAACAACGCAACTACTAACCATCACACTCCTACAAGTGTGACATTTCTGACTCTTTGAGGAACCCAAAGCTGTAAGAATGGCGTGGGCAGCATGGGAGTTAATAATTACCTGTTGTTGTGGTCATCTCCAGACAGCGCCATTTTGTGGCAGACTGTCACAAGCGCCGGTATTGACAATTAAGTCTCGGTGCCGAGGACCGGAATCCACCGGCTCAAATTAAGCACTGGGAGTACCTCAGGTAATGCATTACACCAAGACGCTGTAAGTGGGAGCCCATAGTATTGCTAAGTGTCTTGGAGAAAAGAGAAGAGAGCAAGGTGTCCGAGTTTGCAGGGCTGCTTGTATTAATGTAATAGTTGTCACTATACGCAATACATGCCTGTTCACTAGAGCCCTCTGTGCCAGGATTCTTCTAATGACCTCATGCCTTGAGAGAAGTCTAAGGAAGCTGCCTTGAACAGGAAGCTTCTCCTTTTGAACTTCCCCAATACCCTGCCTGGTAGACAGTGCTTAGTTTGTAAAAGATTGAGAGCCGGTACCTAAAGCTCTGCTCAGAAGCCTGCGGCTGGCGCCATTAAACATCAGCGCATTGAATACCAAGGCTCCTTAGACTTGAATCGACCACGTCTTTTTAATCCACTATGAGACAATCACTGCCCCTTTTATCTCACTAGTGCAAGTTCCTGCTTTCTCCCTTTGTGACAGGTGCTGCAGACCAAAAGGACTCTCCTCGATGGTTCAGACCTTTACATACACCCACTTACAAATGGCACCATGGGTGAATCCTCCAGGCTCCGGAGAGGTCAATGGACCTTTTCCACTGTGTGGAGAATTAGAGCTCCCTAAGGAAAGAAGTCATCAAAACATCATGACCATTTATAATTTACAATGTGTCAATGACGACAGGTTAAGATAGTTTTAAAGGCTTTATTTCATCTATAAGGTTTGAATCTCAAATATCTTTATTCAGTTTAGTAATTTACAGAAATAAGAGAATTGATTAGAAATCAGCAATCAAGACATGTTCCACGAAGTAACCCAATATGCTAGCTAAGGGATCTATTCTAAATATGAACCCATAAAGAGTTTCTCTGGAAAAGAGCGGTAAATGAGGGACAAACTTATCATGAAGAGAAGCTCTGGAAAACTCAGGCAAGTTTCCCACAATTGCAGTAGCAACTGTTTTAGAATAGCGATCTGTGCAGTAGCATCAATCACAAATTAATTAAGGTATCACCTCAAGGTATCTAAAAGGAATCAACTCTCCATGAAGAAGAGTCTCGGGCAGAAGAGAAATCCAGCAGCAAGACCACTGGATGGGTAAAGGGAAAGTAGAGGTGTGGTGTCTAACTAACTAGGAACACTCATTATTATAACTTTCTAATACATGTATCAATCTTTGAAGACGCCTTCACTCGATGCCCAATCAGAACAGCTCATAAGGTGGTGTTGTCAGTCATATAATGCACCTTCTTCCAATTCCCACAGCCTGCCCTCTCGTCATCTGGACTGATACAGTTTTCAAGCATAATTGTTACATGAGGAAAAGTTCCCATGAGAACCCTCTTACCTAAGCGAAGAACGCACTATGAGTTTCAGCACAGAAACAAAAGCTAGTCAGCAAATATGAAAACATATATCAAGTTAATTTGAAGCAACATTTAAAAGTCTACATCACCATTTGTTCTTTACAGTTTCAATGAGTCTAATATTCTTAGTGGAAATGATTTAATATGGGGTTAGAGGAACTAAATGAACATAATGTTAAAGTCAGCATTTCTAGGATGCCATCATTGTTATGCTGTTGCACAGAATACTTTACTGTGAGCAAAGGTCGAAAAGAAAGCCTCAGGCCTTGTCACTGCACAGGTTAACGTATACGTGCTTGGTGCAAATTTTTGAAAAACATGCAATTATAAATGAAAAATTTTTAATAACATATTTCATGTCTACATTTGTCACTCTACAATATATTTTCGTTTTATTTATTTGTTCTACTAAAAGATATTCACACATTTTGTGAGTCATTTCTAATACGGGCATTTAAAATTGCCACCAAGGTGGAGCCCCAAAATGGAGCTCCAGGATTTGGGATCATGAATCCGTAAAAAATCCTGCTCTAATCCCTGCCATTCACCCTCCTGCGTAGCCTGATCACTGAATTCAGCTCTTGAGTGAGTGGCTGGTTGTTTCGTTTTAGCTCTACTCACCGGGATAGTGGATACTCGCCAGCTGTTGACCGCTTTCTGCACCAGCTCTGGGATTGGATAAAGCCGTAGTGGAGGTCTCAGTCTGCTGACGCTGGGCCCTGGAGATGTCGTCTTGGGGCCGACCCGGCCAGCTTATTGCGCTGACCACGTGATCCAAGAGTAGTGAAGCTGTAGTGGAGATCCCGGTCTGCTGATGCTGGGCCCTGGAGATGTCGTCTTGTAGCCGACCTGGCCAGCTGATTGCGCCGACCGCCGTGATCCAGGAGTGGTGAGTCGTGACTGCCCTCCCCTTGATCCGCTGACATACTGCACTGTAGAGCGGTGCTTGGGAGAGCTGGTGGCTGCCGCTCCACCTCTCCTGGAGGGTTGCACTCAATTGAATTTGTCAGGTCTGTGCCGGACCCTGGGGTGCCGTTGGCGCAGCAGTACGGGCCGGGCACGTCCACATGATCCCACTGCCCTCTGAGGGTAAGCGCGATGGAGTCCTTATGATCTGGGTTCGTACTGTGGGCTCTGTGACGGAGACAGGGTCAGTGTGGTTGCCTTGGCTCTGCCTGCCTGTCTCCCTGTGCTCACAGTGAGGAGGAGCTGTTGCATGGGTGAATTTCTGCTGGTCTACCGGCACGACTCGTAGGGAGGCGCCCAGACTTTTTGACCATACTGTTGCCTTGGCTTTTGCCCGCTCACAGGGAGTAGATTATCTCTGTGCATGTTGGAGGACATCTGCCCAGGCACTTTGGTTATTGCCTGAACTGTGCTGTGTTGTTGCATCCTGGGACTCATTGGAGATCACTCCATCTAAGGGAATAAATCTCCCCAGCGCAGTTCGGTGATTCGACCAGCCGTTTTCAAAAATAAACAAATGACTATCGAATTGAGCCCAAGTAGGCTCATAGAAAGCAAAAGAGGATTCTTGGCATTTCTGTCTGTGCAGTGAAAGAAAGGCAGAACTTCTTACCTGTTATGCCCTGGGAGCGGCCATCTTGGAATGGTCATGCTGCAACAAGTCACAGTGCACTGTTTTTCCATAGTTGTTTCTGTGTGTCATTGAAGATCGCTCCTTGCTGAATTTTATCTCTCCAGCTCTCATCTGAGTTACGACCAGCTAATTTAAAATACACAATTGACTATGGATTGAGCCCTTGAAGGTTTCTTCAGAAAATAAAAGTTGACTTGTTTGTCCTTGCATTGAAACATAGGCAGGTCTCCTTACCTGTTATGCCCTGGGAGCGGCCATCTTGGAATGGTGTAGCAAGTTTGAGTGCGTTGTATCTTAGGGTGGGATATTTCACTACCCTCTGGTGTCATCTCAACATTGAGTCTTGTGAGTCTCATATGAAGGTGGAATATTTCACTACCCTCTGGTGTCATCTCAACAGCTAGCAAGTGTATCTTTGCACATTGCTCTGATTGCTTGGAACCGAAAGATGGAATATTACTCCCCTAAAGTTGGAATATTACACCACTCTTATGATGGGCATATCAACATCGAGCCGTGATCTTTTCACACCCCTTTTAGTCTGGTCGCTATCCTCACCATGGCACAACCTACCACTAGCTCCTCCGACTTCCTGGCACAGGTAGGCCTTAATGCTTTTAAGATTGCCTACCCCCCCCCCAACCTCTCGAAGAAAGCAGCAAATACCTTTTTAAACACAATCTGCTCAAACGATGTCCTGAAATGCTCATCTCTGATACCGATTTCTGCACATCAAAGGGTGTTGTGGTTACAGACCTAATTTTCTACACTACCAGAAGAGCTCAGTGGAGAAGAGCCTTAACATCAATGCTTCGATCCAAACCCCTGAGCAAGACCCCCACGGTTTCCGAATAAACATATCACCCTCACCAGTCCTTAATGCTGATCTTGCCATATCCCTCTACAATAATGGTAATATCCTTATTCAAGCTTCTGACCTGAATCTTGAACGCTTTCACAGAATCTTCATGAGGATTAAAAATACACTTAATAATATAACTCCTGCTAGTCTACATAATCAAACTCTCCCCTCAGTTGCGGAACCTTTTGCTCCCTCCTTCTCTGCATTCACCCACTCCACTTCCCCCTCACTCCCTCCGAGCCGGTCTGACATATCCCCTGACACAGATGGTGAGTGCAATACCTACAAACCTGACCTTGATAATCTAACTCAAGTCTCCCGGAATACCAAATAGAGTGCTTTTCCTACCCTTCACCCAGCTTCATTCCCCACTACTTCACCCACGAACCCTCAACTTCCTATCTTCTCTCTCAGCACTTACCTCATCTCACAGGATAAAGCCACTTTGCCCACCACCAATCCTCCTCAAGGGTTGTCCTCTATGCTAACCCTCCCCCCTTGGTGGATAATATGACTGAACTCAAGATGGATCCCCTCACCTCTCGCAACTTGTTCCTTCGCACCTGGGAGGGAAATATTTTGCAGTCCGACTCCCCTCTCCCATAGGGGTCCCATCCATTATCTAATCCTAGTCCAGCCGCTGGTAGTGATAGCCTCCCCTACATTGAGGATAGGCTGGCCGACCTCAAGCAGGATCTCCTAACTGTTAAAGATAACCTGCAGACCCTCTTACATTTCTCCTTGAAGATGGAGAAGTTTTAGAAACTCTATCCTTTCCTTGTGACCGATCAACCTAGCCTTCCAGCAAGTGTTAAACAATGCGGGGAGAAATTTCTTCCCTCAATAGCCCGCTCAGCCTACTCTGGAGAACTCAACCTCTTCCAAATCAACTCTCCAGGCCTCATAGGTCAATGCCCCAGTTGTTTGATGATAACACTCTCTCACTTCTTCTATCGTACAACGGCTCTTGTTGTGTCTCCTCTCACTCACCAATCAACATCTAAACTATCTCCTCTGACCAGTTTAGAGAACCAAGTGTTAACCTGAGATCTGTGAACAAGAATAACCTACTACGGGACACCACTTCTCACCTAGAAGCAGTAGCAACCAACTTGCACATCAAATCGATGCTTCTCAACTGCAGGTCAGCAGTGAAGCATGCAGCGGATATCTCTGACCTCATCATCACGCAAGAATTGGACCTCCTGATCCTAACTGAAGCCTGGCTTAATGACTCCTCCTCCCCAATTATTGATATCTTAATCCCTCCTGAATATGACATTATCAGACTCTATAGACCTGTTAAAATTGGGGGTGGCATTGCTTGCATCTATCTCTCTATCCTCACGTTGAAACAGGCTCAAACTGCTATGATGTCCTCTTGTGATAACCTAGACAACGAAATCTGGAACAATGGCAAGATTGTCTGCATGCTCCACACGATATGTCATCCCCCAGGTGATAATCTGCTCTTCAATGAGCAAATTATGGAGTCCATTACCTGATTCTCTGACCAACACCCCAGCCATATCTTCCTCTGGGATTTTAACCGTCACTGGAACGACACAAATGATCCCTTATTGTGCTCCTTCAAGGCTTTCCTCTCCGACCTCAACTTCACCCAAGCCTGCAATGGACCCACCCACAACAAGGGCTCCACCCTTGATCTTATCATAGCTAAAGACAACACCATACAACTTGATGACATTACACCATGTGACTGGTTAGATCATCACCAAATATCCTTTCACATCCTGGAAAAGATTCTGGTCAGACAAGGCCAACCGCTCAAAACCAAACAGCTGGTTCGTAATCTGAGAGACATCAACATCAATGATCTAACATCCATTAGCAAAAATCTTCTTCCGCCACCCCCTAACATGACCATCCTGGATGGCCTTACGGATCATTACATCCACACCATGATAAATATTTTGACACAATTGCTCCGAAGCAACTCAGAAGGATTCCGATCAAAAAATCCAAACCCTGGTTTAATGGCTCCCTAAATGAGGAGTGTCTCAAACTAAGGCTTTTGGAGAGATTATGGAGAAACTCACCCTCCATTACAAGCCTCAAACAGTTAAGGAGGACGAGAAGCGCATATAACAAACATATCCGTATTGCTAAAACCGATCACTTCAGGACACAGCTTAACAGCGCTAAAAACAGACCGAAGAAACTATTTGAAATCATCAAACAACAAGCTAACCACTCTATCAATGAAATCTTGGGAATCATGATCTCTTGCCCCAGTGGGGAGGACTTCTCAGCACACTTCTCTGAAAAGGCAAGAAAAATTTAACTTGAACTGCAACACGCCGCACCAAATTTGCTGCTTCTGAACTCCCTCGCACCCTCAGCGGTAGCAAGAGCACCTACTTCTTACCCCACAGTTTACCCTCCTAAAAACAATGCATCTTGGAATTCCTTTCTACTTCCAGATGATGCGTAGCTGCTCCAATCTATGGTTTCTCTAAAACCTTCCAATCACTTCAGCTCCATGGTAGTATTCCTGATTGCCTCAAGATGGGGCAAGTCACTCCCATCCCAAAAAAGCCTAATGCTGACTTAGCTGATCCTAACAATTTCCGTCCAATCACCAATATCATGACTTTAGCTAAATTGCTCGAGAAATGTGTTCCCACACAGCTCTGCAACCACATCAAGAAATTTCAGCTCCTTGACCTCTACCAGTCAGGTTTCAGAGCGGGTCACAGTAGTGAAACAGCCCTAACTCATATTGTTGATGACACCTTGAGATCTCTTGACCAGAATGTTCCTTGTCTACTGAACCTTCTTGATTTGTCCTCATCATTTAACATCGTCAAACAAGAAAACCTGATTGCTCTTCTTCAAAATAGGATGGGGCTATTGGGCCCTGTCTTAAATTGGTTTGCTTCTTTCCTAAGTAACCGAACGCAAAGAATCAAAGTTAACCACTCCCTTGCAACCAGTACCCCGGTCACTATTGGAGTGCCTCAAGGTTCCACACTCTCGCCCACGCTTTTCAACCTTTTCATGAAACCACTCTCCGAAATTCTGAACCCCTCTAACATTCAATACCATATGTATGCTGATGACACTCAATTGTATTTGAAAGGCTCTTTGCCAGATAACATAAAAACTCTAAATTGTGCGCGTCTAAAAACTCAACAATGGCCAACTCATAATCATCTGTTGGCAAATACGCTCAAAACAGAATTCCTCCTGATTGCCCCCCGCAATCACTCTTCACCCACTGAAGACTGGCTCAAACAACTTACTGCGCTTAACTGTACCCCTCATGTTGTTGACTCTGTGAGATCTTTAGTTATAACTCTGGACAAATACCGAAATATGCAAGATCACATCAGTGCTACTATTTGGGGAGCCAATCATCAGCTCAACACTCTAAGGAAAATCAAGCCATTCTTGCCTTCTAAGGACATCCAGTCTGCAGTCCAATCCTTAGTTATCTTATCTCATGCTTGGAATATGGATTACTGACCCTGGCTGGGTTACCTAAAGCTAGATTGGCACCTCTTAGAGCCACTCTGAACTCTTCGGCCAGACTCATCACGGGCTCCAGAGAACATGACCACATCACACCAGACCTAATTCAACTAAACTGGCTGTCCATCAAAGCAAGGATCCGTTTCAAGATAGCTTGCCTGACGCACAAAGCTATTCATTACAACACCCCCGTTTACCTGGCAAAAAAACTTGAACTATTGGGTTCGAGTCGGAACCTAAGAAGCTCTAATACCCTACTGTTGAAACCTCTCAAATTCAATAAGAAAAGAACATACAATCGTGCTTTCTCTGGTCTTGCTCCAAGAATATGGAACACTCTTCCTCCTGAGATCAGATCAAACCCCTCTACCTCCTCATTCAAAAAACATGTCAAATGGCTACGCCTGAATGACCATCTACAGCAATAGTCCTGGAGCCATCTTAACCCACTTCCATCTCCTGTTTGACATTCTTTTATACTTGTGTTCAAAAGTTCTATTCGTGTCTCCTCATGTGCCCTTTTGATTTATTGCTCTTCTGGAACTTTACATGTCCCACAAGATGGGCTGATTACAGTGGTGGCTGGTGACATTTGAAAGTGGTGGACGTAAATACTGCACTACAGCGAGCGAGCGCAGCGAGCGAGCCCGAACCACCCATGTGGGGTTCGGGGGAGTTCTCCCTTTGAGAAAATTTTGAAAAAAGAGTGGGCAAATGGTGCATTTTCAAGCAAATTTGAGTAAGGTGGCTTGGCGAACACATCTCTGGGAGTAGTTAGACAATGCTGCAAAATTCAGAGACTCCCTTGAATGCCGGGAGACTCGCCTCTGCATGCATTATAGGCAGAGAAAAGAACTTGTGATTGAGAACTCAATGTGTAAGTGAGGGTGTGCCTTCTCTAGTGCCCAGTGTGAAAGCATAGTCAGTGTATCCTCCTGTATAACAAGATCCCACCGCCCAACCCACTCCCTCCAACCAGCAAAACCTTTACAGAATTACTTGCCAAAGCCAAAACCTCTGTGGTTGCTCGACAAACTCTCTCCTGCTCGAGACTAAACCAACATCATAACAGAAAAGTCACAGTTTCATACCCCCTACCAGGACAGAAACGCAACACTTTGGACAACACCCAGGACACGTGCATCATTCTGGGTTTATTAAAGGAACAGTGTCCTTTTGTACATGATACACGACTTTAATGCAGGCAGTGCTCCCATTGTAAAAGAATAAAGGTGTGTGCCCCAAGTTTTTCTCAGAAGCAGGCGGGTGTCTATGCTGAATGTCAGAGCTGCTAAATACCAGAGCTGACTTGTCTTTATTTCACCTCATGCCGCTTTGATCCATCAATGTACTCCGCTGTCCCTATATCTCACTCAGTCAGATAGGTTCTTTTCACCCCTATTTTTTCACAGGTTTTCCATATTTCTCTTCCTCTTTCTTCGACCTTTTGCTCCTTTCTCTCTCTTTTTTGGGTCAAAGCCTGATGAGTAAAAATAAATTCTGGCACCGCACAAAGAGTACCAGTGGGCCCACCGGCTACCACTGGCTCAAATTAACCATGCATGCAGGGACTGCCAGTGGCTGGCGTGTAGATCAGCCTCCTGCCTGTTCTCGCACTGATACATCTCTGCTGTAGTTCCTGTGCCTTTAATCCTGTTCCTCGCGCCTCTGCGCCCGCGAGCAGCCGCAGCCACCAACCCGCAGTTCTACAAAGCGCCTTTTCAATAACCTCTGTGTGGAGACTTGAAGCGCCTCGGCGCTTCCCGCCGGCAGCGGCCGGGCTCATTTGTAGCCAGCGCTCCTTCCAGCCCTCGCTTCGGCTGCACGTTGACGCGTTTTATGAAGGACAGTAATTGGGGGCGCAGCAGCCTCCCCGTTTATGTGCCTGGCAGCGCCAGCAGCTGAAGATGGCGTCTCTCTCTCAGTTTGAACTTTTCCCTCCGCTTTTTTACGGTACTTTTGATCGATTTCTGCAAAGGTGAATTTTTTTATATGTTTGAAGATGAAAGGCCCTCGTTCCCTATTCTGGGTTTGAAATACCCTGATAGTATCTCCCACTGGAACAGTGTAACCCACACGCACGGTTCCTGGCGCAAAACTGCCTTTGTGAAGCCAGAATATGCAAAAAGACCCTGGATGGCAGAATAGGTTTCAGCAGAATTTAGGTACATTTTTTTAGAGACGATGTCCTAAACTTCCATGCCTAAAATATTTGAAGATGTTTCGCAGGGCCAGACTGGCCATCCAGGCAGGGTCGGATTGGGGCCAAAAATAGGCTCGGGGTACCCCCAAAAAGTGGCGCAACGTTTCACAAAACATCAGTTGGTTAGTATCTAGCAGGCCCGGTTCTTGTGGGAGGGCCGGGTGGGCCAGGCCCTCGCAAAAGAGCCCTCCCAAGGTGTGTACTGAAGCAGAGTGTCCATTCGTTTTTTCTTTTTCGAGGGTCTGTGTGCCCTAACACTTTGTTTAAACACCTCACTTGTATGGGGTTGACTTAGGCTCCTAAAAGTATCTGCATGACAGTATAGGTGTGCAGGTCAGCAGGCACGGATCTTGATGCCTCCCACACACAAAAGAACACCAGGGTGTCTGACACTCCCACTACAGCAGAAGACAGTGATTGCAAGCGCCCATAGCAAGTGGGAGTCAGGCAGCGAAATGTCACACACATCAGGGACCAAAATAAAATAAAACTCACTGCGCCGCCTCAGCTCCTGGCCGGTCCGACACCGCCGCAGTCCCGCGTTTTCCTGCTGCTCTCCTCAGGAAAGACGCCCACAGGAAGCCTCCCTCCCATCCGCCAATCACAACGCTGCAATTGCAGCGTTGTGATTGGTGCGGTGCAAGCGCACAGCGCCCCAGCCGGGTGCCTAATGGGAGGCCCTTTTCTCTATGTAGGCTGCATGCAGCCTATATAGAGAAAAGGGAGAGTGCGCATGACTGCTTTGGTCGGCCCCAGGCCGACCAAAGCAGTCAGGGCCCACAACAGTGGGCAAGCCACTCCCCCCCCTGCCCTCGAGCAGGACCGCCCACCCGCCCACAACCAGGCACTTCTGCTTTCTCGCAGTGCGAGAAGCAGAAAGATAAAATGGTAGTTTTACCATTTTATGTTTCTGCTTCTCGCACTGCGAGAAAGCAGTGGGGCGACGCCCCCACGCCCCTATGGAGGATTACCCTGGGTCAACATTGTAATTTTGTTTTTCCCCAGCTCCCCTATGACTTTGTTGCTTTTCATGCACCTCACATGTTCGGCTATGATGTTGTACTCATGCTTTTACCTCATTCCACTTCCGCTCCTTTGTACAGCGCTCTGATACCCGTTCGGGTCATGTTTGCGCTTTATAAAACTTTTCAAATAAATAAAATTAAAACATGTTCTAAATTGCATTTCTAAAATGCTAAAATATGTCAATTTCTAAATATGTGGTCATTTCTCCCACGGGTTTTCCGTCTTTCCTGTACTCCTTCTTTCCCCTTTGTGTGTTTCTTCTTCCCTTGCTCTCAGGGAATGTCTGATGAGGAAAAATAAGTGCCGGTCCCCAAAAATGATTGCTGGTTGCCCCCACAGACTCTAATTAAGCACTGATGCAGACCTGCCAAGTTGTGAATTTTTTGCACCATGTGAGGGGTGTGTGGCCATAAAAGGGGTGGGGCTTAGTGCCAAGCACAGCCTGAGATACTTCTAAATCTACAGCCCCACCCCACGACAAGCCTCCACCCCTCCAACAATGCCTCCCCTTTTCCACCAGCCCCCGCCAAAAACTAAAATCAAAGCTTTTGAGGATGTCGCCGAAGTCCTGGGGAGGTTTCACTCCTTGTAATGGACATCCGCTAAGCTAAACCTCCAAACAATTAGCTTGAAACCTGTTCTCTGTGGGGGGTTCCAGCTATTTGTGTGCCCACCGTTTGATATCAGCTCCTCACCGGGTGATCACGTGAAAGGAGCCGATATCGTGTGACACACAGTGATACCGTGTGAGTTGGCAGGTTTACAGATGGTAAAGCTCACCAGCCCTCATCAGAGAGATCAGGAAATACCCCTTCACATACTGTAGCCACACTAAGCAGTTTGTGGGTTATCTCACCCACAGGCATCAAATACTCGAGTGGGATCAACCAACAAGCAGGGTGGAATTTACCAAATAGCAGGTCCTAGACCTATGGGAGTCTGTGAACTCACAGTGCAACTTCGGTACATTCCTTTGAGATGCCACTAAATGCCCTAATAGTAACACAAAGTAAAGATTTGGGCTTGCAAATGCATGGATTTATTCAAACGCTTGCAGGTAGAGGTGAGGTGCAATAAAGTATTGACACATGCAAAGCAGCTACCACACATGCCCCTTGTCTCCAAGAATATAAAGCTCTAGACTTCAGATTTACTTTTATTCTCAACTGCATGTTGTGAGAAATATCCTAACAGGAGTGTGACATTGTTCACATACGTACATGTGCCGAGCATGCACAGATGAGTTTCAAGTGCCTTGCTTTGCTGCCTGTAGATCTCGTACATCCCCTGTCCAGTTACCCACACAAGAATGGGTTATGTTTCAAATTAAAGGTGAATACAACAGTTGCGATATGTTTCAAGGGGACGGGTATGAGATAGGCCTGCACGTTCATAATTAAATGCCTGAAGTGCCTAAGACACCCCTGGTCAAGCTGTGCTATACAAGTAGGGCAGTTTGGTGCAGGCAACAAAAGTGCTAATGGTAGAAGAGTTGCTGGAAGTTTGCGCGCTTAGCAGTAACACCTAGAGCGAGAAAGCAAAAGACACACAAATGAAGGACGGAATGCAGAACAAATCATTCACCCCAGTCAAGAGATCTGGGTTAAATCCATCGTTCTTTTGCTCGCCATGCCACCCCAGTTTAGACCCAGCCATATACAAATCAGTCTTGACCTTGCTCCTATGGGAACAGTCCAGCCCGAACTGCCAAGCCAGGTCCCCCAGGACCTGAAACAAGCATCCTGGGACCAGTTTCGGGGTATCACACCTCATCAACCAGGCTAGCTTGAATCCAGTGGCACAGTGAGTCCGGGACCCACGTCTGGGATTAAACCCAGATCTGTGTCTGAGGGTGAGTGTTTGAAAAGTTTCAACACTCTGTCCATCATTTAATTTTGGGAAGATGCTATGTGCGCCCTAAGTGGCTAAGGTTATGCCCCGACGTGGGTCTCTTGCTCGCTGCGCCACTGGATTTAAGCTAGCCTGGCTGATGAGGGGTGATACCCCAAAACTGGTCCCAGGATGCTTGTTTCCAGTCCAGGAAGGACCTGGCCTGACAGTTCGGGCTGGACTGTTCCCCTGAGAAGCAGGGTCAAGACTGATTTGCATATGGCTGGGTCCAAACTGGGGTGACGTGGCGAACAAAATAACGATGGATTAAACCCAGATCTGTGACTGAGGGCTTGTGTTTGAAAGGTTCAATGCTCCATCCATCATTTAATTTTGTGATGTTGCTAGTAGTAACACTTGGCAAAGCTTTTGATATACAAATGGTAATGTGGACATGGTAGTGAGGAAACCTCACCTGAGGATAAGAGTGACAAGACTGATCAGGGATGACTTGGCAATGTCCCCGACAATGGAGTGTTGATGTAGCTTCCATTGGAAAACAAGGACATGGAATCTTAGTATTTTTTCAGACACAGGCTAGGCACGAAGATTTGAACAATTTTTGAGGGGTCCTTGTTTTCCAGAAATATGCAGATCGAGAATCACAATACTGCATGCCTAGGATTTTTTTCTTCCGATGTCCTGGCAGCATGCTTGAGGAGCAAGCAGATCTCTGATTAGAGATTGAGATTGTTTATTGGCAACAAGACCATGGTGGACATCATGAACAAGCTTTGGGATTAATGAGGAAGCTGTTATTGCAATCTTTATGGTGGAATTTAATGTTTAGGACAAAACACATCTCAGGACCAGACAACATCATACTTCATTACAAGTGGCCTCTTAATTCTTACAGACTCTTAATCTGAGTTAACAGCTTTATATGTAGTACGACATCCATGGTAACTCCGCAGACCTGGCGTCTTTCACCCAGCGACTCTAGGTGATGAAAGCAGGTGATGTTCTTGTGCAGAGAGAAATGAAAATTAACCTGGAGAATCAGGTCCAGAATTGCCATTTTGCCTCGTAAGTCCTCATTTGTAAGGGAACCCTCAAAGTCCTACTCGTAAAACCTGATAATGACGCCACCTGGAGTTACTGATGCCCCTGTATTGGTAACTCCTAGAGTGGATTATCTATCCAAACTGTAGGATAGTCAAAATGAGGCCCTTAAAGCTTTGTCTCATTGACTAAAGATGAAATGCTATGCTTTGGCTCCAGGTGCTGTGATAGACAAGCCTTCATTACTGGTAGACTGATGTAGAGTAGGAAAGAGGGATATTTCAGCTGGTTGAGGGATCCTATCTCTGGTGACACAGAGGCCACACGTGCAGGCATGCACTATGTTGAAAGAAAATCTAGAGTAGAAAAAGGATGAGGTAGTGGCATTCATTTACTTTGTCACAAAAATGTACTCACACAAATTTACCATTTGACTGCAACGGAGCGTTGCACAACATAAATAAATAACGCTAAAGAAGATAACAATGACTTGAGTAAAGAGGCAACCTTCTCATCCACCTCCTTTCCCCCACCCAACACAAAAAACAATATCCCGTCCCTCGTTCAAGCACGAAAACAGAAGAACAACTAGTATAGACAGCTTATCCCACCCTACCCCACCTTCGGCATAGCATCCTAGCAACAGCACATAACAGCGAATGTACCCTCTGAGGGAAGAAACATAGCAATTACAATGTAATTTATTTAAAGAAAAGCAGACTTCAAGCTTTGCCTGGATTGTAGAAAAGAAGAAAAGAAAACGTCAATGTTGAAGAAGACTAATGTACATGATTGATGAGAAGCTGGTGCTTACAACAGGATCTGGAAAATTTGCTGGATATCTTGCTAAGGAAAGTATATGTGGGTATTCCAGACATCTGTGGATCAATTTCCAGGAGGATACAGGAGCAGTGGTCCTCAAAATGGAGGCAAAGAAAGGATGAGAGAAAAGCTGTAACATTCTTAGTTGGAGACATCTTCTAACACAGAGGTGATAGGTAAGTCCACAGTGGTGGCTGGTGACATTTCAAAGTGGTGAGGCGTAAAAGTTGAGATTTATGTAGTGAGAAAACGAAATGAGCAATCCCAACTAACATAAGGAGGGTTTAGGGGTTTTCTCACCCTGGGGACATTTTGAAAAAAAGTGGTGGAAATGTTGCATTTTAAAGCAAATTTGAATCAAAAATTTCATGAAAAAGCTAAAAGGTTTATGAAGCAATATTTAAACACATGAAAAAAGATAACATAATGGGAATTATTGGGACACTATAAAAACCTCTGCCAGTTCCACATGCCTCATTAAAATTTAATTCACAGCCTCACAATTCAACATCTTCAATATTAATTATTTACAGGAAAATCAATGTTGTAACTCCCTTATCTTAAACACCTATAAAACTTTGGCAAAGCCACTAGTCCTGGTTGGATTTAGGTGTATGTTAGTTGTTGCGTAAAATTTCTGGATACTACAGAAAGCTCACAAAGGGACCAAAATACATGTTGGGTGACAAACTATGGGAATCAGAGAAAAGTAATTTATCTGTTTAAGCCATGCCCTTAATTACATAGGCCATGTCCCTTTTAGAGATCTCCACTTCCTTCATCTTACTTAAAGTCCTGCTTCAACCCTATTTCATCCCCAGTCCTCCACTCCCTCTTCCAACCCTCCACAGTAGCTCGCCAGCTCAAACTTTGTGTTGCGCTCCTCCTCTCTCCTGCGCTCTTGGACGCTTCTTCACTCTGCACTCACGCCCTGCTACACCTGCAACCACTTAGGACCTCCTCTCTCACCAAAGAAACAACCGCCCAAATATCTGCTTGTTGCGTCTGAATAGCAAAATCTCATTACTCAGATTCTGATTCTTTTCTAGTAATGCAAAGCTAGAGGAGAAACTGCGCCTGCTGGCCCTTCGACTGTCTGAGATCTGCTTTTACTAGGCTTTATTCTATCACTGACTGGCGCAGTCAAGGTGTGCACTAAGCACTTTGGAATTTGCAACACCTTGACAAGGAACTGACAGCCACAATAATTCAACGGACCCAATAAAACTGCACCCTCTGCACCCACCACCATCACTTTAAAAAGAAATGAAAACAGATCGATTGGACAGGTTAGGGGTTGAGCATACAGTATCCATTTTACTGATACAAACACACGTGTATGCGTACAGAACCACAACATGCACACAGAAATACAGGGACATACACAAGGGGTGCAGACTCACCAGCATACATACAGGTACCCACAGCCATTCAACGTCGCATATACATAGGAACCAGGGCAAGCACATAGGTGTGTACATACAACCGCAAACATGCATGCATGCATGCTTTCGGGTGTGCAAAGACAGGAAGAGACACATGCACCCTCATGTACATAAAACACACAGACGTACATACACCTTGACAAACACAGGCACTCTCCGGACACTTTAACAGACTGCTAATGTTTCCAGACAAAACCGCAAAGATGAGCTGCAGAATATTTAATGCTAGGAATTAATAAGGAGAACTTTGGGACACTTGACACAGACTTCTTACACTCAATAAGCCCATCCTCAGCTTAGAGGCCTTGCTTGACCCCCACTCTAAGTTATTAATCTAGTCTCTGCAATTAAAGCCTTTTTTTACCATATTGATTGGTGACTGTATTCTGTATAATTTCTGAATCACAGTTTGTTAATTGACATGCATCAGATCTGTGTATTGTTCACATGCTGAGAATGGGTTCTGATAAATCTCTCTGCACAGGCCCAGTATTAGCACCGTGAAAAACCACAGTAGGGGACATCACCGATCAAGTAGCTTTAAAAGCAAAGACACTACATTGTTTTCAATGTATTTATGTTTTTTATTATTTTGTGCCAACTACTTAAACGAGAGATGATTTTTGGTGCTTGGAGCTTCTTAATAACGGTGAAATCATACATTAAAATTTTTTAGAATGTAGCAGGTGATAAAGCAGAAATACCAGGTATACTGAGTCAAATCCTGAAACGCTTCAGGTTTTGAATAAATATACAAATGCACAAGTAACCTGACGATCTCTACCGTTCTCAAAATCGAATGTCCTTGTAACTTCAGCTCGTAAATCGCATTTGTTAAAAGATAAGCATTTTACGTATATTTTTCAGGACTTACCTGATTAAATGCCGCTGGTCTGGATGGATATCGATTGGCAAGAACTGGTGACGGTGTCTAAAGTGCAGCAGGCTTAGCTGCACATCCTCTGAGAGTCCGAGTGTGTGGGCCTAAGACGTGATGAACTCTCTAATGAAGCCAGGGCAGGGCTCATGTTATCGCAGCTTAAAAGGAACATAGGTGCCAACCTGTATTCTTTTGGGCCTGTGTTGCGTCGAACAAGATGAGAGAGGTGTGTCCACTGAGAAAGGGCTCGGGCTCAGCTTCATAAGTAACGGTTACGTTTCCAAAAGTGAAAGCAGCGCACGAGGAATGAAAAGAGAATCCAGCTGCACCCCTCCAACAGCCCGCCCCCTCTCGTGATGAGTTTAAATTGTTACCACCCATTACCTCGTTCTCCTTCTCAGCCTGCCCCGCCCCCTGTCATTGAAATAAATGGAGTTCTGTGAACTCCTCCCAGGGCCATTGTGTAAGCGCCCAAAATCCAACCTTATTCATGGCATTGAAAATCGGCACGCCCTCTGCCCTGATGTCACAGCTGTCGCTTGTGCCTGCAGGTCGAAGAATACCTCGCCCAGCAGGCACATGCACAGCAGGAGCAGGACATCTGCAAAGTTCATCACAGCTGCCCATGAAAAATAAGAAAGCAACAACTGCAAGCAGTAGTTTCTTTTCAGCTGCGTGGTGATGATTTTCTAAATTCTCTTTTTGCCTCTCCCCTCAGTGTGGTAGGGGCAGGGCGACGCCCATTTTGCCCATTAACACCAGCCGCCCCTGTAAGTCCAGTTAGGAAATGAACAGGTCAGGGTTCTCATGGATATTAATCGGGTCCTTCAGAAGATCTAAGACAATGGAGTCAAAAAGGGAAATCCCAGGACTGCACAGTGATGGTGTGGGATGGCAAATAACAAGATGCTGCATCTTAGGTTGGGCAAAATGGCTCATAGTTAACCCTGGGCAAAGCACTACGCTACGCTCGCGTAGTTTGCGAAGTTTGCGCTACTTCGCACAACGCGAATTGCACGTAGCACAGTGCAAACATGCGTAGCGTAGCGTAGTGCAGCGGTCATGTTTGCTTGCTCGCGGTCCTCAACGCCAAGTTGGCGACCGCGAGCAAGCAAAATGACATCCCGGCGAGACTTTTTCTGCGTTCGCGATCAGCAACATCAAGTTGCCGATCGCGAGCGTGGAAAATAAACCTCCGGCGAGATTCTCAATGCGGGAGGTCAGGTTTCTCATTGCGAGTGAGTCGCAGTATGCTCGCGACCGCTCGCGATGAGAAACTACCAGTCCGCGTTGAGAAGCTGCCGCTCGAGTAAAAATCTACTCGAGCGGCAGTAAAAGACAGCTCGCACTGTGCAAGATGCCGCTTTCAATGATTGCACAGTGCGGACAAGCATCCGGCACTGTGCAATCATTGCGAACAGTGCACTACGCAGTTCGCGTAGTGCTACGCGTAGCTCGCGTAGTGCGAACTGCACTTTGCGTAGCTTCGCGTAGCGCTACTTCGCGAACTACGCCCAGGCTTACTCATAGTGAAAAAGTTGGTCTGGCAGATTCGGGCACCCCTTATATATGCCCTATGAGGTGAAAAAGAGACTACTTAAACCTGAGGATGATGGATTTAGGAACACTTTTTTGCCATGAGATAGTAGGAAAATGAAAGGAAATGACTAGTAGGAGTGATCCAAAATGCCTACAGGCTTCAGGTGAGGCTCGGTACAGGATAGAATACAACAATGTGGAAGATAGCGGAGCTGTTAGCCTGAAGATATCGATGTCCTGTAGTCGAGCCAAGAAGGGGAGAGATGAGTCCAGTTGTTACCTAGGCTGAATGATTTGTAATGGAGACATGGATGGTCGAATCTCATATTAATAAATCTAAGAGAGAATAAACAGAAAATGAAATAACAGGTCCCTACATGAGGTATGGGCTTGAAGACTCAGGGCCAAAAAAGGTTTGCGGGTATTAACAGGACAGGTAATGGGTTAACAGGGAAATGGCAAACACAATAACGCAGCTATAAGATAAATACTGAATATTTTAAATACTGTCATAGTTCAGGGACGTTGGCATGCAGCATCCCTATATATACATAGATTAAAATGTATTTGATGAAAGTAAGTGAGGTGTAGTTTGTGTGTTGGGGTATATCTATGGCTTGATTACGAGTCCCATGCAAAGTCTGATGAGAATAAAACATGTTCTTCCTTATGCTTCCAGAAAAAGGATAGAAAATATAGAAATAGATTGTCGCTTCTTTACACTGATAGTTGTCTAAACATGTACATTCCAAAATGATCTTTCCTAATTCCCCATATTTACAGATACAGGTATCAAATAGAATTTGGATCTAGCAATAGTATATTATTTTTCCTCCATTGGGCGAGGGTCCGCAAGAAACAACGCGATCTCAGCGGAAGACTTAATGGAAGCTATAGTGATATGGGGGTTTGAGAGAGCTGTCTCCCGCATGGCCAGATCCTGCTTTCCTCAATCTTTACAGAACTAATAGCTTATGGGCAACTGGGACTGAAGCAATAAGCCTCTTGTACGCTGAAAAAACCAGTTGAGCAGGATGAAATTTTATGATTACTCAATAGGACCCTGGAATATTTCTCTGTTTATTTTTTTAATTTGTTTGGTGTTTTGTGAGTGTCACATGGTCATGTGGCTGCTTCAGAGGCTCTTCATTCAGGTCTGGTTCACGAAGCCTATATCAGCGAATAAGCATGCCTTACTCCTGAACGCTCAATACTAAAGCATTTTGGAGGCAGGTGTAGGACACACATATTCACAAATAGAGATTTATAATTGAGACCTTGGAGACTGAGGGAAAATCCAGGGGTAATACCCTGTTGTAGTAATTCCTGGTGGTGCCTGTTGCCCATGGATGTAGACGTTAGCATCAGGGCTGTGCAAAATAAGGGACTCATTCTAATTGCCCCGTTATTTGTTGCAGCAATACCAAACCTGGTGGGACTGATACCGTTGACTGCAGCATTTACTGGGTGTAATTTTACCACATCATTCTGAGTTATGTTCCTTAAAATGGGACATTACCATTCAACGCGTTTTCATTCATTTTGATGTGTCAAACGTGAAACATTGCTGCCCCCACTTTACAAATACTCCCAGATTTTAATATGTGAAAATTGTTGGGGAAAATCCTGCTATGTGTGGTAATTTTCGTACGTCATGGAATCATGACTATAATAAGGACATAAGGGTTTTTTTTATCTTCTGGTGTGCAGTTGGCCAACATATCAGGTCAGCTGAGGCTCTGGAAAGCCTCCCCCACCCTGGATGACTGCCTGCAAAGTTTAGAGCTACTTGGCAGGGACCCTGGTGCCTTCAGTGTACCCACAAGTGAGGCAGATGCACTGAAGGCAAAGATGAATGTGGAGCAGGTGCCATGTTTGTTTTGCCTGCTTGACTGTTTCTTGGGTTTATATTCCTGTTTCCGTCATTAAATACACCTCGCTAAGCATGTACTAAGTACATCAGCAGTATAAAAGTAATACTGTATCATTCTTAGCTTTCTACCTTAATGTGACCCAGAATCCTGTGAAACTCTCTTAAGTCCATCTGTGTCCCAGTGACTTTTGATCTGAAGATGACCCTGAAAATCAATAATAGGGTTGAAACGTCATTGATACCATAGACGACAGACTGGGTCGGGACTCGTTTGATGAGAACTATAGCTGTGTGTCTCCCCTGTGCAAATCCATCTTGAATTACAGTACTTAAGTCGTTTGTTGCTGTACATAAACACATATATTCCCTTTGACTTTATCCTCTCAGTGTGATCAGTTGGGACACTGAGCATAATGTAAATATTTTTTGCTTATTAAATATTTGCACGTGTCGATTGGTCTCGTGAGTAACACATATTGTCTTGAGTCTAAAGCATTTGCGAATGCAAATCTGAATGACACCATACTGAAGCACTGTTGGGTATATACTCCATGAAAAGAGAGACATAAACCTTAGACCTTGAAAATCATAGGTATCAAACAATAGCATGGATTCTCCGTGTATCTGAAATGTCTCTCCTTCGGTTCAAAGCACAAAAGCATTCATCATATTTGATTTGGTAATGCTTCTTTACAGGAATCTATTGATCATGGGCTGTCCAAGAGACATAAGAAGGAGGAAAGGCTGCAAAATTTAGAAAGTACAATCAGTGTAGAAGAGGAGTATATTGCCTGCAGTCCCTCTCTTACTTCAGTGTAATAAGAGTGCATAGTACTTAAAATACTCCGAGTTATAGGATTATTGTCTCGTCTATGCCCATCAGGCCCCCTCCCAGCAGTCGTTTGACTTTTGCTTTCTCTTTCCAGGGCAGCAGAATGGACGAACAGCGGTGTTCCCTTCCGCCCCCTTTGAAGGTTTGTACAACATATTGTGGGAGTTACAACAAGCCCGCTTACTCTTTCTCACCTGCAAGGCTTACAATACATTTTATGACCATCCTTCTAGTCACTGATCACTTCCCTCTCATTGCCTTGCCTCGTCTATTCGGTCAGCTTCACAACCACCCCCTCCCCACACTACCCCCCAAGACACACCCATTCCTTGTCTCAGCCTGGCACCAAAATGTTGACCCTTCCCACTCTGTCATTTCTTGGATGTCCTCCTTGTTTGTCACCCATCTTGAGCCCTACTGATTTACTCTCCTCGTTTGTATTTTCCCTCTTGTGTTGCGCCTTTAGTCATAACATGGCTCCCTGGGTATGTTTGCACCCACCATCAAACCACTTTTTTTGCTGTCAACGTCCATCATATCTCAATACCTCACCTGTTAACTCTTACATCCTTCTTAATGTTCCTGTGATTCTCTTTTATTGTGGCTGGGAATCCCCGCTCCAAGAACCTCCTTGTGTTTCTGATCATTTGATCTGTTTGCCCTAGCAAACATGCTAAGGTAGAGCAGCCTGTAGTGAACTTTTACGGATAAGTCTGGGCCTTAAAGACCCGGGAGGGCTTGATGAACACCCTACTTCCTATCACGTCAGATGAAACTTCTATTACTTACTCCTACCCAGTCCTGCAGAGCTTGACTGAAATATCCCTGGCTCTTCAGCTAGACCTGGGATGCTCTAGTCAGGGATTCCTGTTCTAGGTAAACATTTCTAATCCACACACCATGTGACTTTTCTTTTCCATGACCTTCCTTCCTGCCAAACCAGTGACATTCAATTGACACTGCACAGTAGATACCATTTCGTAGGGTGTGTTGGTCCTAAAGTATTTTAATAATTCATGCATTAATGTATTTACTATTCAAGTAGTATATATATTCGAGCATCACTCGAATGTAATAGCTCTGGACAATCAATGGTCTTCTATGTTTATGTCTTGATTAAAGCTTACACCCCTTCCAGAGTTCTTAGATATGGGGAAGCAGCTCTGGCAGTGATTCCTAGAGTGCGTCGGACGCGACTGTGGGGTAGCTCCTTTAGTCTCCGTGTGGCAAAGCTGTGGAACTCAATGCCACTCAACCTGAGACTCGAACCTTCTGAGGCAAGTTTCCGAAAAAACCTTAAGACTTGGCTCTTTAGGCAGAGTTAGTAGGAGCAAGGGCCTAACTGTTTCTGACTCTATTTCTGACCATGATATGAGGCTACTGCTTAGCGCGGGGACACTTCTTGGGAGAAATCAGGCGCTCTACAAATTCTAAATAAATAAATATGTTTACATGGAAAAGAAATGACTGTTTAAAGTGCTAGTGACTCAATCCGTATTCTGAAATGACTGACTGCCTTTCCTTGTTTTCACAGACGGAAGAAGACTATATTCCCTATCCCAGCGTCCACGAGGTAGGATATCTCATACTAATTGTTCTAGGCATGGTGGCTGCTTCCAAGTGTTGTGTGAATGAGGCTAATGAATGGGACCTCCTAAACATGAAAAAAAACGTGGACATTATTTGATTGTTGAAAAATACTACTTCTTTCTTCCGTAGATTTAGAAATTTTCTCTTGTAATGTTTTTAATTCAAAATCCCATGAAATATGTATTTGATTATTTAAGTCTGATACTACTTTACTGTAATATATTGTCATTGTTGGAAGACAGTATTAAAACTGATTATGCAAAAAGAGAGGAGGATGGCGAGATAGTGGTTGTGCAAAGGGGGTGCAACATGGTGCAAAGAGCCCATTAATACTATTGATTCCCAACTGGTTACAGCAGTGCTGCCGCATCTGAAGTAAAATACAAGCAAAATGTCCCTTTAAAAAAAGCCCAAACCAAGAGCAAAGCCCAAAACGGATTCTACTCCTGAATATCGAGGATATGAACATCATCGACAAAATATCGAATACCAAAATATTGAAAGTTAAGTACGTATAGAGGAAGTATAGATTTACTATTCCTAACTCCAAATCTGTGTACCTTAAAGATATATATATCGCCAAGGTACATATATGTGGCGTTAGGTATAGAAAATCTAAACTTACCTTCCAATATTTTGGATTCAATATTTTGTCCTCAATGTTCTTATACCTCGATGTTCTATCTTCGATATTCAGGGCGCACACCTCAAAAACACGAAAATATGAACAAGCTGCCAATCAAACTGTACAGCAACGTAAGCTAATCAGTTACTTTAAAATGTTACAAATGAAAATTCAAAGATAAAAAATGCATATGGCAGTATGTCCCAAAACGACGAGAATGAAGAAAGCTGATGTCCAACGTTCATTTACCACATTGCTAACAAACACCATGGTCCTGGGCCATCTACTGAGTGGAAAGGAGGCCTTTCATGACTGCTGGTGAACCCATTGCTTCTGTTATTTGTAAAGCCAATAGACCTCATCTTTTGGACCTATTGGCTTTGACAATGGTATTTAGCCATGCTGTGGACAGTGATTGATAGCAATAAGTTGGGTGCAGTGAGCCCCCTAATCCACTTGGTGCCACTACATCTGCTACTCTAATGACAGCTACCCCCTTGTTTGGGAAAGGAAACAATATTTGTTTTTCTTAAAACAAATTGGAAAATGTGGTGAATGGCTATTTTATACTGATGTGGATCACTGCCCAGATTCTCACAAAAGGAAGAGAGCCAAATTCAACAAAACTATGTACCTGAGTAAGTTGAGTTTTTGGAATGTACGGATTTATAAGACAGCATGATCTTTAAAGAATATAATTCAGAAGACAACACTAAGCTACTTGAGCAGAGGTAAGGGTGTTTACTACCTGAATCAGCCAACTACATTAACTGATTAAGAAACTGTACTTTCATGCTTCAGCTCACGTAGTTTACTACAATGATTAGAGCTGACCATAAACCAGTGCTTAATTTGAGCCGGTGGTTTCCGGTGCTCAGCACCGACACTCAGTTTGTCAACACCAGTGCTTGTGACAGTCTGCCACAAGGTGGCGCTGTCTGTTTAATTTAGAGATGACCACAACGATACCGTCGGGTCTAGCTATCGCTATATAAAACTCTAAAATAAATAAACAGTTAATTATTAATTCAATATACATTAAAAATGACTATAACCTGCCGCCCAAGCCAGTCTTATAGCTTTGGGGGCCTGAAATAGTCCGATTTGTCACACTTGTAGGAGTGTGATGGTTAGTAGTTGTGTTGTTACTATCATTGGCAGCATGGCAGGGGCAATGTGTGGTGCCAGCTGCAGTGACCTCCTGAGGAGAGCCCTGGCACTTATTTTTTTACAAATGAAGCACTGCCATAAACTATGCGGTAAGAGCAGACAGTACAAAAGCCTGTGTGTGATGTGAGGTTTATCTGAGATGAAGAGATGAGTGATAGATAGAGTTGAGATTGCTGAAGAAGCTGCAAGTGCTGTCAGCCTAGGGCTGTCATGTTCTCATTATCAATTATGGGCGAATGGAGAAACTTTGTGCGTTCAGAGACACTGTGCACACAGAGGAGTTTATTTGGGGGGTGGTGGGGGCAAGCGTTGGCAAGCACTTTTTTGGAGTTTTATTCCATAATGGCAAAGTCTAAATCAGGCCCCTATTCTCTTTAAAAGGTTTCAGTGTGACCGTGCATTGCGATCATCATGTGTGAGTGCTGGGCAGGACTGTGTCTTAGTTGAACCTTTCTTCCACCTCCTGGATTTAGCCTTAACTAATTGCTGTCTCTACCATTAGAGAGTCAAGCGTTTAAAGGGAGTAACTAGATTAAATAGTTTTGTAGGGTCAGTGACACCTTTGCAAATATGGTAGTATACACCATGGTTGTTTTCCAGTAACCACCTACTGTCCCAGGATCCTTAGAAGGGGCTTCACAATCTCCTTCTGCTTTTATTCCCCATTTCTGCGAAAAACGTGCTCACTTACAAAAAGGCTCAGTACACATAGTCAGAGCTGGAACACCATGCAGGAACAGCCAACAAGGTGGGCAACTCTCTGGGGTGAGCGGACAGGACTTAATACTAGATGTGATCTAATGGGTTGATTTTAGCCATGCAACTATGAAAATTGATGTATGATCCTGACTTTACCAAAATATGCTAATAATAATCACTGACCGGGGCTCCTAACATGGTGCATTTCATAAAGAGAACAGTTCTTGAGCCTTGCCATTAGAAACTCTCCCACCACAATTTGGTGTAGGGGGCAAGTTGGGAACTGTGGAACCAGGAGGTGTGGGGTTTAATTGTGACCACAGTGTGCATTCTTGGACAGTCACCATAGACTATATTAATCTCTCTCAATGTTTTACAAAGATTGGAAGCACTTGGAATCAGGGTAAATGCTAGTAGCTTCAATGCATTCGGCAGAGCTTCTGCCAGTGGAAGATATGCAGAAAACAGAGAGACCTCTGTCTAACTGATGGGGATTTGTATATGGAGGGCTGTATTCTGCCAGGGCAGTGGAGTAAATCCCTCTGCCAGTGCTTAATTTGAGCCGGTGGTTCCCCGTGTTCAGCACCAGCACTTAATTGTCAACACCGACACTTATGACAGTCTGCCACATGGTGGCATTGTTTGTCTAAATTACAGGTGAACACAACAAAAGTTGTTTATTAATTCAATATACATTAATATTGACTAATACTTGTCGCTCAAGCCATTCTTATAGCTTTGGGGCCTCAAATAGTCTGTAACACTTGTAGGGTGTGATGTTTAGTAGTTGGGTTGGTTCTGCCATTGGCGGCGCAGGCAGGTGCAATTGGTGAAGTGGCCTCTTGGCGAGGGCTCTGCCACTTAATGTTTTACAAATTAAGCACGGTGGCCTCCGCTAACGGTGTGGAACGGAGTACAGCCCACCATGCACTAAATAAGGATCTTACACTCCTGGGGCTACCTGCCCCTCAACTAAATCTGGCTAATTTAAAGGCTTCAGGGTGGCCTCCTGCTGGTTCGAGGGCTCAGTCCTACATGTTCAGGACCTTTTCACTGCAGGTGTTCACATTCCTTCTCATAAACACCTTTGATGGTAAATGTGTTCCCTAAAGCAGCCTGTGCAGGACAACTCCTGTGTACCGCTTATTTCTCCCAATATCTGTTTATTAAGCTCTCTATATGCCAGATGGCTCCAGGCTGCTGAGACTTGGAAACAGGCCAGAGGAGATGAGTCACAAATACTGCCGACTGAAAGCCACAGAGCTCTCTATCTTGCCATGTTCATTCATCAAGTTGTTGCAAAGTTTTGAGATCAGGCATCAAAGGCGTGACCACTAGCACGTTCTCTCTTGATCCTGGGTAAAGAGATGTAAATAAAGTGTAGAGTATAGGAAATGACCAGGAGAGAGAGTTGCAGGAGGCTTTAAAGCCCCAGTTTCTCCAGTCCATTGAAGATTTTGTAGCTTGGAGAGAGGTTTGTGAATGGTACTCATTGCTCGATAGCCAACCTGTGAAGCTTGAGGCACGTGACTGAGACATGATCACATTTTCACAAGTTTTTGATGAGACTGAGAGTGAAGTTTTGAACCCACTGAAGAGATTCCAGGGCAAAAATTTGTTAGGCCCAAATCAAGGATGCGACTGTACCCAATTACTGAATGAATAACCGAGGTGACTGAGGAGACATGCTGGCCCGATTCACCACAGTCAGTATATCAACCAATGCTGGCCCGAATGATCCGCTCTGCAGAGCTCTTCTTCACAGTGTCAGTGCTGGGCCGTCCCGTCCAGCAGCTCAAGGCTTGTTTTAGAAACTCCAGATGGGCCTATAGGAGCAGATAGGGCCTATAGGAGCAGATTAACCTGTCTTTTCAGAGGGCCTCACGCGTCCCTCTGTCTGCAGTATCCCATGCCGAGTAAAAAGCAGAACATTTGGTGTCCCGCATCAGTTAGGTTGAGGACACGGAACAGATACCCCAGATATGGGACCTTCCTGTCAAAATCAGGAGACCCTTTCTCGCCTTTGACATCACATGGTTCACATCACATGGTTGACCGCTCGCCCCACCCTTAGCCCTTCAACAGCCTCCTATTTAAAGCTGAAGGGCTCAGGGAAAGAGTAATGGGTGCAAACCAGAGGGCATGGGCAGGCCTGGTGCTGTTTTATGACTTTCCTCTGAGATAAGGCTGGCATGTACTGTGGCAGAACTGCCAAAGGGCAAGTCAGGGTAGCAGCTGCTACCACTACACATGGCCACCCCTATTTGACATCCTTGTGCTTAAAAGGTTAGCAGCCAAAAAGTCAAGTCCTACAGGCCTTCAAAAATATTCAAACGTGCACTATAAGCAGAGTCTGTCTCACGCATGCCCAAATAATGAGCGCAGTTTACGTGGAGACAAAAATGCTTGCAGGATTGTTTTTTCAGTGAGAGTTGAAACATTTGGAAGTCTCTAGCCTGAAAGTACAGGAGGTAAGCAGGGCTGGCACAACCTCCATTTGCTTTTGAGAATTTACTGCTTTTTTACTCCCTTTAGAGCAGCGCTTACGTGACAGTGCTAAGCATTGTGGCCAGACCTATCAACGCATTTTGCATTTGGAAAAAGGGACATGCTTTGTTCTGATTGGCTGCAGTGGCACGCAGTGTCTGGTGCGTCATCGAACCTGGAGTGTATTCCTCTAGGCTTCCTAGGGTGGCCACTGCAGAGAACTGGAAAGAAATCAGTTCAACGGCCGTGACTCGCTGGGGGCCATCTATTGTGAATATTGATCTAAGCAGAATCACTACCAAGATGGAGTTTGCAAAAAATGGATTGTGGATCAAATCCCTCATTTGTAGACTCGAGAGTTTGCGATTCTGAGTTCAATTTACCTGTTGCAGGAGGAAGTACCAGAGCCAGCCGGCCCTTGTTAGCCTCTTTACAGCCTTGGATGGAGGGACTGAGTGAATGATTGAATGGTTTATTTAAATAGCACCACGCTCCACTATACGTTCTAGCTGTATTCCTTTGTCATATGGTAATGGTTCACGTTCATCAAACAAAAGCCAGTCGTAGAAATGTATATACAAACTCAAGCTGAGGCAGTCTGCATATAGACAATAATATGAATGAAGAGGAATTAGGCTGAGCCTGCATCTTAAGAGAGAGGGGACAAAAGGCATTTGTGAAAGATTTGTTCAGCTGCAATAATGGAGCCAATAACTGCTCTGGCAACACAAAGCTTACAGACCACGCAAGCACAGATGTTCCCTAACAGTGTATGCTTTTTTTCTGAAACACTTCCTGCATAGCCAACATATCTCCACCAAACTTCAGTCCTTGGGCAGTACGGCTCTAAATGCAGCTGTCAGCTGGCCCCTGGTTACATGCAGCTTTCAGACCACCGGGCCCTCGTCCTGCAGCAGAGCGGACACCCCTTTTGCATTACCTGGCTTAGTCTTTATACCCCAGTGATAATACGGATCTTAACACAAGATTCACTTATTGTATGCGGTTAAACATAAGCGCTTGTGAGCAGTGTTAGTGCAGTAATTTCGCTCAATGCTAATGTTGCTCTTTAGTTGCTTTTATCACTAGTCTGAGGTTTCTAGGATGTGTTCCCCGTCCTTCTCCCCCTCACCTTGAATATCCAATATCATAATTATCATCATCAGCTTATTAAATATTAAATCCCATGAGGGCTTCATTTGCTTAGGACTGTGAGGCAAAACTCAAATGAATCAGAACAGGTAAGTTTTTAACATTTGTTGAAAGGCCAAACAAAGGCAATAGTAACTCAATGGTTTGTGGCAGGTGTAGCTGTAGGTCACATGCTGTGCGCATTCCTGCCATCTAGTGTTAGTCTTGGAGTACTACAAGTTGATTTTCTTCGAAGAAGGAGTTTTGGTTTTGATGCGACTTCTGGTACCTTGCCTGAAACCCACAATGCACCAGGACACAGACGCCAGCTTAGGTTTGTTTCTACCATTTGGGTTCAGAGGTGCTTCAATTGCTCCATTACAGTTGCCCACCGAAGAAAGCTTTTGACTCAGGAAAAGTGGAATAACAAGAACTTCCTTCCACGGCATCCGGCAGTACTTAAAGAACACTGACTGCTTTGTGATCCTGCGATTCAAACAACCAGGACCAGGTTGAATAAGAATGACTCATTGCGGGGAAGTGAATGGCAAATACTCAATTTTTAGGTTTGCCTCTCTTGTAATAGGATGCTTTTGTGGTCAGATCAATATTGAGTCTGTAACCTCTCCCTACTTAGTGACCACAACACATCCGTCTGTTCATCATGTAATGCCTTTCTAGCCAAGAAAGCTATTTGGTACGACAGGACAGGAAGTGGCACACTGGGCAAGGATGCAGCGCTAGGACTCTCTGAGTCCCTGTCTGACGCAGTGGTCGAGGACCTCACGGGCTTTGAGTCCAATGACGATGTGGGAAACCGCTCCGACACTCGAGAGATCCGACGGGGGCAAAAACCCTAACAATATATATATCCATTGAAATCTCCAACTCCAGAAAGGCAGAATCTTCAGGATGCCCAATGAAACCCAAACCCAGCACCATGCCTTGGGTTTCAGGGCTCGACACCTAAGACCATTCGTATTACCCCTGGCCTCAAAAAGACACAATAACTGCCCACAACTCTTAAGTGAGGACCGTTTTTGAAAATTATTGTTTATTTGCTAAAATATGGAATCTTCTGCCACTTGATCTTAGGATGCAGCCCTCAGAAGTGCTGTTCCGTATGAATTTGAAAACCTGGCTTTTCAGGCAATTCCTGACCACTTAATCTTGGCGTGTGGTTGCGCTTCTCCGTTGACGGTCTGGAGGAAATCTTAGCAAGGGGACACTCCGTTTGGAGTAACCAGGCACTTTACAAATGTCTAATGTAATCTAATCTTTGCTAACTACTTTTACTGAGAATTTTTGCTCAAATCAGGATTACGATTAGTGCATAAATTTCACACGTTCACACTTTTTCGACGCACATATTTTGGCAGGGTAAACCGAGTAAAAGTTGTGGGAGAAAATATCACAAAATTCTGAGTTCTGCAGCCTGAAAAGGTGGAAAAAAAGCATGCAGCTTTACCCGCCACCCCCACTCAAGAGACAAGGTATGGAAATTGGAATGGAAAGGTCATATTCCAACTGCTAAATATCACATTCTCCTGTGACTGTATTTACCACGCCCGGTATTACCTTCCTAACAAATGAGCCACACAGAATGAGGCACACTATGTTGAGCAGTGGCGGCTCGCATAGGGCATGCTGTGGGGCGGTGAGGCGGGGTGGGGGGGTAGTAAACTCGGACATAAGACGGAACGGAGGAAAGTAATTATTACGTTCCTCCGTTCCGTCATATGTCCGAGTTTACTACCCCCCCCACCCTGCCCCTCCCCCGCCCCACCACCCCACAGCACGCCCTACGCGAGCCCCCACTGATGTTGAGCCCTAGATGAAAGGGTTGTATGACAGAATGTTGAAGACAAAAATATTATGGGACCAAAATAAAAATGGCCTAAATATCGAGGACTAAATGTTGAGGCAGTAAGTGCATATAGGTAAGTATAGATTTACTATTCTGAACTCCATATCTACGCCCATGGCCGGCGTTAGTGCTAGTAGAGCCTAGTCTGACAATCTATGTTGGCACTCCCATCTTTGTTGCCCCTCATCCCGCCACAGCTCCTATCACATGCATTTCATTTGTTTTATAGCGCTACTGATGCCAGCATAGGGTGTCAGAGCACTTTACAACACACACACATTATATAGAGCCAATTAATCATACATCGGTAAATTAGTCCATAGGAAATGCTACATAAGACAATGAATACTACAAGGTGTATGAGTTGCAGATACTAGTAGGCAGTATATTTTAAGAGCTTTTGGTCCGGAGAAGCACAAATTCAGGATTTAAAACATACCACAGTGATTGACTTTACCCTCTTTAACAACATTAGGGTAATGTAAGACTGGGGGGGACTTTCTAACTTAAACCATGTGGCTTGCATGCAGCTCTTTGATGACCGTTCATAGCTGAATGTGCTATATTAGAATTAGAGCTGGTATTTATGAACTGGTAAATGATCTCTGTGACAAAAGCAGTAACCTACTGAGCTAGCCACATAAAACACAGTGCGGTGATTTGCGTTATACACGTTCTTTGCAGCAGGCATATTAACCCTTGTGCTACTTTATCATGAGTGGAAACTGCCTCCAGACAAATTTCATTCTCTCTTCAGCAGGAACATTAGTCGTTAGTTATCTTAACGTTTTTATTGCTATCTCGAAAACTGCAGGCCGCATAAGGAACTCTGCAGCAGATGCTTTACGGGACATAGATGTGGAGTTAAGTATAGTAAACCTATGCTTACCAATATAGACTTACTTTGATGATATTTTGATCTCTATATATTTTGCCGCAATATTTTGGCTTCACGATAATCTGAAGTGGATAGTCTGGTGAAATACCATCAAGAAATTTCAGCCTACATGTGACTCCTGGTGGAAGTACAAGCTTACAAACTAGTCGACCCGTTGAGTTCTGGTCATTTATGGCACTCTCTGAGACCACCTTCAGAAATGCAGAGATGTGTATAATGTCAGTGCTCTGTCAGGACCCTGGGGATGACTGGGACAAAAGATAGACCCAGGCACCAAAATAAAAGTGGCCCCCATTAGCGAACCAGATATCTAAAAAAGTGGCACACATTTGCAAATCAGGCCAGGTTTGAACTTGTAAAGACACAGTGTATGGGTACTATGCAAGGTATTGAAGACTGCATGCATTTGTGTTTGCGGCAGGCAATATTTGTGGTTTGCCCTGGATCGGAGTCTGGCTGCCTGGCAACCACCTGTTCAGCAGTAGTAGTTCTTCCACCAGTGGCCGGCACCAGTATGGGGTGGAGTCCAGGCCCAGTTTGTAAACGAAGCTGGCATCTCAGGAGCACAGAGAGCATACAGATCAGTAAGTACAAGCCACCGAAGAATTAATATTTTTTTCTTATCCTGAAAAGTATTTTATAAAAAAAACACTAACAATACTGTTCCAAGCGACCTTTAACATAAACTAAACCCTTTCCACCTCAGATTCTACCTAGGACTATCCAGCCCTTCTCGACCTGTAATGCCCACACTCTGTCCTCAAAGTTCTGACACCTCACATCTTCTGACCCCCCTACTACCTGCTGTTTGTTCTCCATATATTCCTGGGTCCCTAGAGAAATGGCAGCAGTGCAACCATTTTAGTGTTCCATAGCGGTATACTAAAGACAGTTCAATAAATAAATAATACAAGGTGCCTCTACGCATACTCACAGGGTATCCGCTTAAGATGGCCAGAGTTCTACTAAGTCCACTGATGTTCTTGTTGGCATCTTCTAGGAGGTCTGATGCTTTGTACAATCAAATAAGTGCAGTGAATCCTGCCGCCATGCTTCCGAAGGCTGGGGTTTGCCAAATACCAAGACCGTCCAGCCTTGATTGAACCTCACGCCTCTTTCTGTCACCACCGTGCACTTTCTGTCTCTTTCTCTCACTCTGATGGCTTCTCTTTCATCCCTGCTTTCTCCCTTTGTCGCTGTTTCCCTATCTTTCTCTTCTTCCTTCTAGCTCCCTTTTCTGCCTTCATCTCTTTTGCTCCAGGTCAAGGTCTGATGATGAAAAATAAATGTGTCTTCCCAAAAATGAGTGGCAGCGCACACCACTTGCGACCACTGGCACAAATTGAGCAGGGGCAGATCTCAAAAAATGTCAAGCTTTGCCAAATTGATGCTATCACGGCTCACCTTAGGTCACCCACGATGTCTAAACCATATAATGAACAGCGACTATGCTTTCTCTAAATGTTTTCCGTCATTGGCCATTTTGTCTCCAAGCGGAACCGATTTACAAGTAGCTGAAAGGGGTCATTGCCGAATGAGAAGTGGTCCTATGTGTAAACCCTTGATCTAATTTGAGTTTTCCCTCCTTCCACCGCCACCATTTGTCAGCAAATGGCGCTGAAGCACAGTGAGGGAAGTTGGAAAGGTCTACGCCTTGCACCCTGCCAAAGAAGTCCCTCTCTGGGCTACAAAAGTCCCAACAATAATGACATAGGATCTATCGATCTGCTCAAGTTCAATGCTAAGCACCCATAGAAGGCGCAGACTGATGCAGCCATCTTTCTACAGCCTGTCCAGCCCTGGCCCCATATAAGATGGCAGAGGTGCTTGATTGTTGGCACGATACGGGGCCTGGGATATAGTAGGACCGTCTCTGCTGTTGCTCCTGGTCATAGAAGAAGGACATGTTTGGTTCCATGGCTGTCCGTGGATGGAGCTAGTAGGATGGCTTCCACTTCTCGTTGTTGGATGAGGAGAGTAGGGTTGCCACCACTGTTGTTTGATGTATATTAGAGAGAAAGGTGGCTCCCATTACTCTCGCCTCTACAGGTGAAGATTAAGGATACGGTCACTCCCAATGTTCCTCCTGGATGGGGATAATAGGGAGGCTTCCACTACTCGCACCTATAAAGGGAAAGATTAAGAACATAGTGACTCACTTTTCTTCCCAACGTGGAGATAGTAGTGCGCTTCTCACTACTCATCGCTGGATTGGGAGAGTGCAGTGGCCATCACTGTTCTCTAATGGATCTGAGAGTGTGGGGTGGCTGCCATGGCTCTCTGGTAGATGGGAGAATAGGGAGGCTTCCAATACTCCCGCCTCTATGGGGGACGAATAAGGATGAGATGGCTCCCACTGTTCTTCCTTGTTTGGGGATAGTAATGAGGCATCCACTACTCTCACCTGTAAAGGGAAGATTAAAGATATGGTGATTCTCACTTTTCTTCTCTGGGTGGTGATATGGTGGCAAACACCAATTTCCCTTGGATGGCATGTAGGGTGGGCTACCCTGTCTTCCCTCGGATGGGAGTTTAGATGTCTTCCCCCACTCTCTGGTAGATGGGAGAGTAGGTGGCTTCCACTATCTGTAATCAAACTAGCCACTCCTTGGGGTAACATTCGACCAGTAGGCTGGATATTGCCAAACTGGAGTCTAAACATTGCAAGAGGAAAAAAACAGAAGGCAAGCCTTCTCTGTTTATGCTTCCAGGCTCTGGAACAGCATCTAATTGACATCAGATCAGCGCTGACTATGCTACAGTTCACAATAATGTTGAAGACACACCTCTTCAAGGAGCACTAATTAACTACTCCTCTCAATCATTGCTTAATATGTTAAGAGGTAAGTGCCAGGGTCCTTCTCAGGAGGCCACTGCAGCCTCACTACACATTGCCCTGCCAGCATTGCCGATGACAGTACCAACACAACTGCTACAGTGTGACAATTCAGATTATTCCAGGCCACCCACAGTTATAAGAATGGTGTGGGTGGCAGGTATTATTCATTTTGAATGAATATTGGGTTATTAAACACGGTTGATCTGCTCAGTTCAATATTAGACAGGCAGTGCCACCATGTGGTGGACTGTCATTATTGCCGATGCTGAGAATTAAGTGCTGGTGCTGAGCGCCGCAATGACCTGCTCAAATTAAGCACTGCTCCTTTTCTGAGTCATATCCCCCCTTCAGCACTCCATGGGTATCAAGTAGGTTCCTGTTCTATGTATATAATAATTTTTACCTGTGTGTGCTGAGATTAAGTATTAATTGGCTTCTGTTAATCTGTTCTGCGTGGGGCAGGCGCCATGGAATGGCTCTCATTACTGTCCTCAGAAGGTGGAGGAATAGGGTACTTTTAACTACTCTCCTGGAGTGGCAAAATAAGATAAGAAGACTGCCAGTACTGTGTCCCTTGGACAAGAGAGAGTGGTTCCACACACTCCTCCCTATCTGAGTCCCAACGCAACGCCTTAAAGTAAAACGAGCATCCAGGGACCACATGAGCAGACTACAGGGGCATCATGTGAAGCCATGAACGACTTACACCTAGCTGAGTTTCTAGGCGCTAATTCTCAAGCTCCCAGAGGGCACTGAAGTCAGAGAGAGCACTATGTCATTTATTTTTAATGTTACATACAGCTGTGATGCCATTGGGTGGTAAAAGTTCTTCACAAAAAACAAATAGAATTATAAATTAATGTTCTCGGTAATGAAAAGCGTTATTAACCACAGAGCACCCGCCACCTGTCACGTCAGATTGCAAAGTCCTTCCTGTGTGCAGCAGCCGGGACTGGGACACGTGCCTGCATCGTGAGGGTTAGGTGGCATAAGTATTTATAAACACACCGTCTATTCAAGGCTTAAAAGGAGGGCTCATTTGGATAAAATACCTGGAAACTATGGATTTGTAGTAGGCCTTGTGTAATTCGATCATGATAAGCCAGGGCTAATTCGTGTTCTGTTATCCCCGGGCGAGTGTTGGTGCCTTGCCAACCGGGCATGGAGTGAAGGAATGACTGGCATTCTCCTATATGCCGAGGGCTGATTCTACAAAGTGCCCCTCCCTTTCCCAAGGGACCTTGCGCAGCAGTGCGGGTTTTGTCTCCATCCTTCACTTTCAGAAGATACAGCCACTACACCCCACTGTAGGGACGACACAGCTCTCAGAGGAAGCAAGCACTGCACTTCTCACCTGTAAGCAGTGGTCGAAGTGGGGAAAAAATAGTAGGGGCACTGTGGGCGGAGAATCAGAGAGCAGGAATACCCCCAGGATTGGATCAGTGGGTGGAGTCAGAGGTGTGGCCAAAATGCGCAAAAACATCCCAATTTTTTGTATTTGTTTGGCATTTCACTGCCCAGTTACAGCTTATTATGTTATGTAATTCAACCAATAGATAGACATGATTATTTAAGGTTTAATATCAGTTATTGACATTAAAATACATTCATAAAGTGGGATATGCTTCCAATCACAGAATGTCCCAAATACGCTTGAAAGTGGAATCACAAGTCATTTGTCTCCGAGCCATGGAGTTTCTGTCATCAGCACTTCTCTTCCCTTTTTCCACAAGAACAGTTCAAACATGAATGGCAAAATATCCTAGTTTGCCAATGTTTTCTATATAATTATGGCTCTGCCATATTTGTCACATAATACATCTGCTCCATAATCTGACAATTTTAACTAATAAATTGTTTGTAGCTCAAACGGATCAATAGTTACTAAAAAATGTGACTTGTGTTGCTGCAAAGTGGACAGCCCTTTGCAAAGGATGACTGATCACCTTTCTCACTTCTGCATTTGTATGTTACACTGGTACTAATAAGGCAAAATATTTCCAGAGACTAGTAGCATGTGTAAAAATGTCAAAATAATAAAGTATCAGAAAATATACTGTATTACGGTAATGCTTTTTTTTTTGCTGCATAATTTAGTGAACACTTCAGCATAATTTTGTCCTCCTTTGCTGCATAATTCTAGTGGCCCCAAAGCAGGCAGCACATGTTAAAAATGCTTATGCATGAAGCGGAGAGACTGTGAAGTTTGCAAACTTAGGGGTATATTCACAAGAATGCGTGATAACTACCGCAAGAGTAGCGTAACGCAACTTTCAATAACGCAGCCTATCACGGGAAAATAAACCTGTGTCAACGTGGAATTCACAACAAGGCAGTAGCATGCGCTAGTCACCAGACAATGTGTCAAATGCCAGCGTGTAAATCAACAACACGCCCAAAAAATGCAAACGCGAGAAATCATGCGATGAGGCCAATCGCGGTACAAAAAGCTGCGGAAAGCAGCCTCAGGCCTGCAACTCCCACGCATCTGGCGGGCAATTGCACCATAAAAACCACAGGCACAACACACCAGAAACAAGCCAAAGCACGTAGCAACATCCATGCACCCTGACCCAGCGCAGAGGGCAACGCGAACACCACAACCCCCACAGACCAGCAGCAAGGAACAAGTGGGTCGGGGAAGGCCAAGGAGAAAATGGAGAGGAAGACGGGGTGCAGACCGCAGGAAAACAAGACCAAGGCCACGGAGGCGACAGAATACTACCAGCAAATGACCCACAAGCAGACCGCCTGGAATGCAGTCGCAGAGCCCAGGAGGCCAATCCAGGAGGCCAAGAGGCGCCGGCAGGACCTGACAACCCAAACCAGGTACAAACCCGCTGCCAACAGGAAGGCAGCAACGGCGACAGGAGGTGGCAGTCCAGCGCCACAGGAAGAGCAGGAGGAAACCCAGGCCACAGTCATCAGTGGGGAGAGGGTGCAAGGAGTAGGGAGTACGGACACAGCCCGACAGGACCTGACACAACAACAACAGGGTGAGGATCCAACAGGGACTGGGGGGACGGTGGGTGATGGGCACAATGCCACACATGCACAATGAGGTGTAACATACTGCACACCCACAATTACCCAGGGACATGTCCCCCATCCCCGTGGCACACTGCAGCACACACACATAGCAATCACAGCACATACCATGACAATGTGGCACAAAGTGCAACACCCACACTGCAGAACAGGGGACACAACTGGGTCCAACCAGGCACAGTAACAGAACAATCACATCGGACAGAGCAGGGAACTGTGAGATGCACATCTACCCCTACAACCCCACATCAGCCATGTAGGCCAAATGGACACTGTCCCAACTCAAATAGCCACCACCGCCCAAACACTCACAATGCACATCGTCACACAGTCTGCATGTCGACAAGAACAAGGCGCCAACACAATGCCAACATGCACCTCCCCTTCACAATGCAGAGGGACAAACAACACCTCCAGCAGGTCAGAACAGACAACCCATCAGTGATGCCCGAGACGAACACCACAGCCCAGACACCGACGCCCTACAACAGCCCATGGACATCCCACACAACCCACCACCAGGACCAGGGCAGACAAGCCACTCAGAAGAGAACCCAGCCCCTGCTACAGACCACACAGCATGAAGCACCCGCAATCACGGCTGGCTCACAACACTTCACCCACCCATACATGGCATCCCAATGCCAGGTGGCAGAACGCCAAAAGGAGGTGGCCGAACAGGTGAGGGTGTTGCCCAACCCATGGAATGCGAACTAGAACACATACGTGGGTGTCCAATACGCTTCATGGACCCCCCACACCCCACAAAGGAGACCCAGACCTCCACAGAGACACATGCACATATCATGTTGAACTGGCCACGGGCACGTGCGCCCGGCCCCTTTATTGGCAGGGCCACATGATGGGTGGCTCCATGGCATCTGTTGCCCTAGGGATGTGGCCCTGGGCTGTGCTCCCTTTTGTGGTGCTGGCTGCCGTCCGACTTTACACCAGGCCAGAGCAGGTGTAGATTTCCTGGTGCTAACGAGCCTTATCGCCTGTTTTGTGTTTTTATCGCGGATGTGGCTGGTCGTTGTGAATGTTGAGGTGTGCTGTTGTCTCGGCATTTGTCACGGGAACGCCTACTATGCATCTCATTAGCGATATTTGCGAGGGTCCTCTGTGGCGATGTTTTTTGCGGCTGCTATCACGGGTAAACTGGTGCTGTGGGCTGTTAACACCAGCTTGTGAATGGGGGGGTAAATTTATCATGACTTTGGCTGCGATAAAGTGCCGTTAATTCGGCGATAGCTCCTTGTGAATATGCCCCTTAGTTTGGTGTGCGTGCAAATCCCGCATTGCCGATCCTTGGTGAGTTGCAGCTACTACTGCTGAAACAAGGCCAATTCAGGTACCAATGGGTAAGGTGGACTGGCCTCAACGGCAGGTCTGGCTTTAGAGCTGGTGCCACCCTGTGCAACAATGTTTATTGGTGCCTCCCAATGACCACTTCCGACACGAATTCCCTCACTACCACCCTTTAACATTGCCCCTCAAGTCTCCATAACCACACTCTCTCTCAGATGCTCTTAGTTTGATTTACAGCACCACTTATACCAGTGTAGGGTGTCAGAGCACTTTGCATCACACACATTACACAGAGATAATCAATTATACGCGTGTAAATCACTGTATAGGAATTGTTACATAAGACCAAGGACTACAAGGTGTAGGAGTCACATGACAACCATACTAGTAGGCAGTATAGTTTAATAGTGATTGGTCTGGAGAAACACAAACTCAGAATTTAAAACGTAATACCATGGTTGGGGGTTCACTTTAATAATCAGAATTGATTTCTATCCAAATGAACACTTCTTGCAACATTAGACTAATCAAAGACTGGGGGAAAAAAACATAACGCTCTAATTTATACCTTGCTGTTTGCATGCAGCTCTTAGATGACAGTTAATAGTTCACTGTTCTATGTTAGGATTTTTACTTATAAACTGCAAATAACAAAAGGATCTCTCTGAGAAAAGCAGTAACCCACTGACCTAGTTACATTATGTGCACTTTGTGACCTTCATGGTACATGTTCTCTGCAGCTGGCACATTAACCCTCTGCGCTACATTTCCATGAGACAAAGCTTCCTCTAGGAAGAACATTAATCACCGGAGGTATCATGACATTTTTTTTGTTGCCGAAAATTGCTGGAGGCCAGGAAGGAGGCAGCAAGCCCTTTTAAAACCATATTATACTTGCACACACGACGCTCCCCCCCAAAGTCAGCACCCGTTGCGGTCACACCGGTCTCACCGCCCTAGGTTCCTGTGACCTCAGTGGTAGAGTCACTGTTGCTCTAGGGTGTTCTGCTACATAGGTCTGCCCCCAAGACTGGAGGTGAACTTCAGTTTGGATTGTGGTGGACAGGCCTTCAAGGTTAACCCACACTTGCCACCACTAGGGTCCACCTGCTGGTGCTAAGACACCAGGGCTTCTAAGGTCTTGCGGGGCCTTCTAAGGTCTAGCATGGGAATGTGCTCCTTCAGGAGAGTGGTCTGGGGGACTGGTCATGAAGCCTGAACCTGGTTCCCCAGTTCCAAATTCAGCATGTCTGGCCATAGTGCCATATCCTCTCCCCCACTGAACACCATACTGCTCCACTGAGAGAAACTCGCACTGCCTTCAGCTACAACCTAATTGTGACCGCAATAAACACATGGATGTGACTCAATTCAAATTATGCACTAGATAAGAGTAATTGCTGCCTAAAAAATAAAAGTAACAACATCCTGGAAAAAGCAAACACTCATAGGGAATGCAAGATTAAGTAAAGCATGTGAAATTTAAGCAGGAACAACATGGTTACCTTAGCACTTTTACACTCAGTATTCAGAAATCAGTGAGTGCTTTTGCCTGAAAAGTTGAGGACATGTCTACAGGGCCCAGAAGGGACCCGTTTCAATGTCCATTGCTTATATCCTTACAAAATGTAAGCAGTATGGTTTAAAAAGACCACATCTGTGAACACAGAACCGTGGTACACATTTTGTTTTCCGATCCACCCCTCAATCAGGCATTTCAGTACCTCCAGGATTGGTGCCCTTCCCCACCCGGGGAAAACAATGCTGTTCAAAGACAGAGAAGAAAACAAAAGTAGCGCTTCACTGGCAAACTCTGTAAAGTGACACTAATGTGTTTGGGCGTGAATAAAATCAGTCTGGCCACTTTGAGACCACTCTGTCTTGCTTTATTTAGTTATTTATTTATTTTTCATATTTTGAACGTTTTATTCCAGAGGTGGTACTTTGGAAAAGAAAAAATGTCAGAAAAAAATGACATTTCCAGCAAAAGTGTTTTTCTTTTTTGGATCCATTTCACAGGGGAACAAATAAATGAAAGGAGGAAAGAGAGGGTGAGAACCGTTTCTTGAAGTCATGGTTTTCAGTTTGTGAGGAGGAGCTAGACAGAAAGAGAGGAAAGAAGTGGAAGAAAGCGAGAGGGCAGCTGCCAGCGGCAGAGCAGAAGTGGAGACTGTTCTTGTCTTCTCTGGGCAAGGAGGAAAAGATAGAGTCCTTTTCCTTGTCTGCCCACCAGCCCGTCCCCGAACAGCCACGAACGCCGAGCCTTATCTATAGGCTTTGGCTATTTCTGCCGTCTTAGGACGCATATTTAAAATAAAAAAAGTAGGGGAACGGAATCTATTGAATTAAAGAAGTAGGAACATGCCGTGCCCTGCCGATCCCGCCCACATCGACCACTGCCTGTAAGAGAGTTAGACCCCTATTTACTAAAGTTTTATGTGGGCGCTCATGCGACACAGCAAGACGTAAAACATCTCAGTTTCGAACCCTTTTAAAAGCCATATTCATTTATACAATATGGGCCTTTGGTCCGGATGTATCATTGTACTGGTTACAAAAACTAGTCCCAATTTCCAACCAGTATTTTAGCGAACATGGTGGAAATTTGCAATCCAACCTTCTGCACTAATAGGTCAGTTTGCAAAATTCCAAATCGGATTGAGTCACAATTAGACCTAACTCATTAATATTCATTTGTTAGGTGACAAATTGCAACTCAGTCCGATTGGCTGCAATCACAGAGATGGCGGCCTACAATTGCCAGCAGATCACCATGTCTGTCTTCATTTTCTTTTTTTTTTTATTAAAAAAGATTCCCTGGGAGTTAGCAATGGTTTCCTGGACCACTGACTACTCTCTCAGAGAACATTTTTCCAAAATGGGAAGGGGTCTAAAGAGGTCCCCTTCTATTTTGAGAATGTGTTATCACCCCAACTTAAAAGTCGGTAACTTGTCAATGGTGTGCACCAAGAATTTCAGTGGACAGTCATTGATTCTTATTGTACCAAATTAAAATTTGAAAGGGACACCTGCAACATGCGCCTTCCAAATTGCAAATCAGTATCCGTTCGCAATCCAATTGTAGGAGTTGGTAAATGTTTACAGTTCCAGAAATGGGACTTGGGCATAGCAAAAACCTATTTTGTGGTCGCAAAGCATTCTATTTTGTAAATCAGAGCGTTTGTGACCTCAGAGGTCTAGCCGTAAGTGTCTCTAGCTCTCTCCTAAAGTAGATCACAACTCTGAGAGGAGACAACCATTCCAACTCACATTGCCAACAAAATACCACATGAATTATTTTGCCATTTTCAGTTCATGACTGTAAGAAATGGGGTTATTATTTGATGGGGGTAAATGCCCACCCCAAGTAATAATTACAATTCTTGCCAGAGTGAATCACTAGAGTCACTAAATAAACCTAACTTTAACCCCCCTGGTAGTTATGGCTCAGAGCAAACAGGTTTAACTTAGAGATAATATATATGAAATATTTATGCATATTCTAAAACAGTGATAAGGTTGAAATGCAAAACAATAAATATCCCAAACCAAGTTAGAAAAATAGAGTAAAATGTAATCAACAAAATGACATAACATTACAAAAATCTAATAAGAGAAACCAGAGATATGAATTTTTAACATTTTAGGCAGAAATAGCACCAAGATGCACAAAGCACCAATGATAGTCAATGGTGCATTAGACCAAGACCTAGGCGCAATTTGATGATGACAGCAATGGAGCATTATGGGTAAGGTAGTGTATGCCGAAGCATTTTGTTATACATGCAAAACAAGCCTTTGCAAATCCAATAGGTCTTCCCTCTAAAATGCCGAGTAATTGGTGTTGCAAATGCTTTTTTTTACAGTTGCATGCATCTGCATACATCAAGGTGCACACAAGCATGCAATGGCAATTTTGTAATGGGTTTCAGCCCGTAATTAGCATTTAAAAAAGTGTGAATGAGGTTTGAAATTGCTGACATGAAGGGGCACGGATGACCCATCTGAACCTGACAGAATACGCAGGGGTGGCTGGGAGAATCCTTTTCAATATTAAAGTGTCAAATCCTTCTTGAATGTCACATCCTACTTGACAGGTTTGCTGGGGTTTTTCATATGACACTTGGGGCACACTTCAAAGAGGCCTCCCCTGTCACAGGCAACTGTTAACTGACACTTGGGCAGGGCCCTTCTTTTGCCTCCCCCCGTCATGCCCCATTCACAGTGGGCCTCTTTTTTAAATTACTGTATAGCAACCTGTTGACAGGTCTGCTGGGTTTACATATAACATTTTGGATGCACAACAAAAAACGTAGGCCCAAGGCCAAAACAATTCTTGTGTATCCATGTCTGGTTACTGAAAATTCAGCTTTGTTCTACCGAACATCTGTCTCTTAGGTTGTTGTGGGTATAGGGACTGCCTAAGACTGGAGTTTGGTGTTATATGATGGAGGGCACTAAGGTTAACATGGTACACTCCCCATGCACATCCCCAGCCCCCAGAGCTCAAATTTATTGTGGCTGAAGACTTCAGCCCCCTTGAACATGCCTAAAGTGGTTAGGGCTAGTCCTGGGGACTTTTACCCTGTTGATTAGAGTGTCACCTGTGGTTATTCCCACCCCTAGCTTATGCCAGGCATAAATGTGCCATCTCCAGGCACCCACTTCAGAATACTCCTGATCCTGTTAAAGATAAGAAGATGACTGAACCTGCTGTCTGAGACCTGAGAAGAGACTAGAAGACAGAACCTGCTCTCCCTCTTGTACCCAGGACAAAGAAGTGGACTCCAAGGGTCATAATACTGACCTCCTGTTAAAGCTACAGGGTCACAACAATCTACAAGAGGCCTATTCCTGCAACTTCCCAGCTGACTAGTTGCAAGTGGACCTGAGCTAGACTCCTGCTGGCCTCTGCCTGCCACCATATGATTTCTATGTCCTTTCCCTGAGGCGCTTCAGATGTGTAATCCTGTGGTGGATTGGTACTTAAAGGACTAAGTTCAGAAGATAAAATCTTTGATCAGGACTAACCTGGTTAGTGCAACTGACCTGCACAGTGACATAGAGTAGATTGTTTCAGAGTAGAGTGAAGTGGCGTAGACTGGAGTGGTGCAGTGAAGATTGGAGTGGTGCAGCGTAGAGTGGAGTGGTGCAGGGTAGAGTGCAGAGGTGTAGAGTAGAATGGTGTAGAGTGCAGTGGCGTGGAGTGCAGTGGTACAGACTGAATTAGAGTGGAGTGATGCAGGGTAGAGTGGTGTAGAGTATAGTGGCCTAGAGGGCATTGGCATAGAGTGCAGTAAAGTTGGGTAGAGTTGAGTTGAGTGGTGTAGAGTAGCGTGTAGTGGCATCGAGTAGAGTGGCATAGAAAAGAGTGGCATAGACTAGAGTGGCATTGAGTTCAGTGGCGGAGAGTGCAGTATTGCAGAGTGCAGTGTTGCAGAGTGCAGTGTCAGAGTGCAGTAGCATAGAGTGCGTTGGTATAGAGTGCATGGGTGTAGAGAGCATTGGCATAGAGTAGAGTGGTGCAGTGGCGAAGAGTGCAGTGGTGCATAACAGAGTGGGGTAGAGTGCACTGGCATAAAGTAGAGTGGTGCAGAGTAGAGTAGAGAGACATAGACTGCAGTGTCATAGAGTCCAGTAGTGCACAGTAGATAAGAGTGGTGTAGAGTGGATTGGCATAGAGCGGATTAGCATAGAGTGTAGTGTCTTAAAGTGTAGTGGCATAGAGTATAGTAGCATAGAGTGCATCAGTGTAGAGTGCAGTAGAGTAGTGTAGAGTGGAGTGGTGCATAGTAAAGTGCAGTGGCGCAGAGTAGAGTGGCGCAGAGTAGAGTGGCATAGAGTGCAGTGACGTAAAGTAGATTGTTTCAGAGTAAAGTGAAGTGGAGTAGACTGGAGTGGTGCAGGGTAGAGTGGAGTGGTGCAGGGTAAAGTGCAGAGGTGTAGAGTAGAGTGGCATAGAGTGCAGTTGTATTGAGTACAATGATGTAGAGTTCATTGACGTAGACTAGAGTGGTGCAGTGGTGAAGAGTACAATGGTGAAGTGGCGAAGAGTGCAGTGGTGCATAGTAGAGTGGAGTAGCGTGCGCTAGCAGAGATTAGAGTGGTGCAGAGTAGAGAGGCGTAGAGTGCAGTGGTGCAAAGCAGATTAGAGTGGATTGGCGTGGAGTAGATTAGCATAGAGTGTAGTGGCGTAGAGTATAGTGGCGTAGAGTGCATTGGCCGAGCATGCAGTAGAGTGACTTAGAGTAGAGTGGTGCACAGTAGAGTGGTGCAGAGAAGATTGGCGTAGATTTCAGTGGCAGAGAGTGCAATGTTGCAGAGTAGAGAGTCATAGAGTGCAATGGTATGCAGTGGTGTGCAGTGCATTGGTGTAGAGGGCAGTGGTGTGGAGTGGTGCAGAGTAAAGTGATGTAGAGTGCAGTGGTGCACAGTAGATTGGCGTACAGTGCAGTGGCATAGAGTGTATTTGTTTTGAGTAATTTGGTGTAGAGTGCATTGGCGTAGAGTGCAGTGGCGTAGAATACAGCCATTTAGAGTAGAGTGGCGTAGAGTGCAGTGAGGTAAAGTGGAATGGCACAGAGTAGATTGCAGTGCTGTGGAGGGGAATGGCGCAGAGTGTAATAGAGTGACTTAGAGTAGATTGTTTCAGAGTATAGTGAAACAGTGTAGTGTGCAGTTGCATAGAGTACAGTGTCATAAAGTGCAGTGTCGTAGAGTGCAGTGGTGCAGACTAGATTTGAGTGGCTTATAGTGGATTTGCATAGAGTGCAGAGGTGAAGAGTACAGCGGTGCATAGTATAGTGGGGTGGGGTAGAGTGCATTGGCTTAGAGTAGAGAGGCGTTGAGTGAAGTGTCATAGAGTAGAGTGACGCAATATGGAGTGGCATAGTGTTGAGTGGTGCAGAGTAGAGTGCAGTGCCGTGGAGTGGTGCAGAGTAGAGTGGAGTGGGTTAAAGTGGAGTATGCATTGTGTGGTAGCGCATTGCCAATACAGACTCCACATCCTTAACTGAAAGGACTATTAAATTTGCACAGACATAGATAAAAGTATACAGTGCGCAAACGATAATGTGTTTAAATGTCATCAACTAATGTATTGATTTGTTTTGGTTGTAATAAAATATTTGTTTCCACCACACTTCAGAAATACTAAATAAATTGCTTTATTTGTGCTTTCCATGTTCTGAAATAAAATGCAGTTCATTTACAAACAATTAACTGTTGTTTTGTGCTAGAAAACCAAATAACATCTTACAGCACAGCCAGTTAGAAAAAATAACTTCCTACCGCCTTTCTGTCTCACATAGGTACCCAGCAGGCACAGCCGGACTGGTTGTAGCAGGCATTGTGCGTTTCCCCGGGAGGCTGGAAGGGTGGGGCCATTTTTTCAGTGGTGGGGGCCAGTATTGTGACTGGGGGCTGGTTTTGCAGCAGTGCTGCAATATCCGGCCCCAGTAATAAAAGTAAAAGTAACCCCCAGGGGCTGGTCCGACAAAATTGCCAGGGCTGCTTTGAGTTCCCAGTCTGGCCCTGCCAGCAGGATTGTCACATAAATCCTCTCACTTTGAAGTCAGAAAAAGAACAACAGGCTCCCTGAAAGACAGAGCCTGACATTTGACCTCTGTCTTTGAATGCACAGAAAATGTGACAACATAAGAACACGATTTAAAGGCCTGGTTACATAAAGTTAGTACTGGTGGAAGAATACAGGAAATAGGGTTTGGGCAAGAGAAGGGAGGAACTCAAGCTGGACAGCCCAAAACAAATAAAGCCAGCAAATAGAAAGCAAGCAAATGTGAAGTACAAACCACAAAGCCAATGGTAAGGAATGGGTAGAATGCATTCTCAGGGAAGCTTTCCAAATGTCCCCAAGATGTTGTTGGAAAACCAGACAGCTGTGCTGTCTGGTAGGCTTCGACCTAAAAATGACACCCACGTAGGGTTGCCCCTAACCGGTTTTCTACCGGCACCACCAGTATTTTAATGTCCCAGCCAGTACAAAAATAAGTAAAACACCAAAAGCCTATATTTTTATCACTTGTATGTACATACTTCAAACTGCAAACATGGGGGATATGGCTAAGCCTGCAATGGAGTCAGACGTGTAGTCCAGAGCTCCCATCTCGGCCGGAGTACTTCGGCCAGAATCCTGACTTAAGGCTGAACGGAACCCTCTTCATCAGTGCCCTTCCCACCAGAGAGCCTCCTGTCCCTGGAAAGCCCCATGGGAGACCCGATCTCTGCTGTCTTGGCGGGCTGGTTGGCCTGCGGTGGAGCGAGCACTTGCAGCTCAAGATGGCAGCTGCTAGGGGTTTCTAGAGTGGCCGCAGAGAGGGATGCTGGCTTGGTGTGCCGAGTATTGCTGTTTCTGGCCGTCCTTGCTGCCCTGGGTCTCGGAGCCTGCATTCTTGGGGAGCGATGGCAACCCGGGCCTCCTGGTGTTGCTCCTGCCCCTGCAACAGCCTGTGAGGGCACGGGGTGCAAGAGGTGGTGCGGCGGCGGGTGCTGCGGTGGACTAGAGTTGTTGCGTTGCGGTGTGCTCCTTGGCATACCGCTACAACAGCCCTGGGAGCATATTGTTCTTTCCCCACCTCCTCCCATTGAAATGATATGTGGCCTGCGGCGGGTGGTTTGACCCGCGGAAAGATGACGACGCACTGAATAAAGTAAGATGGTGGCGGCTAGAAGTTTTGCTGTGGCCACCGTGCTTGAAGCTCCGCACGTGACTGCAAGCTGCTCCTTCCTGCTCTACATGGGCTTAGGTGTCGCACTCAGCCACACCGCGGACAGGAGGTGAGGGTGGGGTAGGCTCCTGCTGTGACTCTGGGATTTGCCTGTGGCCTACCATACACATAGCCATTGTACCTGGGTGCCTATGGACGGAGTGCTACACCCGGTATGCTGAGACTATATCTGCAAATGGGAGCGCGCCCTCCTCCCCCTGCACCCCTGGTTGTGGCCCCACAAACAGAGTCCACAAAGACTAGGCGGTGGGTGCGAGTCTGGAAACTGCATTCTCACAGGGGGTAGGACTTGGATGGGAACTGTTGATTGTGGGGGCCATGCTGAGTTGTGTTCCATGCACAGCACTGTTGGTTACTGGTGCTCTTGGGGGGACTTGGACACTTGCTGACTCTGTGCCAGCGGACTGGTGGCTCCTGACGCATAATATTTCTTTCCCCGCTTGCCGCGTGGAGGCGATTGGTGGGAAACCCTGTGGTACCACTGTGCTCTATCTGCGTTAACCATGATGGTGACCATGTTCAAACCACCAGAGAAGGCCCCACAGATGTGGCACCTCCTGAGGACCCCCAAGTAACGGAGGAGGACTCGGGGACCTTGGCAGCGCACAAGGCTGCGATTCGGAAGGCGATAAATACCCAAAAATAACTTTGGACGCACAGATTGCTGCAGTTGCGGGGGAAGTGGGGTTCCTCAGAGAGGACCAATGGAAGCTTGCTGACCGAGTCAAGGAGCAACACAAAAAGATGATGTATGGAATGCTGAACATTGTCAAACATTCACCCACAGTCACAGATCTGGGTTAAATCCATCATTTGTTTGCTATCAATGCCACTCCAGTTTGGACTCAGCCATATGCAAATCAGTCTAGAACCTGCTCCCCATGCGAACAGTCGAGCCTGAACTGCCAGGCCAGGTACTCCCTGGGACTGGTTTTGGAGTACCACCCCATATCAGCCAGGCTAGCTTGAATCCAGTGGCATAATTAGCACAAGATCGACATCTGGGCATACCCTTCCCACCTAGGGTGACCGCTTCAAGGAGATTGAAGACGCCTTGGAGACAATGGTGCCGCAAGTGAAAGACCTTAACCAAAGGGTCTCAGTCATGGAAAAAGAATTGAGGTCTTCAACTACTAAACTTGAAGATGCGGAGAGCAGATTTCGTTGTCATAATTTGTGCCTGGTGGGGGTCCCAGTAAAAATGGAGAGGCCATCACTGGAACTCTATGTGGAGAACTGGTTGGCTGGAACAGTTTTGGGGAGCCACCTCGAAATTCTTTTCCATGTAGCTTCTTCACAGAATCCCAGAGAGCCCACCTCTGCATGGGGCGAGCCCTTGTCCAATTATAGCATGGTTGATGAACTTCCCGGACAGGGATCTGACTCTTCAGTTAGTGAGGAAGCATGGGTCCTGGACGATTGACGGGCAAGAGGTCAACCTGTACCAGGACTATACTACCATAGTATAAAAACAGAGAAAGGCATGTGTCCCGATGAGAAAGGTCTTGCGTCAGCTAAACCTGAAATATGCGCACCTCTGTCCAGCAAAAATGAGGGTAGAACACTTCATGGCTACACTTCAGGAAGCCTGGGATTGGCTTGAAACGCAAGGCCTGCGCCACGGCCAATTGCTGGACGCTTAGCTAGTGGATGGCTGGGAAAAACCGTTGACTAAGTACAGAAACAACAGGAGATGTCACAAAGTTGCTCTGTCTCAGGAACAGATGAAAGCTGCACAGGTCAAAACAGTGTTAGAAATTCAACACAACAGAGACATTTTGAGCAGTAATAAGTAGCAAGCCCAGGCACTGAAGAGAAGCGGTAGTGGATCAGATCATACAACGACGGATCGAGGCTCTGATGATAAACAGTCGCCTGTCATAGCACCCATGACGGCGTACCATTTGGGCTAGGCCAGGCCAACACATTAACAGGCCTACTGCAAACAACTTTGAACTTGAGGTGGTCTCCGACCGGGGGGGTGGGGGGGGAGATTTGTTGCCCACTCCGGCCTGGTGGACCTGGCTTCCTACGTGAACAGCCTGACGATGATGGCTGTAGACCGCGCCCCGGCGATGGACTCATACACTGTTGGTTTGTTTATTAGGTTTGGGGATTATACATACCATGTGTTTGGGGTGTGGTTTGTTCTACAATCACGACACAGTAAAGTGGGGTTATTATGGGTTAATGTTACTTTTATTGTTTCTTTGCCTGTCTGTACACCATGGTATAAGAATGTGCTTTGTTCACTCGCTCACTGGGCCCAATGGAATGGGAAGGCTGGAGAATGGAGACATGCAATGGTACAACCCAAACAGTTGTCAATAGTAACATGAAATGTTAACGGGTTGGGTAACAAAGTAAAAAGAGGACTGGTCCATAAAGCAATATCTCGATGCCAAACTGACATTGTTTACCTGCAGGAGACCCATCTTGTAGATGCAAAACATTGAAGTGTGGGAGTGGCAAGTACAAGTTATTTGGTCATGCGTAGTACACATCCAGGCCTAGGGGTGTTTTGGTGCTAATCCGTAGATCTCTCCCGTTCCACACGCTCCGTTCATGGACTGATACACAAGAGTGCTATATATCGATTTTGGGTGAATATGACGGTGTACCTCTGCTGCTATTTAATGTTTATGTACATCCTGGGTTACAGAGAATGACGCTTCAGCAAGTGGTGGCTGTCCTGGCTGAGGCACCACATGCATACACAATAGTGGGGGTGGGTACTTCAATTTAGTACTGAACACACAACTGGATAGGACTAGAGCGAAAGTGGAAGGGGGGACGAGGGGCACACTGGGGGGCTTTATGCAGGCACTGGGATTGTGTGATGTCTGGAGGGCTCTACACGGGCAGAAAAGGGGATTCTCTTTCTACTCTGGCTCCCATGGAGTTCATTCCACGAGGGTTATTTTTTATAACAACCAATGTATTGCCTAGCTTCAGGGAAGCAGAGTATCTAGCTTGAGGTATTAGTGACCACTCTCCTCTGAGGGCAATGTTTAACATGGGGGTGTGAGCATTCCGGGGTGGATGGAGGATGTAGACATGGTACCTCATGAATGAGGAGTCTGTTGGGAGCCTGGAGCAGGCCTCTCATCATTACCTTGTTGAAAATGGAGATTCAGTGCAAAGCTGCGGAGGCATACAAGGCCACTATCAGAGGGGTCCTCTTCGCCAGGGAGGATGGGGATCAGAGGAAACAGCAACATAGGCTGACTATGATGGAAGGTGAACTGTACACTAGAGAGGGCCGATGCGGCTTCCCAGACCCCCGAAGGGCAGAGGGCGGTAGATCTAAAGAAGGAGGAGTACCTTTTGGTGGCCAATGATGAGGTTAAGACAATGTACCTCGCAAAACAGAAACATCTATGTGAGGCTGGAAATAAGGCTGGCAAACTGTTTGCGTGGATAGGGAGCAGAGAAAAAGATAGCATGTTTATTAGAGAACTGTGCACGTCCACCGGAGGGTGTATGGGATAGTCTGTGTATTGCTGAAGAGTTGGCATTGCATCTTGCTTGCTTTTATGAATCACAGCTGATAGTTCCTGAGGCAGAAATCTTAAGCTTCATAGCAGATTGCCCTATGAAAAGACTAAACCCACACCACATGACGATTTAGAAACAGACATATCGGAAGGGGTGTCTATGCAACCAGGGAAGGCCCCAGGCCCCAATGTGTTTCCGGTGGTGCTCTTTCATAAACATAACAAATGGACAGCCTCTGTCTGCGACGTTTGAGGAGGCTTTTAGGACAGGGGAACTGTCGGATATGTGTTCAGCAACAATAGTTCTAGTCCCTAAGCCTGGTAAGCCTAGAAATAGGTGTGAATCCTACCACCCAATATCATTATTAAATGTGGATCTCAAAATCCTGGCCGAACTACTAGCTAACAGATAGAGAAAGGTTGTGACGACACTGGTGCACTTAGATCAGAATGGGTGTATGCCTGGTCGCTCGACCGCACTGAATCTACACAGGCTCCACAATAATCTGACTTTGGTGGAGTCCTCTTCCATTGGCTGTTCTATTGTCTCATTGGATGCCAATAAAGCCTTTGACTCAGTGGAAATGCCATTTCTTTTCGGAGTCCTGGAAAGAATAGGCTTTGGCCCCAAATATCAGAGATGGGTCCCGCTGCTTCATGATAGATCCAGTGCAAGGGTGAAGGTTAATGGATGCACCTCCCGAGAGTTTCGGTTGTATAGGGGGCACAAGACAGGGCTGCTCTTTGTCGCTGATGCTGTTTGCACTGGCGATAGAGAGCCTGGCGGAATGGATATGGGTGGATTCACAGTTCTGAGTTTGGCCGGGCAGATTAGGAGATAGGGGAAAGAATATCCCTGTATGCAGATGATATTTTGTTATATTTGACCCATGTGCCTATGACAATTCGGAGGTTAAAGGACATCTTTCAGGTCTTCGGAAAGAGGTTTCTGGGTTTCTATTAACTGGGACAAATCCTTGCTGTTTCCAAGCGACAGATGGGATTGGGGCCAGCCACAGGCCCTACCACTTAAAGTGGAGATGATTAAATTTAAATATTTGGGGATATGGATCACCTGGAGACCGGTCCCCATTATGATGCAAATATGGCCCCCTTGCTGGTGCGCTTTGACCGCGATGTAAGACACTAGCAGTCATTGCCGATCTCCCTGTTAGTGAGGGCGGCAATGTTTAAGATGCTGGCTCTCCCCTGTTTTCACTTTATTCTTCAGAAGATACAGACTTCCGGATGCCTTCTTTGTACAAATTGATGCGTTGGTGCGCACTCTGCTATGGATAGGTGGGCCGCCGAGAGTGGCCCTGCATACCCTCCAGCAGTCTAAATATGAAGTGGTGATAGTTTTGCTGAATATTCATAAGTACTTTGAGGCTGCGCAGGTTTTGTGTAGTCCAGCTAGGGAACTGGTGGTTTGGACCTTGAGGAAGTTAACTAAAGAAATGGGATGGCGCATTCGATTGACCCCGAGAACACCATTGTGGCAGGGGTCTAGGCTCCCAGAAGTGACAGCCGTGAATGGCTTTCAAGGTTGGGACAGTGGCATTTCGACTCTGGCAGAGGTCTTTGATGCTAATGAGGTGGTCCCCTTTCCTCATTTGCAAACGGAATTCCAGATGCCTGCCATGCAGTGGTTGAAATATGCCCAACTGAGAGCTGCTCTTCGGTGTAGCATCCCCACTGATGTGGAGATGCAGGAGAACTCTACTTTGGAGTTGAGATTGCTGGATAGGGCAGTAAAAGAAACACTGATTTCTCTAACATACGGGACTTTGATGAGAAACACACAACCCCCCCTTGTCTGGCCTGCAGGATAGATGGTCGCAGGATTGTGGGGACCTTGTGGAAGACGACTGGTGCAAGGCTCTCATGTTCCCGGCGGAGGTGGCCATTCTGGTGTCTCTCCACCTTATTCAACTTAAAATTTTATAAAGAGTTTACTACATGTGTACGTTGCTTTACAGACTGGGCAGGGTGTTGAACGCCGATTGTCTCAGGGGTGTGGCCAGGAGGGCCCTTTCTATCATACGCTCTCGAGCTGTCCTTAACTTGGGAACTTCTGGGAGGTGGCAGGAGAAACATTGGAAGGTGCAATGGGGATAGCCCTGGGGCTTCAGTCTGGAATGGCACTGCTAGGTGTATAGGGGCAGGCGGATCATACGGGCCATCACAAACTGTTAGCCAATCTTGGATGCTTGGTGGTGAAACGGGATATCACCAGGAAATGTTGCTCGGGAACTGTTCCTCAACATCAAGAATCACTGGATGGCTGGATGGCATTGACTACTGCAGAATAATGGAAAAGGAAGTCTATCGTGGTAGGAACTGTGAACGGAAATATGCGAAAATTTGGGGTGGCTGGGTCTCTGGGTTTGACTGAAAGGGGCAATTACAAGGCAATACCTACTGCCTGAGGTGGAGTTCATGATGCAGACACCAGAGGGTGTCCTGGACTATACCTCTGGGGCGCCAAGTACTTGTAAGAGGATGCAACACTGTGACGAATTGAACTTGATTTATTTTGAAAATGAATGGATGCATGTACCGTGGTGGTGGGGGGCGGGGGGAGGTTGCTATGATGTTTTGTTGCCATTGCGTAAAAGTGATCAAATATTTCTACAAACTGCAAACATGAATAAAAAGCACTTTTACGTGTTTGCTAGAGCTGCATTAATGATCTATGACTAATAATTACAGCAAACAAAGACAGAAAAGTAAGGATACAAATGAATGCATACGATTTTGTTTAAAGTCTTAGTATCACATTCCGGCCTTTACAGACTCTTAAAACAACAACAAATGGCCGGTATTTTTCTCTTCGAAAGGTGGCAACCCTACACCCAGGAGATCAGTATTTATGGGGCAGATAAATAACTTCTATCTTGAGTTTTCGCCATCCAAATAGAGAATAACATGCGGATTTTGTGATGCTTTGCATACTAAAATCTAGTTGTAACAGTATTTACCGAGCATTTTCCAAAATTCACCCGGGGAAAATTATGGGGATGTGTTAATGAATTAAAAAAACCCTGATTCCAATCACCCTGAAAACTGCAAAACCGGTCCTTTAATAATGAGGGCCTAAGAGTGGGAAGTATAAACTTAAGAAGATTTTACAGATATTATCCTAATTAATTTATACAACATCAATGCGCACTTTATACTTGTTGACCGACACACTCCCACCTGTGGCTTCTGTCTGCAGCCCTCTCCAAGATGTGAGACGGGTCTTTCAGGACTCTCCCAGTTTCACTTATCAGCTGGCTTTCACCTGAAAACTTTTGGGGGGAATTTCTCAGAACTGTTTGTGCATGTATGTTTAATTTTCACGAAGAAATTGGCTTTTTATGATTGCAAAACCACAGTTTATATTCTCAAAAGTTGGTTTTGCGCTCACTAAAGAGGATCACTCACACAATTTTGTGTCAGTAGATGTTTGAGGAATGGCTAGAAACAGAAAGAGAATGGACATTATAGGACAGGAATGCCCTGTAACTTTGTGAACACTTACTAAGATACATCTTTGTGGGTATTCACAGACTCCTCTCCGACCCTTTCCCAAGTGTGGAAAAGGCCAGAGATTTACTTCTGTCAAGGCGGGGTTGGGGGAAGTAAATCAATTGATAAGGAAGAAACAAAACACCACCAAAATTGGTGGCCTTGTGGGTTGAGGATTTCACCGAGGGGAAAATATTACTGTGGAGCTAAACAAAATATATGTTTGACATATTCTTGCACTTAAACATGAAATTCACAAACTTTTTCCAGGAGTACACATTGAAACTTGTGACTGGAGCACTATTCCAGGCATTAGTTTGAATACCAACTAGTCAGACATCTACAGCCATGTGAGTGTGAAATCCTGTGGGTGCACTTTTTGACTTTTTAAAGAACCTTTGCGTTCCATTCATTCCGGGAAACATTTTTTAATTGTTTTTTTTTTTGTGGTTCTGAGTAAGCTCGTCGTAGAGTACTGCTGTGTTTGTGGTTTTCTACTATCACCATTCTTATGGTCTGGCATGACTGCGCAGCTGTCGCCAGACAATTACGTGTGAATACCCAGGAGAGGGGCTTTGGCTCCACCACATGTTGAGAGCCAAGAGTATGTGTTTTGACTGGGCAGAAGTTGTGTGCTTCCACAAAAAAAGTTCTTGCCCTCCACACAGCTGTGATCATTTTGTTTATTTATGCTTGAACTTTCTGGGACACATGCATGACATTGTAAAGCTATGAATGTGTCTTGGGCAACTAGATAATTTATGGTGTTTGTCTTTCTCTGGCAGCAGCACAGATGGGAGGAGAGCAGTCATTAACCTACATTGATTTTTTAGGTCTGGCTTGACAGTGCAGCTGTTACCTGCCCTTTAAAATTGCACCAATATTATTCTACAGTTCTCTGCTTCCACACAAATACATATCCATCTCCATGCTATCTACGTGTAATGCTTCACACTAGCATACAACATTCCTTTAAAGCCAGACCTATGGGCATTGCCAATGCTTGTTTAAAATATAATTTTCATTAAAGATTGTGCAATGCAAACAGCACCAGGAAAGGAACTGAAGGTAGAATAACAAAAGACTTGTCAGCATAGAGTAGGGGATATTGACTGAATAAAAATGCTAGAGCAATAGCTTTGTCCACTGGACCCACTCAGCCTACTTGGAGAAAATGCTATTCAGGCAAACAAGTCCTAATGACTTAGTATTTTTGTTATTTTCATGGTTTGCTGGATGACTGATGTGTGTTTCAGATCTTTTCTGTTAAATAAACTAGTGGTGGTTTCAGACACAAGGTTAACTCTTTTATCCAAATATATTTCTTATAGCAAATAAAATTTCCTCTTGCTTCATGTCTCTCCCTGCTTGCTTCACAGGTTCTGGGCCGTGAGGGACCCTTTCCACTCATTCTGCTGCCGCAGTTTGGAGGCTACTGGATCGAAGGGACAAACCATGAGCTGATAAGCCTCCAAGAAACACAGTCACCATCAACCACGAAGATGAAGTTAGAATGCAACCACATGGCCAGAATATACCGGAAACATTTTCTGGGCAAGGTAAGCATGGCTTTTAAGATGGTGTAGGGGTAAAGGGACTTCCATTGGGGAACAAGAATTCAGGAGCAGGGCACGATTGGGATTTCCTTGCATGACAGGATTTTCTGTACAAGGTGGGAGTTTCTGGCCAAACCATGACAAACCTTCCAAGATAGTACGACAAAGCATGGAGGAGGCCTTTTGAAGGGCAGGATTTAATGTATAAGCCATTGTAAGAGTTAAGTGGGGCTTTCAAGCAAAGCATACTAAGAATATATGCGCAAGACTATACTAGGCTGGTAAAGCATGTTCGTACTTTCTGTCCATTGACAAGATTTATCGTGCATAGCCTAACGCGACTTTTGGTCCTCATTACATGTGGGCTGAAAAATGCCGATATTTGCAGACTGTATTGCCGCACATATTGGAATTATGAGTTTTTTGATAAATAGCAGGTCAAACCTGCTGATGTTTATCAGGAAAAAACACCTGTTATTTTATTGGAACATGCAGATTTTGCTCGAAAACCCACGTTATTAGGCCAAATCTGATGATAGGCAAAAAATATCGCACTTGATAAATACCTGACACCTTGGTGTCGGTTATTGGATGCAACGAACATCGCATTCGATGACACCCAACTTGTAATGGGGGCCTTTACGTGGAAGGCGAGGTTTTTGGACAGGACATCCTAAGACTTTTTCAGCAAGGCAAGGCAGAAGTAGCACAATCAGGCTTGCTGTACTAGGCAATCCTTAATGTGAACATGTATGTGTATCTATGTATGTTAATGTGACCTTAATGTGTACAACTCGGTTTCCTGGGCAAAGACCACCCAAGCACGTCTGGGGAACATCTGCAGCTTCATAAAAGATTGAATGAGACAGATATACTTTACTAGCGGATTGCATCTCTTTTACACTTGAAATAACCCTACGTTGCCCAAGTCAGTAGTGGCCAAAGGTGATATAACCAAGTCCCCAAATTACCTATTTAAGGAGGTGGTGATGTGGCTTCGTCCATATTCACATTCCTAAGTTTCCAGTGATTTTAGAGACAATAGTTACAATTACCAGCATGCACTATGACTTTGAAAGAGAATAAGTATGGTTAAAGGTTCTGAGGACTGAGTCAGCTGATACTTGGTGGCCATTTTTCAGACAAAAGGGGCCGCCTGGTCAAGTGGCAGTGACAGGAAATTCACCATATCGCAGAAACTTCCCTGTTTGTTGGTGCTTCTGCTACCCTCACTAGACCGTCCCAATGAATTGAATGGGCTCGGATCCTAAAATCACCTCCACATCTCGAGAAAACGTTGGTACATGCAGTGATGCACAAGTTGCTGAACCTCTTTCCGTATAGCCTGAAAGGTTTCCAGGACCACATGTGGTGCAGTGTTGGCAGAAGAAAGAAGTGCCTGTGATTTAAAGTCCACATAGGCTGCAGGTGCAGCCTAATATTTTTCTGGCTGTGTCCCAGCCCCAGGCCTTTTGTCAAATCGCACTTCGGCTTCTGGAGTGCAGTAACCAGCCAATAAGTAACACAGCAGAAGCCTTTGAAGGCAACTGAGAGCTTGCAGAAGATAATGTATAGACTCAAATGTGCACCTGAATCATTAAAACCTGTAATGATTCCAATAAATGCACGAAATCAAACAGTGAAGGAGGCTGCGTGGTGACTTATCGAGGAATGGATAAAAGGAGACCACCAAGAAAGGCCCCTGGGTCTGTACAGCAAAAAGCAAGAGAACAGCAGATTCTTTTTCAGAAGCACTGATATGGATATTGATAACCTGGGATGTGACAAAGCAAAGATGTAGAGCTTAGAAAAATAATTAAGAGAGTTGCATAAAAGCAACAAGACAGGAAGGGTGGAGGTGTGCATAGAGTAGAAGGTTCACGAAGAGTGGAAGTGCATAGATCATGTGTAGAGATTTGGAAATCATTGGGAGGAGGAAGTGGATGTTGGTATAGGAAAGGTGCACAAAGAGCCAAAAAGGGTGGAAAGTATAGATGTTTATATAGCTGATTAGTTCTATAAAGAAAATAGATGTGGGAGTGCAAATAAAGAGGAGGTGCAGAGAAAGTGGATATGCAGAGAGAATCGATGTGCAGAGTGAACAGTAGTACACGAGAAGAGGGGCAAGGAGCACGTAGAGCGGGCCAATGTTTGGAGATAAATTGAACACACCACAAAAATTGACCCAATAGAATTCCATAGAGAACTCTGCTAAAGGCGTTCTTTAACAAAGAAATATTTATGTATCTGGCTGGCATAAGCTTTGGCCCCCAAATTAAGAGAGATTTTTCACCATGTCACATTTATGAGCTGCAAATCGCTTCCTCGTGTAGGTAGTTCTGAAATCATTGCTCAGGAACAGATGCATTGTGGGTTGTAGAGTGACTTTACAGATTTCACATCTTGGGCATCATTACAAGTGGAAACTTTAATGGTAACTCAAGCCAGTAACCCTGTTACCGGCACCATCTGAAATAACAAGTTCCGTGAAAAGAAGAAAGACCTCCCTTAGTTATTTCCACAGGAGATTTCGGCTGCTTTCAGCAGCTGAAATCTCCAGAGAAAACTGACAGGGAAAATGTGAAAGTAATGGTGGAATCGGCCCCTGAATAAATGATTCCCCTGGTAGGCCCTCTTTTCTCAGGTCATTCTCACAGTTGAACCCATAACTCCATTAATTCTACACTCCTGGAGTGAATGGGACACCTGGAATTGCTAACTATGGGTGTACGAAATGAATACCCCCTGCCTGGGGCACTCATGATAAGGCCTAATTTGTTAGTAGGAGGACTAGGATCTCCCCAGTAATGTTCTTTCTATATGGCTTCTTTCTACAGGAACACTTTAACTACTATTGCATGGATGCAGCTTTGGGGCACCTGGTCTTCTCAATGAAGTATGATGTCATCGGGGACCAAGAACATCTGCGGCTTCTGCTAAGGTAATTGACCCACACACGTCTGTGGCTCAACCTGTAAGAAAAAGTGGCTGAGTCTCAACACATTGTACAACCCCATAGCTGCACTGGACCATCTGAGAAGTTTAGAGATTTGGCTAATAAGAGGCAGATTGTTAAATCAGTGGGAGTGCGCATGTACTTTAAGCATTAGCAGAATATTTAATTAGAACGTTTATTCATGTTTTTTAACTTATTTATTTATGTACTTATTTACATAAACAGCATGCAACATTTTGATCAGCATTTTTAACAATTAACGGGTACATATGACTGTAAGCAGAATGGGCGAATTAGATATGCTAGCCTTGCTGAAGTCAGTAGAAAGAAATAGGGAAACAGAAGTCTAAATACAAAACAATAAAAAACATACAAGATACACATGATGGGGCAGAAGGCTTCCTTTTAGTTATCATCCATGTATTTTGTCATATACATGGTAACATGCAACCTTGCCATGTGTCACACATCTCGGGTTAAATTCATGCATTTGGGGAATTTCCCCATGTTCCTGCAGGATGCCAAAATGTTCCCACAAAGACATGTTGTGTGCCATTTGGCAGGTTGCATATTTTCCAACGCTCAGGGCCTCTACATATCGTGACTTGCTCTTAGTGGAACATCAAGCCAATCAGATGTCTTCTTACAGCTAGGTTTCCGGCAAACTCTCTAATGAGTGCTTAAGATCCTGATTGTGAATAAAGCCTTGTGACCACCTCATCTTGGCACTCTGATTGACTGCACCTTGATCCTTGACTAACACAGAGAATGCTGCAAACACCGTATCACAGGTTCCAAGTAAGCACTGTAATGAGGCAGACCACTCATCTCGGGAGGTCAGAGAGCTGTGAGATCGTCTCATGGGTCAATTTTTCTTTCCATATACCCATCTGACAAATCTGCAGGAAATGCTTCAAAAGAAATATCTACCTACCTAAGTTTGATCTTGGAAAGTTTCATGGAGAGTGATCAAGACATAAAGAAGATTTGTAGAGATGTCCCAAAATTGGTGTTTTTCATTCATATTCAAATGAACAGATTCACCATCTATGAATTCCAAAATCTTAAAACCAGATTATCACCAAGCTTGCTGTTCATACAGACACAGAGCTCAACTACATTAAAGTGCTTTTTGTCATTTGATGTGAATCCATCCAGCAACTTGTTGAGGTGTCTCCATAACTAATATTAATGGACAGACATTGATGGCTGGCTCTTGAACCACTTAATGGATTGGAATTAGAATCCAAACTCAAAGCCTCTCATTACATGTCGCCTCTTAATTCTGATGGGGTTGGTAGCAGGACTTACAGGCCCTATTGCAATCATTAGCTTTTCGCTTTCACACAAAGATTTTGCCTGCTGTAATTAAACATGTTTCTGTGTGGATGTCCTGTAAAAAAATTAGGAGTTACCAGGGCAATCAGATGCAGATTTACAGAGCTAGCTAACCATAGCCTTCAACAGGAAATTTTTGTGCTCCTTATTTTTGGAGCATAACAATAATAAGGACATCCCAACTGATCTTGGTTGAGTTGATGTTTTTTTGATTGGTTGGATTCTGATTTTAGTCGTCAACCAAAACACCAGTCAGTGGCAGCTAGTAGGGAACGGTGGCGGGCGGAGGAGTTTTTAGAAGAAAAAAAAGAAGACTTACCTGGTCGTCGCAGTTCACCAGCCGCAGCCTCTTCTTCATCCTCGCTGTTCTCCTGGCTTCCGGCAGCACCCAGGCTCCCCTAAGCCAATCACGACGCTGCTGTCATCATGACAGCAGCGTCGTGATTGGTCTGAGCACCATGCTGTCCCCACTGACAGCCTGTGCATGTTCTCCACCCAGGCTGTGCATTGCAGCCCGGTGGAGAACATGCTAAATGCGCATAAAGGTTTGGCCAGCCCAAGATGGCCGGCCAAACCGCCATGCGCACTTAAAGTGCAGCAACCACTCCTCCTCCCTCTGGCGTCATAGGAGCCCAGCCCCGCTCCAACCTGGCTGCAATATACTAAAAATATAATGATAATAACTTCTGTTATTGTCATTTCATTTTTCCTTTTACACTGCTCCGAGAGCAGTGGGGCGACGCTCCTCCGCCTTAGCGGTGGAGCAGCCACTGACACCAGTTAACGTTTTTTAAATTAGTTTTTGTGGTTTTTATAATTATATATTTTGAAAACTACCTAGAGTCACCATGTACCTCTGACTTTAGTACCTGGAGGCCTGCAGTAACTCCCTGTGGGCCTTCAACACAAGCCAAGGCATTCATCCACGTCCTTTGTCCAGTACCCATGCCACCAATCCAGCTGAACACAGCCTGCACCATATGTAGTGGGTAATGCACCAGGGAATGGTCTTTGGTATTGTTTGTGCCAAGTACCCCTGAGTCCTTAGTATTGATGTGTGCTCACTATTCTCTCAACCCATAGATGCTGGCTGCTCATAGATGTGTTCCCTTTCTTCTGCCAAAATGCCTGCTGGGTTCAGCTTTTGGCCATGCCCAGTGTGCTGCTATGGGAGAAATTATTCGTAGTCTGTGTCCTTTGGCTACATCCTGCACCAAGTCCACTGCCCCCAGACCATGCAGGACATGGCCTTTGGCACTGTGCAGTAGACAGTGAGCGCAGAACATGACTTTGGCCATGGCTGTGCCCAGACCCTATGCGCCTAAATCCAGTGGGCCTAGTTGAAGGCTGTGCTCAGTGGACTCTAGACATGGCACCAGAAGGTGCACCCCTCCCATTCACAGAGTCCGTTGGACATGCCCAGAGGGCTGTAGTTGCCGCCCCATCCTGTAACCCATCCCCTTGCCCTCACACCATGCTTGGCTAGTCATGTCCATTGGGTACTGGGTGCAAACACCACCAAAGATTGGCTCTGACAAGCTTCCTTCAGGATTGCCCCATCTGAACTGCAGACACTGGTTCACCCAAGAAAGGAGTCGCCTAAAACGGCCTACTGCGTTAGCATTGGTTCTATACATTCAGCAATTCACCACAAGCCAGCACTTTACAAAACACATACACACATAAATCATGGCCTTTGGATTCTCACCTTAGACGAAAAAAGGAAAGGAAAAAGGAATCCCCTGTACTCTAGACAGCCTCCAGCCTTTCACCTTAGAGGAAATACACAACTTCTTGGTCGCAGCCAAGTCCGGGTCCCACCGGGATCTATATCCACCCAAGATAATACCTCTTCTTGCCACCTGTTGCGCCCCCGTGATCCGAGATATCTTTAACTGCTCTATAAAAACAGGCACTATCCCGACAGAGTGGAAGGAAGCATGTGTACGGCCCATTTTTAAAAAAGCAACGCTGACCCACAATCACTCAGCAACTACCGCCGATCTCCCTGCTCCCTCCTCTGGGTAAACAACTTGAAGGCCTAATAAATAAGCAGTTGGGATCCTACCTTGAACACAATCACATCCTAGATCCCTCTTAATCTGGGTTCTGACCCAGGTACAGTACAGAGACTGCACTCCTGGCCGTGACCGATTCACTGAGACAGGGGATGGATACAGGAAGACCCGTGGTACTGATACTATTAGACTTGCCGGCAGCCTTTGATACCATCTCTCATTCAAGGCTCTTGGAAAGACTGCAGGCAATAGGCGTCCAGGGGACGGCACTAAAATGGCTGCAACACTTCCAGTCAGATAGACAGCAGACGGTCATACTGGGCCCATATTCTTCATACAAAATGCGCTTGGACAAGGATGTACCATAGGGCTCCTGCCTGAGTCCCGCCTTGTTCAATATTTATATGGCCCCATTAGCAAAGATCGTGGAGCACTTCGTCTTTGAGATCATATCATACACCGATGACACCCAGCTGATGTTTACTATAGGCTAAGACCTGAAAATAGAAAAACAACGTTTTGCTTCAGGAATGCTAGCAATCTCCAGTTGGATGACTGAGAACTGCCTACAGTTAAACCCAGAAAAGACGGAGATTATGTTGCTTGGAAAAGCCCCCGCCATCTGGTCGGACGACTGGTGGCCCCACAAATTGGGTGCCATCCCCGTACCCAAACAAACAGTAAGAAACCTGGGGATAAAATTAGATCAAGCATTGACAATGAAAGATCAGATTGCAGCAACTACGAGCGCCTGCTACTATAACCTGCGCCTTTTGCGCAAAATCTTCACTTTTCTCCCTACGAATGTCCGCAGAACACTGGTTCAGGCAATGGTGATAAGCAGACTGGACTATGGAAATGCTCTCTTGGCAGAAGTCAGCGATACTCTGCTCTTCAAACTCCAGGTGGTCCAGAACACCGCGGCCAGATTTATATTGAACCGTCCTGCAGGTAACCCCTCAGCACCTTTGCTAAAAGAACTTCATTGGCTACCAGTGAAGAAGCGCTCCCGTTTTAAAATCTGTTGCCTTACGTACAACGCCTTAAAAGGCAAAGGCCGCTATATCTCCAAAATAAACTAACGGCTTATGTCCCTAGCTGCAATCTCAGATCCAGCAACAAAGCACTACTGTGTGTGCCTCGGATTCGACTAGTTCGCACTGGGGGAAAGGCTTTCTCCTATCTCGCCCCAGCATATTGGAACAAACTCCCTCTAACCCTGCGAGAGACTCCCTCATACTGCAAATTTAGGAAATCACTAAAAGCCTACTTATTCTGATTTTCCCTGGTACGCACTCCCTGTCAGGATCCGCAACAGCGCCGAAATGCCCCCGGGTGAGACGTGCGCTATAACAAGTTATATTAACATAACAACAACGATGGCTTGCACCAAAACCTCATTTTTGCAGAGTCTAGTGGGCATGTCCAAATGTGGTGCACCATGGGCACTAGGCACAGAGCATGCTCCCTTTTCCTCCATGCCCCAGAACACACATGGCACACCTTTCTGCCATGCCCAGCACAATCTGGGAAAAGGCGGAAAGGTGTGCCTGTGTGTTATGGGGCATGCCGGAAAAGAAGCATGCTCTGCGCCTTGACCATCCATGCTGAGACTCCCCTGCCCCCAATGCACTGGGTGTGACTAAAGCCTGTGAATAGGGCCTTTGTGAAGTCCTTGCTTCTCCTCCATGCTCTCCGATTCCTCTTGGCCTGGTGATGTCCTTGTCAAGGAGGTGTCGGTGCAGGACATGGCCTTCAGCCACACACTATGCCCAGTCTCACTGCCCCCAGAATCTGCAGTTCACGCTCTTCAAACATGTCCAGCATGGGTGTAAGCTGTTGACTTTGGCCTCACTCTGAACCAAGTCCACTCAGGTCCAGTAGAGCACCACCAAAAGTTTTTCTTGTCATCCTAAGGGTCGAAGGAGTTTTATAACCATGGATGCCTGATAAAGATGTTAATGAACTAGTGCATAATTAATACAAAATTGTCCAAGCTCTACCTTCATGCTAGGTGTGGGGTAGTTTTGTCCAACAGTATTTGATGTGGTAGAGAACAAACGCTCTTGTGGAAGTAGGCCAATTCAGTCACCTGTCCAATGTACAATACCTAACCTCACCACAATTGTCAATAATGCATTGGCATTTAAATACACTGGATATTTGAGGCTGATTGCAGGGGACTGACACAACCAAGCCAGATGATAACTGGTTAATTTTAGAGAAGGAATTTCAAAATCTATAATAAAACCTACACTTGTGAACAAGAATATTAAATAATTCAGCAAACGACATGCCTCGATTGAGTTTGAATAACCCTGCAATATTAATTTCACTACATCAAACAGGTTATATTCAATGTCTACAAAAAGGCTTAAGTCCACATAATGCCTTGTTATCAAAGTAAGGCACAGGATTGAAAATGCATTGCTTGTGTTGAAACAGGGGCCCAGTTTAATGTGAAGAATCAATCAAACCAGCTGCTGCTTTACTCAATTAAAGTATTTTGAACTTATTTCTATATGATTGCCCAAGGCGACAGTGTTCCACATCACAGCATGTACTTATGAGTGCAGTTTTCATTAATGCTATGGTTAGCACGGTGGTATACATTTTCATACACCACGTGCTGTGCTTCGATATATGTAACATACAGATTTTTTTCTCAATAAACCTCTTTTGCCTTTCAACACCGATGACCATGAAGCAGTAGTAAACCTATTAACGTGTGTGGGGCCGGGTGGGGGAGGGCAGCGCAGGGGGGTAGTGCGGGGGGAATTTTAAAAAAGAATGCTTACCTGCATTCTGCAGCGTCGGTGCTCCTCTGCCTTCTGCTCCTCGACTCCCGGCATGCCACAGGGTGCCCTACGCCAATCCAGATGCTGCTCTCATGGTGGTATTACCCAGCATGAGAGCAGCGCCATGAGTGGTGTGAGCAACCTAGTTGGGCCCTCACTAAGGGTCTATAACCCTCTGCTTGTTCTCCACCCAGCTATAAAGCACAGCTCAGGAGGAGAGATCGAAGTGAGCATGAGTGTTTGGCCGGCCATTCACAAACACTCATGTGCACTTAAAGCAGTGCTACAACTCCTCCTCCTTCCTGCGGCTGTGTCGATGTGCCGGAATGGACGGCCCCTCCCCGCCCTTGGCTCAGCTGCAGGAAGTAAGGGAGAAGGGAGGAAAAATAAAATGATAGTAACCTTTGTTATTATAATTTAATTTTTAATTTTTCAGTGCTTGAAAGCAGTGGGGCAACGCTTTTCCGCCTTAGCAGAGGAGCCGCCGCTGGGTACTCTATTAGTACAGCTTCTCACTCTCCAACAGGCATCAACTCGCATAGACTCAAGCAGATATCAGTGGCATGAAGGGCACCATAACGATCGATTCTTGATGTTATTTTTATGCTAAGTATAGACTCTCTTAGAGTACTGTCATCCCAATAACAACATCAAAAGTGTGTAAGCGACTCTCATCTCCACAGGAAAGTGTTGACAAGTAAACATCAATCTACTAAAAGATTTATTTGCTCATATGCAAATCTAAGTGTTGAGAACTTATCTTAAACATATTCTTACCAAGACTGCGTTTTATCTTCATCACCAATACCTCCAAAGATGCTGAGCTCCTGGAATGAAACACCAACATTAAATGTAAATCCAGTATTTGTAAAGCGCGAACAATTGGGCGTCAAGGCGCTGGGGGCCATCGGGAAGATTAAGCGAGCTATTGCCCAGAGTCACATGGTGCTGAGCTGACCTGCCGCCGGTGCCAGGGATCGAACCGTGAGCCCCCGTGCTCCGGAGTCAGACGCCCTGGTTGCATCAACTTAGTTGGTTTCACACCACATCCCATGGCAAATTTAAGTCAATGGGAAGTATCATCAACAATAACCTATCCTTCAGAACCCACATAACCAAATCAAAGACTATGCCTTTTCTACAGAATACAGGTCTGAGGCTATCAGTGGCGCTCCCCCTCGTCATGAGATAGAGGTTCTCCAAATCCTCCACCGGGCTGAGGAGGTCACGGCCACGGGACTGTGTCATCTCCAGTCTGGCAAAGTTCAGCTCAGGCTGACAGGCACCTGCGCATTTAGCGCATGTATAGCACCTGGATGCCTGACCTCAACATAAAGAGTGTCTGTCAGGTCGGCTTTTGCTCAGCCTGACAGGCACTCTTCAGGTCTGCCAAAGGGTGGGGGACGGGGCCCAACTCCTGTCAAGGACAGGCTGTTGCTGTTTCCTACCTATCCTCACAAACTCACAAAACGACTTTAGACCATCCAGAACGTAGTAGCCCCACCGATCTTCAACCTCCCATGCCAGTCTCACACCACTCCACGCCTGAGGGAATCACACTGACTTCCGATACATAAGCGTGCACGATTCAAGCTTCTCACTCACACATACAAAGCACTACACAACATAGGCCCCACCTACCTGAACAGCCATCCTGACACCTCCGCTCAGCCGGACTCTCACTAGCCTACATCTCACTTATTCAGAAAAGCAGATCAGGAGGTCAGGCCTTCTCATACATCACCCCCAAAGTGTGGGACGACCTCCCCCACCACATTAGAGCCTCCTCATCTCTCTTTGAATTCTGCAAGAAGCTGAAGACCTGGCTCTTTGAAGAAGCCGCCTCGAGGCTAGCGCACACACACCTGCAAAGCACTAGGATACCTTCATGGGTGATAGCATGCTACACAAGTCCACATAATGTAACATGACATTCTTGTCAAGGAGAAACCAATTGTGGGGTTGGTGGAATCATTCTCCCTTCAGAGCTTTCTTAGTGCTCTCAGGTGTAGCTATCGCTTGCTCATCATTTACTTCCCCAATAAATGTGAAAAAGGAGATCGGGAGTCAGACCAGATTTAAATATGATCTGTAAGAAAACTCACCATATTGGCTTAGGATGGAGTGCTCAGACCCCCTTGGCCTCCCAGAGATCTCTCCCATCACAAAAGATTTGGTAGTTGCACCTTTCAGCTTGAAAATAGACAAGTGTTAAAGCTGCGTATTTTGAAATCTGCCGCCATGCCAGCATCCACAAATAGATTTTTGCCTGAGGAGACAGAATAATGTTCATGTCTGAACAGTGTAGAATGTATCTTGTAGATAATACACTATTTAAATTGTGCACACCATACAAAGTGAGCTGTTCATTGACACCTAAATAACAGGCGCTGCTACAAGTCAGTGATAATCGTTTTGTCAGCTTCAGAAAGATCAGAGCTCTCGAATGTCCCTGGTCCCGCATGGGTAACTCACCCAGTACAGATTTTGTTTTTGCATACTGGGACTTTTTGTCCTCCTTTTCTTCTACCGAAATCGATCGAACTACAAGTCCCAGAATGCAAAGAATAAAACCTGGACTGGATAAACTACTAGTGAATGAGTGTCAAACGTGAGAGCTCTTCGGATGATGATCTGAGTCAGGATGGGACATACCTCTGTAGAGATGCCTGATCAACCAGGCCATGTCACTAGCATTGAATAAAAATAGACCTGGTCACAGAGACCTCCATTGCCCTGATACCGGTATAGCTTGTTAACATTACAGTATTAGAGTGAGTTTCACACCACGACAGTGACATTCTAGCTTTAGTTCCTGCACTATTTGATGTGTCACTCAGCAGGTTGTGATGTGTGCCTCCGCCAGAAAGTAGTGCGTGGTTTGACTTGCTTAACTTGCCAACTTTGAAGGAGAACACAGTACTTGAACAGAGCAGAGCAAATACACTCTGAAAATAAACAGTAATTGGAAAACGTGCAGACAGCTTCTAGCTTTGATAGAGAAATAAATCATTAAATGCAACACATTTCTCAAAGTGACTGTGAAACTGGTACGGAAGGAACACGTGCTGAAAGCGGCAGGCTGCAGATGACCCCACTTCTCACATAATCTATGTCGTCTCCATTTCTGCCTTTGTTCATAAAGTGGGGGACTCTCTTTTAAAACAAATACCATCATTAGATATTAGCAAACGTCTCTTGAAAAATTGTTAACAAGGCAGCGCTTCTGTCCGTTCTGTTACACAAACTAACAGTTCGTAAATAGCCGTTTTACAGAAGCATAATGTTGCATTAATAAAACACGTCATCGGTCATCCTGAATAAAACACAACTGTCTTCCACTAAACACAAAGCTGGACCTATTGGCTTTGCCAGCGCTTGTTTTCCATACATTGTATATCCATAGAGAGGCTGAAAAGTGGCGAGGTTTCCCAGCCCAGGGAAATGGGAGTGTGTGTGTGGTTAAGGGGGAGGGGTAGAGGGGCTAATTATCTCTGATGTGTCAGATCTGACTGAACTTCGAGTGATCATCGAGCGCAGCCCCCGGAAAAGCTCTTCATTGTCTTAATCTCGTCTTTCATTTCAGAACAAAATGCAAAACCTATCACGACGTCATCCCCATATCGTGCCTGACCGAGTTCCCCAACGTTGTTCAAATGGCAAAGGTAAGTACGACTTTTAAAAGCTAATATGCAGCGAGCCGTTTATATAGCGCACGCCTCTTAGGGCTTCTTGTTAGAGAGCGTTTATGGGTACCAACATAGAGTCTGTTTTTGCTCTGAACTGGGGGTGAAGGTCCTGACATACCGATCAAATCAATGTGATAGTCATTAGTCATGTATGTTGGGCTGTCTTCGACGAGTATATTGCAGTGGGGGCGAAGTCGTTTGTGGCGCGCAGTAGGGCCAGATCAATGAATTATGTTAGAACCAATTTAGCAATTTCGAAATTATGGGTACTTACCTGTACTGCTTGGGGGAATTGGGGCATTCTAAATAAAGCCTGTGGGGCTTATTTACAAGCCCCTTGCGCTGCCGGTACTTTCACTTTTTCCTTAGTAAAAGTGACTGCACCGGGGGCGCAAGGGTCTTGTAAATAAGTCCCCCCAGCCCCTTGGAACATCGAGCCCAAAATGAGGCGAGCATTCATGTGGCTTCTGTCCGACTCCCTCGTCTTCCCTCGTTTGCAAACAGGTAAAAATAAAGCATTGACATGTGAACTAAAAAAGGAGAGAGAAAAAGAAACCCATTTAGTCAAAAAGAGGGTGGGAGCACACTGCCCCACATCTTAGCACTCAGTGCGCCCCAATGCATCATGGTAAATGCAGTGCATGGTAACATTTATTTAAATGGCTGATCAGTACAAAGTGAAACCAGAAAACCTGTATTAATCACAGCTTCCCTGATTAACCAAAGTGTGTGATCTTAGACTGGTGCGCAGGGTCTAAGGGCCAAGACACACCCTTAGCTCGTCCTGTTAATTTGAAGTCGAAAACAAATAAGTGGCAGGGCCCAAGATATTCCTCGGGAGGACAGTGCAGCCTGCATATCCTACGGTCCCTTCCAGTGCCGCCAAATAGCAGTACCAATGCTACCTACTAAGCAATACACTCCTAGAAAAACCATTTGAGCTAAAGCAGGTGACCCAAAGGTGTAAGAAGGGCTTGCACGCTGGTCTTCTTTTTTATAACTTTTATCATATATTGAATTCTTAAACACACTGCTCATGCAGTAAAGCTTGTCCTATGCACACGCTGGTGTTATCAACAATGTTGTACAGTTATATAGCTTCAAGATACAGAACACATTTCAGTGGTATGCAACACACAGCCCACGACGAAACACGTGTTGGCTGGGCAAGTCGTATGTAATGAATGAACAGAAGAACACCTAAGGACTCATTATTGAAGAACAAAGTCTATAATTGATTTTACTGTGTGTTGCATACCACTGAAATGTGTTCTGTATCTTGAAGCTATATAACTGTACAACATTGTTGATAACACCAGCGTGTGCATAGGACAAGCTTTACAGTATCGGAGGACCATACAGACGGTCCAGTCAGAGGGTTTAGGGTGTGGATTTCCCTCACCTTTTGCACCGCACACATAGGGAAGACCAAGTTACGCACACTCAGGGGGGTGCCACTTCCACAATCAACACAAGCCACCCCACCTTTCGTTACACTGCTCATGCACTCTTTTAAAAATGGACTGACAGCACCACCATGTGGTGGACTGTCATAAATATACACTGGTGTTAAGAAATAGGTGCCAGTGCAGATCATCGGCAAACACCAGCACAAATTATGCACTGCAATTACACCATAGTGCAAATATGTACTTGTGATGTCTAGCACAGGCTTGTACTGGAAAGGTCCTCTTCCAGTACAAACGACGATGCATGTACATAGTTTAAAACTTTTTCAAGTCTGTATATGTGCTGTTTGTCTCTATCTCAAGGAGGTGTACATTTTTGCATAAATTCCTATCTACAGATGTGAACAATACCAAGTTTTGCACTGGAAAGTAAATCCCAATTCTGCATTTTGCCCCAGTTAGCATCACTTTTGTGAGACAAACTAACTCCAACTGTTAGGAAGTATGGTCCTATGTCTGACTGCCAACTAGTAAAAGAATATCTCAGACTGACGCAAGTCAGGAACTACATGTGATCATTTAGACAAAGAATGAGGTGCATTACCGGAGTTATCCTCTTGTAGTTCCATCATAAGGAATTAAATCAACCCCGGGCTAAGAGGCACAGGAGATTCTCAGTGTAGGAATGACATACAGGTCCTTCATTACAATATAAGAGTGTTTAGACCGACCACCAGAGCTCGAAGGGACAGGGAAGAATCGGACCGAGTTACATTAATAGATATATATGTAGGTCCCCATGCTACGGTATCTGTGACCACGAGGGGTTCCCAGTATTGCAAAAGTTGAGCAAGGTTCAGATTATTAATGACGTGCAATGTCGGTGCTGTCTATGTGAGTGAAGGTAAAACGCTTAACGGGGGAGGGTGCTGCTTCGAGTTCAGCAGTTTAATATCAGGTGACTGGATGGTCGACAAGAAATGATAATGGAATTATAGATTCATGCTAGTTGAAAATTACTTCTGGAATATGAAATGAATCTTGCAGTACTGCACACAATTTTTATTTTCCACAAACATTCAGATTTAACGTTGGACATTATAAGCTGATTTTGAAGCTTAAAAGCAAATGACACTTTGTGCTCTAAACTCATCTATAAGTTCAAAACCTTAAAAAGTATGTGTTTCTTAAGAACATTTGTAAATCTATTCCTTTGCAAAACCATTCAAAACGTAATGTGCGCATTTTTTTACTTTTTTATAATTTTAAAAATATTGGGGTTGTTTGTTGAATTTATTAAATAATCTGCATACTTTTTGACAAATAAATCTATATTTTGTATGTATTTTTGGAGGAACTGTACTTTACTAGCTCGGATCTCATTGCAAGGGCAGCAGATCCCTTTACTACATACTGTACACATCTGTAATAATATACAATAAAGATGGAATCTTTTTTCACAGATGTGCAGTTGATTGGTTTTAGACCTGTCGGCTTTGGGGTGGTCTTCCCCCATATTGTTTCCATACTCCTCCTGTTTTTGCTGAATTAATTTTTCTTGGCATTAGGGCTCTGTGCACTTTATCACTGCTCACCAATGCTAAAGTGCTAGTGCTCTCTCCTTTAAAAATGGTAAAATCTGCTTACACCCAACTGGGACTTTTAATTTCCTTGTAGGTCCCTAGTAAAGTGGTACTAGATGTACCCTTTACCTGTAAATTAAATGCTTCTAGTGGGCCTGCACCACTGATTGTGCCAACAATTTAAGTAGCCCTTTAATCCTGTCTAAGGTCTGCCATTGCAGCCTGCATGCGCAGTTTTTAACTGCCATTCGACATGGCAAAATAAACCTTTTGCCAGGCCTAAACCCCCGTTTTTAATACATACAAGTCACCCCTATTGTAGGCCAGAAACAGCCCATAGGGTAGTGTGCTGTGTATCAAAAAGTTGGGCATGTACTTTTAAGTTTTACATGTCCTGGTAGTGAAAAACTCCTAAATTTGTTTCACTTAGGGCGAGAAAGCAAAAGACACACAAATGATGGACGAAATGCAGAACAAATCAAAACATTCACCCCCAGTCAACATATCTTGGTTAAATCCATCGTTCATTTGCTCACCATGCCACCCCAGTTTAGACCTATCCATATGCAAATCAGTCTTGACCCTGTGCCTAATGGGAACAGTCCAGCCCGGACTGCCAAGCCACATCCTAACCATTGGTGCCTGCAGCCTTTATCCTGGTTCACATGACTTGGTATAGCTGACATTTGGCCTCTGTGTATTACTCCCTAACAGTGAGACAAAGGGGGAAAAGGTGTTGGCAGGATGGGCCATCTCTATAAGGATGAGGGGGAGGAGCTGTCACCTACCACACTTGTCGAGCTTGCCTCTCCCACTTCAAGTGGGAACCAAGTATAAATAATGGGCCCTCAGACCCAACTCTTCATTGCTTATGGACATGTTGGCTCTGCCAGGAAGAAGTGCTGACCAGCTGTGAAGTCTGCCCTGATGACATGCTTGCTGATCAAGGACTGCTTTGCTGCCTCAGGCCTACTATTGCTGTACTAGGACTCTTCTGCTGCTGTGAATTTCCCTGCTGAATCCCTGCTGAATCCAGCCTGCCTTTGTGGACCTAGAACTTCAGTAAATCTCCAAGGGTCAGTTGGCTGGCCCCCTGTTTAAGCGACAGGTACATAACAGGCTTCTTTGACACATCTCCCCGCATCCTGATGCAGCGCTACGCAGCCCATCATCGACTGTGGCCCAGTACGACGGAGATCGTCCTTAATGTCGCTGCATCTCAGCGCAAGTCCTTGCAAGTCCTAGCAGCTTCTACAATGCGTGCGCAGCCTGACACCAACACCTGCCCAGCACAATGTACCTCGTCCCCTGCACCGACGCAGCGCAAGTCTCCGCAAGCCCCACCGCCTCGCTGGACCTCGAATGCCAGCTCTTCATCAACGCGATACAAAAGGGGATGATGGACGGAACGTTTGAGCCAATCAAACACTCACCCCCAGTCAACTGATCTGGGTTTAATCCATCATCATTCTTTAGCTCACTCCACCACCCCAGTTCAGACATGGCCATATGCAAATCAGTCTGACCCTGTGCCTCATGGGAACAGTCCAGCACGAAGTGCCAAGCCATGTCTTCCCTGGACCGGAAACAAGCATCCTAGGACCGGTTTCTGACATTCCAGCCGTCATCAGCCAGGCTTGCTTGAATCCAGTGGCAAAGTGAGCAAGGGACCCACGTCTGGGCATACCCCCGCCAACTTAGGGCGAACAAAGCGATACAAAAGGGGATGATGGACGGAACGCTTGAGCCAATCAAACACTCACCCCCAGTCAACTGATCTGGGTTTAATCCATCATCATTCTTTAGCTCACTCCACCACCCCAGTTCAGACATGGCCATATGCAAATCAGTCTGACCCTGTGCCTCATGGGAACAGTCCAGCACGAACTGCCAAGCCATGTCTTCCCTGGACCGGAAACAAGCATCCTAGGACCGGTTTCTGGCATTCCAGCCGTCATCAGCCAGGCTTGCTTGAATCCAGTGGCAAAGTGAGCAAGGGACCCACATCTGGGCATACCCCCGCCAACTTAGGGCGAACAAAGCGATACAAAAGGGGATGATGGACGGAACGTTTGAGCCAATCAAACACTCACCCCAGTTCACTGATCTGGGTTTAATCCATCATCATTCTTTAGCTCACTCCACCACCCCAGTTCAGACATGGCCATATGCAAATCAGTCTGACCCTGTGCCTCATGGGAACAGTCCAGCACGAACTGCCAAGCCATGTCTTCCCTGGACCGGAAACAAGCATCCTAGGACCGGTTTCTGGCATTCCAGCCGTCATCAGCCAGGCTTGCTTGAATCCAGTGGCAAAGTGAGCAAGGGACCCACGTCTGGGCATACCCCCGCCAACTTAGGGCGAACAAAGCGATACAAAAGGGATGATGGACGGAACGTTTGAGCCAATCAAACACTCACCCCCAGTCAACTGATCTGGGTTTAATCCATCATCATTCTTTAGCTCACTCCACCACCCCAGTTCAGACATGGCCATATGCAAATCAGTCTGACCCTGTGCCTCATGGGAACAGTCCAGCACGAACTGCCAAGCCATGTCTTCCTGGACCGGAAACAAGCATCCTAGGACCGGTTTCTGGCATTCCAGCCGTCATCAGCCAGGCTTGCTTGAATCCAGTGGCAAAGTGAGCAAGGGACCCACATCTGGGCATACCCCGCCAACTTAGGGCGAACAAAGCGAGACAAAAGGGGATGATGGACGGAACGTTTGAGCCAATCAAACACTCACCCCAGTTCACTGATCTGGGTTTAATCCATCATCATTCTTTAGCTCACTCCACCACCCCAGTTCAGACATGGCCATATGCAAATCAGTCTGACCCTGTGCCTCATGGGAACAGTCCAGCACGAACTGCCAAGCCATGTCTTCCTGGACCGGAAACAAGCATCCTAGGACCGGTTTCTGGCATTCCAGCCGTCATCAGCCAGGCTTGCTTGAATCCAGTGGCAAAGTGAGCAAGGGACCCACGTCTGGGCATACCCCCGCCAACTTAGGGCGAACAAAGCGATACAAAAAGGGATGATGGACGGAACGTTTGAGCCAATCAAACACTCACCCCCAGTCAACTGATCTGGGTTTAATCCATCATCATTCTTTAGCTGGAATGCCAGAAACCGGTCCTAGGATGCTTGTTTCCGGTCCAGGGAAGACATGGCTTGGCAGTTCGGGCTGGACTGTTCCCATGAGGCACAGGGTCAGACTGATTTGCATATGGCCATGTCTGAACTGGGGTGGTGGAGTGAGCTAAAGAATGATGATGGATTAAACCCAGATCAGTTGACTGGGGGTGAGTGTTTGATTGGCTCAAGCGTTCCGTCCATCATCCCCTTTGTATCGCTTTGTTCGCCCTAAGTTGGCGGGGTATGCCCAGACGTGGGTCCCTTGCTCACTTTGCCACTGGATTCAAGCAAGCCTTGCTGATGACGGCTGGAATGCCAGAAACCGGTCCTAGGATGCTTGTTTCCGGTCCAGGGAAGACATGGCTTGGCAGTCCGGGCTGGACTGTTCCCATGAGGCACAGGGTCAGACTGATTTGCATATGGCCATGTCTGAACTGGGGTGGTGGAGTGAGCTAAAGAATGATGATGGATTAAACCCAGATCAGTTGACTGGGGGTGAGTGTTTGATTGGCTCAAACGTTCCGTCCATCATCCCCTTTTGTATAGCTCTTCATCAACGGTCACCAACTCCACCGCTGGGCGACGCATCTCACACAAGACCTCACATCGCAGCTCCTCATCGACTGTTCCTCGACACTGGCCCGTGCAGTGTGACTCAAGGACTTAGCATTTCGATGCCCAGACCCAAAAGTTACTGTTCAGTGGACTGAACTCAGTTATGTAGCCAGCCCGCGCTCCATTGAGGTCAGCCTGAACTTGTGACATGGACTTAGTCTACCACAAACAGATAGCCGTGGTCAGGGCCGGACTGGCTGTAGCGGGCACCGGGCGTTTCACCGGTGTGCCGCCAGGGTGGGGCCGGTTTTGGGCCCTTGGGGGACCGTTTTGTTACTGGGGGCTGGCAATATCGCCCCCCTGTAACAAAATCATCCGAAACCGGCCCTAGCAAGCAGCTCGGCCAGACCCCCACCTCCCCCCCCCCGGGGGCTGGCCGAGCAGTTTGCCAGGGCCGGTTTCGGTTCCCAGTCTGGCCCTGGCCGTGGTTGCCGCTTTTTGCTTCTTAGCACTTGTTTTTCCCAAAAACCTTTGAAACTTCATATCTCCTGTTCTACTTTTTGGATTTTTGTCATTTTGGTCTCAAATAATTTAATATATTTTACTCTTTTTTTCTAAATTGGTGTTGGATTTTTTTGTGTTATGTTTTCACTTTATTACTGTGTGTGTGCTGCATAAATACTTTACAGATTGCTTCTAAGTTAAGACTGACTGCTTTGTGCGAGGCTACCAGAGGGTTAAGCACAGGTTAAATTGGGGTTTGCTTGTGTTTCACCCTGGTAAGAATTATGGTTGCTGCTTGAGTAGGGTTTCACCCCCCTCAACCAGTAACCCAATTTCCTACAATTTGTTAAGGGTAATGGATGAAGCACGAGAAGAGAAGGGTCTTAAGAAGCTTACAGCAAGTTAGCAGTCCAGTGTCTAGTCTTACTCACTGGTTCCAGGTTTTGGTGCAACACAGGTTAGAGCTTACCTGATAGTCTTACATTTCTTATTTGTTAAAGGAATTTCAGAATGAGTCGAGCATTGCTTCCAGTGTTGCAGGATCTCCTCAATATAGACCATTTTATTTTTCAAGTAGGACAGTGATCATGAAATGGTGCTTAACATGTGCTCCACAGTGTCTTAAAGGCAATCTTGGCCTCCATCCCTGACAATGGGTCGCGGACAGCGACGGAGATCCTCGCCGCCCGCGATCTCCCCATACCTAGCAGCCATCGCCTCCCTGCTTCCATGGGAGAGGTGTGCTGATATATCGAAGACACCGGCGGTGCGCGGAAAGACCCTCAGGAGTGAGACGCAGAGCTGGGGCACTGCTGATCATCCCGTCTCCTACACTCCCAACGGAGCCAAGATGGCAGCCCCACTCTGATCGCGGAGGCTTCCCTGACTGCACCGGCGGCCGCAGTGGTACATTTTTGTGGGGGAGTATCCCCTTCCCGGCAGAATACTTGGGGGACATAGACCTGAGAGATTCCCCCACGACTTGCCACATATACAGTGGTGGTGGCGTCTAGAGAACGGACATTTGGCCCTGCCCAGAGCACTTCCCTTTCCAACCACCGATGGATAGAGGGAGGCTGTTATTCACAGAGCCTCAGAGGCTGCAGCAGTACCCCCCTAGAGTTCACCCCCACCCGCTCATATCAACCGCTAGTCTCCTAGACACTCCGGGCCCTGCTGGACGATTGCTGCCCTGAGTGAGATGGGCGAAAGGCCATCTAGCTGCTCTAGAAGTCCGTCCTGTGGCTGGTGCAGTGAGGAAAGGGGGCCGTAAACACCAAAATACTGGCCAGCTGCCGCCTGGACCAGTGGCCGCCTGGTCACCAACTTGCTTGCCCCAGGCTGGGGGCAAGAAATCACCCTATTGCATGCACTTAATGCAAACTATATCTCCTGAATGCTCCCCTGGTGCCGCAGGCTGCTAAAGCACAGCCCCAGACGAAGAGTCAAGGAAAGTACGACGCCGGACGGGGAGAAGTCGCACTTTGGAGAGTGCAAAAAATACCAAAAAGAACGACGAAAACAGGAGGTGAGCCTGCAATTGCCCCATTCTTTCAACCCCCCGTGGCTCGATACCGCTGAGGTGCCATCTCTCCCCCCCCACCCCCCCTCAAGAGTACACCTCGCCAGATGCAGGACCGATGAGGAGTCCTCCATTCCTTCCTACCTGCTGACTGTTGACTCAAGGAATGCCACCTCATGTTTCCCTCAATCTCGAGACTTGCCTCGCCGCACCAGATACAGAAACGGTGAGGAGGCCCCCATCCCAGCATTGGTGAGAAGATGATGCCTAGTAAATTTGTATTTTTTATTTGTCCAACCCTTACCGCTTCAACTTTTGTTAAAATGTAACATCGAGCGAATCTGCAACTTTTATATATATATAACTCTAACCACTAGTATCTGTAGTAGACTTTTATACTTACTACTATTCTTATGTGAATTCAAAGTTTTTTTATTTGTTTTTTTCATGTAACTCTTGTACTTTGAAGTCCTTATGTAATGTAACTGGTCCTTTTGTAAAGCGCTCTGACACCTTTGGGTAAAGTTCGCGTTATATAAAATCGTATTAAATAAATAAATAGTGTAGGCCTTGAAGTAAGAGAGTGACGTAGTTGAGTGATGTGGTCTGGATTCTGGTGCAATAGATTAGGTGGGCAGCCGAATTAAGGTTAGCTTTGTGGCAAGCAATGGCTTCAGAGTACTATGCCTGTAAAGATTGACAGAATCATGGGCTGGAACACACTCAAGTCTTTATTACTGACAAACAGACTCCATCTAGTTAGAAAGTACATTTATTACAGGATTAATTTGAATACCTTGTAAATCTGGCAATAGGTGGTGGTTTGCTGTCGATCAGTCCTTTCCTTTTATGAACATGAAGTTGAATTTTAGCTAGAATATGGTCATCCTCTCTTCTAAGGCCAGTACTTTGGACTTCAGATTTTCAATTTCAGAAAAGTCTGGCACTGTAAGGTAAATGTTACAAAGTTATTTATAACCGTTTAGTAAGCAATCCAAACTTTTCTAAAAACTCATGGCTTATAAAACTTTAATGAAAGCTGGCTTTGTTCATTAAAAGTTCTAAGTACTTTTTATAACTTTTGAGCAAATAATTACAACCCTTTCCAAACACCTACATAATGTTTACAAACTTTTAAAAAAGATGTTTGTTTATGACAAATGTATAAATACCTCAGCAAACCACACCGACCGTTTTAAAAAAGTTATTAAACGCATTTAGAAGATTCAGAAACGTTTTAAAAAAGGTTGTCAGCGTTCTTGAAAGGAAAGGAAAAATGTCACCACCTAATGTCCTATAATTAAACTAGCCTGTAGAATTCAGCCACATCTTTCTAACAAGAGGCGAGGTGCATTCCCGAAGCAGGGTGAATATGAGACAAAGAAAAAATATATAAAATAGCTCTTTAGGAGGTTTAAAAAAGTTGCATGTGTTAAAAAGTTATTTAGGTTTCAATATCACCTCTATGTAAATGAAAAGTTTCACCTTTCACTGCCGACAGGATGGAAATGTCTGATAGGACACACTGTGGAGCAAAATGCAGATAGTATCTTTTACATTTCCGTGCTGGAAATAGGACTCACTCCTACTAAATGCTAGAGAATAATGTTGATGTGCTGCAATTGTACTGTGTGAAGATCCCAATATGATAGTAATAGGGTTTGTCACGCCAAAGCTACTGCAAGATGCATCCGTAGACCGTAGGGCTGTTGATACATGTGGGTCAGGTGCCCAGCATGACAACCAAGATTCAAGTTCTTCCCAAACGCATGATCTCAGAAACCTACACAGTTCAACATTTCTTAATAAGAAATGTTCGTACAGCTTACACTTTTCCTTGTCTTTCTGTTCTTAGCTGGTGTGTGAAGACGTGAACGTGGACCGGTTTTACCCAGTCTTGTACCCTAAGGTAAGCACCTGACAGCTGTGTCCATCCCGATGCTCCAAAATTTAAAACGGAGAAGAAAAGTGACATCTGAGCAAGTAATTTAGGAAAGGTGGTGGGGGTTGAGTGGGAGAGGGTGGTTCGGAAGTCGAGAGATGGCCAAAATAACTGGGAGAATGGGAGATATCCTTATAAAAGAGAAACACTCTTCCAGTTTTCATTATCATGTATAATTTATGCATTTTGAAAATTGAATTTGTTAATAATTTTTCATATGGGCTCTTTTTCGTCAGGATCTGATATGTCTAAAACTGAGACAAATGAAACTTTAAGGAATGTGGACCTGGCCAAGGACTTTTATAGGCCAGTGTTTCTGTGATGAGATAACATTAAAAAAGAAAATTCACATATATCTTGTCATGGTTTGGAAATGACTAACTGCAGAGTTATATTTAGAAGCGACAGAGCAGGTACTATATATATGAGTGACCTTCGATGGGCATAGCTTAAAAAAGCTATGGGCAACATTTTCCCTTTTTCATGCGCAATATTTATTGCTTGTTGCTGGTTTTATAAGTAACTTTCACACAATAAGAGATTAACATGCCTAGGTAGAAATATATGACCCTCCACAACACACATTGGGCTTCAACACCACAGTTTATATTTTGGGAGCTGAAGTAAAAACAATGGAGGGTATTTTAAAGAGAGGCAAAGATAACCCAAGACGGTGGATAACAATGAATAGACAGGCCATAGTGTGATGGGGCAGATATAAAAAAAAAGACAGTGAGAACCAAACGAGGGTGTAGAACATCTATTTCTAGAAGCAATCCAGTGAATGATGTCACAGTAGGTCTCAAAAGCCAAGAAGACATCATCAAACAAAAGAACAGTCTGGAATACCTGTTTTGGGGATTTTTTAGATATGTACGACATGGTAAAGAGAAATGTTTTTTAACTCCGCACTAGATGGGCCCTTTAAGATCAAAAGGGTCCTGGAGACATGTAAGAAATGCTGGGGGTAATTCAGCAAAGATCTCTAGGCAGATACCCCATAGACCATGTATCGGTTCAGATATATGAAGTATCTGATGTGGGTGGGGGGCACATACAAAGTATTCTATTCAGGGGTTTGAATATTTCACATAAGCTGTAAAGGAGAAGTTCAGCTTCGCTGCCAAGGCCCACAGTGAAGTTGTTAACAATCCACCCCAGCCTGTAGGTTGTGCCGACTGGTACATAAGGTGTGTTAAGGCCTAGTAAAAATTGCATTTGATGCAAGGGATTAAGCCACCTCTCACTATTCACAGGACACTCTGAGAGAAGCTATAAGTGCAATCAATTGCTCCAAAACTTGAATCTTGTTATCATCACATCCATTCTACAGAAACCAACAGTTGAACCACGGGCTTTGGCTAATTATCAACTGATGTCTAACATTACTTTTCCCTGCAAGATCACTATAAGGAAGGTTATGAGACAACTCCACAAATGTGTGGAACTGAATCATATCCTTCACAATCATCAATCTGATTTCTGACCTTAGAGGGGCAACAAATCAATACTGACCTGCAGCAGAGAAAACCTTCTCATTGTGGGTGAAAGCAAGAAGTCAATCATCATGCTCCTCAGGAAGTCAGCAGCCAACGACACCACTGACCATACTGTATTTCTGCGAAGGCTTGAGTAAGGAGACGATATATTGAATGAATTCTGCCTTGGGGCAAATCACATCCTCTCTATCAAACCACAGCAATCAGTTCCTAATCAGAGCCTTTGAATCATCCTCTCACAGAGTGCCACGTGGAGTCCCTCCAGGGCCACTTCTGTCCTGCTTTCTAATTATTTACATGTTCTCTCTATCCCCACTCTTAGACCAAGGCAAACCAATCCTCCATAGGTACACTGACAACACGTAAATCCACTCCCAGCAGGAATATGGACCAGACAACCAAAATATCATCACAACTTGCATAAATCGGGTACAGATGAAAGAGAGCCTTCCTGTACCAGTGTACCATATTGCGGAATAACAACCGCTCAAAGGGAAGAGATTTGAGGAACAACTCGTCTTAACAAGTGGGCACCTACTGGAAACCACCATGTATGTTATAGATAGTTCCTGTGCAGGTCTGCGTGCGGAGATTGACTGACAGCGGCCTGTTACAGAGCAAGTTTAGATATTCTCACAAGTGTGGGCCTTTGACTGAATCTCTTCCGTTCACTCCCTTTGCAGGCATCACGTCTCATCGTCGCCTTTGATGAACACGTCATCAACAACAACTTCAAGTTCGGAGTCATCTACCAAAAGTTTGGACAGGTAAGACTCCCCAGACCAACCACTCTGGGGACACACAGAAGTGGCATCCCGACAGCCTGTAATGATCATGTGCTCTTTGAGACTCTGTTTCTTACACGCTGCTTAGATCACACTTTTAATACTTATTTTACTGTTGTGACCTGGGTACAAGGTGAACAGACTATTCATATCCAGGTAAGATACTAAATTATTCTTTATTGTAGTCTCCCTCTCTTACTGCTCTCCTTCTGGGGAAGCGTCTCTCCACCTATGTAGGCCCTGCACTGTCCTACACTAGCCTGCCAAGTTCTTTCCCCATTTCCTGTCTACGGGGCAGGAAGTGGTATCCATTGTCTTGGATCTGGGCCATGGAAGATTCCATCCTGCAGGGTCCTAGCGACCTCCTCACAACATAGCACTTACTCTCTGCACAAGAGGGGTTCTCACCCATTCCTACACTACTTGTCTCACACACTCCAGTTATGTCTCACTAATTCACCAATCAGTGTCATCATACACTTTGATGGTGTCTCGCGTGTTTCAGTGGATTCCTCACGTGTTCCCTAAATTACTGCACTGAAGTGATTTAGGGAACGTGTGATACTATACATGCCTTCTCCCTTTCAGCGCAGTCTCTCATTCCTCTTAACGGGGCAGCTCATGCCCTTCCAGTAAGTCTTACTCATTACACCTACTACTAGCCTCAAAGTCTTTGCTGAAGCCCAGTTAGTTCCACTGCCATTCAGGTAATTCTGGGCGAGGGCAAAAGCACTGAGCCCGCGGTCCTCTTTCTGCACGAGCTTCCCATGAGCTCATTCAGCCCCATTCAGTAATGTGTAAAAGGTTTTATGTATACTGCATGTTTATTCAGTCATTTGCTTCTGTGATGCAATTTATTCATTTTTCGTTTTTTCAAAGCAGTTTAATTATTTGACATAGTCAAGCACAACCTTACATCACAGACTATACATTACAGAAACGGATTTAAACATTTTTACAGTAGAGCAGTAGATAAAGTCTTTCAACTAGTTAGTCAAAGGACACCTCAAATGGTATAACTCCATTACCTTTACATGCATTCCTACTAGTGTGTGTCTCATATTTAATCAGCAGCTACTCTACTCAGTACTTCAGAATAAATACTTCATCACCCATCTCAGCCTTGCACAGAGAAAGACCTCTCTTACACCTCACTCTACGCAGTCCTGCTCAGTTAGCCACAAGACAGGGTCTACAGGTTTGCAAGGTGTAGTAAACCTGCATGGAAGCAGGCCTTACATTTTCAGTGATCACAGCTCTCTGGGCTATCCTTTGCTACCTTGGGCCTCTGCTCTATTGCAGTGAGACCCCATTGTAGTTCATTAGAGCTTCCCTCCAGACCCACATTGTACTGCACTGGGCCCCTCTTCTATCACATTCAGCACTGACTGTGATCTGGACTCTCCTTCAGTGCCCAGTCATATACGCCTCTAAGCCCCTCCTGTAGTACTTTGGGCCTTACTCTGATATTAGGCCCTTCCACCAGTGCAGTGCATGGGCATAGCTGTTAATAGTGATGCAGGTGCATTGGCACTGGGAAACCAGGGAACCAGCGCCCATTTTATTTGCTCACATTACGGTCCAGGGAAGCCTTGCTACGCCGCTGGTGCAGCAGGCCGATCCTCTAAGTACTAAAGCCCTCCAAGGCATTGGTTTCCTTATCTGAGATAGTGAACCCATTGGCTAGTGCACTGGCACCTTCCTCGAGTGCACTGGACACTTGCTGTAAGGCACTGTTCTCTTTTGCCAGTGCAGTAGCCATTCAGTAGTGCATAAAGCTATGCTTTTAAGGCACGGACCCTCTTTTTAGTACACTGGGCCCATTCTCCAGTGCACTAGGCCCTTTTTGAAGTAGACTGAGTTAACCTTCTAGTACCTGGCATCCGTGACTCTTCTGTATTGGAGATTGCCACCTGACCACGTTTGTTTATGTTTCGACGGTTGATCAAAAGTTGAGTTATATGGGATGCGGGGAGCTGATGCCCCATTAGGTGGCTATGTTGTGTTCAACTCTTGTTATTCTTTCTTCAGGTCAGAGTGAGAGAATAACTTCCTCTCTGGTGTGTGTTCGTGTGCCCAGTTCTGGGCAGAGCTTACCATAACATTATTTAGGTATGGGTTGCACAAAATCTATTCTTACACTAGCTTGATTCTTCAATCTATCTCATTTCAGATCTCTGAAGAGGAGCTTTTCAGTACCATCGAAGAAAGTCCGGCCTTCGAGGAGTTTCAAGAGTTCTTGGGACAAAAAGTCAAACTACAAGATTTCAAGGGGTGAGTGTGATCCTCCGGCGGGGAGATCTGCAGAAACTGATCTCGATGTCCTTATTTTATTCCTTTCAGGTCACAGTCTTTGTCGTTTGGTTGAATGCAATCTGGACTGGAATTTGGGCACATTTCTACAGTGTACAGGATCTGCTGTATGTTTTATTGTAAGAATTTAGTTTTATACTTGGATTCCTGTTTAAGTCTCGCCTACCAGACTGCACAGGTGTGTCTGGTTGCAAAATACCTATTGAGAACTTAGAATGGACATACAGACGCCCATTTCTTACCATTGTTTGGCTTTATTATCACACACATTTGTTTGCTTCTCATTCAATAGCTTGCTTTTCCCTTCTGTATGATCCATTTGATTTGCTGACTTGTATCCTTCCACTGCTCATATATAAGTAACTACTTTTTTCTTTTATATTCCGCTCTCCATGAGAGTCCATGTGTTTTCCAGTGCCCTCCCTTGTGTGCTGCTTCAACCCCTCAATTATCAGCCCCTTCCCACCCCTGCTCTGTTGCTTTCCTCTAATCCACCTGACACCACCCCCCTCCCCCCCAGCTTGTCTATAATACCACAGCAACAGGGATATTTTTGCTGGGATCTTTACGAGGGGCCCTATTTAAGGGTTGCCTTTGCTTTATCTTCTGCATTCCACATATTGTATAAAAGCACAAGCTTTGGCACACTAAGGATGTTCTGGCGCTGGAGGAAGGGCCTTCTGGCACACTCACTCAGCTGTCATCTGATACAGAAAGTGTACTTAGCATGAAAGCTTTCCTGGAGGCTTATAAATCTGTTTCCTGGACTACTGACGAAGATCAAATAGCTGAATCCTGTGTAAAGTAAATTAAGGATTAGTTAGTGTTCCCCTTTATGTGCAGACACTTCCTTATTCTTTTTTAATTCTGTTCAGAGTTTCCTGAGTGAAAAGTATTTAAAAATGAAACCATGACATTTATAAAGATTGAAGTAATTTAATTCAATGTACTATACTGAGATGTAATATGATATGTATTTGCTTTTCCTCCCGTATTTTGAGAAATACTTTACAGGCAAACATTGGCAAAGCCAACAGGTTGGCACTCTCATTAGAAAGACAAGACCTATTGGCTTTGCCAATGATTGTTATTATATTTTGAGGTTGGTGCTGGCTTAGTTTGCAAGATACAAATATAATATAAGAACTCATATATAGCTATAGAGAATGGTTGCTTAAATGGGCTGGGAGATTGTATATGAACCAACATTTAATATCACACTGCAAGTGCTTTGACATAAACCAATGGCAAAGTTAAAGGTGAGGCACGTTCTCACTGGTGCATCCTGCATACATTTAATTTTTTACGATTTATGTTTTGTATATGCATAAAAGGCTTTAAGTCCCCTAACGTCTGGTTAACGATAGACAGAACTAGAAACATAATAAAAAACAATAGTGTGGTGGAGGCTTGCTGGTTGAGAGTAAACAGACAGGTGTTTTGTTACAGCGGTTACTGGTTAAAGTGAGATAAAGGGATGGGGGGATAGTTGAGTTTATCACATAAGCTGCTAGCAATGGTTTGGTAAGATAACGCTTGCTGCCAACATTGGCACTGATCTAAAGATCACAAGTAAGAAGCCTGGCAAGGCAGACTCAGGGTTTCAAACCTTCGAGGTTGGTAAATCAAGAACCATTCCCTCATTTCTCGGAGTAATAGTTGCAGATATTATTTCCCGTTTGGCATGAGTGTGGTGTGTGTGTGTGTGTGTGTGTTTATATATATCCCTATATCTATGTATCTCTCTCTATAGATATATCTCTCTCTCTTTCTATATATCTATATATATATATATATATTTCCCAAACTTTGCCCTGCAAGCAAGTCCGCACTCCAACACAGGTAGGTTGCACTACAACTTTTATTTTGATAAAGCGAGCATTTTAGTCCAGGATTCTCCCTTTTAAACTGCCTGACGCGTTTCAGAGATAACAATCTCCTTTTTCAAAGGCGATGTGAAGTCAACCACTCTTTCTTCCACAAGTCTGTCTTCACTCCGTTTGATTTTCAAGCCTCCTGTGCGCTCCTGCACGGCTTTCACTTCCTTAGTTAATTAAGCCCTGGTGTGTTCGTGCAAGGCATTGCAGTAGGGAGAATCCTGGACTAAAATGCTCGCTTTATCAAAATAAAAGTTGTAGTGCAACCTACCTGTGTTGGAGTGCGGACTTGCTTGCAGGGCAAAGTTTGGGAAACATATTCACACGGCAGGTCCAGCCGTGAAGTCGACGCACCATCCAACAATGAAGGGACCCGGGTTTGGAACTATTCTGGATCGACGATGGCAATGCAGGTATTTAAATACGATGAAAGCGGGACTTTCAGTCCTAAAGCCCACTGGAGGGCTGCTCCTGTTCTTAAAATAATGAAGTCTGCACATAAACCCACTGGAGGGGAATAAATATTTTAAAGACCACAAATACCGTAATGCCTTGCACGAACACACCAGGGCTTAATTAACTAAGGAAGTGAAAGCCGTGCATGAGCGCACAGGAGGCTTGAAAATCAAACGGAGTGAAGACGGACTTGTGGAAGAAAGAGTGGTTGACTTCACATCGCCTTTGAAAAAGGAGATTGTTATCTCTGAAACGCGTCAGGCAGATTAAAAGGGAGAATCTTGGACTAAAATGCTCGCTTTATCAAAATAAAAGTTGTAGTGCAACCTACCTGTGTTGGAGTGCGGACTTGCTTGCAGGGCAAAGTTTGGGAAATATATATATATTGTATAAAAGCACAAGCTTTGGCACACTAAGGATGTTCTGGCGCTGGAGGAAGGGCCGGGAAATGCATACGCAGGATCTGTAGCTCACCATCAGATCTAGCAATATGCCAGGAAGAGTCATTCCAACGTTTCAAACTAAGAGGTTATTCCATAGCCAACATCAAAAAAGCTATGAACAGGGCCAATCAGATCCCAAGGGAAGACCTACTCAAAGACACCCGAGTGGATGACACAAACACTAGTATCCCCAGTCCAGAGCCTTTACATACAGTCACAACCAGATTCATCACGGCATATAACACTGAAGCCCGCAACATCAGAGCAGTGATAAACAAGCACTGGGGCATCATCAAATCTGATCCCATATTAGGCCCAGTAGTGTCAAATCAACCAGACATCACATACAAACGAGCACCATCCATGCATGATGCCCTTGTGAAAAACAGTCCAGAAATCATCTCCAAGAGTAACTGGTTATCTGATATCAAGGGATTCAAAAATGCAACAGTTGCAGGGCTTGCAAATTTGGCAGAAGCATCACCCAGGTAGATTCAGTATTTAGGAAACATCCCTTCATCATAAGGCATCGCCTCACATGCAAAACTGAGTTTGCAGTTTACCTACTTGTCTGTTCATGTAACCTATGGTACATTGGAAGTACAAAGCTACCGGTGCACCAGCGCATCTTACAACATCTTAGGGCCATAGTTAACAATGATTCTACTTACCCTGTAGCAAGGCACTTTAGTGACAAGCACAGCAACAACTTGGCCCATTTACAGTACTCGGTCATTGATTGCATACCTATGCTAGTGAGGGGGTGGAAATCGGGAAAAACTCCTTAGACAGCTAGAGAGCAAACACATCATCGAGTTCAACACCAAGGCCCCATCTGGGTTAAAATTGAGTGAAGATTTGCATAACTTCCTATGATTTCTTACTGTATGAACAGGCTATATGTATACACATCGATGACACATAGATTTGTTACCAATGCCCCACTGATTCTGCTATGTTTAGTTCCACCACAATATTTATGGCACACTAGGTGCTTTAGCAAACCATTTATTAGATAGAGAATGGGTATCAATGGCTCAATATGTTCTCGCCATGACTATCTGCTTATAAACTATTTATTTGCACAATATCTAGGTTGAAATCGCATATATGCTTATTTTAGCAATTTGCAGGCTTTATATTTATATTTCTAACAGTAAGCTATTTATTGTGTTATTGGTTTGCTACATGTATTTTTGGAATCCTTGCGTTTTTGCCACACTTCTTAAATATGTCCATCATAGTTTCATGCAACTGCAGCAGTTGAATCTCCATACAATGTTACTAATTTTGTTCCCTCCCTAACCTAATGTTCCCCCTAGAAATCTATAGGGTGGCATACACCCATGTGTATATGTACTGTAGAGGCACTATAATGATTATCAATTTTTGTGTCTTTTGTTTTAAATAACACCCCGTGTGCAGATGTTGTCACATTAACCATTGGGTTTAGTACATTTTTGCGCGACCAGATGCACTCACGGGCTCACTCACATTTCCAAACACCTCCCTCCCTTTCACAGAACACACACACAAATTTAATCACTCATGAGTAACAGCAACAGCATGTACTCGCTACAATACTAACAGGCACTACAATTCACTCGTGGTATTTTTTAATCTATCTCTTTGCTGATCTTGCGCCCTTCAGCCCCGCATTTTAATACTTAATACGGGCTGGCCGATTCGATGGTCAATCAAATTTAGTTATGCGACTTGCGCGACTGATTAAATACTTTATCCTAAGTTTTAGGATACATTTTATACTCACAAGCTCGCAGCTACTTTGGATTTTCCAACGCTGTAATATTTGCAATGGCAAGAGCGAGCACGAGTTACCACACCAGCGCTAGCCTTTAGGAGAATGACATTACAGATGCCTTCAACCTCCATATCATTATAGCACCATGTATGCAGTCATTGGTCAGCACTTAGATTACAGTAATATGACACTGCAGTAAAGCAATGATACTGCAGTAAAAGTGCCACTTCATGTTGTAAAGTGCTTATCTGAACGAATACCACTGTAGAAAGACTACTGCTTACTCACCATGTATATATAGATCACCTTCACTTGCAGTGCACTATGTGAACAAGGCCGCATGTCTGGCGGCCGAAACGCGTCTTTGGACAATGATGGTTAATTAATAAACACCTTGCCACTTCAACTGCTGTGGAGTCTGTGTCCTTGTGTAGTGCCGGTGTGACTGGACACTCTTGGATTTTCATGTGGATGTATATATATATGTTCATCTCTACTGTCCACACAGCAGTTGTTGGCTCACCCTTCTGGGGCAAGTGCATCATTTTCAGGTGTGAGGATCTGGTGCCAATTAGGAATACACTCCATCATGAAGCACGCTGGAAGACACGTTCTGGTGATCAAATTTAATTTATTTTGGCCACTTTCCCTGGCTCTTGTAATGGTGCCATAACATATTGTGCATGCTGTAGCCAGCCAATCAGGACTGACCAATCCTCTCTAAATTGGCTGATCAGACAACATCTGGACACCAATGGACCAAACATCATTAACTTTATCTCGAGGTTAACTCCATCATGCCCAACCCAAGCACCTCTCTATATAAAAATTTCTCTAAAACCACTGAATAGCTTTACACCAAATAATGAAAAGCACACTTTCTGAGTAAAGTTCTAACTTTTTGCCAAATTTGAAGTAATTCCACTCAGTCGTTTCTTCGGAGAGCTAATTTTCCTATTGGAAATAAAATGGGAGATTGATGTTTTGGAAATGCACCTTTTCCTTGGCACCCGCTTGACAGATTACTGCCAAACCTTTCAAGAAAGAGCCAAAGTGGAAGAACTTTTATTTTGAAAGTTTCGTGCAGATTGGTTGAACAGCGGCAAAGTTATTAAGAAATGAATAAATGCCTTTTCTATGGAAACTCTGACCTAATTATGAATACTCTGGTGCTATATCCGCCAGAGTAATGTTAATAAACTGCAAGGTCAGCAGAATGAAGATGCGCACTCTAATGTACTGGTGCAGTGAGTCTTTTTTTATTTCTCCAAAGGAGCTGTTGCCGACAACTTTGGAGAATTAAAACGCACTCACTGCACCTGCCCATCTGTGTGCGCATCTTCATTGTGCTGAGTTTACAGTTTCCTAACATATTTCACAGATCGCCCGATCCCGCATTCACACCTTCCTGACTGGGCAACAACAGATGGATTTCGGGCACCTATGTGATTGTTTGGGTGCTTTTTTGCACAAAATTCAGGTGTATAAAAACACCTATTTCACAGGGAATTATGAAATACGAAATATATTTCAAAACTCCCTGTGAAATATGGAGTACATCATCATAATGACAACTCCAAAACGACCCTGCAGATGTTTACCATTATCAGGGCTACTAGCATTAAGCAGCATTAAAAAGGCAATAAAGCAATGTATGTGCCACATTTCCGACAATCTTGTTTTCATCAATTCAAGCTAATAATACAGTTTGTGAAATCTGAAAATCATGTGGAAAATTATGTGATAAATGCAATAAATTCATATTGTTGCAGTAACTACTGCAGCCATAGAATCACATAAATCCACTGGCCCACACCTTTGTCTATTGTTTTATCAACAACTTGTTCATGAAAGGTAAACAAAAGCTAAACATTATTACTCTGATCCGTGACCATTATTTGCTATACCTTAAAAAAAAGAGCAACCAACCCATAAATAAGCATGTTATATAATTTGTACTATAGTCCTATATTGGCATCTCGTGTTCTGATAACATTTAAACTGCTTCCCCTTTATCATTTTTCCAACACCCCTCATTGGCATTATTGTACTACATTGCACAATTACTGGTTATGTGATCTATCTATCTATCTATCTATCTATCTTTCTATCTATCTATCTATCAATATGTATGTTTGTATATATATATATATATATATATATATGTATGTATGTAGGTGATCAAGGCCGTTTCACCGGCCGAAACGCGTAATGACTATTACCTGTGTGGAATAAAGGATTTTTCGCCTAACTGCAGAGGAGTTCGTGCTTTTCATTTCCAGCGCACCGTGTGGGAGAAAAGCCAAGTTATTGAGTGTGATTGATATATATATATATATTATCTACTGGCGGTCGCCAGTAGATAGTTATAGTTAGGACCACGTTTCTATAGGAAAAGCGTTTTTTGATTTGCTTATAACTTTGGCGTCGTTTGACGAATGTTTACAAAATGTTCCAAAAAACTTCTCTTCTCAGATCGGCTCCTATGTTGAAAGTTTGGGGGTGATTCGTCAAGGGGGGGCTGAGAAAAAAGGTGGGTCCCAAAACGTGTTTACTACATGCAATTTCCATAGGAAACTTTAGACAAGGCTACAGGTCAAACTGCTGAACAGAATTACGTCAAATTTGGCAGGGAGAAAGGTCTTGGTCCAGAAAGCACGCTTTTGTTTAAATGGGGTAAGTCCGTTCAGTAGTTTTAGAGAAATATCAAAATTTACAGATATCGATATTTGAGAATTCTGACATCTGATTGGCTGAGGCGTGGCGAGCACGAGGGTGCGGCTCATTGGCTGCGAACTGTTGAAACTAGGAAGTGTTGGCAGCCATTTTGTGACTGAGTTGAAAGGCGTAGGGGGAAAAATAAGCGAATAATTGTATAAGAGGGTATAGTAGGAACACTGTGGTCTTAGTTTAAGCAGTCTGTACGGTGCAGAGGCAGGGAGTTTGAATGTTGCGTAGGCCGAGGAAATCACGTCCGCAGAACAACGGTGCGTGGTATTGTGGCAAGGTTGCGTAGCCTCTGGAAATCCCGTCGGGAAAACAATGCACCGTATTGCGGCAAGCAGTGTGTAGGGTGCGCACACAGGTAGTGTGAATGTTGCGTAGGCTGTGGAAATCACGTCCGCAAAACAACGATGCGCGGTATTGCGGCAATGTTCAGTTGGCTGTGGAAATCACATCGGGAAAATAACAATGCGCCGTATTACAGCCTTCCTTTACCTTCCTTTAATATAATGCGCAGTAATGTTTACTTATAATGCGGTGTTCACTTTAAGCACAGACAGTGAACAAAATTAATGTTTAATTGGCTGAGGTGTTCCAACAACGAGCTCAAAGTTCATTGGCTGCGAACCATTAAAAGTAAAAGTGTTGCCAGCCATTCCCTCCCCCTGCGCGGAGTAGCAAGGACATCTGATTGGCTCACATGTTCCAAGCATGACGTTCCAGAGGTTAATGTTCATTGGCTGCGAACCATTGAAAGTAGAAGTGATGCCAGCCATTTCCTCCCCGTCCGCGGAGTAGCAGGGACATCTGATTGGTTGACGTGTTCCAAGCAGGACGTTCCCAAGCTTAATGTTCATTGGCTGTAAACCGTTGAAAGTAGAAGTGTTGCCAGCCATTCCCTCCCCCTCCGCGGAGCATCAGGGACATCTGATTGGGTAATGTGTTGCAAGCAGGACCTTCCCAAGCATAATGTTCATTGGCTGTGAAGCATTAAAAGTAGAAGTGTTGGTTGCGATTCCCTCCCCCTGTGCAGAACACCATGGACATTTTATTGGCTAAAGTGTTCCGAGTACAAGTTTGATCATTATTGGCTGGGAACGTTTCACTGTTGTGAAGCGTTTTGTGACGCACTTCAATGGAGTACGGGAAAACAAAGTAGTAGCGGGGAGGGTAGGAACACTATTAACTCTGTAAAGGGGTCACAAGGTGGTGAACAGGGATTGTGAAGGTAAAAATTGTTTTTTATATATTTTAAGGGCCATTTATATAATTGGCGTATGGTGTACAAATCACGGCGGGAAAATAACAGAGTGTGTTGCGGTCTTCTTTTTATTAAGTTTGCGGGTGGGATACTTCCCAGTAGCACTATTTACTTAGAATGTGGTGTTTACTTTTCAGACGGGGAGGTGTGGTTGCGCAGCAAAAATTTCAGTCAAGGTTTGAAACAGTTTTTATTAAGCAATTACAAATAAACTTTCTTCGAAAACTGAAGCTGTATATATCAAAGAGGTGACAAATAAAAATGCAATTCATAAAATATCCCTTAAGCGTGGCCACATCCTCCCTTTTTTTTCTGCTATAGTTTGTAAAAGTGTTGCCCCATATTCTTGATAATATAAGAGGGCATGAGTTACTTTTAGATAAAGTAGAAAAGAAGTGCTACAAGAAACACTCCCGCACTACATCATCTCAGGTCACAAGAACAATAACAAGTAAAAAACTGTTAAACACAAATGACTTTATATTACATAGAAATGTACGCTTCATCATTTCTTACAATTTCTATTCTGTAGAACTCTGGAAAGTTCAGTCGTAGTGCTTAGAGGTCGCTCACTGCTCCGCTAATAGATCACGGACTCCTTTAAGAACATATAGGATAGTAGTAATATATACACTACTATTCCTATCAATTCTATAGGGAGAACGAGAATAGGAACCACAACAGAGAAAAAGAGAAATACCAAAAATCATTGAAAAATGTAGGGTTTATCAAAGGCATTCAGTAAGAAAGTGTCTATGCAAACAATCTTTTTTTAAACTGCAATTTCGAAAAATATTCTCACTGTAAAAATATCTGATCAAGTAAGTTATAAAGGTCAGTAAGCTGTATCTCAGATGGTTTACTCCTGGCGGCGACAAATCTCCAATTCCTGTTGTGTGAAAATATGACACTCTACTACAATATAGAGAGTGACACTGATTGCACACAAAAAGGAAAAGGAAAATAAAGTCATGAACACAAAACAAGATCAATAACAAAATACTTTCCAGCAGTGAATATGTTCAGAGCTTCTTTTATCCGGGACTTCGAAATCTTTCAACCTCGCGCCGACAGGTCATAAACTCCTCTGAGATCATAATGACTGTGAATATTACAATATACATACTCACACTATGTGATCCCAAGGGGGAAACAGAGTAAGAAGCAGAAGCTGCTGACGTTACATATAAATCTTTAGTCTTCGCGCCGACGGGTCATAAACTCCTCTGAGATCACAATGACTGTTAATATTTTAATATACATATTCACAGTATATGATCCCAAGGGGGAAACAGAGTAAGAACCAGAAGCTGCTGACGTTACATATAAATCTTTAGTCTTCGCGCCAACGGGTCATAAACTTCTCTGAGATCATAATGGATGGTTATTATAATATACATAATCACACTATATGATCCCAAGGGGGAAACAGAGTAAGAACCAGAAGCTGCTGACGTTACATATAAATCTTTAGTCTTCGCGCCGACGGGTCACCAACACCTCTGAGGTCAAGTACAATGTCAATATTATAATATACAAAGTCACACTATATGATCTCAAAGGAGCCAGAAAAGGAACAATGTTTGCTGTATTCTGTCTGTTTCTAAAAAGAAGCTGCTGACGTTACATATAAATGGCAAAAACAACCAATAACACTTTTTTCTAAATACAAATGTTTAAATATTGACAAATAGCTACGTATTATAAATATCTACTATGCCATAATCAAACAACTTACAACTCTGGAATATGTTTTGTTGCCGCAAAACAAGAATCCGACGTTAGAAAAGGGAACGTGCATCACAGAATGGACACGCGTAAATAACTCGCATAAACGAAACTAATCAAACAACGGGTGTGGTTTATATACTTTTGGTTATTGAGTAGTCTATGGAAGGAAGATGCGGCTCCGCCCATTTAGATGTCACGTTTTACAGTTGACACGTGCTCACGTTTTCACTGTTTAACTTGTGCATGTGTTGGGAAAAGTTACAAAATGTGAAGCGGTAAAGGTTTCGATTTCGATCCTAACACGTATAAGGTCCTTAATATGTACATACGTTGGAGAGCTTAAAAACTGTTACCTGGCAAACCGTGTCATTTCCATTCTCATGACTACAAACCTCTATTAATTGCCGTAATTCTAAATAGAAGACATAAAAAAAAATATCGTTCAGAATAGAAAAAAAAAATACGTGCTAATATTTCACATCACTATGATTTTAAATTTAAAAAATGCCAGCATTTGTAAAGGGTACAGCTTCCCCCGGAAAGGTGTGCCGGCGCTCGGGGGCATCGGGAAGATTAAGCAAGGTGTTGCCCACAGTGACATAGTGGTGGGCTAACGTGCCGCTGGAGCCGGGAATCGAACTGTGAATGCTGTTGTTCGAAGTCAGGTATCATAGCTGCTGCGTCACACATTTTCCGCACTTAAATGTTAATTAGTGCTAATTAAGTTTTAAACATTGTTAAATTATAACTTATAACAGACTACTGTTACAGTTAGTTTTTCACTACAAAAAGTATGCACGTCTTTTAAAATTTACTTAAAAACAATATAGGTTTCAGGGACATTGTAGTTAGAAATTAGCATTTATAAAACCTTTGAAATTCACAGAAAAAACCATAGGTTTTACAGACGTTATAGTTAGAAATTAGCATTTAAAAAAACTTTAGAAATTCGCTGAAAAAAACCATAGGTTTTAGGGATGTTATAGTTAGTTGGACATTTCACTCATATAAAACCAGAGAAATTCCACCGTTATAGTTAGTTCAGCTAACTATAACTCGCGCACCCGCAATGCACTGCTCATGACGTCACATATTACATCATTCATGACATGGTCAGTGACATCACTGATGACATCACTGATGACATCACTGATGACATCACTGATGACATCTCAAATGACATCATCCCGTGAATGTGTGTTTCTGTAATTTTTAAATATGTTTTATATATATTCCTAGGTGTATTGAAGAATGAGTGGGTGTATAAGTGTCTGGATGGAGGATTTAGTAGGAGGGTGACTGGCTGTATAAGTGAGTGATTAAATGTGTCTTACTGAATGCATGGGTTAGTGACTAAACTGTGTGAATGTCTGTATCAGTCTGTCTGTTGTTGTGCAAGCTGCTGCATGGGTTGGTCAGTAGCTATATGAGTGTCTATATAGGTTATTGATTGGTTGTTTGAGTATTTTTGGGGGGAGATTGAGTGTGTGTGTGGGTGGGTCTGAGGTGTGTGACTCTGTGAATAGATGCGTGAGTGGTTGATTCACTGGATGTATGGGTTCAACAGTGCATGTGGAAACACGTGTATGGGTGCGTGAGTGTGTGTATCAGTGTGTTGGTGAGTGAATGGATGTCTCAGTGGTACATGTCCAAGTAACTACATATGTAAAAGGCAGTGTATGTGAGAGTTGAAGTATATAAAGGACTCTACATGATAGTTGGTGATTTTGAGACTGGCTGTATAGATAAGTCTGTACTTGTATCACTGATTATATAATAGAGTAAGTATGCGTTAGTATCTGTATGAATAAGTGAGGTGGTGTGTGTATAATTGTATAGGTGAGTAAATGGGACTGTGATAGATTCTTTGCATGACTAAGTAGGTGTGTGAGTAACTGCATGGATGAGCGGCGGTGTGTGATTGTCTGTATAGGTGTATGAGTGCATATGATAGTGTTGTATTTATGAGTGACTGCATGTATGAGTGATTGTATGGATGAATGAGTAGATGTGTGTGTAGACCTAGCAATCAGTGAGTGCGTATGTAGTAACTGGTATTGGTGTGTTAACGATTTTGAAAATGGTTGTCTGTATTTTACACTGGGTGTATTAAAGGTTATATCAGAGTGTGAGGAGATGCATCAGTTTTTCACGTGGATGATGTCATCAGTGATGTCACTGACCATGTCATGAATGATGTAATATGTGACGTCATGAGCAGTGCATTGCGGGTGCGCGAGTTATAGTTAGCTGAACTAACTATAACAGTGGAATTTCTCTGGTTTTATATGAGTGAAATGTCCAACTAACTATAACGTCCCTAAAACCTATGGTTTTTTTCAGTGAATTTCTAAAGTTTTTTAAATGCTAATTTCTAACTTTAACGCTGTAAAACCTATGGTTTTTCTGTGAATATATATATATATATATATATATATATATATATATATATATATATATATATACACTATATATATATAAATATATATACACTCTATATATATATATATATATATATATATATATATTGTATTGTAATTGTAATGTAATTGCATTTGTATAGCACTTACTACCCCTGACGAGGCATCGAAGCGCTTTTCTCGGCGAGTAGCACGCTACTCCGGGACCCATAGAGGATTAGTGTTGAATTAGTATAGTGAAACATGCAAGTAAATTTTAAGTGGTGGATAGGTTAGTCAGTTATTTGGATTCGGAAGGATAGCAGAAGGATAGAAGAGGAAAAAAGGTTTGTATTTATATAGCGCTTGTTACCCCTGATGGGGTGTTGAAGCACGCTACTCCGGAAACCCATAAAGGATTAGTGGTGAATTAGTATAGTGAAATGTGAAAGTAATTTGAGTGGTGGATATTAGTCAGTTATTTGGAGTGAGAAGGATAGCGGAGGGATAGAAGGGGAAGAAAGGTTTGCATTCATATAGCACCTGTTACCCCTGATAGGTGTTGAAGCGCTTTTCTGGCGAGTAGCACGCTACTCCGGAACCCATAAAGGATTAGTGTTGAAAATTAGTATAGTGAAATATGAAGTAATTTAAGTGGTGGATATGTTATTCAGTTATTTGGATAGAGAAGGGTAGGTGGCGGGATAGAAGAGGGAAAGAGGTTTGTATTTATATAGCGCTTGCTACCCCTGATGGGGTTTTGAAGCGCTTTTTGGCGAGTAGCACGCTACTCTGGAACCCATAAGGATTAGTGTTGAATTAGTATGGTGAAACATGAAATTAATTTGAGTGGTGGATATGTTAGTCAGTTATTTGGATTGAGAAGGGTTGTGGAGGGGTAGAAAAGGGAAAAAAGGTTTGCATTTATGTAGCGCTTGTAACCCTGATGGGGTGTTGAAACGCTTTATTGGCAAGTAGCACGCTACTCTGGAACCCATAAAGGATTAGTGGTGAGTTAGTATAGTGGAATATGAGAAGTGAACATGTTAGTATGTTATTTTGATTGAAAAGGATTATTAAGGGATAGAAGAGTGAAGGATTTTTAAAAAAATTTTTTTAGGTCATAGCAGTAGGAGGAGGCTTTTGGATGAGTAAAAGGGTTTTTGCAGGAGAAGAGTCAGAGGGACGAGTTTAGAGAGGTTTGTTTTGGGGGATCGGTATAATAAAAGAGGTGTTGGATGATGCAAGGAGGGGTAGAGTAGGAGAGAGTCTAGAAAGGGTTATTTTGGGGGTCATAGTAGTGGTATGGGGTTTGGGGTAAATGAGAGAGTAGATGTATAGGGTGAGAGATAGGGTAGTGCATTGGAAAGAGTAGTAGAAAGTAGTTTGAGATGAGTCAGAAAGTTGGGCTAGAAGATATATTGAGAGAAGTATAGGCTGAGAAATAGGGTAGTGCATTGGAAATGCCAAATTAGAAGAAAGTGATAAATATATAGATCCATAAGTACATTGAAAGTATATAGATGCATAAAGGAGGTAAGTATATGTAGATTAAAGATATTGATAGAGATGCAGGATGAGAAATAGGGTAGTGCACTGGATATGCTTTTTCAGGAGAAAAGTAACAGACACACAGATCCAAGTACATGGAGGTACATAGATGCACAATGGAAGCAAGTACATGTTGACCAAAGATGATGATATTTTTTTTTCAACATAATTATTGTACATGTTTATACAAAGCAATACACAAAGATAGGTACATATCTATAGTGAAAATAAATGCTTATATACAGAGGGATATGCTGTAAATTTCTGTTTGCGTATGGTGCTTATGTGGGGAAGAGCCAATTCTTGAGTAGTTTTCTGAAGATAAGGTGGTTGTCGGTGGATCTTATGTTGGGGGGTAAAGAGTTCCATAGTTTGGCTGCTTGAACAGAGAAGGATGTGCCACCCATGGTTTTTTTCTTGTAACTTGGGATTTTGAGGCGAGATGCCCTTTTAGAGCGGAGGTTCCTTTGTTGAATGTGTTTGGTGATTTTATTCCTGATGAAGAGCGGTCCCATTCCATGTATTGCTTTGTGGGTGATGCAAAGTAGCTTGAACGTGGATCTTCTGGCAACCGGTAACCAATGCAGGGCTTTCAAGGCAGGTGAGATGTGGTCTCGCTGTTTGATATGCAAGAGTTGTCTGGCAGCCGAGTTCTGAATCCGTTGTAGTCTTTTCATGGTTGTTAAAGGTGATCCGTGGTAGAGGCTATTGGCGTAATCGAGTTTGGACAGAACAAGGGAGATGGTAGCTTCGACTTTGTGTGGAAATCCAAAATGAGGGAAAATTCGTTGCAGCGTTTTTATAGTGACAAAGCTTGATCTTGCTAGTTTGTCCACTTGGGCATTCATCGACAGCTTGGAGTCCATGGTCATTCCGAGGTTTCTTCCTTCCTTCGATACTTTAGGCGGTGATCCCAATTCATCAGGCCAGGCGGCAAGCGGGTCATAATGTTTCCAATCGCCACACGTGAGTATTTCCGTTTTGGAAGCGTTCAATTTGAGATGGCTCCAAGACATCCACTGATCCACGGCTCTGAGACAACTGAAAATTGGGGATTTTCCAATGTCTTTGGGGCATTCCAGTTGAAGGAGTATTTGCGTGTCATCTGCATAGTTATAGCACGTGAGGTGAAATTGATTGATCAGTTCCGGTAATGACTTCATGTAGATGTTGAAAAGCATGGGCGAGATGATAAAGCCTTGAGGGACCCCTGCTTTTGTGGAGTATGGTTTGGACGAGAAAGGTGGGGTATGGATGACAGTAGTTCTGTTTCGAAGGTAGGACGCAATCCAGTCTAGAGCAGTTCCCTCTATGCCGGCTTCATTGAGTCTTTGTTTCAGAGTGTCATGGTCAACCGTGTCAAAGGCAGCCGAGAGGTCCAAGAGGAGTAGTGCAGCAACCCCATTGCAGTCTACTGTATTCTATTACCGCTCCAAACTCCGTACCCAATATGCACGAAATAAACACTCGCGGGGTTGAGTTTGATTTAGTTTATTTCAGAACTCCTGCAAAACAGACGCGTTTCGGCTGTCGCCTTCATCGGTGTAATCAAGCGCGCCAGAAACGGCCATCTTTTATGACAAACATTCTTTGCCGACCTTGGCATTGACACAGTAAAAGGACTAAGCATCTTCCAAATTCATCGCCATCTTGTAACATTACAACCACATAGCCATATCTTAATGTATATTCTCTAATCCCATTAATGCATTTAGCATAGCCCGTTAGCCGAAACGCGTCTGTTTTGCAGGAGTTCTGAAATAAACTAAATCGAACTCACCCCCGCGAGTGCTTTATTTCATGCATATTGGGTACGGAGTTTGGAGCGGTAATAGAATGCGGGTGCACCCCCGCTAAAAAGCACCCGTCCGCGAGTGCACGGAGAAGGTGACTGTGGAGCTGCGATATATATACACACTACCAAAGGTTAGACATTATACTTAGTTCTGGTAATAATACCTTACTTTGCTTTGAAAAGAACCTTAGAAATTCACTGAAAAAAACGAAGGTTAAAGTGACATTATAGTTGGGTAAATGAAAAAACCTTAGAAATTCACTGAAAAGGTTAAAGTGACGTTATGGTTAGGTGAAAATGCTAGTTTTAACATAATATTTTGTATTAAGAAAACCACTGAAATTCACCAGTTATAGTTAAATAAGTTAACTATAACTCGTCCCCAACATCCACAGTGTTGTCATCAATGACGTAATTTCAGATGTCATCAGAGATGTAATCAATGATGTCATAGAACATGCCATGAGTGATGTAATGTGTGAGGTCATACACAGTGCATGGCACACAACGCACCCTGTAAATCAAGCCACCCACCATGTTTTGCTCTGGCCAGTCAGTCTGTTTTTTCCTGTGCCATTTCAAATGGATGTATTGTTCTGTGTTTCCTGCAATGCGGCGCTGTGAGTTGTTGTGTACATAGTGTGCGCTGCTTACCACAACAGTTGAATTTCTTGGCTTAACAGTTATTTACTGACTGACATTGGAGAAAAAGTGTGACATGTACTGTCTTGGAGCCGAGAAACTGAACAATATAAGGACTATCCATCTGGCCTGTGAAAAAATCAAATTATTTCTTTATTTTATGTAATGTCAAAGAAACAGTATCTTGGGAGTGTTTGGTGAGCAGGGGAAATAAAAGGGTGGTGAAAGTAAAAATGTTGTGTGATATGGCTGGTATGTGGATGTGAATAAAGATGGTGACAGAGAAGTGTTTCAAACCACAGTAATGGAGAACAAAAGAAAGCCTGACAGGGCTGAGTGGGAATAAGGATAGAGAGTCAAGTTGAAGGAGGAGGAATGTAACCTATGTTAAGTAGGTACTTGCAAACCACTTATTACCGGGTAACTGATCTTTAGGCAGGGCCTCACAGGAATCTTGAGAGCAAGGGTGAGCTAGGGAGACATTAGGCGATGCCAGTAAGAACAGAGCTGAGTTCGAAATGCAGGTGGATAGTGAGAGACACCAGGGGCCTAGCTATCAAAGAAGAGGGCGGTAGCCCACTTTGCTTGCTTGCATTAGGGCCCATGGCACCTTTGCTACAACCCTGAGAGAGACCCAGACCAGAGAGATCACAGGCAGGTAGCTGGCTCACTCTGTTTCTTTCTGGCTAAGGTATTGGCACATAGGCACTTCTTCCCCCATCCACAATCAAGTTTCATTTTCTGCAGAGCACGGAGTGGATAAAATAGTTAAAGGAATGAAATATAGGGGCTTCCAGGTGCACAGACTCATTTCACTATGTATTTGGGCTCTGTGAGTGGATAGAGGCTTGAGGGTTGAAGGGATATGTTTAGGGTAACAGGAAGGGTTTTATGGTAAAGACACATCAGATTTAGCGTTATGGCAAAGACGAGTGTCAGGTTTAGTATTATGGTAAAGAAGCGTGTCAGGTTTAGTGTTATGGTAAAGACAAGTGCCAGTTTTAGTGTTATGGTAACGGTCAGGGTCAGTGATAGGTTCATGATTAGAGTTAAGGTTGGTTTTATGGTAAGGATAGGCCTGGGGTTAGCTTTAGTGTAGGGTTTAGTGTCAAGTTTAGTCTTATGGTAAGCGGGGGGACTGCTGTTAGGGTTAAAGTTAGGTATGGTTGCATCATGGGAAGAGTTAGGTTTAGGGCTAGATTTATGAAAAAAGTCACGAAACACAACACAGCAAGACAAGGACAGGGAGAGAGCAGGCATCATCCATATCTTCTAAGATATGAGGCATTCCTGCTCTCTCCCTGCGCTGGCGCACTGAGGGCTGCCTAGCGCCAATGCAGGCACCCTTGCGCCATGGTGTGAGGGTGCCTGCATTACAGGCAGGATTGTTGTTGTGCAGGAAGGGGCACCTTCCTGCATGAAAACAATCCTTTGAGCCATTTTCCTCTTTCTAAATGTGCTGCGGAATGCAGCAAACATAGAAAGAGGAAATAATATGGAAAAATAGAGATATTCCTCCTCATTACGCCTCTATTGGGAAGGTGTAGCATTTTGACGCAGTTCCAGGTTTACAATTCTTTGTAAATCTGGGAATGCACCAAAACCCATGGGTGGATGCATGGGAATGGCCATGCTCATCCCATGGAACGCCTTCCTAACACAGAGTAACACAAGGCAGTGGTTTGGGCTACCTTGCATTACTCTGGATTTACTAAGCCATGCATAGCCATGCAAGGTGGCTTTGCATGGCTTAGTAAATCTCACTTAACCCTTGCTTTGCCTTGCGTCGCCATGCGTGATGCAAGGGAAATGCAGGGGCTTTGTAAATCTGGCCCTACTGTTTTTATAGCAGTTAGGAATAGGTTAGTATTACTGCTATCAATATGCAAGTGTTAATGTCAAGTTTAGCTTTATGGTAAGTGTTACGGTCAGATATAAGTTTGCCTAGATACAAGTTTAGTTTGAAGATCATGGTTATGGTTAGGCTTTAGTTTACGTTAGGGATGAGGGTAGTTTTAACACTGCAATTTTGTGTCCCTGTAACCTCTCACCAGGGTCATTCTAGTGAGCACTAGTTATGCCTCCAATGAAATGTGGCACACACGGACTGACCTGTGCTCCAAACCATGCAGGTCAATTGACGTTTCCTTATGACCATTGCAGGTTCAGAGGGGGCCTGGATGTCACTCATGGCCAGACAGGCACTGAATCCATCTACTGCAATTTTCGGAACAAAGAAATCATGTTTCACATCTCCACGAAGCTGCCCTACACAGAAGGAGACGCCCAGCAGGTACAGAGTCACCAGGATCAGGCCATGGAGTGGGGAGAGCGGACGGCTGTGTGGTTAACACCGTGAATGTAGCCTGGGCTTTGATCATGTGGGCTGTGACTGGTAAGGGGGACCACAAACAAGACCAGCAGGAAAGGAGCTGCTGTCAAAGGGAAGGAGGCAAGAAATGGATTCTACTCAGACAGGTGGGAAGGGATGGGCCACATGAACCCGGATATAAGAGGAGTCCGAAATAAAAAAGGGGATGTATAGGAGTCCACAGAGAAGGGGACGGTGGGTTTGAGAGGAGATATAATACAAAGCGCCAAGGGTGAGGTCCATACAGGACATTAATGGCTGGATGGATTACTATCAACCATGTCTGCTCCTATCACTGCCAATGTTCTTTCATCAATGGTCCTTCCACTCTACTCTCCTCTCCTTATTCAGTAATATTAGTGTTGTACCAAGAGTACTTCATGGCTGCCGGCACAATTGCGCATGTGAAAAGTACTGAGAGATTACTGGGGTACCGCAGCAAGGAAGACAGACCGGGCGACATGGATTAAATCATAACATTCTATTTCCTTGGGCGACCACGAGGGTAAGGATAGATAGTGTACATTGGAGCTAGAACATTTGAGGAGGGTGTTTTTGTGTACCATAACTGTGAAGAGGGGAAGGGCAAAGAGAACGAGGGAGTAACTTGGTCACACACATTGAGGATGGAAGGGGCAGAGAGCTGCCTCTCCCTAACCAATGTATGAATGATCTAATTTTTAGAGCGCAAACAGCTGCCCCCGAGGGAGTCCCAACGGTTGCCAAATAACTCACAGCACTGGTAGAGCGGCCTTTACACAGTAGTGAACAACCAGGTCTTCAGGAACTTCCTAAAATGATTCTCCGACTTAATGGGGTAAATGGCAGGAGGGAGATGGTTCCATGCTTTAGCCGCTAGGAAGGAGAATGATCTTCCTCCTCTTCTTCACCGTTTGAACTTTGGAGTTTGGAGTCATCGTGTGCTGCTTGATCAGAGCAGTCTGTGCGGTATAGGGAGAGAACATCCCCTGAAGGTAGACATGACCAATACCATAAAATGAATAAACCCACTTTTAAACTTCTTTTTTTCCAAAATTAGGATATTTATTGTTGTTAATGATATTGGAGATCCTTGTATTGAAGTAAAAATCTGTATCAGAAACAGAGTATTTACTTCATTGCATGTTTAGTAATATAATGTCTCACAAGTAATTAAGCAGAGAGTGTGATTTAGCTACATGTACCTGTTTGGAGATTCAATAAGAAATTCAAATATAAAAAAAGAAGTACGGAAAGCTGCACATCAGTGCTTCTGCAGGGCAGCGCAGAATGCTTGGCAGCAGTAATGCGAGTGAAGGCAGAACTACCACCAGTATGACAGAAGGACTGCTCAGATGTCGCAATATCAAGTGGGTGTTAGCACCACAGCAAGAGGTTTATGATAGGGCATGGTGAGAACAAACACATTCTTGCAGCAGTGCGTGGAACCCTGCAGTACTGGATGCTTGCCAACAGTACTGCACAGTTGTCAGAGGCGCTGCATGGGTACCTGCAGTACCCATCGAGTTAACTTGCAGAACTGAACAGAGGCATATCATGGGATAATTTTCACTAGGGATTTGGCATATCTGTCACAGTCCATACCAACCATTGAGCCTGTGTGTACTTGGCTAAGGCTGTATTTAAACAGGAAGTGTAAGGCCCTCATTACCAGTTTGTCGGAATAGGGTGGGTATTTATCACATGTGGTCAATAACACTTATTCTGTTTTTTTTTAATGAAATTGGGGCATAACTTGCAGAATCAGTTTTTAACACATAGAATTCTGCATGTTTTGCTTTTTTTTGGGCCTCGCGCCCTCCACCCCCTCAACTTTTGGCAGGTTTGATCTGCCGGAATTTTTTTAGTGGAAAACTGCAGGGTTGTGATAAGTATCACACAACTCTTAATTCCAGTCCATGAATGTGAGTGACCAAGAGAGGGATTAAATCCCTCTGAAGGATACAAGAGCAGTTACTTTATGGAGGCAGAGGTAGGGCCAATTGGTAAAACTGAAAATCTGGATGGGAGACACACTGCTCTTTAACAAAGGTAATAGTAATAATTACAAAGACATTGACTATGTGAATCACTCACCTCAAAATGAACAATCTCTTGTAGTTTAACAAATTTACTTTTAGGAAACATTTACCTCTGGTTTATAAACATATAATTTTAAGAGCCCAGATGGATCATCAGCCTCTGCTCCAGCCTGTAACTTTTTCATGATTTTCAAAGCATGGCAGTAGACTGGGGGAAACAGATGAGGCCTCGATGAGTGTCTATCTCTGCTTTCCTTAGAAACTGTTTTAGAGATGGAAAAAACTGCCCAGACGAGGGTTTATACTGATTTTTGTTGAAACATGCATGCTGAGGGCACTGTGTCTTTCCCCAAAGATGGTCACAAAAGGAGGGCCATGATCTTTTAGCTTTGTGGCTGAGGGAGCTGAAGTTTACAGTTTGGAATCCCTACCTGGAAGTCTAGATTGAGGGTGAGCACCAAAAGTGAGAAATCGGAAGGAGTCAACATTCACAACTACTTTGAACCTGTCATCCTAATCAGATGCATGTGAATTTTGAGAATCTGAATGATTGGAGTTCTGAATACATCTGACGTTCCCTTATCCCAAAGTGGAAGCCATTTTAGTTAGCAATGCATATGAGTAACTGAACCATTAAGCTGCTTGCTACTGCTGACTATGCGACAGGAAACCGGAAATGAGTTAGCATTCTTCTTTGTTTTTAGTTGCAGAGGAAACGACACATAGGAAATGACATTGTAGCTATCGTCTTCCAAGATGAGAACACGCCTTTTGTGCCAGATATGATTGCCTCCAATTTTCTCCATGCTTACATCGTAGTACAGCTGGAAAGCACCAGTGAGGAGAACACGTTATATAAGGTAAGCATAGAAATGGGAAGGTGGGGTGGAAAGAGCAGGTGGAGCCCAGACAACCAAATGCAAGAAGGGGGTTACTGGATCCTCGAAAGATAAAGTAGAATGGTGGGATGTCCCTTCAGCTGTGTAGGTGAATAACGTTAAATAAACATGATTGGTTAAGAATGCAAAGTTTACTCATAATCCAGAGTGTGGTGCAAAAACAGTCACATTGGAGCCTGTAAGGAAGAAGCTGAAGAAGAGAAAGTTCATGGCTTCAATGTCAGTGAGTATAGGGGAAAGATAGGCAAACATCAAACTAGGGATAGGAGAACGAAGAATGTTTATTGAGATCATGCCATGGTAAGAGTATGATGGAAGACTACTGGGTAGCTGCCTTGGCAGTTATGTGAGATACGAAGACTTATGCAGGAATCCTCGGGTAGGTACACATAGAAAGAATCCCTGTACCTCAGGTTAAGTGTGTGAGGGAAAGATCCTCATAGAGAAATAATCTTGGCAAGTGTATGAGGAAAGAATGTTCAGGCAAGAACCCTCAATGTAGGAATGTGAAGGAAGATTGCCTATGGAGATGTGCGAGGAGAAGAAAGTTATGATTAAAACACAATAGACTACCTTGACTGGACCATTGAATGTGTCCTTTCACACCAAATACCACCATCAAAAACTCACTGAAGGCTCGACACCACAGTTTGAAACAACTAACTCAGAGTCAAACGCCCTACAGAAAACAGTGAATTGCTCTTAAGCAGTAGCAAATGCAAAGGAGCACACGAGCACTATTCACCACACTTATGCAAACAACTCATTGTCAGTACCACTCATGTATTGTACTGCATCACATCATATCAAACACAAATGAACACTCTGAATGGCCCAGTGAAGTACCAATGCCAGATTACATAGCATTCCACCACAACATAACCGTCGCTTTGAACCTGACTGACGCTGCACACCTTATCTGGCGTAACGGGCAACCTTTACTGGCCAAGAACGCAGTCCAAGATTCCACCTCAGACCTCTTGTTCTTTTTAATAAGGCTAAGGCATAAACACAAGCACCAAATGCACAAAGCATGCATGCAGACTGGCACCAATCTAGAAGGAACACCCAGTGGGCTACCTGGACACCCAAATAAAACTGTATCTGACAAATACTACACACAAGGGACCTATGGAAAGCTAGAATGCTGAGAATGCCTACTGACTAACAACTACTTCTGCTATATAAGACTCAAAACTCCTTGACGAACAAAACTCCCAGCATGTGCGAAACCCCAGCAACATGCTGAAACACCAATTCCATGGCCATACCAATGGCATACGTGCCTTGTTTTACATATCAAGTTACATCATATCACAATATCCGTGCACAGCAGCAAGAGACAAAGTGATATCATGAGTTTGAGAGCGAGACATACAGAGAGAGGTATGGAGAGACAAAGACAAAAAGACAGAGAGATGCTCTAGTGTTGCTCCAGATAGAGTAGTGACGGTTAACTCAAATCGTCAGTGGACAAATGGATTATTTGACGTCACTAGGCTGTCCCATATCAATTGGAATGCACGTTTGGAAATTAAAATACTGAATTTGCTTTGTGAGAATTTCCCTATTTGTGGAGTATTAGTAGTGGGTATTTGAGTGGGTTAGTAAATCTATGACAAATGTGTCTTTACAATGTAAAACCCCGCAGAGAACTTTAGTTCACCAGTTTTCTCCAGTGTGGGATGGCCCTCAGAGTTTGCTCTGAACTGACGATTAAATGTGGTGAAAATTGATTTTGTCAGAAGAGACTAAGCCTGATCCAGCAGGACTGGGAGAGAGCAGAAGGATCTGCCTTGAGGTGTTTACAGGTGCCAGGATAAGGTACTTATGAAGACAGTTTTGTGTGTTCTAGGTCTCCGTCACAGCCCGAGACGATGTGCCTTTTTTTGGACCTGCACTACCTGATCCCGCCATTTTTAGGAAGGTAAGCACATTAAATGGCCGTCTGTGTCAGTTAACATCTGTCAACCAGGGGCCCCCACCTTCAGCCAGTGATCCCTGAGAAGTGAGTCTGTCGTCCCTGCTCTGTCTGTGATTGAAGTGTTCACCTGTGCCGCTGTGAGTGAGAGGCTTACACTTCTGCTGCATGGGCTGTAACTGATGTATATGTGTGGGGGTTTGTGTGTCTGAGCATGCAGACATTTGTGTGAATAATGCTAGTCTACTGCTGCCTCAGATGTAAGTGGTGTGTGGATGTGGGAGAGATTTGAAGACGTGCGGGTGTGTCCGTACACGTGTGTGTGGGTGTTTGAAGAATGCTAGTGTGCGGCTGCCTGCGCTGTACGTGGTGTGTGGTAGCGGTGTGAAGGGGGTGTGACTGTGTCCGTTCACATATGTGAATGTGTATATAAATAATGCTGACCTGCTTCTGCCTCGGCTGTACATGGTTTGTGGGTGTTGGAGGTGTGTGAAGAGAGTGCGGATGTGGTGTGTGTGTGCGTGCAGCAGCGGCCTGCACAGGTAAACGCAATCGGGTGGGGCGGAGGCGGGGTGGGGGGGGGTGTGTGTGTGTGTGTGTGTGTGTGTGTGTGTGTGTGTGTGTGTGTGTGTGTGTACGCGCTCTCTCTAGCCCTGCTATTGCCTGTTCTGTACCTGGTCTGCTTGTGAGTGGGAATCTTACAACTGATGCGGCCTGGTATGTGTTTGTAGGTTAGGTTTGCATTACTTTTGTTCAGTCTGTATCTGTTCCATTTATCTACATGCCTATCTGTGCATGAGTCACATTGAACACCTCTGTAAATGTGGCTAGTGCTGTACACTTTCTTATGGTAAAGGCATCCCGCATTATCCGTGTCTCTTGCTTGTGTTAGGGAAGCTTGCACTGCCACTGTCTGCAACGCCTTTTCTTTGAAATTAGGTGGATTCCTGGACTGCTGCTGCCCTTCCTATGTATGTACTTTGTGTGTGAGAGTAGTTAAAACACTCCTGTTGCACCTGGGTTGTATGCCGGAATGTCAAACTGTACACAGAAATATCATCTGACACAAATATTGCCTCCTAAATATCATTAACAAAAACATGATCCAGTTGGGTGAAGGTTTTCTATTATAAACTCCAACGGTGCATCATGTTCGTTCATGTTCAGGACACAATGATTTATCAGAAGATATTCTGACAACAATATTCTGGTACCACACCTACATCACGTACTTACCTCGGAGCCCGAGCAACCTTGGCCAATGCCCGGTGGAGCTGTCCTATGCAGCTATAGAGGAGTTTTGCCTCTGGTTCACCCCCTCGGCCGACACCTACCCAGCCGGACATCTGACATTGTTTTCCTCGTCGCCCCGTTGTGTTTCCTTCCCTCCCCCGCATATCATGTTTTTGTTTTCTCCTTGTCTTTACTTGAAGCCTGTAATTGATGTAACTATGTAACCTGTAACGTTCTGATCCTCATGTAAAGCGCTCTGATACCTCCGGGTCTAGCCAGCGCTATATAAAACTTTGCAAATAAATAAATAAACATCTGTTTTGTGTATGAAGTAAGCTGGCAGTCGAGGGTTGTGTTGGACTTGAAAGCATCCTGCATGAAGAGGGTTAATATGAAGAGCAGCTTTAGTTAAGTCTGAGGCTGGTGCCATACAGACGATATCTGACAGGCTTGTGCGGCAATGTCTCCTGCCCATCTTCAAGAACATTCTATGCTATCAGCCACCCTTTTAACTATTTTAATTAGCACACAACTGTAAGGTTTGCCACTGCAATTGTAATTAAACATGCAACTAGGTACGCCACTTGCAGGGCTGACGTGTTTTAAGTGACGCTGTGCACTCTTCCCGCCCACTAACCTGTGGACAGAATTGATCTGATCCAAGCCAAGTGGACGGGGCACCAAACACAGCTGGAAAGGGTAGTGTAGAGACACATGGTTGATACCCAATCTGGAATGAAGTATTCTATGAGTTTCTGAAAAGTGCATCTAAGAACCATGACCTGCATCCTTTTATTTGACCTCTCCTGGTCCCCCCATGCTCCCCCTCTGCTGAGTGGGACATTGTGCTGTAACTCCTCCAAGTGTCAATGTCTTCCATGACACCTAGAAAACATAGCATGTGAAAAGGTAAGGCTGCAAAAACACTATTTGCGGACGCAGACTTCCAAAATCACGACCTTACCTGAACATCTCCCTGCAAAGCTTTTGGCCTGCACCAAATCTTGCTATCAAGCACTTGCCCTTAAATGTCGTAGAGGGTGAGTAACAATAGTACATTAACCCAGTTCTAAAACATGTGTGAAGTCAGTTTGGCAAAATTTAGTAAACAAATGCACTTCAAGCATTTTTGTAGGTAGATATTTTTGTACAGTTGTGATTTTTGTAGGCCACATTTCAGAGTGTCTGTTCTTGGAAAACATATTTTTGTCGTTTATGTTTTCACATGGATCCCTGGAAATCTCGGGCCAATAAATGAATGAAAAATACACTGTTCTTATCTTCAGCTTAAAATACAACTTTTTTTTTTAATAAGTGACGAAAATTAAATGTTTCTGTTCCTCTAAGTTTTCTATTGAAACTGATGAGGGCTCCCCACCCACGCAGGGCCCCTTCTCCAGTCTATATAAAAACAAATAAAGGGAGGTCAGACATTAAACTGTTAACAGATCAGAGGATTTCTGGGTACTAAGGGATCTAGAGGTCTGCCTCACCTGTGGATGTTTATTGATTTCTCGGGTATTAATTAACCAACCAACTCATCCTTTTTTCTGGGGTTTTCATGGGGGTGTGTTTTAGGGCCCAGAATTCCATGATTTTCTCCTGACCAAGTTGATCAATGCAGAGTACGCCTGCTACAAAGCGGAGAAGTTTGCCAAGCTGGAGGTAAGTGCATGTTTCTCATCTTTCCCCAGTGTAAATTTGTCAGGAAGATTGTCTCATTGTGCTGTATTGCAGCATTTCATATAGTGCTTTATTGTGGGCAAAGTGCCCGGATTTACATCAGAAACATGCGCACCGTTAGTGGAGTACACAACAGGAACAGTGTGTGGTGGAATGACCTTTTTGGAAGGAGTTGGGTGAGATGGCTGAGGTTTGGAGATGTGCTCTAAACACGTTGCTGCGGCGGCACTGTCCTTAAGTAGACAAGTCGGACTTCTTCATTGGTGGACTTCAAGTGTTCGCAACTTTTGGATGGCCTTAGTGGGGGCATTAAAGGTGGTAGAAGTTCTGAGTGAAGAATGTTCACCTGGATGATTTTTAAAGTAAACCTCCCAGGCGGCTCTTAGGAAATGAACGTCCAACGTAAGGTTAGTTGGCCTGACATCTTGAGACAAAGGTAAGAAACTTCATAAATGATCTTCATGGTGATTCTGGCACTCGACTCTTACTCACTTTCCATCACTACCTTGATATCTACAAGCCAGGCTCTAGTTTTAAACTTTACAAGGCTCTTGGGCCCATTGGTCACTCCTTGCACCAGCCCTCTACTGTCTCAAAAGTGTACACAAAACAGATACAGGTTCTGTGCCATTTCAAATAATGCTGAGACATAGCATAAACCATTGGGTGTGGCTGGCTGCATGTTATAAAGGTGGAAAGATTACCCCAAGACCAAAAAGGTCATTTTTCATTAAGTGGTCATCCAGCTTTTCATATATCCGAACAGCTTGGCCCAGATTACACAAAATGAAAAGTCTTATCATAGATTACTACATATGGAGAACCATAATTCCAGCATATATGTGGTGCAGAACCTCAGACTCAAAAAGGCACATTATGCTTAGAAACAATACCCAGGGAATAAAGTATTTAAAAGGTGTTAAGAGATGACCGTATGGTTGCCCTAAGACCTCCAGTCCTATATGAGCGCATGCTTTTGGTAAACCACCAATGCTCTCTTATATCTGGTGGAGGTTCTGCTACACGAACATGAGCATGATGCCCCTCTGGCACTGGTAACTTGTGGATTTGATAGCAATGGGAAATGGAGGGAACAATTCATCTTGCATTTATTGTCGTATATAGCTTCCTGGAAAAGGTAAATATACCAGGAGTAATAAAAAGATTACAAAAGTTCCAACATACTTTGCACCTCACAAGGTAAACTTTTAGGGGTATATTCACAAGAACGTGTGATAACTACCGCAAGAGTAGCGTAACGCAACTTTCAATATCGCAGCCTATCGCGGGAAAATAACCCTGTGTCAACGTGGAATTCACAACAAGGCGGTAGCATGCGATAGTCACCAGATAACGCGTCAAATGTCAGCGTGAAAATCAACGCCACGCCGAAAAAAATGCGAAACCCGAACGCGAGAAATCATGCGATGAGGCCAATCGCGGTACAAAAAGTAGGGAAAAGCAGCCACAGGCCTGCAAATCCCACGCGTCTGGCGGGAAATTGCACCATAAAAACCACAGAAACAACACACCAGAAACAAGCCAAAGCACGTAGCAACATGGATGCACCCTGACCCAGCGCAGAGGTCAACGCGAACCCCACAACCCCCACAGACCACCAGCAAGGAACAACCGGGTCGGGGAAGGCCAAGGAGAAAAGGGAGAGGAAGACGGGGTGCAGATCGCAGGAAAACAAGACCAGCGTCACGGAGGTGACAGAACACTACCAGCAACTGACCCACAAGCAGACCACCTGGAATGCAGTCGGAGTGCCCAGGAGGCCAAGAGGCACCGGCAGGACGTGACAACCTAAACCAGGTACAAACCCGCTGCCAACAGGAAGGCAGCAACGGCGACAGGAGGTGGCAGTCCTGCGCCACAGGAGGAGCTGGAGGAAACCCAGGCCACAGTCATCAGTGTGGAGACGGTGCAAGGAGGTGGGAGTACGGACACAGCTCGACAGGACCCGACACAACAACAACAGGGTGAGGATCCAACAGGGACTGGGGGGACGGGGGGTGATGGGCACAATGGCACACATGCACAACGAGGTGTAGCACACTGCACACCCACAATTACCCAGAGACATGTCCCCCATCCCCGTGGCACACTGCAGCACACACGCATAGCAATCACAGCACATACCATGACAATGTGGCACAAAGTGCAACACCCACACTGCAGAACAGGGAACACAACTGGGTCCGCCCAGGCGCAGAAACAGAACAATCACATTGGACAGAGCAGGGAACTGTGAGATGCATATCTACGGCTACAACCCCACATCAGCCATGTAGGCCAAATGTACACTGTCCCAACTCAAATAGCCACCACCGCCCAAACAGTCACAATGTACATTGTCACACAGTCTGCATGTCGACAAGAACAAGGCGCCAACACAATGCCAACATGCACCTCCCCTTCACAATGCAGAGGGACAAACAACACCTCCTGCAGGTCAGAACAGACAACCCATCAGTGATGCCCGAGACGAACACCACAGCCCAGACACCGACGCCCTACAACAGCCCATGGACATCCCACACAACTCACCACCAGGACCAGGGCAGACAAGCTACTCAGAGGAGAACCCAGCCCCTGCAACAGATCACACAGCATGAAGCACCCGCAATCACGGCTGGCTCACAACACTTCACCGACCCACACATGGCACCCCAACGCCAGGTGTCAGAAAGCCAAAAGGAGGTGGCCCAACAGGTGCGGGTGATGCCGAACCCATGGAATGCGAACTAGAACACATACGTGGGTGTCCAATACCCTTCAGGGACCACCTACACCCCACAAAGGAGACCCACACTGCCATAGAGACACATGCAGATGCACATACCCAGTACAGAACCACGCCCAGGGGCATGCACATATCAGTCACACACACCCACGTTGGCTCTGCGTACGACGGCACAGTCCACTCCCCTCACGAATTGAGTGGGTGACGACAAAGCTACATGTCCAGGTTCTAGCCCGCTGCCTGCGGTAACATGTCTGCGTCCACTGTACACAGCACAATGTAATGTCGTAGGGCCAGGGCCCCCATGCATACAACAAGACCACAGGGACACATGCACATATCATGTTGAACTGGCTACGGGCACGTGCGCCCGGCCCCTTTATTGGCAGGGCCACATGTACAGTGATGCCTGTGCTGGATGTGTGTGGGGTGAGTATAAGCCAGCCCGCACGGAGTGCTTGGTGCTGGCAACAACCTGAACAGTGGACACCAGTGTAATGGAAACAGAAAACACCAGCATAACAGAGTCAACTGCAGAGCAACATGGAGGGATCCGGAGTAAGGACAGAGGTCACCCAATATTCAGTCAGGAGGTTCCAGTGAGTTGCAGTGCACTGAGGTAGGGGCACTAGAGAAGAGCGCGCTCATGTGAGGAAATTGCTAGGATTGTGTCCCTTCGGGTTAGTCCTGATGCAGATGCAGTGGGGTGTGTTACACCTGCATCAACTTCCTCATCAACGTCCCAGGTCTCCCACACTGCCTGAGGTGACAGTTGCGTCCGCAGTCCACATCGCAAAACCCAGTAATAGATCCGGGTGTGTAGCTTGACTACCACCACCAGTCTGCATTCCTGCCTTGGGGCTGTTGCCTCCTGCCCTCCCATTGTCTGTGCCTTCTCCCGTCCGCACACTTGACACATCTTCCTCATCATAGTCCCAGGTCTGCCCCACTGCATGAGGTGACATTGCTGCGCAACCTCACAACAGCACAGAACTCAATCAGTGACGGACAATGGCTTGCGGTGCACTGAGTCACTGGCACCTGGAGTGCTGAGCAGGGTATCAGGCCGATGATGGCATCCACGACAGGTCTGAGCAACTCCGTAGGTCTGTCAGGACCACCGTTTCGACTCTGGCAGATGGCGGTTGGAGGTGGTCCTTGCGGTGGTGGCGTGTGCCTCCTGCGGAGATGCGACGTCCGGGCCGGTCAGGACTAGATGCTATGTGTGGGCCCTGGTGGCCCGCAGTTGAGGCCAGAGGCTGCGGACAGCGCAGGGCCACAGACACATGGTGTTGATGACCCCAAGACCATCGCTTCAGAGGCCATTCAATGTCTCAGAAGAAGGGGTCCCAGACCTGACAAGCACAGAGTTAGTGGCCCCGGATGCACTGCGGCCGGCACAGGCACCCAGCCACGGGACGGTGACTTGCGGTGCAGTCAGATGGGCCATGCGACCTGAGCGGGTCCCCATCAATGTCCGAGGTGTATGTTGCGGAGTATTGCGGGGGACAGTGGAAGGTGTCCTCCAGGGCATGATGCGGAAGGTCTGATGTTATCTGGAAGCAGCAAATGGAGGAGTGGAAAGCGCAACCCTCGTTTTCACCAACAATTCGGTATCAGCTACATGAGGATGAAAACTAGCCTCTAGTCCATAGACTCAAACGCCACCAATGTACGACCAGTGAGTGTCCATGAATGTCGGGGAACACACTTAGTGGCATAGGTGCTGAGAGGGGATGCAGTCTGCGATGATGCCGGTACACAGATGTGAACTCCAACATTGCCAAATCAAGACTCTGTGCCCTACTGGACCGCAGTGTAGGCCGGAGGCAGCGGTCAGCAGTGGCCCACAGCCACGTGTCGTTGGCTCGCGAGGCACAGAGTTAGTGACACAGTGGCAGTTGTCGGTAGTGTTCAATCACCTCCGTAACGATGATCCTATTCCCTCCGGACTGCAACGCGTCATCCTCTTATGCCTCTCCGTGCGTGCGATGATATGTATTCTGCCTTTTGAATTACCGATGTTCAGTTCCAAATCTGTGATCCCACTCGTGCACAGCGTAGGCCCAGGGCAGTGGTCCACGTAGGCCCACAGACACGTGTGGTTGTGATGCCATGCACAGACTTGTTGGCACCACACCGAAGGGAGTATAGTGAATTGTTCTCTGCCTTACATGATGTTCACTGCCATGGTGTAATCAAGACTCCGTTCCAAATGTGTGACCTACCTGACCGTGGTGTAGGCCTGAGGCAGCGGTCAGCACGGCCCATTCACCTAGTGTCGCCGGCATAGGTTGGATGGCCCCACCGGCCTGCGTTGTTCAGGTTCAGTGGCACCACGTGTTCGGTCACCTCCGTGTATGTGACCCGGCATTCATCCGGACTGAGCCGCATCTTCCTCTTACACCTCTCCGTGCGACCACTGGTGTGGACTCTGCCATTCGTGCTTTGCGACTAGGTGCTGGATGTGTGACCTACTGGTCCGCAGGGTAGTCCTGGTCCCTCATTCTCGTGTCGCCGGCTGGCGTTGAACAGGGTTAGTGGCACCACGTGTAGCCGGCTGGTGTTGAACAGGGTTAGTGGCACCACGTGTAGCCGGCTGGCGTTGAACAGGGTTAGTGGCACCACGTGTAGCTGGCTGGCGTTGGACAGGGTTAGTGGCACCACGTGTCGCAAGATGCTCATATGGAACTATGCCTCACTGATCGGGGCGGGTCTGGTGCTGTGGCCGCTGGCCGGGATTTGGGGTCACTGCCATTCATGACTCAGGACACAGTTTCACATATGGGACCTACTGGTCCGAGGAGTAGGCAGTGGAGTACGTCAACGAAAAGGGAATAAAGCGGGCCTGTGTCGTGGAGCCCGTGATGGTCTGAGGTGGCTGCCAAGGTCGCGGGACTCGGGCTTGGAGCTTGCGCCGGCACGTGGTGGGCCCTCCTTGACACACGTCGGTGTCGGCAGGTGATCAGTGTGGCCTGGCTGCGCAGGGGCGGGCCTGACTGGTTCGTGGTCCAGCGTGCCGGGGTCCGGCTGGCGCACAGCATCGCAGGCAACTACGCTCACGAGGAAGGCATCGGCCTCGTGGCGAGGTGGGAGGCGCCACCCTGGCAGGGACGTGGGGCTTTCCGGGAGAGGACCATGCCCAGGCCTACGTGCTTTTTATTCACACCCCTATGCTGGCGTGGCCTACGCTGGGCTATCCCACTCCGGTGACACTTAGGGGGTGGCGTCACAGGCAACATTTCAGCGAGTTCCCCCACTGGCTGTGGTGGCATGGTTGCGTCCACTGTCCACTGCACTCCATACGCCAGAGGTGTATGTCGCCATGGATATGGGTGTGTTCTGCATACTGCGGTCTGTCCGGCACATCTCCGCCACTCTTGGCATTGTGTGCTTTCCCGATCATAGCTCTACTGCATCCTTCACACATGCCTGGTTGCCACCTCTACCCACATTCGGCTATTATGTGGCTGAGGTGCCATGCCGTTGATGGCTCATGTTCAGGAGCTTGCCCAGGTTACCATTGTAAGTTGTTCTGTTGTGTCTGGTGGGTGGTCATGTTGTTGTGCATGTTGGTTGTGATTTTGTGGCGTGTGCATTGCCAGAGTTGTGAGTTGCATGGTTGTGGAGTTGAGGTGTGTGGGGTGTTCATTTCGGACTTGCCAAGGGGTGTGCATTTCCTTTTTGCCATCCTGGGAACGCTGGTTGATGATGGGCTGTCGGAGGATGAAGGTATCATGCACACTGGCTGTGTATTTGAAGGCGACATTGTTGGGGGTTCCACGGTGTTCTGTTGTTGCCTGCACATTGATGTGAGACGTGTGCTTCCTGTTGAGGTGATTGTGTGCTGTGTCACCAGGGGGCACAGGTAGTACATGTGTGCTGTGGATTGCCCCCAACACGTGCGTGCATCCTGCTTGGGCGTATGGTCCTTGCTTGGTCTCCAGCGGATCCTGCGCATTGTGTTGTACGTATGGGGACTGGGGTACCAAGGTGATGGTGATGTCCAGGACAGGTGTGGGGGGCTTGGATGTGGCTGGCTGTTCGACTCCTCCGACTCTGGCAGGTGTTGTTTGGGGGGTACCAGGGGCCAACAGGTGCAGCCAAGCCATCAGCTTTGTGTGGGGTGGGATGTTGGTTGTCCGCTGTGTTGGTGCCGTAGGCCTGTTAGGTGATGATGGTCAGTAGGCGTAGGATGGTTGTCCCTTTCAGCCTGTAGTGGACGGTGACATTGTCAGATGTTGGGTCTGTGCGGCTGGTACGTTTCCTGGGGTTCCGCTGTCTTTGTCTGCACTGCGTCTGTGGTGGTCCGGGGGGGGGGGAGGGTGTTCCGGGTGTGGGTTGGGGCCCTGGGGTGGTGGAGGTGGGTGTTGTGGTCCTCTTGGGTGTCCGGGCCGCATGATGGGTGGCTCCATGGCATCTGTTGCCCTTCGGATGTGGCCCTGGGCTGTGCTCCCTTTTGTGGTGCTGGCTGCCGTCCGACTTTACACCAGGTAAGAGCAGGTGTAAATTTCCTGGTGCTAACGCGCCTTATCGCCTGTTTTGTGTTTTTATCGCCGATGTGGCTGGTCGTTGTGAATGTGGAGGTGTGCTGTTGTCTCAGCTTTTGGCACGGGAACGCCTACTCTGCATCTCATTAGCGATATTTGCGGGGGGTCCTCTGTGGCGATATTTTTTGCGGCTGCTATCGCGGGTAAACTGGTGCTGTGGGCTGTTTAGACCGGCTTGTGAATGGGGAGGTAAATTTATCACGGCTTTGGCTGGGATAAAGTGCCGTTAATTCGGTGTTTGCTCCTTGTGAATATGCCCCTTAGTGTCCTGGGCGCATTTAGATTTTGTAAAGGCTCATAAGCATGGCTTCAAATAAAAAGTTGGAAACAGAGTGCCTCATTTACTATATTGTGACGCACGAAGCGCAGCAAGCCTTCCTTCTGCGCTGCCGTGCATCAAAATTAAAGGGCAGGAATGTAGGTACGGTGCATTCCTGTCCTTCTCCCCTGTGCCAGCGCACAAACAGCACCTGTGCGCCAATGCAGACACCCTTGTGCCATGGTGCCAGGGTTCCTGCATTGCAGAGATGATTTTTGTTGTACAGGAAAGAACACCTTCCTGCACATAAACAATCATTAATGGCATTTTGCTCCTTCTATGTATGCTGCAGAATCCAGCACACATAGAAAGAGCAAAAAACGAGGAGAAATAGAAGTATTTCTCCTCGTTGCGCCACACCTATTCCTCCCCTGGGGAGGCTTGGGATTCTGACTCATTCCCAGGATTACAATACTTTGTAAATCTGGGAATGTGTCAGGTTCCATGGATGCTGCGTGGGAACACCCACAGCAACACCCATGGAAGGCCCCTTTCATGCAGAGTAATGCGTGAAAGGGGCCCATATTTACAAGGCCATGAAAAGTCAGGCCATGAAACGTCATGCAGGGTGACTTTACATGGCCTTGTAAATATGGGCAGGCACACTGCGCCGCCGGTGCGTCTAAAAAAGTGATGCACCGGAGGCGCAATGGGCTTGTAAATGAGGCCCTCAATCTCTTAATTAAGCTGGAAATTCTGAGATGAGCTGCAACATCTCCGACTCACTTCCACTCCCTCTCACAATCTCCAATCGAACTTGTTCCAACACACTCACACCCCTTCACTCACTCCCTCGTACTCACTTTCACTTATTCATGCACACTTTCAAGCTCAGATTCTCACTCACTTTCACTCTCATTGACACTTTCAAACACACACACTTTCACTCAATCCCATTCACTCTCACTCAATCCCATTCACTCTCACTCACAAACACATACACAGTAGCATAGAGAAGTAAAAAATCTTTTTTACTTAACTTGCCTACTTAGCTAGCAACTTGGAGGCTCCATGGCTGCAGCAGAGCAGGAATCTGGTGCTGGGCATTGGAACCAGCAAGCCATGATGCCCAATGAGGAGTGAAACAGAGCAGCAAGGGCAGGTTTGTAAAGGTGGAGCTCACCTCAGTCCAGTCATGGCCGGCGTGACTCGCGGGTGGGGGGTCATGCAGGGAGCAGGTTGCGCGGGGGGAGGGGGGTTAATAAAAAAGAAAATTAAACTTACCTTTGCCTCTGGTCCCGCGCCGCGTCTCCTCTCTCTGCTCCTCACAGGAAGCAGGCAGCCTCCCTCTCCTCCCCTAAGCCAATCACAACGCTGCAATGGCAGCATTGTGATTGGCTGGGACACCGACCGCACAGGCGTCTATGGGGAGGCTGTTTTCTCCATGCAGGCTGCATGGAGAAAACGGCCTCCCCATAGACGCCTGTACATGGAGAAAACGGGAGAGTGGTTTGGTCGGTCCTGGGGCTGACCAAACAGTCAGCGCCAACAACAGTGGGCATGCCACTCATCCCCTGCCTAGAGCAGGACTGCCCACCCGCCTGCCCCCAACCAAACCCTTCTGCTTTCTCGCAGTGCGAGAAGCAGAAACATAAAATGGTATTCATAATACCCTTTTATGTTTTTGCTTCTCGCACTGCAAGAAAGCAGCAGGGCGACACCCTACGCCCACGTGGAGGAGCCCCCCCTGCCTCAATCCCTAACCCACCCTCTTGATAGGACGGAAAGCACAGCCCTTTAAGAAGCTAGGATAGTGCTCTGGATCCTGCCCTTGCTGCTCTGTGTGGCTTTTCATTGGCTTCAGGGATGCACTGATGTGCGCCCTGATAGCGATATTTTAGCAGATGTGCTGTGCTGCCTGAGGCATGGCTAGTATGTCTGCTAAGTAAAATGGATTGTGCCTGCGTGAGGGGATCATAGTTGAACTTTCCCCCTCAGACAACTTACCCCCTGCATAAATGACATAAATTTACTAAAGGCTGTGTGGGCACACATGTAGCACTGCACAATTTTGCACGGCTTCAGCAGGCTTTTTTAATAGTAAGTAAATCAATGCAATAACTTTGTGCCACATGTGAACACACAGTCCTTAAAAAATAACCCCAATGTTTTATTAAAATTGGTATTGGCCCATAAATGAGACCAGAATCAGAAATTCCATAGTAGACGTTTGCAGAGCTTTAAAACTGCACCGTGCTCTTCAGAGGAATGCTGCACCCGTGGGCACCGATGCCTGGTACAGTCCTGCCAAGTATCACGCATCTGCATCACCGCACTGAAATGCATTGTCACGCATAATGCATAGTCTTAGCCCTGTCACAGAGGCACTGCAAACTGAGTGTATGTGGCAGCATTGAACGCGCGCCTGTGGCCTGTGCAGCTCCCGCAGGCTTGGGGCACTCCCAGCAGCTGAGCAGGCTCACAGTCAGTGTGCTGCTACAATGTATCTTATACATTCCAATCCCGCGTTGCTGCGTGGCTCTGAGTTCAGGCAGGCTGACGTCATGGCCCTGCCGCCACGGAGAGCCCAACTACTCCAGAGACAGCTTGGGCCAGCCTACCCCATCAGGATGTGACACAACTTTATGGCACCGTAAGGGGGATGTGACGTCCTGCTGCTGCCAGAGAAGGCCGCAGGGTCCGAGGTTACATTTTGTAAGGTCGTCCGCGGCAAAATAATTAATCAAGGTGCTGGGCTGGTTCAGTAGAGCACTGCTGCTCGCACCGGCCGCCCGCCCGCGCTGTTGGGCTAAATTTATACCATGCCCGCGCTGCTCCCTGCCATCGAATTAAATATTTCTGAACCCGGCCGCCAAGGATGAGTGCGGCAGCCAGTGACAGGTTGTGACGGATAACAGTCACTGACCGGGTTGCAGCGGCCGCCAGGATTCGGAGGGCAGCTCAGCTAGCCGGTGGCAGGCCACAGCCTGGACCGCTTACAGCTGATTTATTGACCCGGGGGCCAGTCGAGCTGCCTTGCACAGTGAGTCGCAGACGCACCAGTAACGTTGCCCGGGGCTCAGGCTGAAAGATTCAGAAGAACAGATCAGTGAGTATAACCACCAGCCACTTCAAATGTTGTCAAAGTGTTTAATTATAACACAATCAAATTAAATTTAACGGGAGCACGTGATCTGTCTGAATGCTATGAAACTTCCATGGACGCCTATTGGGGAACTTAAGCTGCCAGCCATACCACAGACCTCATGACTTGTCTCTGATCTTTGGCCAGTGCCCTAGAGATACACCTTGGTCTTAATTGTAGCCCTATTGACCCATAGGGCCTGTCTCGTTCCTACCACTAGTATGTCTTTTGATCAGAAGTTTGTCCCATTGACAGGGTGACAGCCTCATTTGATGAAACAGGCGTTAGGCAACAGTTGTATGAGTTGTGAAACTTTCTTGATTTCATGAGATGGGTTTCTTGACTGAGGAGGTGATGGCACTTGGAAGAGGCACTCTCAATAAATGGGTGTAATTTCTGAAATTTATATGTTTCCCTTGTTGTCATTGCTTGATTTTGCTCGCGAGAAAGTGTCCCTCATAGTCATTGAATGTCACTCATAATTACACTGAAATTTTGAAAATGTCACACATAAGCAATTTGAAACCTTGGCAGCTATGCTGGTATCAGATCCCACTTACCAATATCTGCACTATCCTGGTACAAGAGGATATCCACCGTGCCTTGGGGAATGTAACTGCACCCAATTGATTGTATGTGGGTTCACAGATGACAACTCAACTGCCCATGTAAGTAATGTGGCTACTGCACCCGCCCCCTCCCATCTAGAGGCCACATTTGCTATTTGTAGAGCCATTTTAGTTCCCCCCTTGCTAGTGGCGCCATAGGTAGATGCTCGCCGTGACCTAGGACTTGCTTTGCTATACCTGAGGGAGGGGAGCATGGCGTCCCAGGTAAGAAAGAATGGACAGTGCAATTCCTGCAAAGTGCGATTACGTCATCATTGAAGAGATGCCGAGCAGAGGGTTCCTTCTTAGATTTAAAGCTACAGCGCCGTTCTGAAATCAAAATGAAGATGGATGACAGACTACTGGAAAGTTAAGTAATAACCACTCCTCGTTCTGTTGTTTTAGTCTCCCAGCAGCTTTTAAAATAAATCTCCCAGGTTGAGAAACGTGCTCCTTACGTCACACCACCTGAGTTCTTAAGAAAGTCTTTTCAGTTACCAGCTCTACAGTTAACCAGACGACTATCTTTGATTGTTTTATAAATTCCTCTTTTGTACTTCCTCCCTTCTGCTTTTACACACCTGCACCAATTTCTCAAATCTTGCTCAATACTCTCACATCAGCAAACCTTTCTATTGTTCGTGCTCAGTTCAACTATTTCCCGAAAGGCACAAGAGCGGACTGAGGTGTCACCTGTTTCTAACAGGTGATGTCATCTTACCCCTCACCTACCTGCCCTTTCCAGACTTTTGTTGGAACAGCCCATTTTTTTTATTTTCAAAGGAGTGGACTGGGGAAATGTAAAATGTGTAAAAGTCTTAAAAAATGATTTGTTAATCAGCAATTTTTTGCTAAAAACATTTTTAATGTAACATTCTGTTTGATTTATTGGAAACATTCATTTATTTGACAACATTTCTACTTTTGTTAAATGATCCTTCTTGCTCTACAGGTACCCTTTGCAGTAAAAAAACAGTTGTCTATATTTCTGACACATTTTTGTGTTACAGACTTAATTTTGTATTAGGACAATTTTGTTAAATACCATTAAAAATGCACGTACAGATGGGATGTTGAAATATGCAGCTCCATTTAGGGCATACGCTGAATACCGAAGTGTCAATGTATTGTTATTTGATGGGTTAGGAAGAGGATGCCTACATGCTGCTCCTCTTGTTCCATTAGCTGGAGGCAGAAAGTGTGTGCCTTGGAACATGTCTAATTTGCTATCTTTGCCTTCATCCATATCTCTCCTTGAACGTTTCTCTCGCTCAACTTTTCTTGCCCTCAGGAACGCACGCGGACCGCACTGCTGGAAACGCTCTATGAGGAGCTGCACATCAACAGCCAGTGCATGATGGGACTGGGCAATGATGACGACAAGATGGAGAATGGAGGAGGTGGCGGAGGCTTCTTCGAGTCATTCAAGGTGAGAGCATCAGAAGTATGTTAGTTGGACATAGAGGCCTTGTAGCAGAAGTGAGACTACTGTTAGATTTATTTAGTCATTTATTTATTTATTTATTTATTTTTGGAGTTTTTATATAGTGCGAACTAGACCTGAAGGTATCAGAGTGCTTTATATGAGCACCAGTTCCATTACAGACGGAGACATTAATTTGTTTTGGTAGGCACTGGGCTTATCTCATGAAGCACCCAAACATTTCTGAAAACATGATTTTTTTATTACAAGTAGGCCACCATGCATATTAATTTCTGAAACCGTAAGCATATCCTTAATAAGACCCACAGTAGGGTTAATTTTAACGTCTCTTGGTTGAAGTGTACTATTAGCATTGGCAACACTTTGGCATCCGCTTTGCAGAGGTCATAACATGGAAAGACTATAGCAAGCCAAATTCTTTGTCCATGATACAGCTCGCGGCGCTCTTGAGAGTGAAGAAAACGTTTGGCAATTTTGTGGCTTCAGCAACCTGTAAAGCGTAGAGAACACATATAGATCCCCACTACTTCATACTCTGAGGAACTGTAGAAATATACTAAGAGCAAGGTTTTTTACTACATATGAGAATTGTTTTTCAGTATTTCTTCTCTCTCTAGGGTAGCCCTACAATTCCTTTGCTTCTACAAATTGTGCCACAAGGGAGCCCCACATTAATTATTTGCTAAATCCATCCTCCTGTGGTCTAGAGTATGGATTATCCCTCAGACGTCTTCCTAATGAGTGGCAGCGATTGATGTGATTTGTAGATCAGCGGCTTAGGAACCTGCTTTCCCCTTTGACTTTCAATTAGTTGTGGTCTTTTCCCAGCTCTTTTACTAAGATTAATCCTATTGGACTAAAAAGGACATTTCAGCTTAGATGGGGCACAGCTGTTACATACTGCAGTATAAGGCTGCAGTTTTAATGATTCGATGGCACAAAGCAACTTTGATGTGAAGTTAGGATCTGGTAGAGAAGCCTATTTTGACCTAATTAATCCTAGATTTTATAGGTGGGCATATAGCCGATTGGGACCAGAAATCCTTCTCCTGTTCTTCATTATTAACAGTAAGTGTTGGCCCAGTCGAATAGCATGTGTAAAATCTTGTTTTGGTATCACACAAGGAGAATGACTTACTCGTTTTCTTTGGCTTTGTTCTTTATTTAGGGTTTTAAATAAAAAAAAACTGACCTTTATTCTGAACCATTTTGTTTTAAGGGAATTAAGTCGTGCCATCGCACTGTGTCACCAATCAATATTCACTGATCTCTCAACATTTGTTGGGGGACTCTGTAGTTGCAGGGCCGAGCATGCTGAGTTGTAGAACAGAGCCTTCCAAATATATTTATGAATTGAAGCTGCTAAGTTGCATTAAGGGCATTTATCTAATTGCGAGTTGCAATGGTATGGATCCATGGTTTGTGACAATCAGTTACTGACACTTCAAAGGAGATGTTTTTCAGTGCCCCTTTCGGAATGTTGTCAGCAACCCCTTTGTGAATGTTGTCAGCGCCCTGAGAGGAGCAGGCAATATTCCAGAGGTCCACTGCCTGCCTCTTGCAATGTTTTCCCAAACATGTTTTTTTAATTTTTTATGTAGCACCAGTTCCTTGAAGGAACACAGGCTTGCTATTAAAAAATGTTCCCGTTTGGGACAGGAAATACTGGGCCAGAGGTCTGCCGTGCCTTGCAGGCCTCCATCCCTGCTTTGGCAGCCAATCACTGGGGATCACAAGTTGCAACCTGGTTAATTAATATTTATTAGGCAGTTCGTTTTGTGAGACTTAGCGAATGGACAATTTGCAAAGAGACTTATTCGTACATTGGTTGAATTACACATTTCAGACCCATTTACACACCAGTTGGCCTACCTTCCTTCAAGATCTCTTGGATTTTCTAATTAGCTATTGCTGGTGGTTCCCACACTACGCCATGCTTGTGTGTGTGTGTGTGGGGGGGGGGGGTCATTGTGTTTTCTTTTTTGGCCCCTTAACTCTGGAATGCTCTCCCTTTTAATATTTTTGCTTGCCCTAAAAAATCCTTATTTAAAAAACCTTTGAAAATGTGGCTGTTTCAGTCATGTTAACAGCCTTCCACAGCATTTAACACTTTTGTATTAAACTAGCAGCGCCTGAATGTCTGTCAGAGAGCTGTGCACTTTATAAATGGCATATTCATTTATTCAATTGCAATCCCTTGGTTTGCGAATGGGAATGATACATCTGGCTCTCAGTTGTTTGGGTTTTGACCAGGGGCGGCTCCTCTGCTATGGCGGAGGAGCGTCACCCCACTGCTTTTAAGCAGTGTGAGGAAGAAGAAACATAAAATGATAATAACTTAGAGTTATTATAATTGTATGTTTCCTGCCTCTTTGCAGGCTGGCGGGGCTGCTCTGCTCATGGAGCAGGGCAGGGAAGGAGTGATTTTCCCACTCCAAAGTGCGCAATGACTGTTTGGTCGGCCCTCTCGGACTGCCCAAACCAGTCATACGCACTTTCCCCATTCTCCATGCAGACTGCATTACAGCCTGCATGGAGAACAACCCCAGGTCCCCATTCCCTGGTTGAGCGTCGCACCAGGACGCTCAAAACCAATCACAAAGCTGCATTGCAGCGTTGTGATTGGTCAGGGGAGCCTGGCTGTACTTCCTGTCCCTGACTGACGAGGAGAGAAGACGCGGGACCCAGCATGGGAAGGTAAGTGTTTTCTTATTATATATAATATTTTTTTTAATTGGCCACCCTCCCTTCCCCCTGCGCGCCCCCACACCCGCCCAGCCACCAACAAAACATGTCGGCCGCCACTGGTTTTGACACCAATTTTGCACAACTGCCATTTCGATTATTTAAAAAAACTGAAATATTCTTTTCGCAAAAGGTGATGTATTAATGTTATGATTGTTTCTGAGCCTTTTGTAGTGGTCTGTTTAACTCCAAGAAATAAAACCTTTTTGAGGTAGGTATTATTTTTTATTTAGGGCCTTGCTGGGTTTCTGAAGGGGCCGTCCATTGATTTGGTCTGCGTTGCCAGCACAGATCATACACCAGCCTCAAAAGCAGGTCCTCTGAAGGCCATCGAGGCCATAAGAATTTGTTACACCAACTTCCAGCTAAGTATGGTCCCTTCACCATTCTCCAAACACAGGCACAGAACCTGCACCGGCATCTGACACCAAGCAATGCCCCTGGACTCGCCCAAAGTGCTGAACACAGTTGACGAAACAGCCTCCCGCACCAGGGACAGATCCGGCGCCACTATCGAGTACTATTCCTGCACCAGTCCCCAGCACCAAAGTGTCTGTAACTGCCACTAAGCACTGTACCTAACCAACCATCAGTCACAAGCACGAGCAGTACAATAGCACCAAACAAAAGCCCCCTGTACTATAAGCACCATCCTCCAGTGTCCACCCCAGACCTTCAGCACAGATCGTGCATTGGTGTCCAGTTCAAGGACAGCCCCTGGATTCCAGCCTTCAGACCAAGCTCAGCCGATACACTGGCATCAAGCACAGTGCTAAACCTGTCACCAAGCACTGTATCCCAGCACCCCGCTAAGCCACAGAATTAACCTTAGACACCAAAATATCCTCTGCAGTGCCCTCAAGTGCAAAGACCTTACTCCTGCACAAATCCCATGCATTGAACCTGCACAGGCTTCCACTGCCTAGCACAGCCCCTGCCCTAAACCATGCACCGACCTGCACCAGTATTCAGCACAAAACATGGGGGCATATTTACGAGCCCCTAGCGCCCCACCGGAGCGTCACTTTTTTTGAAACTCCGATGTCGCTCTATGCTAGCCCATATTTACAAGGCCACGCTAAGCCACTTTGCGTGGCTTAACACGGCCTTGTAAATAAGGTCCTCTGCAGCGCAGTTTTCTGTGGCAAAGGGGCTTGCAATGATTGTTGCTGTGGGCATTTCTAACAACACCCATGGCTTTTTGACACTGCTCCAGATTTATAAGGATCTGTAAATCTGAGGCAGCGGCAAAAACTAATGCCTTTCAAAAGGAGGCGTTAATGTGGCGCAATGAGGAGAAATACTTTTATTTCTCCTTGTTGTTTGCTCTTTCTATGTGTGCTGCATTCTGCAGCACAAATAAAAGGTGCAAAACACCATTAATTATTGTTTTTGTGCAGGAAGGTTTCCCTTCCTGCACAAAAACAATCATCCTTGCAACACATCCTTGCATTGGCGCTAGGAAGCTTTTTTAGCGCAGGGGTGACCACAGGCACGTGCCGTATTGTTGTTAATATGGCGCATCCCTGCGTTTTGAAAATGACGCAGCTCAGCAAAATTGTATGTGGCACTGCGCTGCACCATTTTCATGCAAATATGCCACATGATCCCTACACCAAACCCCAGTGCCAGTCACAGCCGGGACAAACACCTCCAGTTTCGACCATTACTTGGGCACCAGTTCCAGAAACTGTCTGAGCTCCAACACTACACACAGCCAGTGCAGCAGCTTTCAGCGTCAATCAGAGCCCGAGGCAATAACCTTACTGTCGTACCCAGTCTCCGGTGCAGCCCCTTTACCAGTCTCAAGCACTTAAGCTTCTAAAACAGTGATGCGGCTGCAGCGGCGTCACTAGGGTTGGTGTCACCCAGTGCGGTAAATCATGGTGTCACCCCCTCTTCATGGTGTCACCCCCTCACGACTTACCCCATGACACCATCACATGGGGTGACACCTTTCCCAAATGAGACTATTTAGTAAATAGTCTCATTTGGGAAAGGTGTCACCCCATGTGATGGTGTCACCCGGTGCGGTCCGCACCCCCCGCACCTCCCTAGTGACGCCACTGTGCGGCTGTATTTAACCCAGTCATAAACTAGCCTAATTTCCCTAAGAAAAACTACAGCAAAAGTCTTCCGCACCAAGTACAGCCATTTCAAAAGTCACCTGGTACAGCGCTTGAACTATCTGCTGCCCCTGGAAAAGTCACCAGGTACAGTCTCTAGTCTATCTGCTTCTCCTGGAACGGTCACATGGTACAGCTTTTGAACTATCCGTTGCGTATTGACCAGTCACCAGCCACAGCCACAGAATTATCCACTGCTCCTGAACCAGTCGCCAGGTTTAGCCCATGAACTATATGCTGCTCCTGGACCCATCCCCAGGTGAATCCCCTGAATTAGCCACTCCTCCTGTACCAGTCAACAGGTGCAGCCCTTGAACTCTCTGATGTTCCTGGAGGGTTGTATGACGAAACCATGCATGCCATTACCATGTATGCCTTTACCAAGCCGTCATTACAACACATGCATCTTTACCACGCATGCCTTTACTACGCAAGTCTTTACCACACATATGCTTTTACCATGCATGCGTTTACAACGAAACATTTTCGTTGCAAAGGCATGTATGGTAAAGGCATATACGTGGTATACATTTAACAGGTACGTATAACCCATATATAAATATACATACACACATGCATCACCCTTACCAATTAATTTCCCACAACCACCCTAAACCTTTAAATTTCCCTTGCCACCCAATAACCCATACCCACCTGTCACGGGCCTCCCGTGACTATGAGTAGGAAAGGGGAGACAGAGTAGTCGGTAGGAATAAGGAGACGTCCTGAGTGGCTTCTTTAAAGGGTTTATTTAAGGTTGAGGGTCAAAACAAATGTTACGGCCAGTCACTGGGCCGGGGCCGAGGACAAAGTAGAAAACAACAGTCTTTGTGCTCCGGGAGAGGGGAGTCCCAGGGTCAAGGAAGCTTTAGCGGCGTGCAGCGCTGGATCAGCTCCGGCAGTCGGACATCCCGGCGTTTCAAAAGAAATAAAGAAAGAAAATGCTAGATCAGTGAAATGCTCTAGCGAGCCGTTTTTTGATAAGGGCAGGGGGTGTGCGAGGGGACCACCACAACGACCCAACACCGGTGCAGCCCAGCAAACAGATCGGTGTCCACCCTCTTTGAACTACCCCTTCCCTCCCCGTGAAAACGCAAGCCCCCGTATACGCCGGCGTACCTGCTCCAGCCACTCTCCTCCTGGAGGGTGGCGGGGCGATGCGAGGGGTCATTGGCCTCCAGGCGTCGGGTCCTCCTTCGGGTTCGTCTCGCGGCCCTCCGGGATACTGGACGACGATGGACGCTGTAGCGGTCTCTCCGTACTTCCTTCGCCTTCCTCTCCTTCCTTCGGTTCTCCGGCTTGCGCGCCTCCACCGTCCTTCTGCTCCTCCTTTAACGTAGCAAGGTTTCCTGATTGGATGGCCGAGTCTGACGTCAGGTTCTCAGGGATGTCCTCCCGCAGGTCCCAAGCGGGCTTAAAGGGGTCAGGCCGTTCCTGTCCATGGAGGAGGAGTAAAGCGTCAATATCGGACGAGGCTGGCGGGGTCCACTCACTAGGGGATCCGTGACACAACCTCCCCCCTGGGTTTCCCCGCTCGGGGGAAAGAGGATAGCGAGAAAGAAAGTCCGCGTTCCCCTGGTCCGTACCCTTACGGTGGCGTACCTCAAAGCTGAATGGATGCAGGGCCAGGAACCACCGGAGGACACGGTCGTTGCAGCCTTTGTTCACCTGTAGCCATGTTAGGGGGCATGGTCAGTATACAACGTGAACGGTCTACCCTCGAGATAATAGCGAAGTTTTTCGACACCCCACCGCACAGCCAGGCACTCCTTCTCGATCGTAGGATAGACTCTCTCCCTTGGAAACAGCTTCCTGCTGATATAAACGATAGGTCTCTCAGCCCCCTCACTGTCGAGCTGGGATAGAACTGCACCGATACCCACCCCGGAGGCGTCCGTCTGGAGGATAAAGGGTTTCAGGAAGTCAGGTGTCATGAGTACTGGGGAGGTCGTCAGTGTTGTCTTAAGCAGTAGGAAAGCCTGGTTTTCAGAGACCGAAGGGGTATGCAAGTGTGAGGCAGGGACTGACTTCCGTAAAAGATCCGTAAGGGGGGCAGCGAGCTCTGAGAAATCGGGAATAAAGCGCCTGTAGTACCCCACTAATCCAAGAAAAGCCCTAAGGTCTCGTTTCGTCGCAGGGAATAGAGTGTTTTGGATGGCCTTTACCTTCTCAGACTGGGGTTCTATTAGACCCTTCCCCAGAACATACCCCAGATATTTCACTTTCTGAAAAGCGAACCTGGATTTTTTTGCATTGATATGTAGACGGGCGGTTCCTAGCTCGGTGAGGACGGCCTGGAGGTGTTGTATGTGTTCCTGCCAGGATTTGCTATATACCACAATGTCATCAAGATATGCGGAGGCGTAGGACAGGTGAGGTGCCAACACTGAATCCATTAGTCGTTGAAAACTAGCAGGGGCCCCATGCAACCCAAACGGGAGAACGGTGAAGTGGTACAGGCCATCAGGTGTTGAAAATGCAGTTTTTTCTTGATCAGCCGGGTTGAGTGGAATTTGCCAATAGCCCTTGGTGAGATCTATGGTTGATATATACTGAGCCTCACCTAGGCGCTCTATCAGCTCGTCCACTCTGGGAAGCGGGTAACCATCCTGCTTCGATATGCGGTTCACTGCACGAAAGTCAATACAAAACCGAATGCTGCCATCCGGTTTTGGAACAAGGACCACTGGGGAACACCAATTGCTCTTGGATCGGACTATGATCCCTGTCTTGAGCATTTGTGTTACTTCATTCTGGAGAGCCAGCCGCCGAGCCTCAGGGACCCTATAAGGTTTCTGTCGGACCACAACTCCTTCCTGAGTCGGGATGGAGTGCTCGGCCAGCGGGGTCCTGCCGGGCTGGTCGGAGAAGATTTTTTTATGGTGAAGGAGGAGGTCTCTAATTTCTTCCCCTTCTGTGGCAGTTAATTCTGTGTTGATTACGGTATCCTGAACGGTATGGGTCAGGGGTTCCACGATGGATACCGTAGAAGCCTGTTTAGGAGGAGGGCCCAACCACTTCTTCAGGAGGTTTATGTGATACATCTGCGTTTTTCTTGGGGAGAGACGCAGCATGTATGTTGTTTTTCCTATTCTTCCGGTGATTGGGAAAGGTCCCTGCCACTCTTTCCGCAGCTTATGGGAGGACGAGGGAAGGAGGATTAGAGCCCATTCACCCACCCCTAGCTCACGCCACTTCCTCCCCTTATCATAAAAGTGTTTTTGTTTTTGTTGGGCCTTATCTAGAGATAAGTGGGCTAGGGTTCTCAGTTTATATAACCGGGACTTAATCTGGTTTGCGTAGTCCAACAATGAATGTGCTTCCTGAACCCCCTCTTTTTCCCAGCTCTCCTTTGTGATCTCCAGGAGGGTTCGGGGCTTTCGACCAAAGAGCAGCTCAAAAGGGGACATACCAAGACTGCTCTGGGTCTGACTTCGTAATACGAACAAAGCCAATGGTAGTAGCTGGTCCCAGTTTTTCCCATCCCCAGTGAGCATTTTCTTTAAGGTAAGCTTGAGATTGCCGTTGTAGCGCTCTACAAGCCCATCGGTCTGGGGATGATATACTGATGTCTTGATATGCCGAATGTTCAACTCCTTGCAGACCTGCCTCATTAGTTTTGACACAAAAGGAGTCCCCTGGTCGGTAACGACTTCACGGGGAAACCCCATTCTTGAGAATACTTCTACCAGCCTCTGGGCTATCGTGGTGGTTGTGGCTGTCCTCAATGGGAGGGCTTCCGGATATCTCGTGGCATAGTCCACAATGACAAGAACGTATATATAACCCCTGCTGGACTTGGGTAAGGGGCCGATAATGTCCATACCGATTCTATCAAAGGGTTTGCTAATGATAGGGAGCGGACGCAATGGGACGGAGGGGGGGATATAGGTATTTTTCTTCTGGCATATCTGGCACTCTTGGCAGTATCGCCGGACCTGGGCGTAAACGCCTGGCCAAAAGAAACTACGAAGTATGGATTGGGTCGTTTTTTCAGCTCCACAATGACCTGCAAGGAGATGGGCATGTGCGAAAAACAAGACCTGATCCCTAAATCCGGTTGGTACTAACAACTGGGGTTCTTCAGTGTTCGTGGCTACCCTATAGAGAAGCCCGTTCTGTTCGATAAAACAGGGATAGACCCGTCGTAGTGCTTGTTGTGTTTCCCTAGCACTCTGCCAAGCGTTACTGAGCGTAGCGTCATTGAGTTGGGCCGTCCTAAAATGTGTGTCGATGGCCCACGGTTCGGAGGCTAGGAGGTCGTCATAGGGTCTATTGGTTCTGAACTGTTTTGACAGGGCCTCTTGCATGAGAGCCGGAAAACAGGGGTTGTCTATCCCCACTATAAGGGACTCAGGGAGAGAGGGCAAAACCCCGACTTCTATGGGGAACCCACCCCCCTTATTGGTTTTGAGGTTAACCCGGGCTAACGGATAGTCCTTGACATCGCCGTGCACACACCTAATACTGACTGTTTTGTTGGCTAGCAGGGCGAGGGAGGACAGGAGTTCCTTTCTAATCACTGACTGTTTACATCCCGAGTCTAACAGGGCGGTCACGGGTTGGCCGTTCAAGGAAACACTCACATAGAAAGTCGGACCCATTTCTTGAGCGTAGAGGATGGACCGGGGAGATAGCTCACATCCATGGGTTCATCGTCCGTTTTCTCCCTCTTCTTTCTACAAAACCTTGCGATATGCCCCCACTCTCCACACTCGAAACACTGGGGACCTGGGGGGGGGCGGCATCCGTCCTCGGGGTTCTCATCCTCTGATACTCATGTAGTGGCCTTAGGGGTTTCTTCTCCGTCCTTCCGACCTGTGGGTTCTTTGTGTTTTTCTCTGGCTCTCTTATCAGTATTCGGCTTTGAGCCCTAGCATAAGAGGTGGCCATCTCTATGGCGTGTGCCAAAGTTAACCCTGCGTGTTGCCGCAACCAACGTTGGGTGCCATATGGTAGAGCCTCAAGGAACTGTTCCAAGTAGATCCTGTCCATGATCTCCTCGGGGTTGGACTCTAGCGGTTTCAACCAACGGTCGGCGGCATCTTTTAACTTGTAGAACAGTACTTTCGGGGTGTCACCGGGACTACCCCTTTCCTGTCTGAACCTCAGACGATGGGCCTCTTCGTCCACTCCCAATCGGTCCAGAATAAACTGTTTCACGTGGCCGTAGGCGGCGGTGCCATCTCGATTCGCCATCTGGTACGCCGCTTGTGCCTCCCCTGTAAGTAGTGGAGCCAAATAGAAGGGCCATCTATCCCCAGACCACGCACTGGCCCTAGCTGCTCTTTCAAAGTTTAGAAAGAAGGAAACCGGATCGTCTCCTGATACGTATTTCTGTAAGGGGACCACGGTTCCGGGCTGAGTGAATGCTTTCCCTTGTCCCAGGGCAGCCAGTAGCTGTGTCTGTCCCTCAGCGAGTTTAGAGATGTGGTCAGCCTGGGTCTGTATCGCCGAGGTAAAGAGAGTTCTGTCCATTTCCGCCTGGCCGGCGGTTCTCTCCAAGGCGAGCTCAAGTTGGCTCTGACCTTCCTTCATCTGTATGATGAGGTTCTCCATCCTGTATCGGTGGACTTATCCCACTTCTGACACCACTTTGTCACGGGCCTCCCGTGACTATGAGTAGGAAAGGGGAGACAGAGTAGTCGGTAGGAATAAGGAGACGTCCTGAGTGGCTTCTTTAAAGGGTTTATTTAAGGTTGAGGGTCAAAACAAATGTTACGGCCAGTCACTGGGCCGGGGCCGAGGACAAAGTAGAAAACAACAGTCTTTGTGCTCCGGGAGAGGGAGTCCCAGGGTCAAGGAAGCTTTAGCGGCGTGCAGCGCTGGATCAGCTCCGGCAGTCGGACATCCCGGCGTTTCAAAAGAAATAAAGAAAGAAAATGCTAGATCAGTGAAATGCTCTAGCGAGCCGTTTTTGACAAGGGCAGGGGGTGTGCGAGGGACCACCACAACGACCCAACACCGGTGCAGCCCAGCAAACAGATCGGTGTCCACCCTCTTTGAACTACCCCTTCCCTCCCCGTGAAAACGCAAGCCCCGTATACGCCGGCGTACCTGCTCCAGCCACTCTCCTCCTGGAGGGTGGCGGGGCGATGCGAGGGGTCGTTGGCCTCCAGGCGTCGGGTCCTCCTTAGGGTTCGTCTCGCGGCCCTCCGGGATATTGGACGACGATGGACGCTGTAGCGGTCTCTCCGTACTTCCTTCGCCTTCCTCTCCTTCCTTCGGTTCTCCGGCTTGCGCGCCTCCACCGTCCTTCTGCTCCTCCTTTAACGTAGCAAGGTTTCCTGATTGGATGGCCGAGTCTGACGTCAGGTTCTCAGGGATGTCCTCCCGCAGGTCCCAAGCGGGCTTAAAGGGGTCAGGCCGTTCCTGTCCATGGAGGAGGAGTAAAGCGTCAATATCGGACGAGGCTGGCGGGGTCCACTCACTAGGGGATCCGTGACACCACCCTAAACCCTAAAATTGTACACACACACACGCACACACACACACACACATTTTACTGGCGGTCTCCAGTAGATAGTTATAGTCAGGACCATTTTTCCATAGGAAAAGGGTTTTTATTTTGACTTGCCTATATTTTTGGCACCCGCTGACGAGTCTTCCCCGAATTTTCCCCAAAAAAGTGCACCGCTAATTCTAGTTGTCAATGTAAAATTTCTGGGAGATCCGTCTAAAAAGTGTGTTTCCCATATTAATTCCCATAGGGAGTTTAGACACGACTACAGCCCGAACCACTAGACGGAGTTACACCAAATTTGGCAGAAAGGCAGCTCTTTGTCCAGAGAGCGCCCTTTTTGTTATTTGGTGTACATCTGTTCAGGAGTTTTTGAGATATTAACTGAAATCCAAATTTGTATATCTAGGGACATGGATCCTCCTGGGATCCAATAGTCCCCGTGCTGATATCTGATTTCCTGCCAACACTTCAACCAGGAAGTGTTGGTAGCCATCTTGGGACTCGTCTCAAAAAACACTTTAAAAAGAAAGAAAGAGGGCAGGGTGGGATTACCCTGACCCATTTGCCCTGGTCCTAGGGTCCCCCTGGGAATCTGCCAGGGCAAAAAAGCATTTTTTTGTTTTGATTTTTCAGTGGGAATCACTTGCGGATCTGCAACTCTGGTGAAAATATTTTATATAAAAATAAGCGCCGGTTCCCGCGCTTGTGTTTTTTATGAGCACCCGGTTGGGCTAGGTCCTGGGGGCATGGTGTTTAGATTTGGAGGGGGGCACATGTACCCCTCTCTGCATGGAGAGCTTTTCCCTCCGGGACCACCACCTCCCTGGGTGTAATATTTATAATCGGAGGGGAGCGCGCAGCCCCCTCCTCAGGCATTTAAAGGCCCTGGGGACCACCACCTCTCCAGGGCTTTTGAATTAAAAAGAGGGGTGATGTGCAGACCTCCCTCTTATTCCGTAAGTGCCCTGAGGACTGCCACCTCCCCAGGGCACAAAAGCACAGAGAAAAAGGGAGCCCCCCCCCGGGGCCATATATAAGGCCCCGGGGACCACCCCACTCAAGGTCAATGCATATGGGATGTGCAGGGGACTGCTTCTGAAGTCCAAGTAATAAACTGAGCAGCTCCCAGTGGCTGCAAGATAAAGACTGAATGCTGATGTTCTCTCTGTAGCCGAATAGTGCAAGCGTTTGGACTTACACGGACTGGATGATGTCATCAGTGAAGTCATTTGAGATGTCGTCAGTGATGTCATGAGTGATGTCACTGATCATATCATGAGTGATGTAATATGTGAGGTCATATGCAGTGCATTGCAGGGGTGTAGGTTATAGTTATCTCAGGTAACTATACCTGCTGAATTTCTATGGTTTTGTAAGAGTGAAATCTGAGCCGAACTATAACGTCCCTGTACCCTTTGGTGTTTTCAGTGAATTTCTAAGGTTTAAAAAAAAGTTTTTTACTAGCTATAGCATCCCTGTAACCTTTGTTTTTATAGGGAAATGAAATTTGGAATTGTACAACCTAAGTATGCCCTCTTCTCGGCTGGATGTAACATATATCCCTGCTCTACAAAGAGATTAAAATAAGACTCGTTGAACAATAATCACTCACTTCATCTCTTGGTTCGTCAAGTTTGCCTTCCTTTTTCACTTGCAAGTCCTCTGCATGCTTTCGGGAAACATCAAGGCAATTGGAGTTTACCTGGGCCACAGCTATCCCATGGTCAACCTCTAAGCAGTTCATGGGGAGCAGCACACATCTCTAAAGCTAGTGCTGGGTGGTAGAGGCAGGCTTCTCCCTAAGTAGCAGGCAAAAGATCGAATGCAACTGCAATATGTTGAGCTTAACCGTACAGACTGTATTCTACCTTTACTACGCGGTCATTACTTCGTATTACCATTACTACGCATATTTTAGTTCGCAGATGCCATTACTTAGCATGTATTTACTTAGCATGCATTTACTACGCATGTTCCATTACTTAGCATGCACTTACTACGCATAATGGAGTTACTGTGCATTGTAGTATTAATTCTGTTAATGGGTTCAGGGTGCGTTTAAGGTTTTGGGGTATTTTTGGGGTTCAGGGTGCGTTTAGGTTTTGGGGTACAGGGGTATTTTTAGGGGCCAGGGTGGGTTAGGGTTTTGGGGTGTAGGGGGTATTTTTAGGCTTCAGGGTGCATCTAAGGTTTTGGGGTGCTGGGGTATTTTTGGGGTTCAGGGTGCGTTTAGGTTTTGGGGTGCTGGGGTAATTTTAGGGGTCAGGGTTGGTTAGGGTTTTGGGGTGTAGGGGGTAATTTTAGGGTTCAGGGTGCATTTAGGTTTTGGTGTACTGGGGTATTTTTAGGGGTCAGGGTGGGTTAGGGTTTTGGGGTGCATGGGGTATTTTGAGGGTTCAGGGTGCGTTTAAGGTTTTGGGGTATTTTTGGGATTCAGGGTGCGTTTAGGTTTTGGGGTACAGGGGTATTTTTAGGGGTCAGGGTGGGTTAGGGTTTTGGGGTGTAGGGGGTATTTTTAGGGTTCAGGGTGCATTTAAGGTTTTGGGGTGCTGGGGTATATTTGGGGTTCAGGGTGCGTTTAGGTTTTGGGGTGCTGGGATATTTTCGGGGTTCAGGGTGCGTTTAGGTTTTGGGGTGCTGGGGTAATTTTAGGGGTCAGGGTGGGTTAGGGCTTTGGGGTGTAGGGGGTAATTTTAGGGTTCAGGGTGCATTTAGGTTTTGGGGTACAGGGGTATTTTTAGGGGTCAGGGTGGGTTAGGGTTTTGGGGTGTATGGGGTATTTTGAGGGTTCAGGGTGCGTTTAAGGTTTTGGGGTGCTGGGGTATTTTTAGGGGTCAGGGTGGGTTAGGGTTTTGGGGTGTAGGGGGTATTTTTAGGGTTCAGGGTGCGTTTAGGTTTTGGGGTGCTGGGATATTTTTAGGGGTCAGGGTGAGATAGGGTTTTGGGGTGTAGGGGGTATTTTTAGGGTTCTGGGTGTGTGCCAGGGGATAGGTTACTATTACGATTAATTTTTTGTTTGTAACGGTATGCGTAATAATTAACTGCGAAGTAAAAGCATTTTTAATGTATTTGTATATATTTGCGAAGTAAAAGCATGCGCACTAAAATCATGCGTAGTAATAGTTTTTGCGAAGTAAAAACTTCGAAGTAAATACCTGCGGAGTAACGGTATGCTAAGTAACATCATATATTCGTACAGACGACTATGATAATGTTTCTACTTAGAGAAACCATTGCAGGAGTGCCTCTCATCATCTTTGTCAGCTTTCAACTTCCTGTTTCCAAGTGTCAGCTCCCAAAATCACTGTCACAGGACCAATCATAGATTACATACTGCATTACCAGCACAGTTACTAACTGGAGATGAAGGGCTTGATCAGTGGCGTAGCTAAAGCTTTTGCTGCCCAGGACGATCCCAGAGTGTGCCGCCCAGTGATGGCCACTGCAGGTAAGAGCGGGGGGAGACAACGACGAGCCGGGGGGGGAGGCAACAGATGACGACGAGCGGGGAAGCCACCAGATGATGACGAGGGAGAATAAATTTGAAAAAGAAAACTTACCTTGCGCTTGCGGCTGCCCCAAAAAAAGTGCCGCCCGGGGTGGACCATCCCCTCCCAGGTACTAGCTATGCCACTGGGCCTGATTTAGAATTTAGCGGGCAGGTACTCCAACACAAATGTGACAGATAACCCAGCTATCTTATCACAAGTGCATTATATCCAGGGCCACTGAAATTATGCGGCAGGAGATGGCCACATTGTGCTGCAGGGTTGAGCAATTAATGCAGTAAGAAAAGGCATATTATGTGGCATACTGTGGCACCATTTTTAAATAGTATTACTTAATTATTTTGAACTCTTTACACTTGTTAACACTCTCTAGGCATTGGGTGTACCTCATTAGTCCCGGTTTAACAACCAAATTTAGCAATAAGCAACAGCAAGGTGACCAATCAACGTTTGCAAAAGGTCTTGCACTGTGCGGCAATGTGTGCCGCAGTGTTTTTAATACTTTTTAACTGTTTGAGCTAGAAGCAAAATTTGTTTTTGTTAAAATCTGCAGATTATGCAGCAGAGGATGGATTATGTGGCAAAGGCAGCAAATCTATAATTATGCGAAAATCGCTGCAGCCGCACAATCGCATAATTTCCAGTGTCCCTGAACATATTCTACAGGACTTGTAATAATGCAGGCAGGATTTCCGTCACATTATGACATTATAACCCATCCACCAAACTCTAAATCAGGCCATAAATCTTTCTCACGTAGTCATCGTAACCTGTGAATCCTTTAGGTGGTGGGATACTTAAAAGGACCTTAAAGTGGAATGTATTATGCACAGTGACCAAAATCTAGGCCACACAAGCATAGTCGAGGCACTCTATCACCGTCTAGTACAATGCACAGCTCTGAAGGACACCGGAAAAGCCTACGCTGTCTGGCTGCAGCTTTCTGTCTGCTTCTAATCTGTCACTGTCTGTACACAAGGGCTTTAGGATCTTAATGAAACAAATCCTGTACATACAGTGCTATCTGTGCCATAGAGTGCATTGTGGGTTAATCCTCCGAAGATCAGCAGGTGCTGGAAAGGGAGAGTTTCAACTGAGAATTACGATTATCCTTCATTGGAACATCATGGATTGAAAGAAAAAAAACACTGTTCTGAAAATATGTTGTTCCCAATCCCAGGAGTTGCTCTTGTCTGTTGATAGTACAGGATACTCCCTTCCCGATGCATCGCACGAGTTAGCAAATGCAGATACATGAGCAATGATAAGCCTGTAATCCAAACCTTATTGACAAACTATTTAGAATTCAAATTGGTGAATAAATACATGTACCCCGATCTAGCTAGTGAGAAGTGCGGATACCTACTGGGTGCAAACTTTTCTAATATTTAAAAGTCAGTTGACAAATGTGGTTCATGTGATGATTTGCTTATCTCACAACACAGAGTGTGACTACAGGGGGATGCTCCTGCTTGCACTCCAGTTTGAGCAACTTTATCGATGAAACTTGGTAAGATACAATTTGATCTCATTTCTCTCTCTCTTTTGGGAGATTCACCTACACTGTCGTGTTTCCGCTCACCGCTGAGAGGTGGGATTGTGTGATGAGTAACAAAAAAATGTGATGGATGGCGGACAGGGGATTTCCGGGACCCAGCCTAAGAGTGCATGGGATTAAGGTGCAATAAAGGGGTGGTCTTCCCTTTATAATTGATCGAGTTTTTTCTATAACATCTGAAAACGTGTGTTTTTGTTTTGTATTTGGATTTATGTTATGTGTTTGTCATTTTAGAAACCCATGAGTGTGTCTACGCAGAGAGTGACAAGCAAGGTCATTGTATCTAGAAATACTTTTTTGCCAAACACACATATCCCCTTGAATATTTGGAGATTGACCAGACAAAGGGATTTACACAAAATGGGATCGCTAGTCCTGAGGAAGGCCAAACAACCCTTTATGGGCGGCAGTAGAGGCCGAAACATGTCGACATAGAAGCAGTATTGGAGAAAAAAAGAGTCCTAGTTATCCCTAGACCATCTCCATTTTTTTATTTTGAATCCTATCCAGGGAACCCATGAATAAAAATTGGGAAGGGTATCTCTGAGTTAGTTTTCCACTCACATAATCACTGTCCGTTTGTATATAACTTATTGCGTGGATCCCAACACATTTATGTTTGTTTTGTCTTCCCCTTCCCTTTGCTCCATCCCAGGCTTTGGTCTGTGCAGGAATGTTGTAGCAGCCTTATGATAAAGCATGCCACTACTTAGTGGGTATGGGCAATTTTAAAACACCCCTACTTATTCCAAGAGAGGGGTGGTATTTTGAACACCCACCTCTTTCTCCTTTTGCTCGTTTTGTGGTTATAGTGTGTGCATGACATGGAGGATGGAAAAGGAGCAATAGCCCTCTCCCCTTTTCATTTGTGTGATGACCCAGGTTTCACTGTCCTGTTTTTAACAGCAAGATTTGAGTTGTCTGTTAGTGCATTTGGATGGTGAAGGGCCTCAGTTTTTGATAGCCACACATTTGGAATGATCTGTTTTCTATGGTCCCTCCATCTCCCATTCCTCCCTCACCAGGTCCTGCAAATGCATCTTCTGAGGCAGCGGTTCACAGAGTGGGGAAAGCTGGACCGGTGCCCAGGCAGAATATAATATAAACTTGGCTTTTTACCCCCTTTCCACCTTACCTCCCAGCAGCTAAAAAAAACAGCTTACCAGTATCCAGAAAGGGGCATGCTCTGAAGCAGAGCCATGCTACCATGAGTCAGTCAGGAAAGTTGCTATCCATCATAGGTGAGATTCACGATGTGAATAAGGAGCTAATTGACTCATCCATGGAAGGATATCTTGCACAGCTCTGATACCAAACTAATTGTTGTGTTATGTTAAATGATTATTATATAGCAAATGTCCATCAATTACTTGGTCCCTTAGCACTTTTCCTTGTAGACTTATGTGTCTGCCCTTGTAGGTTGGACCATCGAGTGTCATCTGTAGAGTTGCAATTGGGCAGACTATGCAAAATATAATGAGAGTGTATTGTATGTTGTTTTTTCACTGTGTTTGCATTCCAAAGGAGGAGGGGTGTAATTGCGACCTACCATGCATTCCTGCGTGAGGTGGAGATAGTTTTAGCGTTCTTCTGTTGAGTCTATCACAGTGAGTTTCCTAAAAAGTTCAGTGGATTTGTAAAGTGAAGCAATTGCCATTTACTTAGCCACTTGGCATATTGTACTCTAGTGGGCAGACTCAGGTCATTGAGTATGGGTTTTCCACAGGGATGGTTTCTGTGTGAGTTGGAAGGAAGCAGTGTGAAAGAGGAAATTTTAACCTTCCCCTTGGCCTAAGTAATTGTAGGTGATTTAATTGCGGGGGGGGTTCTCTACAATGGTGTTTCATAGAGTGGGGACATAAATTATCCCTTTGGGGCTCTCTGCAGCTGTGGTGGTTTGGGTCTTACAGCCAGTGGCGGCTCGCATAGGGCGTGCTGCGGGGCGGTGAGGCGGGGAGGGGCAGGGTGGGGGGGGTAGAAACTCGGACATACGACGGAACGAAGGAACATAATTACTTTCCCCCGTTCCGTCGTATGTCCGAGGTTACTACCCCACCCTGCCCCTCCCCGCCGCCTTGCAGCACGCCCTATGCGAGCCGCCACTGCTTACAGCCATACCTTGCAGTGTTGTTGTGCATTAGATCACCCATGGAAGCAACAAGCGATATGGCATAATAATTAATGGCAGGTGGACAGACTGAAAAGGCACATAGACCAATAGACAGGTAGGGACACACATGTCCAAGGCTAGATCCTTGAAGCTCATGATTCCTTGATTCTCTGTTACACCTGTGGTGGTGTGGTAATGATGGGCATGTTGTATATTCCATGCAGAACACTACTTGCCCAGCGTAATCATCTTTCTGTCATATGAGTGGAAGTGAAGTAGCAGTCTCAGGTACCCATTGTTGAAGACTGTCGTTACTATAAAGTTGGGAGTTAGACTAAGAGTTCTTCAACCTTCCTTTGACTTTTCATTTGCCACAGCAGCTCTTCTCCTTCATGAATCCATTCCCAACCTGCTGATGTTGTTTGGACTCTGAAACCCTGTGTTTCAATAATGAGACCTCTGCTTCTTCTCACTTGCAGCGTGTGATCCGCAGCCGCAGCCAGTCAATGGACGCCGTGGGTCTCAGCAACAAAAAGAACATGGTATCCACCAGCCAGAGTGGGAGCTTCAGCCACAACAACCCAGAGGCTCCCAAGACACCTGGCATAGTGAGTATCACTGATATTGTCAGGGTTCATTGGGTCATTCATGGACACTGGAGGAAACGCAGACCCCCCCACCTTTGGAAATGAGGCTAGCGGGGCATAGTGCACTTTTTTTCTTACAATGGGTTGTGGATAAGACCTCTTCATCACGCCACAGGGGATTAGCAGCACAGTATGCCTCCTGCCACCAAATTATCATCCATAAAAAATATCTTTCTTATCACCTTCCTGTACCCGCCCACGCCATCTTTCACATGAAATGTGGTACCTCGCCCTATAATCAGGTGTATTGGTGTAGGTATGGGTCTACAACTCCAGCCCCTCACATTATAGACTTGTTAAGACACCAACCCAACAAATAGCTGTCTATCTGAAAAGCTGCTAACAGTTCATCAATAACTGCTGCAAATTGTGCATGACTTGTCTCTTCTTTTTTTCCCTCTTCCCCTTCCTTTCTTTATTTTGGTCCCTGGCTGTCTGACTGTCTCACTCACTCTATCTGCCGCTTCTTCGCATTGCTTGGCAGTCATTGCTTGTGCCAGGGAAACCACCAAACCGGCACGGACGTCGTGGCAGCGCCATAGGGATAGGAACGATAGAAGAGGTTGATATCTTTCTTTGTCTCTCTCTACCTCCCCTTTTCTTGTTCACTCATATACTGCTTTGCATGACATTGTTTGCTTTACATGTATTGCAAAATCTTGGGACTTTTCCATTCATGGTGGTGGGAGAGTCAAAATGCTTAGGATTTCTGAATCAAAAGTATGACGCCTCTGCGCATATTGGCATTAGTTTCAAGAATATCCGTAATACCCATTCCAATAATCCTTCCCTACCAGCTCGGTCTTACACTTTATTGTCACCATAGAAACCCACACAATTACTGTTCAAAACAGTGTATACCATCCCATAGTCTCTAAACACCGTTTACTGGCAATATGCCTAAAATTAGAAAATTCATTAGACGAATACAAGCAGTTCTTTCCTTCAATACCACTCACAATCATTTTTCACACCTGTGTCCTCCACAATCCTTTTTTTCACATTCATGTCCTGAATTTCTGTTCACTCCAGTACTCCCTCCACAGTCAAAATTCATATTTGTGTCCCACAACCCCTTTTTGTATTCATGTCCACAATTCCTGATCACATTCCTGCCCCTGTTCACATCCTCACCCTCCACAATCTCTATGCAAAATTTAGGGCCGTATTTGTAAAAAATTCCCGCAAGGCAGCAAGCCACCTTGCTGCTCTGCATGAAAGGGCAGAAATACGCCGTATTTACCATTATACAATGCATTCCTGTCCTTTCCTAGTGCTGGCGCACTTTTGGCTGCCCAGCGCCAATGCAGACACATGTGCATCATGTTGCAAGGGTGCTTGCATTGCAGGCAGGATTGTTTTTTTGCAGGAAGGTGTTCCTTCCTGCACAAAAATAATCTTCAGAGGCATTTTCCTCTTTCTAAATGTGCTGCAAAATGGACTGCATGAAAGTGAAAGGGCAGGAATGCACCGTATTTACCTTTATACGGTGCATTCCTGTCCTTTCCTAGCGCTGGCTCACTTTTGGCTGCCTAGCGCCAACGCAGATACCCTTGCGTCATGTTGCAAGGATGCCTGCTTTGCAGGCAGGATTGTTTCTGTGCAGGAAGGAACACTTTCCTGCACAAAAACCATCTTCAGAGGCATTTTCCTTTTTCTAAGTGTGCTGCAAAATGCAGCACACTTACAAAAAGGAAACAACGTGGAGAAATAAAGATATTTCTCGTTGTTGCGCCTCTGGTGGGAAGGCGGACATTTCTGATGCATTCCCAGGTCTACCAATGTTGGTAAATCTGGGAATGTGTCAGAATCCATGCGTGGATGCATGAGAACATCCATGCTCCACTCATGGCTCGCCTCCCTGCCGCAGAGTAACGCCAGACAGCGATTTGCGCTGCCTTGGTTACTCTAGATTTATGAAGCCACTCAGGGCCACGCAAGGTGACCTTGCATGGCTTGATCGATCTCATTTAGGTTTTGCATCACCCTTGCACCCCCTCCATGGCGCAAAGGCAAAGCAGAACATTGATAAATATGCCCCTTAGGTTTTCATATCTTTGCTGTCTCATTTCATAGATGGAAATGGGAGATTGATAACAGCCATAGCTGATGACGATAGCTGGATCAAAGGGTGGAGTTTTTGTCTAGAGGTATGATGAAGACTGGTTCCAAGAACTATTCCCTCTATGGAGAACGGGGACATTAAATGAATTGTGTGGGGCCAAGATATCCACAATCTGTTTAAAGATTTTATCACATCTGATGGTTTTGTGTCGGCAGCTGTTGTTTAGGCTTGTAAATGTGTCCTTGGTGGTGGTTTTGAGCTTGGTTTGAATTTGCTTGCTTGGTTTTATTGGGGGCGAAGGATGGCTTTGCAATTGTATTAAAGGTTTAACTGACTATTCTGATTTCTTTAAATAGAGAGAGTTGAAAGTTCACTGAACAGATGTCATTTATTTACTGTTGTAAAGAACTAAATGGTCACAAGGCTGTTTATGGACTGTGGTCTGATTTTGAATAGCTATTTGAGTAGTATTAGTAGCATTGGGATTTTGAAGGTGAAGTTGTCATTCTTTGACAAGAAGATAGATTTGTGGTATATTGTAAGAATGGTCTTGTGTTTCTTCAATATAGACATGATTACTGACCTATTATTGGCAGCTGTTTTTGTGTGGGGGGATATGCAAGTGATTGGACTAGCAATTGTGTTTTTGTTGGTGGCTGCTCTGCACATGTCCGCATCTACAATTTGTAGGTTTAAGGAGTTTCCTATATCCTCTGGAGACGTTTAGGGTTAGCACTGAAAATTTGCTGGAAGAGGTGATTGGTTTGTTACAGAGCATGTGCATTTAATTTGGGGCTGTGTTCCAACGCGTGGCTACTGTTGGTACTGCTGACTGTCATTGAGGGATTGTTAAAGGAGGTTGTGGAATGGATAGAGGTATGTTCAAATGAGAGTTATGGAGTCCAACGTGTTGATCATTAGGTTCTGTTGAAACTTCAGGACGTGAATGTGCTCTAAGGCTTGGTAGAGACCTTGACCAGCTGCAGAAGTTCCTATGATCTGAAGTATTTGATGGAGTGTGAGACCCTCCTGAGTAAATGTAATAGATTTGATGTACCCCTTAGGACAGTGAACAAGCTTATGCTGCACTAGGAGATGTCCAGCTAATTGCTGTCAATCTAGCAACAATCACAAGCACTAAGGATCAGATTTAGAGAGGGTTCACACAATTCAGTGCAGCAAATAAAGTTGCTGCTCTGCATTGCATGAATGGCAAAGAGCAGAACTGCACCATATCTGTGAAGAAGTGGTGCAGATCTACTCTCTGCCTGCACTGGCGTACTTTTGGCCATCATGCACAACTCACACACCCTTGCCCCGCCTTCCACCATAGTGCAATGGTGTCTGCGTTTTGATCAGCATATTTTTGTGCAAGGAGTCTCTTCCTGTACATAAACTACGCTTTAAGGGGGGTTACTCTTTGTATGTGTGCTGTAGAATGCAACACATGTGCAAAGAGGAACAAACAAGGAGAAATGAAAACATTTCTCCTCATTATGCCTGCCTCAGTGAGATGGTTGCATGGCTATGCCCATGCACCACCCATGGAATGCCCACTTGACTCAAAGTAACACAAGTGCATTGGGATACTTTGGGTTATAATTCAACACAAATCACGATTTACATTGGATTGTTAATTCCAGCAGTAGAATTTGCACCTGATCTCTGTTAAAAAAAAAAAGTAACATAAACCCAACACAAGGTCTTTGTAAACTCGGGCCTAAATCTACACTATAAATGCATCTAAATGTGAAGAGTTGATTAAGGTTGCAGTGTTGGTTACAAGCTGGGGCGGCCGGTAAGTTTAGGAGGGAGGGGGGCGGATGTGACACACGCACACATACACATTCACAGCCATGCATTCACACACATGCACACACAAACACATCCATTCACAACACTCATTACCAAACATTCATACATACACGCACGCACCAAACATTAATTTAAAAAACGAACACACTTACCTGCAGCTCTGCCACGGAGGTCCCAGGAGGCTTGGGACTGCTGCCTTCCCTCATTGGCTGTCCTAGGGTCAGCCAGTGAGGAAAGGCAGCAGTCCCAACATCATCACAGAGTGGGATGGGGTCAGTGAGACTGCTGACCCCACCCCACTCTGTGATGAAATGTCACTGATTGACACTCGATCCTGGGTGCTTCAGGGCTCAAAACTGAAGCGCCCAGGGGCAAGGCAATTAGTGATGCTACCCCTCTTCACTGAGGGGAGGGCCTTAGGGACCTTTGCTCAGCAGAGTAGGACACGCCCACAGGAGCTGTGACTTTCTCAGCCCAGCAAAGTTCAGCTCAGGCAGCCGGGAGCCTGATCATTTAGCGCATGTCTGGCTCCTGCCTGCCTGACCTGAAAATGAAGCGTGTCTGCCAGGCTGACCTTTGTTCAGCCTGACAGACACTGTTCATGAGGGGCAAAATGTGGGGGGGCATGGCCCCTCAGCCCCAATGGACCGGCTGCGGCTGGTTACAAGAGTGAGCCTACACCTCTTCTTACTATCCAAACCACTGGACAGGGGGTTGAAGGGGACAATGTAGCCACCAGATATGAACTCTTTTTTCCTCCGCCACCTCCTGCTGTCAGAGTCTGACCTATCCATATGGAAAGCAGGAGATGTCCCAACATGTTGGGTTCTCTTATCGGTCAGAAGGGCCTATCAGACACCTTCACATGTCTTCCTATATACTACTGACCTTGCAGAACCTTGCGAGCCTGCTGGAAATTTTCAATTTTCCCTTGAATCTAATCTGCCTCTGCCTGCTCTTGTGACATTTCTAAATCCTGTTAAAGGAATTTCATCTTTCCCAGTCGCTGATTGTTCCAGGGAAGAGCCCAACAAGAAAGAAATCGGGCCCTTTCAGCTCGCGGCGGAGCAGCGCCATCGGCATCGAGAATATCCAGGAGGTGCAAGAGAAGAGGTGAGAGTCTGGGCGATGAAGGGAAGGTGGAGGTGGAAGGCCTCACACAGTAGAAAAACATACAATGTATTGTTAATATTATTATTTATGTGGATTCCCCATGACAATGTACAACATACAATGTATCCTCCACCCTAAAGAAATATATCGATGGATTTTCTCATAGAACAGAGGCAGAAGTAGAAACTGGGCTTTCAATGGGAAGCCAGCAAAAGGAACATGACTACAGAAGGCACATGACTACAAGAGGCACATAACTAAGAGAAGTCATACTACTAGTCTACATTCCCCATATTACAACGCTACATGTCCCATTGATAATAATTAGTTTCTGCTGTCTTATATACATAAACACATTGAAAAACATTTAAAATGAAGAAGAACCGGAATGGATAATTTACACTTACATGGGCTGTTTCCATAAAAGAATGCAAGATTGAGGGGAACTCCTGCTGCATGAGTGTTTTATGGGCTTACATCAAGGTGAGGTGGGTGTTCTGTTTAACAAGACGACAACAGACGGGACAAGTGCGAATTAAAGATGGATGGGCAGGGATCTGATCACTGCTAGGGAAACAGTTAAATCTTGGCATGGATTCTCTGCAGATATGGTACCTGCAGGCACAGTTAAGACTAGGTTGCATATTCTGTCAGAAGTGTCAGAGATCATGGGGTGTTGAGTTTTCCCTTAAAAGAATAGACATGGGGGCGTGGCTAGCATGCGACCGAGTGAGGCGTCTCTCCTCGTCGCTCCCGTGCCGCTGCCCGATCTGCCGCTGTCCAGGCTCTGTAGCTCCCCCAAATTGCCACTATAAGGGACCGGAGCACTGGGAGCACCCGCAGCTCCTGCTTTTTGAGCTCGTCGAGCCCGGCGAACTGCGCCGAGACAAGCCGGACGGAGGCGAGGCCTACTGAGCCTGATTGCGCAGGCCGGCTGGCATAGGAGGAGGGGCTCGACCTGACGACGGCACCGAGCGGCCGGAGTGCGCTTCCCCTGCTCGCTGTGGCTCAGTGTGGACCCCCTGCTGCAAGATATCGTGCAGCGGCGGTGGGGGAAGTCTGATCAGGCTCCACACAGCCGGGCGCTGGATGCAGTGAGGCGGGACTGGTGGAGGCAGGAGATCGGCCGGAGCCGGACGCGTATCACTGTATAGAGACGGAGCAGTGACCGGTCCTCTGCCCGGCCCCCGCTGGGATTTGGGCCCTGAGTGCTGCAGGCAGAGGCGATGGTCTAGACTGGGCAGGCCAGTGTGGAGTGTGTGGGGCCTGCACCCGGAGGCCCCAGGAGTTTGGAGCGGCGCCTGCCTCCATAGTACCAGGCTCAGAGTGAACGAGGCTGAACAATCCGCAACCCCGAGGGGAGGAGATAACACGCAAGGCTCGGAGGGGCTTTTCTGTGGCTCCTTGTTGCTGTGGTGCAACGTGGTGAACTTTGCAGGCTGAGACCCGGAGATAACCCAACCAGACTGGTTTGGTGCACAGAGCCCAGGCCTAGCTCACGTGGGTTCCCCCTCCTACCTATTGCCATCGGTGGGACTGCGGGGGGCGCCCTATTGGTCTACTGAGAGATAGAAGCACACAGCGCCGGCTGGCGCTCAGACTGGAGGGTGGGGCCCCCGTTTCCTTTTCTCCCTACTTCGCTGCGGTGCCCTAGTTGAGCCTGGCCGCGCTGAGAGTACGCGGCCCTTCACTGCCGCGGCAGACCCGGCCTTCGGCGGCTCTTCCACGCCGGTCCCTGGAATAGATTTCCACACGTCTGGGCGGCCCCAGGACTTTGTGGTTGCCTTTGCCTGGGCTGAGAGGAGAGCCCAACCGTCATAGACGGCTCCAGACATCTGCCCAGTGGTCATTACCCGGTCTCGCCGCAGGTCTGCCGAGATGACTGCTGCTAGGCCTAAAAAGGACAGGTCGCTTAAGGACATGCTTATCAAACAAAGCAGTGGGACCCCTGGACCCAACGCACAAGCCATTCAACAAAACCCAGAGGAAGACGAGATGGGGGAACCGGTGACTAGGGCCTTCCTTGAGTCGCTATTCGCTTCCCTCCGAGAGGACCTGCAGGAGGTCAAAAAGGATTTATCAAGTGATATTTGAGTCCTGCGGAAAGACATGGACAGTCTGGGGGACAGGGTGGCGACCCTGGAGGAACAAGGTAGTAGCCACTCTGAAGAAGTTGAGATGCTACAACAAGAAATCCTGTGGCTCCAAGACCAACAATAAGATCTACAGGCGCACACGGAGGACCTTGAAAACAGATCCCCACACAATAACAACCGCGTCCGGGGTGTGCAGTCCAAAGCTGAAGGAGCGGACATTAAAGACTTCCTCGCCGGTCTCTTTCTCTTCATCCTGGACGCCGAGCCATTCCTAGAAATCAAGATGCCCCGCGCGCACCGAGTGGGACCCCAGCGCTCGGGTAATGCCCCCCCAGCTGACATCCTGGCCTACCTCCAAAATTTTGAGCTGAAGGAGGAGATCTTGCGTAAAGCTAGGGAGAAAACTCCTATCACCTTCCAGAACCAATCAGTGATGCTATACCAGAACCTTGCGGCGTCCACACTACAGAAAAGGCGTACTTTTCGGCCAGCAACTGCATTCTTGCGTAGTAAAGGCATAGCTTACTCCTGGGGGCAACCCTTTCGACTTATCTTTCGCTGGGACGGACGCCTACTTCAAATAGCCTCTCACGAGGATACGTGCAGAGTCCTGGGCCTGGACCCGGCTACAGACGAGCAAACGGAACAGGCCTCTTGACACAATTTCTCTGAGCGGGTGCACTGGCGCACTAGAGGCCCCAGATCCAAAATCACCAAGTCTGATCCGGACACCATAGCTAAAGGCCAGCAAGATGCAGTGGAGGCGCTACCTAAGGCCTTAACACAGTCGGACCCTTCTTGAGGCAACTGGGTGAATCGCTTTGACTGCTTCCTGGGCGGCAGCCGGGCGGCGGGGCGGGGGTGCGGGGAGTAGGGCCACGCAGAAGCCCCAAGATGAACTATTCAGCTATGGACTGTGAGTCTTGTACTTTTTTCAATTTTCCTTGTTTCTAGTTTGTTTACTGTTTGTGAGTTGGGATGCACCGGGCACATACCTGGTAACTTTTCACTCACGTTTCCACGATCATGAGCTTCCCCTGGAGGGCGGGGGGGATAGACGCTCCGGATCAACGATTAGCACGACTTGGCTACCTCATAGTAACTCCCCACAAAACATTAGATGATGGGTAACCCTCTGAATATTGTCACTCTAAATGTTAAGGACCTCAATAACCCAGTGAAAAGGAGGGCGGTCCTTTCCTACCTAGAGAGCACTGGAGCCGATATATGCCTCTTGCAGGAAACCCATCTCCTACCACAAGACTACCACAGGTTTAGATCACGGTCCTTCCCCACTGAGTTCTTCTTTTCCACCCGCTCCAAGACGGCAGGGGTGGCTTTCTTGGTCTCCCGCACCTTTAAAGGTACTATAGGAGAAAAAGGTGCTGAAATAAAGGGACGCTACTGGCATTTTGGGTGGCGATGGGCACATGGTCCGGGGTTGTAGCCTCCCTATAAGCGCCTAATGAGGGTCAGGAGGCGTTTATTCACACAGCCCTAGCGAAGATACTGGTGGCACGTGACAGGAATGTTCTCTTGGGGGGAGATTTTAATTTGGTCCTGGACAACGATCTTGATAGATCCACATCCAGATTCGGACATTCCGGATCCCTCTCCCCGGGTGGTTGCAGGGTGCTTAGGGACTTGGGGTTCAGCGACATCAGGAGATCTCGACATCCCCAGCTTCGCGAATACTCTTAATACTCACACTCCCATAAGACTTATGCTAGATTAGATCTCTTTCTAGGCACAGCTGAACTATTACACCTAACGTCTTCAGTTGCAATCCCCCCTTCCACATTATCAGATCACTCGGTGGTGCAGTTGTCTCTTGATATCCCTCCTATTCCCCCCCCTAGACGAGATTGGCGGCTGCGGGACACCGTACTTTCTCGGAAGGAGACAGTCCAACGAATAGAAAACTCCATTACGGAGTACCTGTCTTTTAATGACACCCCAGATACTGCAACCTCCACTCTCTGGGAGGCGCTCAAAGCAGTGATACGCGGAGAATTTATAGCAATCTCCGCGTCTGATAATACATTTTCGCTCGGAGAAGAGGGAGCAATTGGCGGGACGGGTTAGAGAATTAGAACGCAAACATCAATGCACCGGGGCCCCACGGGTTTGGAGGCAGCTATCTGCGGCACGCGCCCAGTTGGCCAGTATAGATATGGATAGGGCCGAGTTTTCAGCTCTGCACCTCTGACACAACTATTACACTGGTGGCGACAAGTGTGGGTGCTTACTGGCGGCCCGCCTGCGAGCACGGCAACAGCGCGCTGCGGTCTGTTCATTGCGGGACCCAACCGGCTCGGTCGTTACTGAAAATGCAGCTATTGCTGACGTATTCTGACAATTTTACGCAGAGTTGTATACTGACCAACAGCTGGATTCAGAGGCGATTGACACGTATCTGGGGAGGCACGCACGTCCCCCCTCACAACAGCCCAGGCCGAAACACTGGAGCAAGACATCCGAATTGAGGAGGTTGTATCTGCAATCTCCAGGTTAAGCGTAGCCAAATCTCCGGGCCCTGATGGCTTCTCCCCTCTATTTTATAAAACCTTCTGCACGAATCTGGCCCCCATCCTAACTCGGTTATTCAACAGTTTCTCGTCCCCTGGGGGGATCTCCTCCAACATGCTCACTGCCACCATCTCTGGTATTCCCAAACCTGGCAAGGATAGGCAGCTCTGCGGTTCATACCGCCCTATCTCACTCCTCAACGTAGATCTTAAAATTTTTACTAGCATCCTTGCCTCCCGGTTGGGGCCCCAACTCCCTTATATTATTGATCCGGACCAAACTGGCTTTATCCCCAGCGTCAAACTAGTGACAACACGAAGAGGGTGCTGCACCTAATTGAAAAGGCCATGAGAATTCCTAATCATTATATGCTTCTTGGGGTCGACGCTGAGAAAGCCTTCGACAGAGTGCACTGCCCGTTTCTCAAGCGGGTGCTGGCCCATTTCGGGATACCTGAGAGATTCCACATGTGGGTCCTGAACTGCTACCACTTCCCCTCGGCATCCGTGAGGGTAAATGTGCTCCTATCCGCACCATTTCCTATTTGTAGAGGGACCCGTCAGGGCTGCCCGATGTCCCCGCTACTATTTGCGTTATTCATGGAGCCCTTTGCTCAGAGGGTCCGCGACACGGTGGAGATACGTGGAATTCTTTTCGGGGAGGGGGGGAGAACATAAAATTAACCTCTATGCGGACGATATTTTGGTGTTCCTAATAGACCCGCTGGTCTCCCTCCCCGCCTTCCTAGCTGAGATAAAGATGTTTGGCGCCGTGTCCGGTTTAAAAATTAATCTCTCCAAGTCCCAAGCTCTGAGCCTTTCGCTCCCCCCCAGACACGATAGATACCCTAGCGAGACAATTTCCAATCTCCTGGGAGCGAGACGCCTTACTCTATCTTGGCGCTCGGATCGCACCCTCTCTTCAAAATACTTCTCTTATTAACTACCGAGCCCTGCTTAAACGAGTCAAAGCAGAATTAGGGCAGTGGTCGCGTTACCCGATCTCCTGGCTGGGGAAAATTGCAGCCATCAAGAGGACTATCCTACCTCAGATACTGTATGTTTTTCAGACACTCCCTTTAGCTCCCCCAGCGGGAATGATTCACAAATTACAAACCGAGCTACATCGCTTCATCTGGGCAGGGAAGAAACCAAGGATGAGGAGAGAGCAGAGCTACCTCCATACCTCCATGGGTGGTCTGGGATTACCAAACCTCCAACTCTATTATCAGGCTTCACAAATGAGATACCTGGTTGAATGGAATAAGGAAGAGTCCGAACGGCGGTGACTCTTTCAGGACAGAGCGGTGGCCGGAACCTCGCTTTGGAAGATTCCCTTTTTGAAGAAAGCGTATAGGCCCACGAGTCTCTATTTGTCTCCAGTCACTAAGCCTACCATGGCGGCCTGGGACAGCTGCGGGGTCCGTCACGGCCTCACTTCCTTCCCATCCCCCATGGCTCCCCTCTTTGATAATCCCGACTTTACACCTGGGCTGTCCCCTGGAGCGTTTCCCAAATGGCGGCAGTCTAGCTGCCGTTCGATGGGCCATATGATCGTCTGCGACCGGATAATGCCATTCCCACAACTGCAAATCGACTTTAACTTGGAAGAGTCGGAACGACTGCAGTATATGCAACTTAGACATTGGCTGTCGCACCCAGACAATAAAGATAATGCACAACGGCACCTTAAACATATGAGAAATGGCTGGTTACGAACACGTCCAGCAAAGGCTTGATCTCTACACTCTACTCTCTTCTAGTGCAACGCTCAGCTCACACACACAAAACCAATCAAGTCAGGTGGGAGGGGGAATTGGGTAGGACACTAACGCACAAAGAATGGGAAAGTATCCACTATAGATCCCGCCACAGAGCCCGACACACAGCCTTGACTGAAACTTTGACGAAAATAACTTCGTACTGGTATCTCACCCCTGAGCGCTTACACAAAATCGACCCAACTCAGAGCCAGTTCTGTTGGAGGGGCTGTCAGGAGACCGGAACATTAGTCCACTTACTATGGGACTGCCCGCAGATTAGCAATTATTGGTCACAAATTATTGATGCGATTGACCAGCACTTTGAGACGCAGATCCCTAGGTTCCCTGCTTACATTTTATTGGGTTTACCTAATCCTTAGACCTACCCCCTGAAATCGATGAAAGGCAGGCAGATGGGCATCGCACTGGGAGCTGCCTTGCAGAATGTCCTCACCCACTGGGGCTCTACACGCATTCCTACACACTTAGGCTGGCTCCACCGCCTCTGGTTTGTCTTGGGGGTGGAGAAGCTCTCATACGCTTCAAGCACTGGGGATAGGTCCTTCCAGGATCTCTGGGGGCCGTTTATTTCCCTTCTATCTCGAGAGTTCAGAGAGTTAACGTGTCCCCGTTATCTATGGGGGTTGCGGCTTTCGAGTGTATCCACCGCCACAATATTAGAAGAACCTGGACATGATAGTAGACGGTGAAAACGACATATGACATAGATGAGGTATGGGGAGGGAAGGGGGTGGGGAAGGGGTTTGCTGTTTCTGTTATTTTTATTTTTTACTGTTAGAATCTTACAAAGCTATCTCTGTACGTATTGAGCATTGATTTGCATTCTTGTGTTCTATTATTGCAAAATACTAATAAAACATTTAAACCTAAAAAGAATAGACATGTATTGTCCCCTTGATTGCAACTAGGTAACAGTCAATTGTTCCTTTCTTCTCTATACCACAGAGAAAGCCCAACTGGCCCCCAGAGGACCCCTGACAGCGGACGTGTCTTGCATGAGCCAAAGTCAGAGAATTCATCCAATCAGAGCTCACCGGAACTTCCCACGACAAAGGATAGGTGAGTTAGATTCACAGACGGATCTCAAGCTGGGCAAGTGTGCACGGCAGAAGAGGGTACGTCACAGTGTTATGCATTACAGTAATAAGTTGCATGTGAAAATAGGTAAAGGGGTTAGGACATATCATAGTTTTATGTGTTAAAGCAGACTAAAGTTTTAATGTTGCTTATGGTGTTATCTGTGAGGGTAGTCTGTGGTGGTATGCATATGCATTCATGTAGATGATGGTATTACATGTTAGGGCAGGTCATTGTGCTAGAGTGGATTATGGTGTTATGGTAGAAAGTGACATGGTTTAGAATTGACTAGGACATAATACATTATGGTGATATATATTTGGCTAAATTATGGCGTTAAAGTAGATTATGGTAAGAATAATATATTGTTACAGTAGATTATGGCATGTGAAGCGGTACATGACTGTGCAGTGTGTGGGGTACATTACACAGGCATGTGTTACAGTCGTTTATGGTGTTTCCTGTTACAGTAGATTAATGTTATTGTTTTAGGGTAGATTATGTCATCATCTACTGGGGCAATTGTCTTGTTATACTTTATGGTAGGAAGTGATAAGCAGCCTCTCAAGCTGCCTTGATAAGAAGTATCTTGGAGGACAAATAATGCTTCTGGTTTGATTAATAAAAACAATCTGGTGGTACATGTTAAAACAAGGACCTACTCACTCGCCCCCACCCACTCTCCTTCGCTCCCATCTTCCTCCTACTCCCCATTTGACAACAGGAATGTGAGCATACAAGAGGCAAAGTGGGGGAAGAAGAGGTAAGGAGGGGGAGAGAGAGAGGAGAAAATGGGAGGGGGTAGCAGGAACTGGGCCTGACCTGGAGTGAGAGTTTGTGGTTTCCTCCTGGTAGAAGTTAGAATCATGTGAAGACTTCATCATGGGATGTCTCGAAGGCTCCTCTGTGAGTTTCCTATGCTCTTGCCCTGTTGAAGTGTTCTCACGTTGGAATGTGTACAGCAAACGTGGAAGGCTGCATGACGCATGATCATGACTTATTTTACTCTAGGAGCTCATGGGCCAGAGACTATGGGATGTTTAGGCTTTCATTTTCTGTTGGATAGTGTAAAAGTGCTAGCTCTAGGTGGGGGCCATCAAGGCTGGTTGTTGTGTGAGCTTTGGGTCTGTGGCATGGTACTCAAAATGTTACCATCTTATAGATAAATGAGCATGGTTGGGATGACCACAGGGCATATACAGCTCTTGAAGCCATTAAATGAGATACTGGTTCTTTATATTAGCCTTTACTGAGCCTATTCAAACATAGAATATACCTACATGCCAAGATCTTTCACAGCAACTCTTTTTCTGTGAATACCGACCTCTTGTTTACAGATTTTATTGAGTCGCTTCTCCCATTAAACTAGTAAAGTTGCCATAGACTGGGAAAACACACTCTGAAAGCTTAAACTGTGGAGTGAAATTCATCCATCCACTTGCAATGCCCTATTTTCTGTATGTAAATTCTTGCAATCTGGCAGTCTTTAAGCAATGGGGGTCATATTTATCAATCTTTCATGCAACGCAGCAAGCCACCTTGCTGCACTGTACTGTATGAAATGGAAAGGGCAGCAATGTGCCGTATTTTACATTACACAGCACATTCTTCTCTTTTCCTAGTGTTGGTGCACTTTTGGCTGCCTAGCGCCACTGGAGGCACCCTTGCATCATGTTGCAAGGGTGCCTGCGTTGTAAGCAGGAAAACAATCCTGAGAGGCATTTTTCTCTTTCTGAGTGTGCTGCACAATGGAGCACACGTAGAAAGAGGAATAAAAGAGGCGAAATAAAGATATTTCTCCTTGTGATGCATCCCCAGGTCTAATCAGGGAATGTCCCAAATCCATGGGTGGATAGGTGGGAACACCCACGCCCCCCCCCATGGAATGCCTCCCTGCCGCAGAGTAAAGCACCATTCACACTAACCCATACCATTATGTAAATTATGTACTTTTACATGCAAACTCATGCAGCTTGTTAATTAGTAAAATATTATCCAAGCTAATCTCTCATAAGGAAAAGTAATTCCTGACGTGTTTCACCTGCACCTAAGCGATGCATCAAGGTGTAGCTCACTCCTAGAATGAGAAGGAAGTGAAAGCAAAACATTGAGGAGCTTATGGTGATACATTGAATAAAATATACAAGACCGAATAAAGGTGTTAGTTGGTATTTCTGCGGTACTTGAACATTGTAAATCAGCATTATCATATAGTGCACGATGCCAACATGCACGCTGTTCAGAAGTCCTTTGTGGCCTTTGACCTTTTTGAGGCAGTACAGTTCGGCTGCTTGGACTTCCAGGACTTCCACTGGTTCCATTCTTCATTTGGCCGCTAGATGTCACTACAGCACTTTCTTTCCCTTTCAACGGTAGGCTTTAGGCTGTCCGTCCTGTGTGTGGCAGCACAAAACGGAGCAATAAAAGACACACATTTCAGTACATGTTTTATGAGCTGGAAATAGCCCCTTTAAACTTTATGTTCAAAGATGTATTTTCTGTCAGTGATTCCTGGTTTCTGCGCCTTTCTTCCAGCATCCCTTAGAATTCATTGATATGCAAAGTTGGTTTGGCTATTTCTTGAGTGGTTCTTTGTTCTTCTTGCCTAGAGTGGAGTCTGTGCCACGGCACGAAGCCCCGCCAGATTTCTCCCGCTCCTCGTCCAGTGCCAGCAGCTTTGCCAGTGTAGTGGAAGAGAACACTGCCCTAGATGATGAAGACACGGGCATGGTAAAGACAGACTCTTTTTCTGGGTTACCATGGAGAGGAGGGATCTCTGTTTCTATAGAGAAGAGGCTCCCAGGTGGGAATATGCAACAGTGATGGGGGGGGGGGTCATTGATGGGGCGAGGGACGATAAAAACCAGTGGAGTCATCCCTGGCATGAGGGCTGGCAGTGAAAAGGAAAGGCAGAAATGCTGTCAAGCAAATATCCGACTTCACTGAGAATACCTTTGAAAACCTTAGGCAATTAACTATACTTATAGTCATGCGAGAACTACAGTAGTCAGAAAAAATAATTCTGTTTGGGAAGAACTTACTAATCAAAAATCTCAACTAGCCTCTAAATGTTCAACATTTTCTATCACAAAAGAGATCTCCAATCTGATGCTGATATCAAAGTCATGCACTGAAAAAACATATGTAAATGTAAAGGTTATATTAAACCCTTTTGCGTGTTATGGTTGGGAGCCTGTTTCAGGCTGCATTTTACTTTCGCTTTTAAGTGATGTTTGTCAACAGCGATTTTAATCAGGCATCTGCCCACACCAAGGAATTAAAGTAAAGTACCTCTCCAGATCATCCACAAACCGAAATGCTGCAATTTAGTGTGCCTCTCAGTTACTTAAATTGTTTAAAAATTCTGTAAATTGACTTTTTGTTCACATTTCTGTTGTGTACAAACCGCTAATTACTTAAAGTTGATCAATCCTAATGCAGCCTTCACATCAGGAGGCCAAAAACTGCTTAGAAACATGTTGAAATCATTTCCATGCCAGTGTGTATAATCTTGAAAACTCCACACTGGTGGGTGCCTCATGAAGGACTGTAGGGATGAGGTAAAGGCAGACACAGATCAGATAATTAACATGTAATTGGCTGTTAACCAGTCTGTCTTCAGTTACCCTGATTTCCTTATAGTTTGCCACAGCCACATTCCCCGAGGACTGGAAACATGCAGAAGTCAACGCCCTACTAAAGAAACCATCGGCAGAACCCAGCAAACTGAACTACCGACCGATCACCCTGCTCCCGTTCCCAGCCAAAGTATTAGAAAAAGCCATCAACCAACAGCTCTCCTCACACTTGTACCGGAACCTCCTACTTGGCTCCTCACAATTCGGATTCCACAGCAACCACAGCACAGAGACAGCCCTCATCGCAGCTACCAACGACATCTGAGCCCTACTCGACCGAGGAGAGACTGCAGCTTTGATCCTCCTAGACCTCTCAGCAGCATTCAAAACGGTCTCTCCTACTACACACTCATCACAAGGCTGCACAACATAGGCATCCTAGGAGCCACTGTCAGATGGATCACCTCTTTCCTCACCGGTCAAACGAAAAAAGACCGCCTTCCCCCCTTCACCTTCGAACCCAAGGAAATCATCTGTGGAGTACCCCAAGGATCATCACTCAGCCCCACCCTCTTCAACACCTATATGACACCTCTGGCCAGCATCGCAAAAAAATCCACGGACTCAACATGATATTCTACGCCGACGACACACAACTCATCCTCTCCCTCTCCAAAGACACTACCAAGATCAACTTCCACAGCTGCATGACAGACGTCGCCAACTGGATGAAGGACAACTGCTTGAAGCTCAACATGGACAAGACAGAGGTACTGATTTTTTAGCAAAAGCTCCCCATGGGACAAATATTGGTGCCCATCAAAACTCAGACCTACTCCTAACCCCACTGACCATGCTAGGAACCTAGGTACCATTCTGGTCAACAAGCTAACCATACGACTCGGGTCAACTCCACCTCCTCCTCCTGCTTCTTTATCCTCTGCACGCTTTGTTAGATTTTCAAATGGCTACCCCAAAGCTCAAGATGCACCATCACCCAGGCCCTCATTTCCAGCCGACTGGACTACGGCAATGCTCTCTATGCAGGTATCCCAGCTCACCTCCGATGACGACTAAAGACCACACAGAACGCTGCAGTCAGACTAGTCCTGGATCTCCCTAGACGAAACCACATCTCCCCCCTAACTCAGGGAACTCCGCTGGCTCCCTGTACAGAAAAGATGCCAGTATGCATACAAGGTCCTACACAACTGTGGACCCTCATACTGGAGCCAACCCCTGCACTTCCTTCAGCCCACCGTACACCTCTACTCCACTCCCTTTCTCTAATCCTCGCCCCCCGCATTCGACATAGCAGATGTGGAGGTCGCTCCTTCTCCTACTTAATAGCGAAGATTTGGAACGAGCGTCCCTTTCATCTAAGGACCTCCCCATCTCTTCCAGAGTTCTGAAAGTCCCTGAAGACCTGGCTATTCGGCTAATCAACTGTACCCTGCCAGTTACTGGATACCCACGGTGTGACAAGTAGCTCTATAAAAATCTACTGATTGATTTGACACTGTTGGCTGAAGGATGGACGGCTCAGCTCTCAACATAGCAGTCTACGATGTCTCATACTCTGAAGCCCGTGAGAGGTGCCACGGATAACATCCATTCTGTGTGGTACTTTACATAGGGTTCTAGCATGTTCTTTTCCCTCTGCCTCATATAAGTGTTCAAAGCACCCATAATCTTATGCCTTCGCTGTCTTACAGAATCCCTATCTTCCCTATTTGCAGGAAAGCTTTTCTTCTTCTGGAACCTCCCACAAGCAGGATCCATTCACCTACAGCACTTGGTTGGAAGACAGTATGAGCACCACCAGCAAGGGGAGCTCTCCAGGTATGTCACTGTGACCAAAGAGCACTGATTATTATCGGCAGACAGGCTAATTACATACAAAGGAAGTGTTGTCCAGAATGGGGCGATTTAGTTGAGTCTGAACAATGTACAGATCTTCCTTTCCAGCTGTGTTCTTAGAACGTGTTTTATGTGTAGAGTAATAATTTTAGTACTATAGTCACTCTTAGTCTGAAGTTTATCGGCTGCTCCCAAAAAGATCTTAGTGGTCCACAGACAAGTGGACTACAGGAGTGTATTAATGGAAAAATAGCATCTTAGTTCTTTTTATGTTGAGGTAACTTGTTCATTCATGAGCCTTCCACAATTTATTTTATTGAGGCTTTCTGGTTTATATGAACTTTTCAGATTTCAGGGGTTCTTTTTGTTTGAATCAATGAGATGTTGCTTAGGGTGTGGTAACAGAATTTCATATTCATAATTTTGTTGCATTCAGCAATATTTCTTTGACAGAATAATGTAGGCTTAAATATCTTATGACATAAATATCATGCGTCAAACATCATTGCACAAATATTGCTCAATTGAAGTTAATAACAGGCAGTCTACAGCCAATGAGACAATATTTTAAAAGCACTATTTAACAGAATATTTATATCAGGGGATATTTTGGACTAAAATATTCTGACGTGCAATTGTTGCAGAGCACAATAAAATATATGAGTACTCCAGACTTAATAGGGACATTGATTTGTTGCTGTGTGGAAGTTTAATGAAAAAAACACGCTTTCATTTCTGTTAAGATGAAGTAACGGTGAATAGGAGGCACAGTGTGAGGAAAGAAGTAGTTTAATTCAGTCCAAAGCAACATGCAGCTGTTCAGCAAGAAGCAGAAGGAGAACCAGCCTTCTTCACTACACTCCTTCCTCTGCAGCCGTGACCTTGAATGTCCATGCAGACAACTCTACATTGCACAAGAGTGAGCCAGGGCACAAGACGAAGGCACACAATATAACAGACCTTCCCTCTTCAAACTTGACAGCAAACAAAAAGAAGAGGAATAAAAATAAATAGATAGTTTTAAAGATAAGAAAACCATTTGCATTATAATAGAACATACAACATAAACATTGTATCTTACAGAACGTTTGCACGCTCATTTTCCAGAAGGAGAATTTAACCTACAACTAACTCTTTGTACCACCATGAAAGGTTACAGATACACTTTTCACATGAACAGTTATCATTAACTTGACGAATTCTAGAAAGTGACAAATCAACTAGCAGATGCTTAGACACTTTCACCACACATGCACCATTCCACCATTATCCATTAGTCATTTTCACAGCACAGCCATTTCCACTAACTTCTTCCATCTGGTACAGTAAGCCAAATCTCACTCTCCCTTTTGTTATTTTTGAATCTGGCAACCTCACTCTAACTCAATACCCTTTTTGAAAGCACACAGCCTTGGTTCTTTTGATTTTATACCTTTCCTTGCTCTTCTCTTGACTAAGATAAATTTCTGGATCAAATACCACTAATATCCAAACTAGGGCTCCTGCAGATATTGACAGAATTTTGGCCACTCCATGTTACTCCATAATGTGGAGTTCTGGTCAAATTCTATCAATTGCTACGTGGTGGAATTTTTTTCCCACAAGGTTCCAGAATATGTGAGCTGGAGAGCGAGAGTGAGATTTGGCGTCTCCTAGTGTGATTTTCTAACATGGGCATTCACTGGCATTCTCAAGCAGTTGCGATCATAGGGCCACTGTTTGAGTAGATTTGCTGCTGCTCAAGTAGATTTTCTACTCGAGCTTCAGCAAAATCAACTCAAATGACTGCACTCTTGCACTGATTTTCACTGTTGCTCGCACTACCGGTGCTAAATTGTAGTAGCGAGCTGCATATTTTCCGCCCGTTGGTGGAATACCGCAGAATCTCGCAGAGTTTTTCCGTGAGTTCCGCCCACCCCTAGTTCTAACTACACATGTTGGAAACTGAAATCTTAGGCAACCTACATAACCAAGCTGGTCTAAGAAAATCTTGAGGAATTCTGGCTTTTAAAGCTACAAATGGTGATATACTTGTAACACTATGAGTAGTGTTGTGGCACAACCAAAACATTGAGGGTGTAGATCTTGGAGATGCTATTTGTGCAATCACCCCTCCTCTGTTACACTCACTCAAAAGTCTATTAGCCCCTCTGAACCTGCAAATTACTCTGTGGGTGATAAAGAGTACATTTCTTATGTTTAAGGCCCGCACCGCACAAAAAATCTTGAATTTCTGATGAGACCAATTGCACTCCATTGTCTGAAATTACCTCTAAATGAAAATCTTCTCTGGCGAACACATCAGTGAGAAAAGTAATCACTGTTTTAGCGTTAGTCTCATGCAAAACATTCACCTATAACCACGTGGATAGGTGATCTATGAGAACAATAACAAACCTTTGAACATTAAGAAGAATATGAAATGGTGCCAAGAAATACAAGCTGACCATGTCCCACACCTTCTCTGGATCCTTCATGGGTGGCAAAATAGACTTTAGGCCCTTATCATTGTATGCACAGGCCACACAGCTCCTAACAAACCTCTCCACATCTGTGCCCATTCCCTCCCACTAATAAATATCCCTAAGTCTTTTATTAGTGATGGTTACACCTAGGCTACCACTATGATTAATATTCAATAGTTCGTCCTTAATAACACCTGGAGGAATTAACTTATCTGCTTTAAACAACAACCCGCCCTCAGCAGACAGTTCTGTCTGGACCTTGCTGAACGGTTGAAGCCCTTCAGAAAGTCTCCACTCTGGAGACCTTCTGTTTATCATGTATTCCATGACTCTGTCAATGCAGCATTCTGACTAAGAGCAATTCTCAATTCACTTTTTCACCGACACAGTTTTCCCTATTCCAGACTATACTCACTTCAAGACCGCCCACATCTTGTTATTCATCCATCACATTCTCATCATCATCACAAGAGCAAGGAAGACGAGAAAGGCTATCCCCCTTCTTTTCTTACCCCCAAGCAAATATTCCACGAAAAATGATATTCCAGCAATTTGTCACTAGGTTCAATCAATCTAGCAGTAGCTTTAGTAAAGTGTATATCTGAAAGAGACACGTTAGTGACAGATTCCTTACCTTAGAATATCCCCAGGCGTCAGGCTGGATCCGGAAAGTTTTTGCGTAGCAGTACCCTTGCGCGTCGGTAGGCGGCGTTGTGCGGCTCCGCGTCCGTCGTCGGCGTCGTGATCGCCGGGATGACGTTGCGGGCAGTACTTAGACGCCGCCCCTGCGCGCTGACGTCAGTTCTTCTTTTTCCGCGCCAGTAAGCGCAGATCCGGGAAGAGCAGTGCCCTAGTCATTTTTTGGTGATTTTTTCACTGTCTTTTCTTCGAGTCATCTAGGCTCTGAGGTGTCGGTAGGGATGCCCGGCTTCAAGCCATGCGACGCCTGTGGTCGAATGATGTCGATCACAGACCCGCACTTAGAGTGTCTCTACTGTCTCGGCCGCGACCACGACACGAAGTCGTGTTCCGACTGCCGGGCCTTACACCTGAAGGCTTTGCGAGAGCGGTCTCGAAAGCTGCTCGAGGTCCGGCAGTCGGCTCCGCGCCGCACCAAGTCCCGGTCACGGGGGAGGTCGAGGGGTCGGTTGCAGAGTCCTCGGCCGTCATTGGAGTCCAAGTCTTCGCACTCTTCGGGTAAGTCAAAGCACAAAAAGTCTAAGAAGCACCATCGCTCTAAGACTTCGCCTCGCCGGTCTCGCGACTCGGCTGAGGCCCCTGTCGGCACCGTCCCCGCCGCTCCGGATGTGCCTGTGGCGCCGCCCCCGCATTACCCGTCCTTCCCGGGTTCGGGGGCGACTCCGGCCAAGATACAGGAATTCCTGTCGGCCATGGCCCGCCTCTTCGGGCCTCAAGGCCCCTCCGGGGCACCTTCGGGCCCTGCGGGCCCTGTTCCGGTTGCCCCGGCGCCGCTGACGACTCCGGTCCCGGCGCCGCCTGTATCACCAGCCTCGCTCCCGGCCCCGGCTTCGGCCCCGGCCTCGAACCCGGCTCTGGTGATACCGCAACCTCCATCGACGCCGGTTGACCTAACTACGCCTCCGCCGACGCCGATGTCCCCGGTGCCGTTCCTGACGACGCCTGGGGCTCCGGGCGGCGTCGTTCCCCCGTTCTCTCCGGATCCAGACGCGGCGTCGGACCGGCGTCACCCGACGCCGGCTCCGGCGCCACTGAGACCTTGGGTCCCTGACGTCCCCCCCCCTCCTCCTTATTTTCTATCGGAGGAGGACCAGGAGAACTGGGAGGGGTCGGAAGACCCTCTAACACAGCAGTGTGAGTATGATGAGGACTGGGCAGAGGAACTTGGGGATGCCAGTGGTCTGGACACTTCTCCTGACACTGGCATGCTGTCTCCTCCTTCCGTGGCTACGGAGGAGGGAGCAAATTTCGCAACGGTGTTGCGTAGAGCAGCTGGAGCCTTACACCTCCAATTGCCTACAGTGGCTGTCAGGACTAACCTCCTGACGGAAGTGCTTCAGCCGGCAGTTACCTCCTCAGAGCCATTGCTGCCGTTCAATGACGCATTATCTGACGTTCTTTTGGGCACCTGGTCCAAGCCCGCCACAGGGGCTCCTGTGGATAGGAACGTGGCCCGACGCCATCGCCCTGCTCCGGGCGACCCCTTGTTTCTCTCTCAACATCCCACCCCCGAGAGCTTGGTTGTCCAAGCCTCTGCCTCCCAAACCACCTTCCCTACTGCCCCTCCGGATAGGGAATCCAAACGCCTGGACCAATTTGGGAAGAAGGCTTTTTCTTCCTCCAGTGCTGGCTTGCGGTCAGTCAACACCGCTTGCCTTTTGGGCCGATATTCCCACTCTCTGTGGGATTCGGTGGCGCTCGTTTTGCCCCAGTGTCCTGAGGAGGTCCAGACACTGCTTTCCCGTGCCATTGCGGAAGGAAGGGATGCGGCGAAGTACACCATCCGTTGTGGCCTTGATACCGCCGACTCGCTGGGCAGATCGCTTGCAACGACGGTGGCGCTGCGGCGCCACGCCTGGCTGAGGACCACTGTTTTCTCGGGTGATGTCCAGAATACACTCATGGACATGCCCTTTGATGGAGTCGGTCTTTTTGGTTCCAAAGCAGACCATGCGCTGGAGCGCTTTAAGGACTCACGGGCTACTGCCAAGTCCCTGGGCCTTTCTGCTGTGCGCCCTCCGCTAACCTCTGCTTTTCGCCCCTTTCGTGGCCACGGAAGGGGCGCCCAGTCACGTCCGCTGCCCAGCCACCGGCCCGCGCAGCAAGCGTCTTCACGTGGCCGAGGACGTGGCTTCCGCCGTGGCGGATCGGGCAACCAGCGTGCGGGTCAGGCCACCAACCCCGCCCCGTCCGCGGCCTCCAAGCCCTCCTAGTCCCTCCTTTCAGGTGCACAGCACGCCAGTAGGGGGCAGGGTCCGCCTTCACCACTGGCATGCCATCACCTCGGACAGGTGGGTCTTGGACATTGTCCGAAGGGGCTACACCCTCCCCTTCGAGACCACCCCCCCAGCCATGCCACCTCAATTCCACCGCATGTCAGGGGATCACTTGGTGCTTCTGCAGAAGGAAGTCAGGGCCCTCTTGGCCAAGAGGGCCATCGAGCATGTTCCGACCCCAGAAGTAGGACGTGGTTGCTACTCCCACTACTTTCTGGTGCCCAAAAAGGACAAGGAGGACATGCGTCCTATCTTGGACCTCCGGAACATCAATCGTTTCCTCCGGAAGGAGAAGTTCAAGATGCTCACTTTAGCTCATGTCTTGACTGCCCTCGACCCTGGAGACTGGTTGGTAGCGTTGGACTTATAGGACGCTTATTTCCACATCCCCGTCCTGCCGGCCCATCGGCGTTACCTGCGGTTCACGGTAGGCCTCGAGCATTTTCAGGTCACCGTGCTCCCCTTTGGCCTTACCAGTGCCCCTCGGGTGTTCACGAAAGTGATGGCGGTGGTCGCAGCTCATCTGCGCCGGACAGGGGTTCCAGTCTTCCCCTACCTCGACGACTGGCTGCTGAAGGCGGGCTCTTCCCAGGAAGTCGTCTCCCACCTCCAGACTACGGCCGAACTCCTGCACTCGCTGGGGTTCTCCATCAATGTGCCAAAGTCGCATCTGATTCCTTCTCCACAGCTCCTTTTCATCAGAGCAGTTCTGGACACGACGCAGTTTCGGGCCTATCCTCCCGAACGGCGAGTCCGGGATATTCAGGCTATGATTCCGATCTTTCAGCCTTTATCCTGGGTTTCGGTACGGATGACCCTGAGGCTGCTGGGCCTCATGGCCTCCTGCATCCTGCTGGTCAATCATGCCAGATGGCATATGCGGGCTCTGCAGTGGGACCTGAAGTTCCAGTGGGCGCAGCACCAGTGCAACCTGTCCGATCACGTCCAGATCTCGGAGGGGACTGCAAAACAGTTGCAGTGGTTGCTCTCGAACCGGCAATGGGTCATGGGCAGATCCCTTACCCTTCCCCAGCCAGAGCACACAGTTGTGACGGACGCGTCCCTTCTGGGATGGGGCGGTCACATGGGAGAGGCGGAGATCAGAGGCCTCTGGTCTCCGGCGGAGTCCCGGCTCCATATCAACCTTCTGGAGCTCCGGGCGATCCGACTTGCACTCAAGGCATTCCTTCCCTCTGTCAAAGGGACGGTAGTGCAGGTGTTCACAGACAACACCACCGCCATGTGGTATTGCAACAAACAGGGCGGGGTGGGGTCGTGGACCCTATGTCAGGAGGCTCTGCGCCTCTGGACATGGCTGGAACATCAGGGCATATTCCTGATGGTTCAACACCTGGCAGGTTCCCTGAACGCCAGGGCGGACGAACTCAGCCGCAGGTGCATGATGGATCACGAATGGCGTCTTCACTCGGAGGTGGCGCAAGGTCTCTTTCAGCAGTGGGGAGAGCCTTGGTTAGATCTGTTCGCCACCGAAGAGAACGCGCAATGTCAGCAGTTCTGCGCGTTGGAATTTCCAAGGCGGCACTCGCTTGGCGACGCTTTTCGTCGCGAGTGGAGTTGCGGTCTGTTGTACGCCTTTCCGCCTATACCACTTCTACCCAGAGTGTTGAAGAAGATTCGGCGCGACCGGGCCCAAGTCATCCTTGTGGCTCCGGACTGGGCTCGAAGAGTTTGGTATCCCGAGCTACTCAGTATGAGCGTCGATCCCCCGATTCGTCTGCCTCTTCGGGAGGATCTTCTGTCGCAGCAGCAGGGGACGGTCCTCCACCCGAACCTGTCCAGTCTCCACCTGCTTGCGTGGAGATTGAGCGGCGGCAGTTGATTCCTTTCGACTTCCCTCCCGAAGTTTGTGATGTGATTCTGGCAGCCAGGCGTCCCTCCACTAAGGTGGTATTCGCCTGCAGGTGGAACAAGTTTGTGGCATGGTGCACAGCAAAGGCTGTGAATCCCCTCTCTGCCCCTCTTTCTGAGGTTCTTCTGTTCCTTCTTTCTCTGGCCCAACAGGGTTCTGCCCTGGGTACCATCAAGGGCTATCTTTGTGCCATTTCGGCCTTCCTCAGGCTTCCTGATCAGCCCTCTCTTTTCAAGTCCCCTGTTGTTAACAGGTTCCTAAAAGGCATTACACACCTCTTCCCTCCTGTTCCGTTTGTGATGCCTCAGTGGGACTTGAACTTGGTTCTTACCTTTCTCATGTGCGCTCCCTTTGAGCCTCTACATAACTGTCCTCTTCGTCTTCTGACTCTGAAGACAGCCTTTCTGGTGGCCATCACCTCCGCTCGGCGGGTGAGTGAGCTCCAGGCTCTATCATGCAAACCTCCCTTTCTGTCTGTCAATCCAGACAAGGTTGTTCTTAGGACGCGTCCGTCCTTCTTGCCAAAGGTGGTTACTGCCTTCCACATTGGGCAGACCATCACTTTGCCCACCTTCTTTCCGCCTCCGCATCCTTCCAGAGAGGAAGAGAGGCTCCACCGTCTGGACCCAAATCGTGCGCTTTCCTTTTATATCAACCGCACACAACACTTCCGGGTAGATGACCAGCTCTTTGTTGGCTACGTGGGCGCCAAAAAAGGTCGGGCGGTGCACAAGATAACCATCTCCCGCTGGGTAACCTTGTGTATCAAAGCCTGCTATTCTTTGGCTAAAAAGGAGCCTCCTGTTGGGCTGCGTGCCCATTCCACCAGGGCAACGGCTGCTACCACGGCTTTAGGCCGCGGTGTTCAGCTGCAGGATATCTGTCAGGCAGCTACGTGGGCCTCGCTGCACACATTTACAAAGCATTACTGCCTTGACAGTCAGGTCCGGAGGGACGGCTTCTTTGGCCGTTCTGTCCTCCGGGACTTCCTTGTCTGATCTTTGTTCGCAGACCCACCACCGGGGTTGGTATTGCTGGGGTATCTATTCTAAGGTAAGGAATCTGTCACTAACGTGTCTCTTTCAGATGCAGAAGTTACTAACTTGTGTAACGATATATCTGTAAGAGACAGTAGTTAGTGACAGATTCCTTACCGCCCACCCATCCTCCCCGTTCTGCGAACTGATTTCTAGGGTTAAGGACATCCCTTTCAGGGCCCTAGTATTTTTCAGACACCTATGTCAGCTTCTTGCATGGCTCTGCGTTCCTGGCGCGGAAAGTCGTGTACAGAACTGACGTCAGCGCGCAGGGGCGGCGTCTAAGTACTGCCCGCGACGTCATCCCGGCGATCACGACGCCGACGACGGACGCGGAGCCGCACGACGCCGCCTACCGACGCGCAAGGGTACTGCTACGCAAAAACTTTCCGGATCCAGCCTGACGCCTGGGGATATTCTAAGGTAAGGAATCTGTCACTAACTACTGTCTCTTACAGATATATCGTTACACAAGTTAGTAACTTGTGCATTGACACCACTTAAAATCGGTATTAAATGTTTATGATCATTGTGCAATAGGACATTTGTCCCCCACACATAAGCCTTAAAAGTTCAACTACCCATGCACATGAAAGTATTTCACGTTGGATGACTAAGTATGACCGCTCCTGTGGTTTGGGAGTACAAGAGGTGAATGCAACAATGCTCTCTGGCAAATCCTTCCCTTGGGGCAAAACTGCCCCTAAGCCAATACTACTGGCATCACCAGTAAACATCAGAGATTTCCCTGGTACATATGGCTGAGCAAAACTTTTAAAGAAAAGCCTTTTCTTTAAAAGCTAACCATTGCACCTGACTCCATGCACACCTTGCACTTTTCTGCAAAAGAGCAAGTAAGGGCTCTGTTTTTGTGGCAAAATTACAAATAAATGTAGCATAAGACTCACACATGCCTAGGAAAGCTTGCAGTTGTTCTCGGTTTTCTAGTGTAGGTTCCTGGTCAATTACCTTGAGCAGACCAGGGCGTGAGGCAATCCCTTTGCCCAAAACAACATGTTCCAGGTATTCTACTTCATGCACTCCAAATTCTCATCTATCTTTCCTCAACTTCAACCCTTTCTCTTCCAGTGCCAGAAGTATGGCATTCAACCTAGCAACATGTTCATTATCATCTTTGCGATACTCTAAGATGTCATCCTGGAATACAAACACACCTTCTAGACCTTTCAAACATCACTTATAACCCATTGAACAACAGCTGCAGCCAAAGCAGGTCTCACAAAAGTGAAACACCCCGCATGGAGTTACAAATGCAGTAAAATGCCTGGGCTCTTTGGTTAACACCACTTGGGGATAAGCATATTTCATGGCCTTTTTTAATCATCTGAGTTTTATGCGCATTCCTAACTCGCCATTTGTTTTGCATGCAACACCTATGAGAGAGAACTACAAAAAATACCTCCAAAATCTCATTTACATGTTCATTGCAAAGCTGGGAAAGGGACTTCTCCAATCCATCCTTGATACTTAACGGAACACACCTCAGTTTGTGCTCCACTGGCACATTCCCCTTCTTCAATGTAATCACATGTTCAAACCCTCGAAGTTTCTTCTCAAAAATTGTTTTATGTTCTTCCAATACTGTACTCAAATACATTACTCTCTTCCACACTTAAGTCTTGTTGGGTCCACCCCGGTTTGAGCAACTAATCCTCAAACATTGATGATGCCATCTCAGCATGTCGGGTCCACTCTGTGAAACAAACTTTGCCTTGTACCTCTTGCCCCTTAAACATCACAACTGTTTCAAAGAAACATTCCAAGTAAATGAAGTGTAAATGTCAGGAGGTGATACAATCACATTTAGCTTTATGTTAATAAAAGTATCTCTTGAAATTATAGTGATATTAGAATCAGAATTAGTTAGCATGGGATCCATCCATAGATTTTGAGAAGCCATTTTCATGCATCCTGATGCACAAATTACCTATATTGTTGGTTAACTTTTTTTCAGCATCTTCACTAACATTAACATTATTTCTTTTTGAAGACATGACACACTCGGGGAGACTGGCAGTTAGCACACTCCTCTGCAACTTAGATCCACAATGAAAAGAATTATTGTTCCCATTAGCATATTTCTTCTTGTCCACTGGTTTGAGTGCAATGTTTTTGTTCCCTTTAACAAAAAGGATAGCCTCCTCATTGTTCTCATTGAGTTCCTTGACCGATTCTTTTGAATCTTGGATGCTATTGGCTATGTCAATTTCCTCTTCGAGAGTTGTATTTTTGCAAGTAAGTAATCTGTTTATTATAGCATCTGGTCACCAGTGGTCTCTTATAAGTTGATCAGTAAAGTTTCCAAACTCACACTTGGCTGCCAAGAAACATAATAAGGACAAATACACCTCTATTGTCTCCATTTCAAACTGTTCTGGAGAAGAATTTGTATCTTCTCACAACCAAGTCAGGAGTTTTAACAAAATGATTTTCTAGTCTTTTACCACTTCCTCAAACTAATCCACCTCTTCATTCTCATACTCTCGTCCTTCTAAGATGAAAGAATGGTCCAGCAACCATGTTTTCGTCTCTGGTTTAAACTTGAGTCCATCAATGGCACCCAGGAATGCATTAAATGCTTTGAACCACTCCATCCAAGCTAAAGGAGGTTTCCCAGTTGACTGCAAAAAACGTGTTGGAGGACTGATGGCTCCCATTATAGAACCGTAGTGTATCAGAGCCTGCACTGATCCAAAGTGAAGGAAATTTTTTATTTTGTATGAATATGTTATAAGCAAAAAACTTGAGAAGAACAAGAACAAGGATAATAATAATGTATATAAGAACACTTCATGTTACAAGTGTTTGGGGAAAAAAACAGTGGGGCACATGCATCAAGAAATGCTTTTGCGAGTCCTTAATTGCGATTATTAAGGAATCGCAATTAGGGACTCTCAAAAGCCTATGCATGTAGAAATCTCTATTAAAATAGCGATTTCTAAATATTCCTTAATTGCGACTCGCAAATTGCGAGTCACAATTAAGGAATGGCTTCCCATTCATTCCTATGGGCCTACAGGCCCATAGGAATGAATGGGAAATTGCATGCGCAATTTGCGAGTACCAATAGGTACTCGCAAATTCGCATGCAATTTCAAGGGTGCAAAGGTGTCAAAGTGACACCCTGTTGCACCCCTGAAATTGTGATGTGCACCCATGTTGCGCACACACATGCCCCAAGGGCATGTGTGTGTGTAATCTGAAACCTTGAAAAATGCACTTTAGTGCATTTTTCAAGGTTTTTGCAAAATACAGACCAGAGTAATTCCTCTGTATTTTGCGGACCCAAATAGCGAATTCGCTATTTTTAAGGGGTACATGCATTGCATTTAAGGAATCGCAAATTGAGATTCCTTAAATGCAATCGCAATTTAAGAAATCGCAATAAATTGCGATTTCTTAAATTGCGAGTGCCTTTCCCTTTGATGCATCGCAAAAGGCCTTTTTGCGGGCGCAAACGGCCGATTTTTGCGATTCGCACCATTTGCGCTTGCAAAAACCGTTGATGCATGTGCCGGAGTGTGCTTTGTGTACAGAGTCAGGCAATTCCTACAATGGCCACCAGATGGACATGTGTGCCCATCACATGCTGCCCATTAACCGCTTCGGTGCTCATGACGAGACCAGCTCGTCATGAGTCACAGTGGAGCTGTGCTCATGACGAGCTGGTCTCGTCATAACGGCTGCGCTCCGCCCACGCGGGATTAATTCCCCGCCTGTGCGGGAGAATTAATCAGTGGGCGGGGTCGTGACGTGACCAGCTCGTCATGAGCACAGCTCCACTGTGACTCATGACGAGCTGGTCTCGTCATGAGCACCGCGGCGCCGCGCTCACCACCCCGCCCCCCCGCACCCGTGGGGGAATTACCCCCGCAGGGAAGGGGTTAATGTGAAATGTGAAGAGAGACAAGATGGCAGCCGTCATAGAGCATTGATTCCCGTGAACATAATTGCCGTTGGCCAGGACAAGAACATTTTAAAGTCTAGGTGGACAGCTGTCTGAGAATCAGGGTTGAACAGGAAAAGCACACACGCAAAAAAAAACACTACAAAGGTTAGATGTGTGGCACTCACCCGTATTAAATTTTAAACACAAAGGGCCTCATTTACAAGCCCATTGCGCACTGGTGCAGCCATTTTTTAGACGCACTGGTGGCGCAGTGTGCCTGCCCATATTTACAAGGCCATGTAAAGTCACCCTGCATGACTTTCATGGCCTTGTAAATATGTGCCCCTTTCATGCATTGAGTGTTGCTGTGGGTGCTCCAACGCAACATCCATGGAACCTGATACATTCACAGATTTACAAAGTGTCGTAAACCTGGGAATGCGTCAGAATCCTACGCCTCCCCAGGGGAGGTGTAGGAGTAGCGCAACGAGGAGAAATACTTTTATTTCTCCTCGTTTTTTGCTCTATGTGTGCTGCATTTTGCAGCACGCCTAGAAAGAGAAAAACGCCTATTGTGATTGTTTTTGTGCAAGAAGGTGTCCCTTCCTGCACATCATCAATCATCCCTGTAATGCAGGCACCCTTACACCATGACGCAAGGGTGTCTGCGTTGGCGTACGGCTGTTGTTTGAGTGCCAGCGCAGGGGAGGAAGAAAGGAATGTGCTGTTTCTTGTAGATAACAGCACTTTCCTGCCCTTTTATTCTGACGCACGGCAGCGCAGCAGGAAGGCTTGCTGTGCTGCCTTGTGTCAAAATAAAGTAAATGAGGCCCTCAGTCTGTGCACTTCACGGTAATACGTGGCTTCCTTCTTATTGTCTCTAGTGTTAGTAACGCTGACCAGGAGGCACAGTATGATGTCGTCCAAAGTAACAGGCAGCTGTCTGGATAGAAGCGGAGAACCAACTGCCTTCACTACACTCTGCCCTCCCATGCGCTGTCCTAGGTTGTCCAAGCAGATAACTCTACATTCCATGAGAATGAGCTGGGGCACAAGATGATCACACAAGATATAACAGTTTCTACAATACATTTATTAGTGCTCCTGGTTTAGATAAAACGATAAAAGCTGAAGTGCTAGGTAAACGTGCAACATCATCACACAGTCTTTGGGGTTATGGGCAGAACACATACACTGAACATAATTGTAGTAAATATCTTCACTCAATCTCACTAAGTCTCTGACAGTCATTCAGTGTCCCAAAGGTCATCATGGAGCCTTTCTCTAACTGTACTTTTCTCTGTCTTTTAACCTTTCGTTCTACAACACTCGTTTCTATTTCACTCAGCTAATTTTTCTTCCTTTCCTTTCTTTCATCAGTCTCACTCCATATTTTTCTCTCTATTCACCTCAATCTATATTTCATTCTCATTTTTCTTACTTACTTTGTGCACATTCATAGGAAACCCTTTTGCACCATCTCCTCTCTTTCCCTTCTCACATCACCCTATCTTCTTCTCGCTCACCATTCTTCTTGTCTCTTTTTCAAGTTTTTTTGCTTTTCGTTCTTTTTTTTATGTAAGCCTGCTGCTGCTCTTCAGCTTTTCTCCCCCTCTCTTGAACAGGCCCTTTTCAGTCTACGCAGCTGGACAGCAGAACACCTTTGGAACCTTCATGCCCAGCAATCAAAATCCAGTTGGAGGAGTCTGACCTGCACACGTCCCATCCGGTGAGAACGTAGGGCATGCACCTTGAAGGGAGAGAGAGCAAAGCAAAGTGGGTGGCAAGTGGGCAAGGGGTAGTCTATTGTGAAACTTCAATTGGTTAAAGTAGAGTGAGACCAACAGGCAGCAGATCAAGCGGTTGCTGCAGTTTATAGGATTCCATAGTGCTTACTGAGCATGGAAATTAAATGATCATGAACTAGTGGTATCCAATGGGCTAAAAATAGATGTTTACAACAATATTTGTGAATAGGATTCGTACCAGCTTAAAGCCAGCTCGTTTATGCCATGCCTGCACTAAATGATGACACACCTGAGCCTTTATGCACTGTCTGATGGATGCACTGATGGTGGAACCAAAGCTAACAAGAGGCGCTCTAGACCCAGCACTGGCAGTGTTTAAGGGTGTACTGTGAGAACAGTCCACACTTGGTGAACACTGCAGTGTCCTGTGGCTCACAAGGTATTGTGTATTCGGATAACCACATATATTTGCTTCGTAGGGTAGTGCTAGGAACAAAAAAGTCACTGAGCCATGTTTGGTAAGTGTGGGCACTGTGTTCTCCTAAAAAACATTAGAGTGTTACATAACTCAATAGGAAAGGGGAGGTAGAAGTGCACATGTGCAAGAAATATGAGAGGATGAGGGACTCCACCATTCGAATTACAGAAGATGGACCCCAGAAAAGCAGGATGGGTCTGTAAGAACAATAACCTGATTATATACAACTTTTAATGAAGCCTTTTATTGTTTCCAGCCTTTATAGATGTGATGTTAGTTTCCAATTTAATCATATACAATTTATCATGAGGATGAAAGGCTGAGTTACACTTATCAGGATTCAAACTTCTGACCTGTGGATCACAGAAGATACCAGTGCATTTAACTGGTTGTACACAGTTGTCTACTAGTGATGCAGCTTGGACAATGGTGGGGATCGATGAGGGAAAATAATTATACAAGAATATAAGTCCTGGATGGATTATGGATAAGCAGGGTCTTGTGTTGTAATGTCTCCAGTTGAATCCCGTTTTATTACACTTAACTTCCCCTATGGAACCCTCAATGTTTGTCCCCTTGTTTTAATGGTATACTTTCTGTGTGTCTGTTTGTGCAGAGCTGCTAGCCCTCCCTACCCGCCTCTCCGTGGATGTCCATTCCCAGCAGGTCAGACCCTTCTCTCTTATTTTTTTAAAAATATTTTGTCTACTTTCTCCAGTCTTCCCTTTGGTGGAGGTTGGGGGGGGCTAACATGCAAATGAGCAATCAGGGAACGCCGGAAGAATCCCACAATTCAAAGAGGAGATTAATACCTGTGTCATTTCCCTGTTTTTGTATGTGCTTTCAGAAAAGTAATGATAATTTATTGCCACATTTAATTTTATTTTGAACACTGATTTGGTGCGAGTTGTCTGGGTTGGAATAAGGGAAGGTAATTACCAACGTGATCTGGAAGACAAAATGATGCTTGGTCGTGTAAGAATAGTGTGTATGAGTGTGGGACAATCAAAAAGTGATGGATGAAAATCCTTCATCCAACACTTCTTAACCACTGGGAATTCATCTGGCCAGCATTCCATTCCATTATTTTTATATCGCCTGAATTATTATAGAAGGTAGTCTATCTAGCTCCAAATCAGTATTGACCCTGCACCAGTCAAGCAGGTCGGTATGAATTGCTAGGCTACATCCCCTCAGCAAACAGTGCACAACGTATTTCAGACTTAGAGTGTTTTTATCAGCGAGGAACAGCTGCTTGAGTAAATAGACAAGCTGAGCTTGGGTCCAAGTACATCCAGACTCCTTGGTTTCAAGGAGATTCAGTAAAACAACAAAATTATGATGGATAGTTTATATGGTGGTTGACCCTACTAATTAAGTCTTGAAGCATGGAGGAATGATAGAGGGGAGACTAGAATCCCACATATCTTCTGTGAAACTTTGGGATGATGGCAGTCATTTTGCAAAGGAAGCAATGAAGCAACAGTCCGTGGGCCCTTTGCGGCTGCAGAGAAAACTCAAGTCTCTGCCACTTAGTTTCTGAGGTGACAACAGAGCCAGATGCAAACTTCAGCTCTGCCCCAGTCATTGCGTTGTAGGCCATCCCGAATGCTGATTAGTAGTAGGTGAGGAAATCAATAATGTTGGGGACAGGAAATGTAGAGGCCATTCATCAGAGAACACAGACACCAGAGCCAGGGCTGACAGGGCCAACACTTTCCTACAGGTTCAGTTTTCCTAAATTTTGCTGCACATATCAAGAAGCACCGCCATTTTGAAGACTCTTGGGAGTCACATTGGGGGCACTTTAGATGTAACAGTACACAACGGGCCTCATTTACAAGAGGCCTGCGCCAACGGAGTGTCACTTTTTATAACGCTTCGGCGGCACAGGCCTCTCAATCATATCTATGAGACGACGCAAAGCCACCCTGCATGGCCTCATGGACATGAAGTAAGACAAGACAGCGCAAAGCGCTGCCTTGCCTTACTCTTTGACAAGGAGGCGTTCCCTGGGCATTGCTGTGGGTTTCCCCAAGCAACACCCATGGGTTTTGACACATTCACAGATTTACAAGGATCTGTAAACCTGGGAATGCATCCAAACTGTACGCCCAGGGGTGGCGTAACGAGTAGAAATAACTGCAGCACAGATAGAAAGAGGAAAATGCCTCTATTGATTGTTTTTGTGCAGGAAGGTGTCCCTTCTTGCACAAAAACACTTGTGCCAACAATGCAGACGCCCTTGCACCATGGTGCAAGGGTGCCTGCATTGGCACTAGACACCAATTTGTGCACTGGCAGAGAGGACAAGATTGGCACATTCCTGCCCTTTCCGTTTGATGCAGAGCAGCGCAGCAAGGAGACTTGCAGCGCCGCCCTATGCCAAAAAGTAGTAAATGAGGCCCATGATTCTTACACGCCGGTCTCTGGGATGGTTCAAAATAGGGAGCAATGGCGCATTAAATCTAGTTAGTTCAACTCTTGACTTCTGGCTTTTTCTCCCTCATATGCAGAGTTTCCAGAAGCGGCACAAGCTGAAGGACCTTCGCCGGAACCCCGCCTTTGTCACGGCAGAGGATGAGAACCCACTCCTTAAACCCAACTTTCTGAGGCCTCACTTTTAAGCACGGCCGCTTTTCAGATAGATCCTGGCACCCTCGCTTCCATACTCCATCATACCATGCCAGCCTGATCTGTTAACAGGTGTCTCTGGCGAGGATGTGATGTAACTTCAGGCTCCAGACAGAACTGAGTTGCACCAGAGGTCAGCGTCTGCCTGGAGAAAGACTAAGGACTTGACTAACAAGACCTGATGGATCGCCCGGGATATGAAGGACTCGGACACAGTCAAGACCTTACATTCTGTCGTATGGAAAGCTCCAAGCAGAACAACTCTGGAGAGGATGATGAGTACGCACTATAGCTCCAGCCTCAACAGTAAGCCTCTCCCATCTCATGGAGCTTGTGGACAGTTTCCGCTCTTGCAGGGTGAGTTCTGGCCTCCAAACTTCTCATTTCAATGGACTTTGGCAACAAGAGCCTCTGCATATGACTTGGGTGCTAACTGCAGTCATGAGCCATCACTACAGTGCAGTGGACCCCGGACCTCATCATGGTTTCAAAAAGAGAAGACAGTCGGTCTCTACCCCAAGTGCCGTTGCAAAGAGAGTGGGGGAAGAAAGAAAGAATGCTGAATTTCAAGACTTTCAGATCAAGCTGTTGTTATTTTGCATCAATTCACATCACAACGAGTTATGGCAAATGTCGGGAGTGATGTTAATGATCATCGCACCTCCTAACTCCCTGCTCCCCAGAAGCTATCTAGTGTCTCTTAGGCTTCAGTTTTTATTTGACAAAGTGATCTTACTTTAAATCTTTGCAGATTTAATCACAGGGCAAGACGAACCTGGCTTCCCGCCTCTTGAATGACTCCATATACAAATTAGTTGGCAGAAGTGAAAGCCAGTAAAGAAAGAAATAGTTATTTTTCAGAAAGCAGCTGTTTCCCACAAGTTGTATTCAATTTGCCATTTTCGATATGCTATTTAGTCCCACTGTTAATTTTTGTCTAACATAAAAGGAAAGTTTGCTGTGTGGCATGAAGAGCAGGGAGTTTGATTCATGAGCCGTCAGTGCAAGAAGTGATGTAATGGCAAGGGTGTCAGTTGTTTCGTGCCCGGGAAGCACCTGTCCCCATACTTGCCGGTTCGTTCCCTTGGCTTGCCATTTGATAAGGTATCCCTGGCAGTGCCTCTGCTGCCCCTATTCTCAGAGTTCAAGTAGACAGTGGGACAAACGGAAAGTAAATAGGGCTTTAGTAGCCCTGTCTACTTTCCTTGTTTCGCTCCTTGCCCGCTCACTGGCTCCGGAGTAGCAAATGAGTAGGCAACACTGATGTTGTTGAAGACTGACATGGGATGTGATGTTACTCCGCAACTACTATTTTTTCACTGAATCTATATACGTCATCATAGGACGTCTAGCTCATGAGCTGTGAATGCATAATATGAAGAAGCAGAGAGGCAGGGTGCTCATGAACCGAGTGCAAAGGAGTTGAAGCAGCGGAGAAGGTGGAATATTTCGGGCATAAGCGAAGGAAGTGGTGTAGCAGAGATGGCACGGTATTTGGCTCATGAGCCATAGATGAAGGAATAAATGCAACAGAGAGGCCAGGTTATTTGGTACATGAGTCAGAGATAAAGGAAGTGACATAGTAGTAGGGTACTTGACTCAGGATTACAGGAAGTGATGTAGAGAAGTTGGTTGGTCTGACTGATGAACGATGCATACAAAAATGGGGTACCAATTTAAGAAGCTTTTGTGACCTCTGTTTTTACTAGAACAGCAAATAGAGAAGCACTGAAGGTAGTATTTTGCAGATCACTTAGTCTATGAGCAGGGCCACTGGAATAATATGGCAGGGAAAGTCCAAATTATGCGTCAGGGTTGACTAAATTAAATGGCAAGAAAAGGCAAATTATGCAGTGTAATGCCTCACATTTTGTGATAGTATTACTTCATTAATTTGTAATTTTGTCACATGGTAACACTGGTTGGGCAAAGATTTCACCTCATTAGTACCAGTTTATCAACCAAAGCAGCTGAAAGAAGACAAGTCAACCTTTGCGAAGGGGCTTTCACTGTGCAGGAACGCTTGTTGTTACATTTTTTGTAACTTGATTTGCTTAAGCTAGAAACATTTGTTTTGTTAAAATCTGCAAATTATACAACTGATGATGGATTATGTGCCAAATGCTGCAAATCCATAATAATGAGGAAAACGCCAAAGCCGCAGAATCGCATATTCCAGTGGCCATGCCTATGAGCAATGGAAGCAGAGAGGAAGCACAGGATGGGCATTTGTTTCTTGATGCGCGGCTAGCATGAACGAAGTAATGCAGCAATAATGGTATGACGTTGTAATATACAGAGGCATTGCTGTAGTTTCGAAGGACCTGTATCGTGTATTTCTACCCTTTTAGGAACTCATGTGGCAGGGAGAATAAACTGTTTGGCTCTATGACGGTTTAAGGGCAATGCCCATATATGCTAGCAATGCAAAGTAGGGTTAAGAAATGTTGCCTATACTTTATATCGGAAAATGGAAATGAGTTAAAACCGTCCGCTTAAAATGCTTAGATAAGAACTTTTTAGAAGAACCTTTTGAGAGAATGCAAAACTGCCAAATTCTCAATTTGAGGTTAAAAATATGTAATTTAAGATGTTTCTTCTATGCATCTTAATTGGTGCTTTGGCATTCATTCTAAAACCTTTGGACTAAAAGTAAAATTTCCAATTCAAAGGCCCACCTTCCTGAGCCTTAATCAGTCTCGGGCATATTTGCAAGCCCATTGCACCACTGGTGCAACACTTAATTTGACGCACCGGCGGCGCAATGTGCCTCCCATATTAACAAGGCCACATAAAGCCATGCGTGTCTTTTCGAGGCCTTGTAAATATGCCCCCCTTTTAGGCATTACTCTGCGTGAAAGGGGTGTTGCTGTGGGTTTTCCTATCCGTCCCAGGGGAGGCGTAATGGAGGCGCAACGAGGAGAAATACCTTTATTTCTCCTTGTTTTGCCTTTTTCTATGTGTGCTGCATTTTGCAGCACACATAGAAAGAGGAAAACACCTCTTGTGATTGTTTTTGTGCAGGAAGGTAACCCTTCCTGCACAAAAACAATCACCCCTACAACGCTGACACCCTTGCACCATGGCACAAGGGTGCATGAATTGGCGCATGCAACCTATTGTGAGCCAGTGCAAAGGGAAAGGAATGCGCCATATCTTGTTGATATGGCACATTCCTGCCCTTTTCTTTTGACACGGCAGCACAGCAGGAACATTTGCTGTGCTGCCATGCTTCAAAATATTGCAAATGAAGCCCTCCGTTTCTAATGCTGTAATTGGATGTTAGGTAGGCAATGTCTGCAGCCACTTTGTATTTTTAATGAACTCTAAATTCAGGGGCTCTGCGCCAACTAAGGAGCTATTGGTCTGGAAGAAGCTATTCTATTTTTGTCTACATAACATACTTCAAATTTTAAGATAGTTTCCAATATTTTCAACATTTCTTTCATGTTGTGCTACTCTTCATTGACAGATTAGGATATTATTGAACAGAAGGTATTCCAGGGCTCTAATTGGTTTATCATGTAGAAGCAGATGGTTGTTTCCAGCCAATGGGGACGCTTGGCCTGCTGTATATACCATGATCTATTTAGGTAAGGCCTGTCCAAGTTAGACTCTTGCAGGTGAAGTGAATATACTTGAAGATTTAGAATAATGGATAATATGGATAAATCTGGGAGGAGAGCTGTACCTCCTACGTCATCGGACGAGTCTCAGATTTAGAGGCACAAGGATGCTCTTTGCAGTCATTACAAGATTAAGCTGTCTGGGGTTGGGTCCTCATCTCCCTTGCAACTCAACTCCTTGATGTTGCTTTTTCTGATAAACATGTCCAAAATCTCATCTTATTTTAATTTGACATCACCAACTGGGGAGCTCCTTGCCTCCTAATGCTGCTCATACGTGCCCACTCACATAAAATAATATCCACCAATAAATATTTTCATTGTAAATGAAAGATCACACTATGAAGAGCTGTTCTCTTCCAGCAGTGCTTGCCCAAAGATCTTAGCAAACAGTCACTAAGAGTACAGCTATCAATAGTGCAGCAGGTGCAATGGCACCGCGCTCTAGGGGTCCGCTGCACCCCATTTGCAGCTGTATTTTACTACCCAACCAAGGAATAGTCTGCCTATTTCCCTTGCTTGCCTTCGGGCTTGGAGGCCCTTGTTACGCCAGTGGCAGCATCTAAACTGCACAGTATGTTTCAGACACCTGTTAGGTCTATGTTCCCCGCTGTGCTTCATTGCAATACAGAGAACAAGGACCTCACTACGCATTGAGCTTTCTTATTGTGAGATCAGTTTAATGCAACACAAAACTGTGTTGAAAAATAGCTGCTGTGTTAAGTGGTACATGGGCAGTAGGTTAGTATTAGTACACAATGCAACCAAAGGCCTTATTAACTCTTGGGGCTCTGTATCAGGCCCATCAATTTCCGTTTTAAGCTTGCCCCATATCCAAAGTGTTTCTCCACCTTTCAGAAATAGACAGGAAACACAGCCATCACCACTCTTCTTCTTCAAGCTGTTACTGTTACACAGTTTAGGTGTCCAATAAAAGGTGTGTCTATCTACAACATGAAGAAGAAAAAGGAGATCATTGACTTTGTCAGGTGGACCACGAATCCAGTGATGTGGAGCAGAAAAGTCCTCCACTTCCCAGAATGGACCTCTCCCTGGCATGGTGGGAGCTACAGTGGGAGAAAATATTTGTGACTGCAACTCCACAATGCTTGTTAAGTGCCCCCCTACAAAGTGGGGGATACATTATCATTACCCACATTTAAATGTCCCTGATGTGATAGGAGTATTCTAGCACGTGATAGACATTTAAGGATTTTCTGTGCAAAACTGTGTGGGGGTGGTCCAACTCCATTTCCTTTGGTGTCTTGACCACTCAATGATTTTCCCCATGTTGGAGGCAGCTGCAGCTTGCAATCAGGAACTGCACCTTATCCTGCAATCTTAACAGGGTGAAGGAATGCAGAGGTGCGCGGATAGGACATCTGTGACTTTTTGATGGAAGTCAGGTTAACACCCACCTCTAAGTTAGGACCCTAAAGTAACAATACATCTGCCTCCTCTTCACTCTGGCTTTCAGCAAGACTTACAATGAGACAAAAGTGGTATGAAGGCATTTATGATATGTGAGAGCATCAGTGATGGCAGAGAAAACATAGATGTTCCCCAAAAAGGCAAATAGTATTACGTATCAGAGTTCCCACAGAAAACAGTTGGCATTACCCGAGAAGATAGTAGTAGTAGCTGAGAAGATCACTTGTGCTGCAGAGGACACCTGTGGTACCCAAGAAGATAGTAGTGGGGTACTGCAGCGAATCAGTGATTCGCGAAAGTCACCAATTGTATCTAAAATGGTGGGTTGATGGTAATTGAATGGACATGAGTGGTACCTGAGAGTGTCATGTCTTGCAAGTGAATTGGCAATACCTGAGAAGATTAGGGCCCAAATGGACATCTGTTTCACCATAAGAAAATGACTGGCACCGTACAGAATCGACAGTGGGCAAAGAGACATCAGACGATCATGGATAGTAGCAAAAAGAGATGATGATAGTAGCAGCATGAGCAGTGTTGGGTCCAGAGATGACATTAGCTGTCCATCTGAAGTAGCAGAGAAGGCACTGACTGGCAGTGTCCAAGAAGTCACTGGTGGCAGCACACTGGCATTGGTCGTGCGTTAGGGGCTTGCAAAGCCACTTGGATGTGGAAGAGCCAAGTAGCAATGAGGAAATGGGAGTACAGGTGAAAAAATTATATATTTTTGTACACTGCAAGTTAAGCTGTTTAAGTAGAGAGTTCCCTTGTGGCCTCTTTTAACAAGGAAATGAGCCACTATTTCACGTCACTGCCTGTTAATTTATATCTCATTTGGTCATGTCCAGGGATATTCTGTGTTTTATTTATTTGTGTCTGTGTCGTGATTATATTGTTTTATTTAAAAGATCCAATGTCTACACCACTGTATTTTTATTGTCCAAATCTTTACTTTTTAAATTAAAAACTATTTTGTGTTTTCCGATGATGTCTGTATAATAAAAATATTTATCACTCTGGGAAAAAGAGTCCTATTTGTAAATATAATTTCTGAAAAGTCTAAGATTAATAAAGGTTAAAGCTGTCTTGATGGCTATGTGGGCTTTTCGTTTTTTCATTCCATCGGTCTGGACTAATTCCTTTCTTTCTACAGCAACTTATAAGTAAACTGAGGAATCATTTTGTGAAGAAATGTAGAACGAATTGCAGATCTCAGGATTCCAGGCACACACTGTATAAGCACAAGGGGTCATCCTTATAAAATAATTGAGCCTGAACCTGGTTTTATAAAACCTATGAAATCTCCTCCTGAAACAAACCATTGGTGCTGGGCTTGTTAAAACCAGAACTGTCTGGGTACTGTGTCTAAAACACTATAACATGTTCACATTCCCCATCACCTCCAATGTGCAGAGTTTGCAAGATTTTGCATATTAGAGCACCACTGAGGTCTTGCTGACGAGTTTGTGTTTTTTCTCGCGGTCATCCCCAGATTTTTCATCCAGACTTACTCCTTTCTCTCATGGTTTCCTCCTTAGGTCTATATTTAGAGACAAGACATTTGGCAGTGCAGGCACTCCATTAAGAGTGGGCGAAGTACCACTACGCTGCAGAGCTCCATCTCATCCCAATTACCAAAACAACAAGTAACTCTATCTTTACATGCTAAAATGCATATTGTCATCTCACAAAAGTGAAAATAAAAATTTAGCAAGCAGTGAGAGAGGTGATGATTTTGGGGTCCTCCCTAACCTAGGGAGAGAACCAAGCAGATGCCTTTAACACAGAGAGCACATCATGCTGAACGATTCGGTGGCGGTCCCATCCTCCTAGGACCACCCCAAGCAGAGTTATGGGCAAAAATTCAATCCCAACCAAAGGCCCTGCAAAGCATTATGGGACGAGATTCTAGAGTGCAGTGAATATTATAGTATCCAATAACAAAACATTCCTCAAGCGCAGCGGCTCTCCCAGCTCCGCTGAGAGCTAATACTATAATATTCCCTGCACTCTAGAATCTCGCCCCATAATGCTTTGCTGGGCCGTTGGTTGGAATTGTATTTTTGCCCATAGCTTTGGGTGGTCCTAGGAGGATGGGACCACCACCGAATCGTTCAGCATGATATGCTCTTTGTGTTCAAGGCATCTGCTTAGTCCTCCCCCTAAGTTAGGGGGACCCTAAAATCATCACCTCTCTTATTGCCTGATATTTTCAAAGCTCACTTTTGAGAATTGGTTATATGCTTTTTAGCATGTAAAGGTAAATTTATTTTATTAAAGGGTTGTGGGTGCAGTAATTACCTCCAGAGCTTTTACATGAATTCATTGTAATGCGTAGCTATGAAACTCCCCTCCTCTCATCCCAATTGATAAAATAGAAATCTCACATATCTGTAGTAAAACAACAAGTAACACTACCTTTACATGCTAAAATGCATATAGTCATCTCACAAAAGTGAAAAAGAAAATATGGCAAGCAGTGAGAGAGGTGATGATTTTGGGGTCCTCCCTACCCTAGGGAGAGAACCAAGCAGATGCCTTGAACACAAAGAGCACTTCATGCTGAACGATTCGGTGGTGGTCCCATCCTCCTAGGACCACCCCAAGCACAGTTATGGGCAAAAATACAATCCCAACCAAAGGCCCTGCAAAGCATTATGGGACGAGATTCTAGAGTGCAGTGAATATTATAGTATCCAATATCAAAACATTCCTCAAGGCAGGGGCTCTTCTGGCTCAGCTGAGAGCTAATACTATAATATTCACTGCAAAAAAGGAAACTATGCAGAAAGCAACCTTTCAACTGTACCAAATTTCAAAGACATTAACATTTCATCAACGACAATACACATGGAAGCAATTACTTACTGATAACGAAACCTCCAGGGCGGGGTGAGATTTAAATTGATCTCAGGGTGGGATAATCCTTGCCTCCTAGTCCTTAATAGAATTGAAACTTTCCTTCTTGTTAGCTAGGAAATTTTTCATTCTATGTCAGGACGGAGGCGAGGATTATGCATGTTCAAAGCTTACTTACGACCAGAGACGCCGCTTCCGAAATGGGCTTGAAGTAAAACCTCTTAAAGGTAGAATCAGACGACCAATCAGCTGCATTCATAATATCTTCCAGCCTACCACCTACCTGAATGGTTTTTGAAGCCATAGCTCCTCTTGTGGAATGTGCACCAAATTTACTCACATCCACACCTGCCTCAGACATGATCCATCGTACCCACCTGGCAAAGGAAGGGGAGGAAACCGCCTTGAAAGGTTTCTGCATGGCGATAAGTAATTGCACCTCCCCGGGGGGGCGGAGCTCCGAGGTCATCTCCTCGTATGCCTTAATGCACCTCACCACACACAACTTAGGATGCTCCGGAAAGGAAGGATAAGATACTGACCTGGTATTGGTCTTTGTTCTTCGTGATATGGTAAAGGTGACCCCTTCCGGGGTAAAAACCCTTGCTGTGATGTCCAGAGCTCTGACATCCGAAACTCGCTTACATGAGATGAGACATAGGAGGATGGCTAGCTTAGCCAACAGCTCCTCGCGGGACAGATATTGGTTATCCTGCCAACCCAGAAGAAGTCTCAGCACTCGATTAACGTCCCACAGGCCCGAATATCTAGGTTCTGGAGGCCTAGACAGCCGGATGCCTCGCATCAGCTTACAAACCCAGGGATGCTCCCCTGCCGGTCTGCCATCAATCTCACAATGCCCTGCTGAGATGGCCGAACGAAAGGAGTTAATCGTTCGATAGGCCAGACCATCTTGGGACAATTCCGCTAGAAAATTTAGAATGTGAGTAACCTTTGCCCCCATGGGATCCACATGTCTCTCCAGACACCAACGGTGCCATCGTCTCCAAGCCGAGCGATACCTCTTGACTGTACCTGATGCCCATGCCTGCTGGATAAGGTTTGCAGCGTCTGATGAAAGTTGCCCGTCTTTCCAACGTCCCCTGAAATCCTCCATGCCATGAGTTGCCGATGCCCCTGAAGCACCAGAGGATGAAGGCCCCCCTGGGGGTCCTTGAGAATTGAAGGGAATAAGGGCAGCTGTATCGGACAATCCCACGACAGCTCCATCAACGTTGGAAACCAGACTTGTGCCCTCCAGATTGGTGTGATCAATACTATGGACGCTGCCTGCCGCCGAACTTGGGCCGCTACTCTGGGTATCATCATGAAAGGGGAAACGCATAAGGGGACTCCTCGACCAGTCTTGGAGAAAGGCGTCCACCGCTGTGGCTTCCGGGTCCGGTCTCCAGCTCACGAATCGCGGAAGTTGATGGTTCAATCGTGAGGCAAAAAGGTCCAGACTGCAGGGTCCCCATCTGTCCATCAAAGCCAGGAAGACTGCACGATCTAGTTGCCAATCGCTGTAGTCGGAGAAGTTCCTGGAGTTCCAATCCGCTACCATGTTTTGCAGGCCGGGAAGGTATTCCGCCATCACCGAGATCGGTTTCTGGAGGAGATAGTGCCAAAAGTCCTTTGCCAGGTTGGATAAGACCCGCGATCGAGAGCCGCCCAGGCGATTGATGTAGTGTACCGCGTAGATGTTGTCCATCCTCAACAGGATGCAACAAGAGACCCTGTGCTTGGTAAGGGATTTCACCGCAAAGGATCCCGCCAGCAACTCTAGACAGTTGATGTGCATCTGTAACTCCTCCTCCGACCATCTGCCTCCCATCGAGACTTCTCCACATCGGGCTCCCCAGCCCAATCTGCTGGCATCCGACTCTATCACCATATCCGGGGTCGATCCGAAGATCGCCCGCCCATTCCAGGCTGCCATGTGGTCGATCCACCACCGGAGTTCCGTCCTGGCTTCTTCCGTCAGGGAGATGATCTCTGAGTAGGTAAGACCCCTCCGTAGATGCTGAACTTTCAATCTCTGAAGGGCCCTGTAGTGTAATGAGCCCGGGAATATGGCCTGGATCGAAGAGGAGAGAAGGCCCACTATCCTGGCCAGTTCGCGTAGCGAGATTTTGTCCCTCCGGAGAACCTGCGAGAGCTCCTTCCGTATCTTGTTCACCTTTGACGCTGGCAAGCTCAGTGACGCTGAGACGGAATCTATGAGAAACCCCAGGAAGACCATCTGTTGCGCTGGGGGTAGTTCCGACTTTTGTGCGTTGATGACAAAGCCCAGGTCCTGGAGTAAGGCAATAGTCATGTTCACGTTGTGGGTGAGATGCACCAAAGACTGATCCATAATAAGGATATCGTCCAGGTAGATGATCATTCTCACCCCCCTCTCGCGGAGCATTTCCACCACCGGGCGCAACAGCTTCGTGAAGCACCACGGGGCTGAAGAGAGGCCGAAGGGCAGAGCTCGAAACTCGAAAACCTGGCCCTTCCAAGCGAACTGGAGAAATCTCCTATGAGGAGGGAAAATGGGAACTGTCAGATAAGCGTCCTTCAGGTCTAGTCTGACCATCCAATCCCCCGGCAGGAGGATGTCCCGTAGTAAGTGTATCCCCTCCATCTTGAAGTGGCGATACACCAGCCACTCGTTGAACTCCTTTAAATTGATAACGGGTCTGAAACCCTTGTCCTTTTTCTGTACAAGGAAGAGGTTGCTGAGGAACCTGTTTGGGTGAAGTACCGACCTGCAAATAGCTCCTTTCCTTAGGAGTTCCGAAATTTCGGATTCTATCAGACTCTCCTCTTCTGCTGAAAAAACTAAGGGTCGTGGGCGCACCACCTGAGTGGGGGCACCGTAGAACTCTATGTGGAAGCCCCTTACAGTCTGCAACACCCATGGGTCTGTTGTTGTCTTTCCCCAATTGTGTGAGAAGAGTAGGAGCCTCCCCCCTAGATCTTGAGGGGAAAAAAGGATAATTCTCATCTCTGGGTCCTCCAGGAGCGTTGGCGCCTCCTCTGTTGTTCCGTCCTTTCCCTCTTCCGGAACCTCTGCTGGGATAAAAGGTTCCCTGGCGGCCGTCGTTCCAGCCATTATTTCTTCGTTGTTGACCTCTGTTGGAGGGGCCTTGCTGATGGATGCGGCCGGAGGAGCGACCCCTTCCTCTTGCGGCCCGGCAAAAACCCGCCCTTGAAAAATCTTTTTTATGGAGGCCTGAGCCTTATCCAGGGCTGAAAAGGTGGTAAGGAACTTGTTAAGCTCCTTAACAAAAGGTTCATCAAAGAGTTTACCCTGAGCTATGGGGCCCGCTTCAGAGGTAGCTAGGTCCCCTAATTTGGGGTCAATCTTTATGAGGAGAGACCTTCTTCTTTCAGCTGCCAGGGCACAATTCGCGTTGCCGTGGAGGCATATCGCCCATTGCGCCCAACCAGCATCTATGTCCGTAGACAAAGGGGATCCAGACTCTTTCGAACGTTCCGCCAGTTGAATGATTTGGGTCAAGGGACCCACCACGTCCAGGAGTTTGTCCTGGCAATTTCTCCAGGATCTATCTTTTCCTTTTTTGGGATCTCTCATATATTTTGAGAAAAAGGTACATAGCTTCTCATCTATCTCTGGTGTGTGTGCCACTTTTCCTTTGAGCGAGGGCCTGGGGCATTCTCTCCTCATCCTAGTCCTGACTTCCCTCTCTAGGGGTTGATGGATTTTCCCCGCCACATACTCCGCCACTTTGGCATCAGGGATCCACTCTGCCGACCTAGGGTGGTAAATCTGGGTAGGTTCAAACATGTCCGAGTGGCCCCCGTCCCCCTCCGGGGACTCCGAGGAGTGGGAACCTGGACGCCAGGGGCGATCCGAGCCCTTATCCTCGTCGGAGGAGAGATCTCCCTCCGATACACACTCTCCCCTCAAAGGGAAGACCGCCAGCCATCGGTGTCCGAATTAGGGGCGACTGTGTCACAATTTTCTCCAAGCTCCTCCTCCTCCCGGCAGGGTGCGTGTCTTAGCGTTCGTGCACTCTTAAGGAAGGTTTCTCTGAGTTTCTCAAACCCTTCCAAGTGCCCCGCGTTACGCTTCATGGCCCTTCTATTCCCCACCTGGGAGCCACCGGGACCCGCCTCCGCGAAATCGGGATCGCTGAAAACCCCTGGGATGATCTTTGCTAGCCTATTCACCTGATCCCTAAGGGGAGCCAGCGCCCTAGAAATAGCTTGCGAGAGGGCCTGGTCCACAGCAGGTGGAAGGTGCTGGGTGGGCCATTCCTCCTCCAGCTCCTGGCAAGAGGAATAAAAGTGGTCTTCAGATGAAGACATGTTAGTTAGAGGGTGTGAGCACAAAAACACCCTTTAGATATGTAAGGCAGCCCCCTCGCCGGTGCTCCAACAGCTGGGCTTGCCCGAAGCTGTCAATTTGCTTCTGGATCGAGAAAAAACAGTCACCACCAGGTGGCGCTGCAGTCACCAGATCGTGACCGTGTGGGGGTAATCACCGCGTTGCGGTGTCAAGACGGCGAGGGTTGGTTAGGAATCGGACCGGCTCAAGGCTCAGCGTCTCAATTCCTAAATGCACGCAAAAAGCCGGCGGGAGCGCTCGACGGAGCTGCCTTGCTCGGCCCAAGCGCGCCTGACAGATTCCTCGCAGCACGCGAAGCGCACACCAGGAGGTCCGCGTCTGGAAGAACGCGCTCGGGCAAAAACCTGCTGCGCAATGGGCTATTATTAGCACAAGCAAATACAAAGCCAAAACGCTATACAAACTCAATAATAAACGTCAGATAAGCGAAGAATGTAAGGAATGTCACTTAACTGACGAGCAGTGAAGAAAAAGGAAGCGGAAGGGACGTCACACGATTATATATTATGGATTGTTATGTGATTGTACTATGGTTGCCATGGAGACTGCTCCCCTATGGCTCATGGGATGTGTAGTCTGTAATGTTTACTGGTATTTTTGTTTAATGTTCTTTTAACCTGCTATGCAAATAAAGTGAAGAAAGATATGCATAATCCTCGCCTCCATCCTGACATAGAATTTAGAACACTTGTAACATCAGAGAATCAATGCCTCTTCCCACACACCAGTTACTCCAGGTATCCCATGCTGACTTATAGGCCCATGTTGTACCTTTTGCCCAGGACTATCAGATATAATTAGAAGCAGTGGCATAACGAAACTTGAGGGGGCCCTCCTGCAAAGTACATGGAGGGTCCCTATCCGGACTCACTTGGGAGCCAGGGGACAGTGTTGAGGGGGCCCCCTGGAGCTCAGGGGCCCAACACGCACTGCAGGGGCCTTTGTTACACCCCTGATTAGAAGCTGATTCTGAAAGATCGGGCATGCCTTTGAAGGGCTCCATGCAAACAGAGTGAGTCTGCTGTCCAAAATCAGGCTGTGAGACCACCCCAGAGTGTCCCTCCACAGTTGAGGAAAGGGTGGGATAAGAATTGGGACATTGATAATGCTAGGATGGAAAAGAACTAAGGCTGTGTCCTCCACAATGGAGTTACCAATGTGACTCTTGCTAACTGTAAACATCTGGGAATCATTATAGATGGTGGGAAATCAAATATTCATACTGGACAAATCCCGAAGAAAAGCATCCATTGCCGTAGGTTTGGGATCTGGTCTTTCTTTTTCAGAGTCTGAAATAAAACTTTTTGATAACCTATGGGTTGCAAAAGAGCCTAAACAATTTATGTACATTGAGGATTTTGTCTGAGATCATCCTCCCCCAGTCGAGTAACTTTCACATCTTGCGTCCCACCCCCTCAGTCTAGCATCCGATTATAAGAAAAGATCTTGGGATGCAGGGAAGATGTCTTGCCAAATCCATGAGTCGACAAGACTCAGCCACTAACATATCTCCTCTTTTGACAGCTGTTCTAACAGGACTTTGAGAGTCTTCTAGACCTCTCTGAAGGTGCCTTATTTTCAGACGCTGGAGAGCCTTGTAGTATAGGGGTCTTGGAAAAATCGCCTGAATTGAGGATGACAGCAGACCTATAAGCCTCACCAACTGGGAGAGAGAAATCTGATGGTGTGACACCATCACCCTCAATTCCTTCTTCGTCACCTGGTAACAGAAGAATCTTCTTTTTGAAATTCACCTTAAACCCCAAGAATTCCATCTTTCTTGTGGGCACCAACTCAGATTTTTTACACATTGATAATGAAACCCAGTGAGTGATTAAACTCTGTGGCCACCCAAACTTGCTTCACCAATCTAGCTCTATTATGTCCCAAGAATATGATATCATCCAGGTTTAAGTCCCAGATCTCCAAGGGCCACCACCAGAGACCTCATCAACTTGGTAAAGCACCAAAGAGTGGAGGATAGACCGAATGGGAGGGGCTTGAAACTGAACATCAGTCCTTGCCGCAAAAACTGCAGGTACTTCCTGTGCTCTTGACATATTGGTACTGTTCGGGAGGGGTCTTTGGAATACAGATGTGCAATCCAGTCCCCTGGAAAAAGGATTTTGTTCAGGCATATGATATGATAGTCTCCATTTTGAAATGGTGATACAGAACACATTGGCCGAGCTCCCTCAAATGTATTAGTGGCCAATGTTTTTTGTTCTTCTTCTACAATAGGAAGATGTTGCTGACAAAACCCTTGCGGTGCAAGTGGCTTGCTTCTATAGCCCCATCCTGCAACCACTCCTGTACCTCTGCAGTGACCAGATCCCAACCTTTCTGAGAAAATTGTATTGACCAAGTCCACCTGGTCTTTGTTGGGGTTGCATATAATTCTATTTGAAATCCTCTCACAGTCTGTAATGCCCATGGGTCTTTTGATATTAAACCCCACTATTGAATAAAAATGGACAATCTGCCTCCCACTGACAGGGGGAAGAGGACACTACACTTACCTTGATCTCCCTTACCGTTGCTTGGCCGACAACAAAGTGACTTCCTGTTCTTCTTTGTGAGAAGTATGTTGCCAGTATCGATACTGCTGGCAGTAAAAGGGTCTGTAGAAGGTCCCCTGATCAGTGAAACACCTCCATATCTACTGGCCCTGTGAGAGACCCATCTGCAAACATGGACCAGGGATGATTGTGTCTTGTCCAGAGAAGCAAAGGTCCTAAAGTACCGTCTAATTTCTTTAATAAATTCACCCCCAATCAGAGACCCATGAAAACTGGCCCATATAACTGAAGTCGCTAGCTCCCCAAGTTTGGGATCAATACGCAGCAGGTCCCTAGCATCTCTAAAACAAAAACCCCATGTTTGCATTCCCAAGAAAGCAGGACCCCGCTTTGGACACAACCTGAAATTGTTTCCAGGGCCAATTGACCACCTGACTTCTTTACCTCTTCAGCAGCCCACAAAATACCGGAAACATTACCCAGAGTGTCAAATAATTTATCTTGGCACAAGCACCATGCCCTATCTACACCTTTTCTGGGGTCCTTCCAACCTGTGATTGAAAATCTTATAATTTTAACATCTAATCCCTGAGTTATGGCCTCTTTCTCAGACAATGTTTGCCTTGGGAACTCCACCCTTTTTTTGGTCTAATACTCCTGTGCACTGATCTTTTTATCTTGGACCCAATATATTCATCAATAAACAATGGAGGTGCCCACTCAGCTGAATATGGATGCTGCATGAGCCCATGCTCAAACATGGGAGTACCGCCCTCATTCAAAATAGCAATATGAGGCTCATGCCTAGTTTTAATGTTAATGTTTTTATGGACATTAGTACCATCAACACCATTGTAATAATTGTCATAGTATTCATCAAAATACTGTGAACATAAATCATCAAAGGACCGCTTACTTGGTCATCCCCTATTACCAGTGGCGTAGCAAGGTCAGGCGGTACCCAGTACGGAACATTTCTCGTCACCCCCGGCTTAACGTACAAATACAAACAAATAGCATGCATCATAACATTTACGTTACTTATCAAACTCAATATCATAGAGAAGAGGATGATCACAATGAATCAATGAACTAAAAAATGTAACAAAAATAAATTCAGCACGTCACTTATAAGCTTCAGTAATAATGCACAACTAACTCAACAGAATGACGTGGGGTGACTGACCGGCACGGCAGCGGATAGGATTGGTTGCGGGTTGAGTGATAATGAGTCACCGGTTGTTTACGTCTCGCTCGAGTACAAACTGCAGAGACAGACTTCGGCGGAAAGAAACACCCCCTCCCCTTCCTTATCCATACGCTCTCCACTACACAGCGTCGAGTTTAGCCACGTTTTGTTGCGTTTGTTGACCGAACAAAAAAGTTTCAATACGTATTATGTTGACTTGTTGAGGTTAATTAATTGTCAGACGAAGTTATTAAACTCGTTTTAAATAATATAATTTTTTTTTTAAAAAGTGTTGAGGCCAAATTTTTTTTATATTTTAAAAACATATTTTTGCCATTTTGTCACCCCCCTCAGTGATGACACCTGGGGCGGCCCGCACCCACCGCACCCCCCTTCCTACGCCACTGCCTATTACCCGCGATAGTGTTTTGCCACATTGACATCTTCTCATTATTTCCCTGCGGAACTGAACCACCACCAAATTAATCTTCTTCATACTCATGATGGGAATCATCATTTTTCTTAATCATTCTTTTGACTCCACGGCTACATAATTCCACTCAGGGCCATACTGGCCGTAGCGGGCATCAGGCGTTTTCCCGGGAGGCTGGAAGGTTACGGGCCAGTTTTCCAGTGGTGGGGGCCTGTTTTGTTAGTGGAGACCGGTTTTGCAGCTGTGCTGCAATATCAGCCCTCAGTAACAAAAGCAAGCAGCAGTGCTTCACACTTGCACCCTTCCTCCCTGGGGGTGGGGTGGGGTGGGGTGGGTTGGGTTGGTCTGACAAAATTGCAAGGGCTGCTGTGCGTTCCCAGTCCGGCCCTGATTCCACTTGTTGGGAATGTAACCTGCCATTTGCACATATTAAAGAGCTTGCAATTTTATTGGCCACAGGATTTCCGATATCAGAGGCCACACTGCTAAATAATTAAGAGACAGCTTTATAACTAGAATTAGAAACTGAATTGTCCAAAAATTCATAAAGGTTTTTCTTTAAAACCTCATCTTTCTCTTTCTTAACACTGTAGTCAACCATTTTTATCAGAACACAACAGGGAATTGAACCCCCCATAATATTTTCTTTGAACAAGTTACATCAAATATATTAAAACAAGCAAACGGAAAAAAACGGCTGCAACTTTAAATGGTATTTAAATAAATTCAGGTAGCTGCTTGCATAAACACTTTCCCGGGCAAGTATCTGCTATGCAACAAAGAATACAATGTATCTGACTGATAAATAAATGTAGGTAAAACTCCTCAGCAGCCATGCACTGCTACAATGTAATTTATTCACGTGAGCCTTGAAAACAGGCGAATTCCACTTTAAATTAACAAATCAACCACAGCTTGCTGAAACAAAATTACAATTTCACACCCAAGCCTTCAAAGCAGTCATCCTGTACCACTGGCTCAAAATAAAGTAGGATTTTCACAGAGACTTGAAAGCAGGCACCGGTGTGAAATTGATCCAAAAAGCAAAACTTCAGTTTAAACACCAAACAAATAATAAATAAATCTACAGTAAATCACAATCTAATGGTAGCGAACAGCATTTTGTAAGGCAAAAAGGAGGAACTGGTGTATAGGCTACAGCTATTTATAGGTGGGAATGTCCTTTGTGTTAATAACTTCATGTCCAGGGGAGCCGGATAATGGGGGTTGTAGTGTTTTTCTAAGTGCTGTGCAAAATAAAGCAAGAAGAGAGATTGTATAATAAGGCCTCCAGTCTTGTACATTTTTGTGCAGAAGAGGGAATTGCTTGCCAGGCTGCATCATTATTGTCTCATCTGCATGTCTGGCAGTCAGTCTCTCAAGTAGCCCTCTTCAGCCTTCGAGGTGGTCTGCTGATGTTCACAAATATCTCAAATCCCACATTTTGATCATTGGAAGCCCACCTCTGTCTCTCTTCAGGCTACCAGGACTTCTTGTGCTTGCTGGGGCTTATAGGACAGGACATGTTCACCAGCGTACAAGGCAAGCAGAGTTCTGGCAGGACCGCAGGTTCAGTCCTGCCCAAGAGGTATAGGAAGCAGTTCTTCCTTCACCTAAATCCTGAGGAGTACACGATGAGTCTCGAAGTGAAGTGTTCAAAGCCGTTCTTTATTTTCTCGGATAAAAAAAAAAAAGCACTTCTAGCCAACATGTGTTTCGCGTAAGGCTTTTTCACCTCAACTTCTTCAGTGCTAAAAGAACTTATACAATGCATATAATAAATTAACTAGTCCAATATTTTGAATTTAATATAGCCAGCGCCAGAATCCCAATGGTGACTCTAGTTCATGCACTAAATTATACAATTCCCAAAAGGGGTAAGGTCACAGTCGGTGAAAAATGACATTCATGTGCACTCAAACAAAATCAATAGGAAGAAATCACTATGAAGCGAAAATGATCTAATACATGCATTGTCTCAACATACATTACGCATTAAGGGCCATAGTTATCAATAAAACCCAATCAGATTGAGTGAGAGTGGTCCAGTGAAGAACACACAATAATGCATAATTAGTCCTTAAGTAAGCCCACTGGGAGAAGAGTTCCCCTCTGCTATAGTTAACAGAATCCCAAAAGTGATATGCCATTATGTCAACCAAAAAGTCTAAATCCAAACCTGGATTTTTGGTGAAAATAACAGTAACGAATCCTTATGTTAGGACAATTGTTATTGAGGTAGTCCTAATGCTGCAAAATAATATAAGATCTAGATTCAAAATAGAATCACATCATGTATCATACTGACTCCCGAGTTACACACAGATTCTAAGAAAAGCCAATTTCTATTCATGCTACAATAACGTGCAAACTGAATAGTCCAAAACCACCAAAGCCAGTCGTGCTCACCCAGTGAGCAATAAAGAAAATACAAGCCATATGTATTAAGAGAACCACAGGTGCTGTTATCCAAAACCATGCACTCAATGATGACCAAGTGGTAAATTATGAAGACACACTAACTTGAGTAGTATCAATGCCTCTGTACATTTATCTTAGCAAATGGCCATAGAGTGGGCCAGTTAATCAAGTGTCACTGGAAAGACTCTATGCATTGCATTAGATAACTATTGTCAAGTACATATTTAGAAAGATGATCATGACAATATAGAAAGCCCAAGCGGGAGACTTACCCAAAGTCACCACACGCTCGGTTACCATATCTCAGTGATGTGTGTATTCGGGTGCCATCATATGTTTACCACATGTCAACATAAAAATGGGACTTAAAGCATCCCAGAGACAAAAGAGAATGGCATCCATTTCTCAGTGGTCTGCGTAATGAAAGTTAACTTGGAACCCACGTTCAGGCTTGAAACATGTAATTGTAATTAATAATCAACGGAGCTGCAAAATCGGCCATTTACTTAGGTGCCAGCGGCTTACCCATCCAGCTGTCATTTTGTCACTGGTTAATATATTCCAGTATTTGGAAAGAATATGATTCACTCTACCAGTATCAGAGCTGCATGATGTAATAAGTCTGATGAAGTTATCGTTATTAGTGCATCCCTTCTTACGATCACTAAGTGTACTCTCTCTATTCAGACATAAAACTCACTAAGTGTAAGATACTCTCTCTGTTCAAACACAAGCATCCCATAAAGCTTTATGTCTGAATAGAGAGAGTACACTTAATGATCATAAGAGGGGACGTACTAATAATAAAAACGTAATCAGCCTTATTACATCATGTGGTTGTGATATTGGTAGATTGAGTCATATCCTTTACAAACACTGGAATATATTAACTAGCGACTAAGCCCGGGCGGCGTACTCTGCTCCCCCAGTGGAGTTTGCGGAGTTTTACCAACTCCGCGCTCCGCCGGGAACGTGAAGTTGAGGCAAAACTCCGACTCCGTGGCGTAGCGGAGTACGCCCCTCAGCCCCTGTGCCACGGCCCAAAAAAAAGGGTCAAAAAACCGAATTACCTTCTCTCTGGTGTCTGCGGGCCGCCATCCTCCTCGCCATGGTGTCTCCTCCTTGCCGCCGTTCTCCTCCTCGCGTTGCCGGGCGCAACCCCCTATGTTTTACATCTTGTGTGAACTGCAAGTTCACAGATGCCAGAGAGAAGGTAATGGGATTTTGGACCCTTTTTTAAAATGAAATTGTGAGACTGGGGCGGAGCGGAGTTCCACAGAGTTTTTTTATTTTTTTTAACTCCGTGGAACTCCGCGGAGTGCCACTCCGCATACTCCGCCCAGGGTTACTAGTGACACAATGACGGCTGGCTAGGCAATTAGGAAACCTTGTACCACGTTTAGAAGGGACCTTACACTGCATAACAAAGTCCAACTTATCTCAAATCTAAAGAATCCGGTAACTGGCTTAGTAAGATAAGTAGAGGCTTTTACAAATGTGGTAACGGTGGGGTAGGTAGAAGCTGACATTTCAGTATAACAACGTTGTCACCTATTGGATACATACGAACATATGTTCCACCAAATATGTTGTATATATTAACACACACAAATGTGGTTTGGTATATATTGGAAGTACCATTAGACCATTGAGGGAATGTATTTTGAATTACGTCAGGGAGATTAGACTCAAGGAGGAGAGGTATCCATATCCCTTTGCTTTACACTTCAATACTTGTAAGGGTGATACTCACAAACAGATACGGCTTCGTGGGATACAATATATTCTTATTGACCCTAGATATGGAAATAGGGATCTTGTCCTTCGCAGAGCAAAAGCCATGTGGATCCTGAAATTAAATGGGATTGAAAGAGGCCTTAATAGTGATCACGAGCTACTGTATTTTCTGGGTGACTGACAATCCTTTTTTAATTAATGCAAACATATGTTTTGGGCAAAATAATTTCTTTTGATGAAGGGGATCACCTCAAGTATGTCTCTTCAAGGGGCATGCACATGTATCAACAATAGTTATTATGACCCAATCTCTTTGATATAAGTGGTCTATCGATGAGTTACTCTTATAAATAGTTTTTTCTCTTAAGTGGTACATTTGGGTATTCTCTCCTTTGAGGCTCTCAAAACACAATATAATTTGAGTCCTAAAGAGGCTTTTAATTATTTTGCAATTAAGGATTTCTTGTCCCGCAAGACCGGTGGGCCCTCCGGGTTTATCCCCAATGATCTAATTAATAAACTATGTGGATGTCCCGTCCCTCGCATTGGCTATATTTATTCTACTTTGAACAATCTTATGCCGGATGATTTAATTAGAGTTTCTCTCAAATGGCGACAAAAATTGGATATCACCGATAGTGACTTTAATATGGCATTATGTGCCGCCCAGAGTGATCTTCTCACAGCTAAACTCCAAGCGCAGTTTTTAAAACAGCGTTTTTCTCTATCTGACACCGAGTAGAATCGCAAAATGGGGGACAGGCCGAGGAACACTATGCCCCAGGTGTGCAGAGTCGGAAGCAGACTCTATACATATGTTTGCTTCTTGTGCTCTATTAGGGCCTTTAATTAAACAAATGCAGGACTTTTTAAGAAGATCTTAAAGCAAGATGTTTTATTAACACCTACAACTATCTTGCTGGGCATCCAGGACACCGTTGACAGAAAGAATGGAGGGGCTCTGGCATTCGTTGCTATGACAATATACAGGCTATGTATTACATCAGCATGGATTGATCCAAACCCTCCATTATTCTCTCAATGGTTAAACCGTCTTATTGCGATTGGTAATCTAGAGAAATCCATATACTCCAAAAAAGGTAGGCGGGCAAAAAGAAAGGGATTAATAATTTGGGAACCTTTATCAAAGTGGCTGGCTCAAATTGATGGTTAAAGAAAAGGCCGGTATCATATACTTTCTGCCAGAGAATCTCAAGAATGTTTTTAAAAAAAAAGGGGGGAAAAAAACAAAAAAAAACATTTTTTTTAAAATAATCCGGAAGGTCAGGGTGTGTGATCCATATTGGCTAATATTGCATTAGAGTATATGTCACTTCATATTGTTTTTATCTTGGGATTTATAATTGATGTACTGTAAAGCATTTGCACTTTTCTTCGATATATTCCTTATATACACAAGAATGAACTTTTGCCATACGTGGAGAAACAATGTTAGGTATTACGATGTATAGAAATTATTTTTCCACTTATTCTTTAATTTTTTTTTTATTTTTTTTTATGTGGCTAATCTTTTTCGCTTTGTTGTTTAAGTTTGGAGATATTAGGAGGGTTGGGGGGGGTGGTCGTGTTGTCTCACACTGCTAAGTTGTTTATTTGGTGTTTGAATTTCGAATTAAAAAAAAAAAGGAAAGAAAAAAAAAAAAGTGGTACATTTGGGAGTGGAGTAATCATGCATGATGTTTACTCAAGGTTTTACTATTTGTTGGGTGGATTTGTTATTCACCCTAACACTGTTACATCTATCCCTGTTAGTCTTTGTCTAATGGACCTCTCTATTGTTTGAGATAGCTGTTATTTACTACTCATAGCTATATGACCCCTAGCTAGTAAATATGGATTGACTTTAACTTTCTGAATGCCGACCATTTAAAGATAGCAAAACCAAAGGGGATGATGGACGGAGTGTTGAACATTGTAAGCACTCACCCCCAGTCAACTGATCTGGGTTTAATCCATCATCATTCTTTAGCTCACTACGCCACCCCAGTTCAGACATGGCCATATGCAAATCAGTCTGACCCTGTGCCTCATGGGAACAGTCCAGCCCGAACTGCCAAGCCATGTCTTACCTGGACCGGAAACAAGCATCCTGGGACCGGTTTCTGGCTTACAGCCGTCATCAGCCAGGCTATCTTGAATCCAGTGGCAAAGTGAGCAAGGGACCCACGTCTGGGCATCTCCTGCCAACTTAGGGCGAACATAGCAAAACCAAAGGGGATGATGGACGGAGTGTTGAACATTGCAAGCACTCACCCCCAGTCAACTGATCTGGGTTTAATCCATCATCATTCTTTAGCTCACTCCGCCACCCCAGTTCAGACATGGCCATATGCAAATCAGTCTGACCCTGTGCCTCATGGGAAGAGTCCAGCCCGAACTGCCAAGCCATGTCTTCCCTGGACCGGAAACAAGCATCCTGGGACAATTGTGTGTCTTTTGACCATTTAAAGATGGCTACCATTCTCCTCTCCTTTGTTTCTTGGATGCTATTTTTGGTTGGTTTTAATTTGTAACTTTGTGATGAGATTTAGTGGGATAAGATGTCACCTAAGTACATGGGCATTTTGTATGTTTGAGTTAACCGATGGTGCGGCTCCATTGATTAATTATCATTACATGTTTCTAACCTGAATGTGAGTGCCAAGTTAACTTTCCTTATGTGGACCACTGAGAAATGGATGCCACTCTCCTTTGCCTCAGGGATGCTTTTAGTCCTGTTTCTATGTTGATATGTGGTAAACAATATATAGGATGGCACCTGAATAGAACTCCGGTACAAACAGCACTGAAATGTGGTAACCGAGAGTGTGGAGACTTTGGGTAAGTCTTCCCTTTTGGCTTTCTATGTTGTCCTGATCTGCTCTAAATATGTACTTATTGATGGTATCCTAATGCATACCAAGTTGAGGCGAAAAACCCTCTGGAAACACGAGTTGGCTAGAAGCGTTTAGGCTTTTTTTAATCTGAGTAAATAAAGAATGGCTTATGAACACTTCATTTCAAAACCCATCGCATGTTCCTCAGTAGTGGTCACAGTGAATGAACAATTACTTTGGGACTTGTAGGGATTTGGGATTGCTGCCCTTCTCACTAGTTGAAGTACACTGAGGGCATTTCGGCCTATTTAACCAACTGTGGGGAGCTTGCGCTGACATTTTCTCAGACCACCTTTTGATAGGGTATGGGAAGCACACTGTCTCCACACTCCAGTTGTAATTTAGCAGCAAGGGTCAAGGCATGCCAAGTGCAGAAAATGGTCACTGACCTGCTGGACAGCTTCAAGTTTTAAATACAATGGGGTATATTTACAAAAAAATGGTGCTGCAAGCAATTTAGCAGTGCCGCACTGTCATTTAAAAAAATGCTGGGATGCACCGTATTCACAAGAAAACGCCACACCCCTGTGTTTTCCCTTGCGCCGGAGTGAACAAAAAGCTGCCTAGCGCCAAGCGCCAATGCAGACACCCTTGTGCCATGGTGCAATGGTGCCTGTATTGCAGGGATGATTGTTTATGTACAGTAAGGGACACCTGCTTGCACATAAACAATCATTAAAGGCGATTCTCCTTCTATGTGTTCTGCATAGATAGAGCAAACAACAAGGAGAAATAAAAGTATTTCTCCTTGTTGCACCACTTTAACGCCTCCCTTTTTGGCGCTGCCTCATACTTATCAATCCTTGTAAATCTGGGGCTGTGTCAAAAAGCCATGGGTATTGCGTGGGAACACCCACAACAAAACCCATGACACGCCCCTTTAACGCAGAATATTGCGTGAAAGAGGACCATATTTACAAGAGCACGTAAACCACTCAAAGTGGCTTTGCTTGGCCTTGTAAATATGGGCCAGCACACAGCATCAAAAAAGTGGCACTCTGGTGGCACTAGGGGCTTGTAAATATGCCCCTACAAATGACAAGCATTTGTAATGCAATAGGTCTTGCATTTGCAACAGTTTAAGCTATTGTTCTTTTATTTATCTGTTTTGATAACTAACACATAAATAAAAGGCATTGTCATTTACAATGCCAAGAGCTCAAAACTCTTGTAAATGTGAGACCTATTTCATTTCAAAGAAGCAGCTGCCATGGCCCCGTGCTGCTTCGAAAGTGAAAGTGTGCATGGCGCGCTGAATGTTGCAGGAAAGCAGAAACTCGTTAAAGAAAATAGTGCTTACAGACTAAATAAGACATACTGTGTAACAACAGAAGTAAAAGGGCCAGTCCTCATGGGTGGTTACAAATGAAAACAAGGCGGTGCTAAGGCGGGACTAACAAGCCTTGTAACAAACCAGAAGCCTGCCTTTACAAAGTACGACACAAGCCATTGGAAAATATGGGCGGAAAGTGGGCGGAGCTTCAAGGCCATACTCGAATACAGCATGCCTCGCTGAGCAACGCATGCGCTGCCCAGGCTCGACCTAAAAAGAGTTCCCATCACCTTTTTCAGCCATACCCTTAAGGCATCAATCTGCAGAGAAACTTTGGGCATAAAGGAAAACGTGGCAGTGTTGTCAAATTGTCACAGATCTCAATATTAAGAACACTGCAGATTAAGCACACACACATAATGGGACAAAGCCTCACCATCACCCATGAGTTTTCATACCCCAGCAGCCTTCAAAAACATTGAAGCTAATACCAGTCACCTGCTCCAACTTCACCACCCATGCAGCCATCTTCCACTTGCTCGGTCGGTAAGTGCTAAGGATTCAAGAAATATTTCATCAAAGATGAATGAGTCTCATTACCATCTGAACCAATCATCACTCCAACAGCAAATTTCTTGAAGACATAAGCCTTTCAGGTCACTCCATCACAAATGAGATGAAAGAAGCTCAACACATTCTCCTCAAACATCTGTCATCAGCCAACAACTCATTCAAACTACCACAAATGAAAGGCAACATCCTTTTTTTTTTTTAACATTTTATTTATTTGCATTTTCATATTAATAGCATTCACAGGATACTGCACATAATCCCTTGTACAAACTGGTTTACACAATTACTTATACATTAACAACAACAAAAAAATAATAAATAAATAAAACCAAAAAACTTTAGGACAGTCAATTACATCAGTCGTATGAATTCAGTTCTGGACAGCAATAGCACTAATATCGGATACAATCTTTTGAAACCCCAAAGTCGGTCATCCACTGCGCTATTCTACCTTAAGGGACTGGAGACAATTGTGCCGATGGCCTGTGTATCTAAATTGCCATCGTCTGAGTTTTGAGCCATCAACCACTCCAACATGGGTTACCAGAATCCAGATGTCTTTGGGCCTGGACGCTACGGGCATGAGTTCCCAGAATAACGAGAGTTGGGTTTGGCAATATGTAATATCTCGAAGCCATTCCTTCACCTCAAATGTGGCTTGCAAATTCCTCCAGTGGATAGCCACTCTGCGTTTGGCAAGCAATAGCAACTTCGCATGTAGTTTCCGGAGGTTCGCTGGAGTGTCTTTAACGAATCCCAGCAGACCCGGCTGCGGGGTGGGGATAGTTGGTGAATTTATCATTTCGCCAATGACACGGAAGACCTCTAACCAGAACTTAGCTATAGCGGGGCAATCCCAAGCAACGTGGAGGAATGTTGCAGAGGTCGCATTGCATCTCCAACAATTATCTGTGGGCCTCAGACCCATACGGTGGAACTGGGAGGGGGTGCGATAAAACCTGTGGAGATATTTAAAGTGGATTAAGCGTAATTAATAGCTAGGGGAAAGCATCTTTAATTGGGCGCAACAATACTTCCATTGTTCTGTTGTGAGTTGAGGGTCTAGTTCAGAGTTCCAGAGCGCGAGCGCCCTGGGCTCCACTACTGCAGCAGTGCCCTGCATACTACTATTAAGCCTCAAAACTAATCTCCGTAGTGATGGGTTGGTTATAATTTGTTCTAGTGCCTGTAAGCTGGGAGGTTGGTTAGGGAACGAGTCGTGCATCTGGCGGCAAGAAGCTCTTATACAATAATATAAAAAAAAGACCTGAAAAAGTAGGCCGCGAGGGGGCTTCTACATCTGGAGGCAGCAAGAATGTATCATCCGGGTATAAATCTGCAAATTTAGTTATACCCAACCCAGCAGCAAGTTTAACATTCCCTTTTTCTTCCAATGGAGGCATCTGGGGGTTGTGCGCCAGCGGCATCGAGGGAGCATATAGTATCGACAAACCAGCCCTTCTACGCAGTCCCTCCCAACTCCACCTCAATGACTCAACTGGGTCGATTTCGTCACAGGGACGTTTATATGACTGAAACAGCACCACCGAAAGCGGAACCGGAGCCGCTCTGTCTAGTTCAATCGCTACGTGCGGCTGGAAAGGTGTGGGGTGGAGCCAGTAATGTAGGAATTGAGCCTGAGCACAATAAGCATAGAGAGGAAAGTCTGGAGCCCCCAGGCCCCCTTGGGCCAAGGGGAGGGTTAGGAGCTCCCATGAAATCCTGGCATGCTTTCCTGCCCACACAAGAGATATCATCAATGACCGTAAGGTTTTAAAAAATGCATTTGTGAGCGGAAGGGGGATATTATTGAATAAATATAAAAATTTAGGGAGGACAATCATTTTGGCAATGGCGGCACGCCCAGCCAGTGAAATCGGGAGACGGGACCAAGTCTTAATTTTGCTTTCCAACCAGGACACTGCTCTACCATAATTTTTGTTGAGAGTTCCTGAGTGGTTTGGCATAACCAGATCCCTAAGTAACGAGTCGGGCCGGTAGCCCATTGAAGTGGATAGTCTAATGAGTAGGGCTTAGTGCTAGAGGTTAAGGGGAACAAGACCGACTTAGCCCAATTGATTTGAACCCCTGACAATCCACCGAATTCAAGAATTTTGCGTATTACTGGGTTGAGATTTGTCTCAGGGTTATTAATGTATAGGGTAATGTCATCCGCATATAGTGAAACAATGATACCACGTGAAGTAAAGCCCAGTCCCCTAGCAGCATGATGTTGTCTGAGTGCTGCCGCCAGAGGCTCCATGGCTATCGCGAACAGCAATGGGGATAGGGGGCACCCTTGTCTAGTACCCCGAGTGATGAATAATGGGGGTGAGATCAGGCCATTTATTCTGAGTCTGGCTGAGGGAGCGGTGTATAGTATTTTTAACTGGCCTAGGAAGATAGGGCTTATCCCCAGTCTCGTGAGTATCGCAAATATATATTGCCATTCGAGAGAATCGAAGGCCTTCGTTGCATCCAAGAGGGACGCTAACGCAGGTAGCTGCGGGTGTAAATAATGCAGTATTGCAAAGAATGTACGGAGGTTCTGTGAAGTTGACCTTCCCGGAATAAATCCGGAGTGATCCGGTCTGGCTATCAAAGGCAACAATGGTTGTAACCGATTCGCCAGCAATTTGGCATAGATTTTGCTATCAAGATTCAGTAGGGAGAGTGGGCGGTATGAGTAACTATCTTCAGGGGGTTTCCCAGGTTTCAACAAAGATAATATTATGGCCTCTCTCATCCCCGACTCCTGTGCCTCCTCATATAATTGTAATAATTGCTGAGCAAGTTGTTCAGCGTAAGCCTTATAGAAAGCCGCTGTTAGCCCATCTGAACCCGGTGCTTTACCTGAGGGGAGGCTATTTATCACCTGCTTAATATCTTCCACCGTGAATGGCTCATCTAAATAGGCCCTATGACCATCACCCAGCCACAGTAATTCGAGAGTGTCAAAGTAGTTCTGTAACTCTTCAGGAGCAGGTTGAGCCGAGGATTTGTAAAGTGCCATGTAATGGTTGGTAAAATGATCCATTATGACCTGAGGATCCCTAACTGTACCATGGTTGTCATCAAGGATTTCGGTTATAAATAGATCTGTGTCACGGGTGCGTAGAGCATTTGCCAGAGTTCTGCCTGGCCTATCACCCTCACCATACCTGCGAGCTTGAGCGTGCTTCCCCAGAAATTTCACCTCCCTGTCCGCTTCTTCTTCATATTCTATCATTTTCGCTTTGATGTCCCTCAACCTCTGTCAATTCCCAGTGGTGTAGTATTGCAGTTCTAGGTCTCGAATATTGGTCTCTAATTTGCTAAGTGTTAGCCTTATTGATTTTAGAACCCCAGCCTGCCTGGAGATACACTTCCCACGAATAACCACCTTGAATGCCTCCCACAATGAGGCCTGTGTTTGCACTGAGCCCGTGTTGATAGAGAAATACTCCGTAATATCCTCTAATATCTCCTCTTTGAATAGGTTATCCATGAAAGCATGTAGTGGTAGTCTCCAGCAGAAAGATTTAGGTGGACCATCTGGTATCACAAGAGTTAGCAGGACCGGGGCGTGGTCAGAGAGTGTCCTGGGCAGTGGTCGTATGTCCGCTGTCCAGGTAGCAACATCCGGCGATATTAGCCAGAAATCCAGTCATGACCATGAGTTGTGTTGAGCCGTTATGCAAGTCCCCTCGTACTTTAGCAGATTCCACGTCCTCCATACATCTGTTAACCCAGCGTCCACTATAATTGCATTAAGAGCAGCACTAGATTGTGGGTGTAACTTCTGAGAGCTGCCCTTCCTGTCTAGAGAGTCATTGATTATCGCATTAAAGTCTCCTCCCCATATTATGGTATCATACCCTACCGTTAGTATTTTGGCCCTGACTTCATGAAAAAAGACCGGCCTGTCCACATTTGGGCCATATATTGCCACTAGTGTGACACACAACCCACCCAGTCTACCCCACAGGATCACAAATCTACTGTCTGGGTCAACCTGCGAAGTAATAGTTTTCCAATTCACCGGATCAGAATAGATACCCCTCTGGCGTAGTTTGAATAGACGGAGGAGTAGATGGTGCCCCAGCGCCTGCTATGAAGTTTGTTAGGTGAAGTGTTGTGGAGATGTGTTTCTTACATGAAACAGATATCTATATTGTGCCTAAGTAAATAAGACTGAATTAGTCGGGCCTTACGGAAATTATTTACACCCCTGACATTCCATGTGAGACATTTGTACTCAGTCATCTTGAGATATTACGTTTTACAGTTAGCATGAAAACATGATCTATATGAGAACAAACTAAAACTCTCTATGCTCGACCGAATATCCATGCCACTAATATGGCCTGTACTAGCTGAATAAAACTGACTATGAATCACGTGATGCTTTTCGTAGCTGTCCATTAGGTGATATACCTTTGAACTGTCCTGACTAACTACCCCAACAACACAGTGCCCCCCCACCCACACTAACCCCCCAATTAGGTTGAGTGCTTACCCTCCCCCCCAAGCAACAAACTGAAAAACCAGTCCCGGACATTTGCCTGCGGACTAGTAATGGGAGATCTCCCTTGTTGGCATGGACGAACCTGCAAAGACTCCACATGTTGGCAGGGTGGCCACATTCAATAAGCGAGAGCGGTGCAGACGCTATTAAGGAGCGTGAGTAATACTCCGGGGATTTAACATAATAACATAATCACACTTCCCTTATTGTACATTTGGTCACGATCTCACTCGTTATCGCTTAGTCCAGCTCCAGACGTTCCTCTAGAGGGAGATTTCGCAACCTTTGAGGATTTCTCAATGTGTTTAGCGAACTTCAGAGCAGATTTAGCGTCTGTGAAGTGATGCGCCGATCCCTCATAGCTGACCTTCAACTTGGCCGGGTAAAGCAAGGCATATGGAATCTCAGCTTGTCGCAATAGCCTTTTCACTGGCACGAATTCACGTCTGGCCGCTTGAACAGCAGGAGTAAAGTCTGGAAAATTGAGATGCTGTTTCCTTTATGCTTAATGTTCCCTTTCGCTCTGGCCAGGCGGAGAATAGCATCGCGGTCTCGATAGTTCAGTATGCGTGCTATGATTGGACGTGGCGCAGAGCCCACCGGAGGTCTGGGCCCCAGCGAGCGATGTGCTCTTTCTACGATAAAAAGTGACTAGAGATCTGGGTCGAACAATTCATGCATCAGGTCCTCCACGTAAGTTTCCATCTTCCCTGTCACTGTAGTCTCAGGAAAACCCGTGAAGCGCAAGTTATTTCTTCGAGAGCGGGCCTCTAAATACTCATTCTTGGCCTTAATTGCGTTCAAGACTTTCTCCATATTTAATAAGTGCTCCTTTGTTTCGACCTGAAACTCATGGTTTTCGGAAGCACGATTATCCAGAGCATCCAGACGATCCTCATGCGAGTCCGCTTGTCTCTTTATCTGGTCCATTCTGGTGTTCATCAAATCTAATTTCTGATCAATGGTTTTTAAGCTGGTCTTCATATCGAGCAGGAGGATGCGGAAATCATCGCTGCTACCATCGGCTCCCTCCTTCGCAGCAGATTCATTATCGGTGTCTGCATCGTTCTCTTTATGTCTTGCCAGTCTCTTATGTTCAAATGAGAACTTAGACTGCTTGGTATCGTGTTTGCCCATACTTGAAAGGATTTCACACCAGATTCTGAATAGTTCCAGCAGTATAGCACAGGCTGTTCAGTGCAGCCGCTAGCAGTGATCTCGCCTTAATATTGTTCAAAGTACAATCAATGGGCAGGCAGTGCAATCTTCAGGACGTATTACCGGCAAAACCCCAGCTGGATGTTTAACCTGTATTAGGATCACACTTATTAGGGGTGCCTGTACATGGTACCACACAGCTGCGTCTGAGTGCTTATAATGAGGCCTATTTCAATCAGGACAAGGTTAGGAGGTATTAGGAGTCACTTCTTTTCACGATTTAAATCATCACGCGGACCCTCGTGCCCTGCCAGTTAGTGTCTCTGTCAAAGGGAGCACCGGGGCTTCGTTCCAAAGTCAGTACAGCATGCGTCTCTGAGATTCCGTTACAGCACCACACTCCCTTGGGATCTACGTACGGCCTGTTCAGAGCGCTCCGCCAGGATGCCTCAGGCGCCCCGCCCGTCCGCCACCTCGCTCCCAGGCTCAGGAGTGTGTCTCACCGCAGCGATTACCCGGGCCCGGCCCACACAGCACAGCCGCCACCCGTGCTGCGCGAGCTAACCCGGGACTCACCGAACTGCACCAGCAGGCGTCCTCAGCAGGCACATACCCAGGTCGCACCACACAGCAGGCCGGGCCAGTCGTGTGTAGCTGCGAAGTGTCTTCAGGTAGGGCCCTTACTCCCACACTCCGAATGTGGGTCAGGTCCGGTGTTCGCCGGGAGGTTTTCTGTGATCCCTCTGGCGTCTGCACCTCAACGCATGTGTCGACGCTCCGGCCCTCTAGTTTATCGCAGGCTCGCACGACATCCGACTAGGCCTCTCCGGCTTCCGTCACAGGCCGCGCAGCAGGGATCACCACCCAGTCAGATAAATTATGGCTTTCTCAGCGCCGGGGGCACCTCTGCTTTTCTTTTTTCGTCCCCACCCATAGCCAGCAGCACACTGCACACTCGGCGCAGTGTTTCTTGTCGCCTGCGACTGCTCTTAAGGCAGGATTGTTTAGGATATTGTTGTGGCCCGCGGAGCCCTCTCAGCGAGCGGCCATTTCGCTGCTCGGCAAGCCACGCCCCTCTCAAAGGCAACATCCTTAAATTATTATTCCCATTCCATTCGAATAATCATCTGCCAATGAAAGAAGAGCCCTCATTAGAGTGATCAAACACTGCATCAACTACCTCACTGGTCATCCCTTAGCAACTCCAGAAATACATGCAAAGTATTCAGCCTGAGACAGTTGACATCATATTTCTCATTGACAGCTCACAGCAGACCATCACTCAACAGTAATAAATGGAATACTATCAAACTGCTTTCAATCACAGACCTCATCAAAATGATTGCAGTTATCCAAGCTACAACCATTATGAAGTCCAATTCCGGAGAAGCAATCACACCATTCCACACATTCCTCAATCAAGGCAGTTTCCCTTCCTGACACACTGAAATATGGAGAGATCCTATCATTTGCGAAGGAAGCAAGCCAGGATCCAGATGACCTTGCCAGTTACCAACCAGTTATGTGCGTCTTCAGAAGGATAATTGAGAAAGTGATCTCCAGCCAGATGCAAGAATCTCCTCCTGCAAAATTAACAGTATGTCTTCAGGTCACAATGCTCTACCAAAACAGCAACCATCAAAAGGGCAGATAAGAACCTCTTGAGTATTACAATGGTAGTCCTTTCTATTTGATCCTTTTGACGACTCGAAGACGGTGAACATCACTGAAAGTCAAGCCCTTAGAAATATCATGAAAATACACATGGGATTCTCAGATAGAATTCATTTTTGGTAATAACACAGGTTGTGTTATGTTAGGGATTTTCTGTACGAAAGGTGTGTAACTGGGATAGCAAATCACGTTTACTTGTGAAACTTTGGCCTTAATTCTCAGGAGCCTAGTCTCCACATGTGTCTTATCCCCAGAGAAACGAGTAAATTGTTTGTTTGAAAGAAGGGTAAGGTAGAGGGAAGTGCTACTTTATCGGCGAGAGTACATAATTCTGTGGTAGGGTAGAGGTAAGCGCTGCCTACTGGAAATACAGGATTCTTGTGTAAAAGGACAAAGCTGTCACTTTGTTTAGCGAATCAGACTATGGAATTGTTTTAATTGTTGTAACTAACGAAGAAAACAGCGAAAAGAAAAATTGCCGATAAATTTTGTAAAGGAGGGGTAAAGAGTAGAAGTGACGTGGAACAGTGCCGCGCTAGGATTGGATAGTGCGCTAGTCACGTGAACACAGAGCAGGAGTGACGTGGAAAAGTGCCGCGCTAGGATTGGTTGGTTTGCGGACGGAGGGAATTGTTCTGATTGGTACGTTAGTGTGAGTCGCGCTGTAATTGGTCGAAGTTCCGTACACAGAACAGCGTTAGTGTAAAGAGGAAACAAATAGAAAACATGCCGTATTACGAGTATGAAAGGGAGAGAACGTCATGGACGACGAAATTGAAGAATTTCTTTAAGAAAGACAAAAAGGTTGTGACTAGAGAGGGACAAGTAATTCCTCCGCCGAAATCAGCAGCTTCACATATGATGCTGAAATATGGATATCATACGTGCATATGGTTGGAAAATTGGGCAAAATATACGAAGAATGATGGTGCTTTAGCTTTCCCTGAGAATGGTTCATTTAGTGTAGCGGTTTTGCGAAATTTGCGAGAAAAAATGTGTAAGTTGGAACCTAGACCAACACAGTTTGAGGCTTTGACGGAATGGGAAGATGAGATGTATGAACGAGAGAGATTCAGAGGAATGAGAGATCATGAGTTTATGCCTGGAAGATTGTGGGGAGTAAATCATGACAGAATAAAACGATGGAGATGTGCTAACATGACAGGAGGTTTGTTTCCAGCTTTTACAGTTGAGGAAGGGACTAAGAAAAAGCGGACTGAGAAAAAGAAACATATAGAGAGAGAAAAGTATATGCATGAGAGCGAAACAGATGACGAGTTGCTGGAAGATATTTTAAATAGAAATCCACCTCCGTATCAGCAGAGTTCTACAGTGGTGACACCAAATGCGCCACTAATAGAGACTATGCAAAATAAAAGTCCGGAAAAGAGAATTGAAGTAAATAAGTCACAAGAACAAATGAGAACATCTCAAAATGAAGGAATAGAAAGCGACAATGCAAGCGAATTGGCAAGGACAACAAAAGAACTAACTGAGAAGATTAGAGAATTAACGAAAAATATGGAAGCAGTTACTGTGCCTGTAACAATAGGTCCAGTAATACCCGTTTTTGAGAATCAGAAAATTGATGAACGATCTTTGGTGATTCCCATGAGTTCACAATTTCAGAGAGAAAAAGAAAGGATGGAACAAAGTGCAAGTACAAGTAATTTGGCTAGTACTTACAGACCAAGTCCACCTACAAATTTGACGGTGAATGAGTGCAATGGTAGGAAAATGCATATGGTAACAGAATCTGCAACAGAAACCCCTGAAAAGAGTGGTAATTGGATAGAACTAAATAATACACCCATAGGTCCGACTCCTGATGAGTTAAATGAGTGGATGAAGGCATTTAAAATAAAGGAACCAGAAGAAAAACCATTAGATGTAATCAGATTAAAAATAGACATGGAAGAATTAATTCTAGGAACGATTGGTACCGAAAAGATAAAAAATTATCAGGATGATGAAATAATGTTTCTGTGCAAAAGTATTACATGGAGGGCAAAGAATTTACATGACAAACTAGAAGAAGTGGCCAGTGAGATTGGAATAGACTTTGCGAAAGTGAAAACGTTGCAGAAACCATACAGAGTAGACTTTTGTGAAAAGGATATTGAAAATTTGAACACGGCAGGAAGGCTGACACAGATAAAGGAGTTAATTGTGTTGTTGAGAAAATGGGGTGATGTGGACAGATGGAAGGTTAGATGGACAAAGAAGAATGAGAAAACTACAGACAAAGGTTCATTGGCTTTTATGATAACTGAAAAAGAATCTGTTGCCAAAGAATACCCCATGAGAGAAACTCCAGGTGGTAGTTACGTGCATGTTCCCTGGACTAGGCAGGACATACTGTCATTTACCAATGACTTTCCAAAGTTAAGAGAGAAGCCAGTTGAGTGGTACCGACAAGTAGAGAGGTTTGTAAAAGTCTCAAAAGTGTTGTGGATAGATTTAGATGGATTGTTTGACATAGTAGTACCAACAGATTTGTGGTCAGAATGTAAGATTACAGTTGACTGGCCAACTACAGAATATCCAAGAGATCCTAAGACAGGAGCTCCAGGTCCTGATGTGATGAAGAAGTACGATAAGGTGATTACCTTTTTGAAGAATAAGATTCCTCCTAAAGAGACAGATTGGGTAAAAATTGATAGAACTACACAGGAAAGTAAGGAGTCTGTACATGCATATTATGAGCGATTGTTATTGGTTTTCAAGCAGTATAGTGGTTATGAAGAATTGAGTGAAAAAGACATGAGTCATTTTGTATACCGATTTGTGTTTGGCCTGAAACAGGAAATAAGTGATATGATTAAGCAACACATGATAAACTGGCAGAATGGAAGTGTAGATGAGGTACTGAGATATGCTAAGTATTGTAGTGATGAAATAGAGAGTAAACAGCGTAAGTTGAAAGAAAAGGCAATGTGGGCACAAGTGAAGGTGGCAGAAAAACAAGAAGCTCAATTGGACAATAATAATGGAAATGAATCAGGACAGAATAAAATGCGACCAAACATAGGTAAAGGAAAGGGTCAAGTGAGCCTAGAAGAGGCAAAGAAGAAATGGCCATGTCATAATTGCGGAAAACTAGGGCATTGGAGAAACGAGTGTAAGTTCCCACCTAAACCTAATCCGGAACATCAATCATTAACTCCACAGGTGCAGAATGAGGTAGTTGTTCAACAAAGTCAGGTGCCACAACCACCACTTCCCAACACGGTTAACCAGCAAAGATACAGTACAGAAACAGGATTCTACGGAGGAGAGCAGGTAACACAGTTGCCGCGAGCAGCTAACATTTCTCAGTATTTGTTGCGTCAGAGTGAGGATGACCCGGATGAAAGATTCTGACGGTGCGCAGGAGAGGGGAAAGAGTGCGTGCTTGGCGCAACTCTAGAGGTAGATCAGTCTGGTCCCTTTGTGGATGGAGAAGTGAATGGTGCAAACGTAACATTCCTTGTCGATACTGGAGCTACCCGTTCTACTGTTAGATCAGTGGAAATTCCAAACCTTCCTCTCTCAGGTGAATACATCCAAGTAGTAGGAGTAGCCAATCAGCAGATTAAAACCCCACTTACTGAATTGGTGGAAGTAAAAATTGGTTCTTTTAGCAAAATGCATAAATTTTTAGTGTGCGATTGTAGTCCTGTAAATCTTTTAGGTCGTGATCTTTTATGCAAGATGAATTGCACAATTTATTGTACGCCAGATGGAATCGGTTTTCAGACTTCAGATGAAGATGTTTTGTATAAGGTAACTTTGATGAATCAGGAACCTGAAATGAATGGTTTGTTTCCTGCATTTAATGCAGAAAAACTTCCAGAAGAACTAAAAAGTGCAGTAAAAGAAAGTGTGTGGGATTTTACAGGAGAAGACATTGGATTAATGAGAGAAGTTGATCCCGTAAAAGTGACAGTGAAAGAAGGGACAACTTACCCGAATACGCCACAGTACAAATTAACTCCAGAAATAATTGAAGGAATAACTCCTGTGATAAATAAGATGATTGAACAGGGAATTCTAAAAGAAATCATGAGCAGTCCATGTAATTCACCTATTATGGGACTGAAAAAGCCAAATGGAACATATAGAATAGTACAGGATTTGAGAAAGATCAACAAAATAGTTGTACCCTGTTGTCCAATAGTGCCAAACCCTGCAGTAATTCTATATCAAATTCCACATGAAGCTGAGTGGTACACTGTGATAGATTTGTGTCACGCATTTTTCTCTATTCCTTTGCATCCAGATAGCCAGCCATTAATTGCGTTCCGGTTTGGAGAGCGTATTTTGGCATGGTGCCGAATTCCTCAGGGGTATACAGAAAGCCCCTCAATCTTTAATCAGATTCTAAAGAAATCTCTGGAAGATTTGAAAATGCCAGAAAAATCAGTGATGGTGCAGTATATCGATGACCTATTGGTGGCATCGAAAACCAAAGAAGCATGTGTAAGTGACACAATTGCTTTACTGAACCATTTAGAGAAAAGAGGACATAAAGTGTCTCCTTCAAAATTACAGTTTTGTCAGAAAGAAGTCCAGTATTTAGGGCATAAAATTGAGAAAGGAGTGCGAAAAATAGCGACAGAAAGAGTAAGAATGATTCAAGGAATGAGAGCACCAATGACTCAGAGAGAGGTAAGAATGTTTTTGGGAATGGTTGGATATTGTCGACAGTGGATAAGTGGTTTCTCTTTGATTGCAAAACCATTACAAAAATTGACCAAGAAAGATGTAAAAGACCCTTTTGAGTTAAACAAAGAAGAAATGAAATCTTTCAAAGAATTGAAAAAGAAACTGTGTGAGGCCCCTGCTTTAGGCATGCCTGATTATGAGAAGGATTTTGAGTTGTACTGCAGTGAAAGAGATGGATGTGCATTTTCAGTACTGGTACAAAAACATGGCACAATGAAAAGACCAATCGCTTATTTTTCAGCTGTTTTAGATCCTATAGCAAAAGCATTGCCTGGATATCTGAAAGCAGTTGCTGCTACTTGTGTAAGTCTGGAACAAAGTGAAGGTATAGTGATGGGGTATCCACTGAGAGTATATGTTCCCCATTCAGTAGAAATTCTTTTGACAAGAACAAAAACACAGTACATGACACAAGTCGGCTGACTAAGTACGAAAAAGTCATCTTGAGTGCTGAAAATGTGACCATAGATAGATGCATGAATGTAAATCCTTCTACATCATTGCCAGATGAGGAAAATATAATTGAACAGGACGAAGTAGATCATGATTGTCTGAACGTGCTGGAATATTGCACGAAACCAAGAGCTGACATAAAAGATGAACCGTTAAAGGAATCTGATTATGTCATGTTTGTGGATGGCTCATGCTTGAGAACAAAAGAAGGAGTTTTAAGCGCAGCTTACGCAGTATGCACAGTGGCAACTGTGATGGAAGCGTCTTGTCTGAAAGGAGTTAGGTCTGCACAAGTTGCGGAACTGATTGCTTTGATTCAAGCATGTAAATTGGGAAGAAATGTACGAGTCACGATTGTGACCGATAGCCAATATGGTTTCGGCATCGTACATGATTTTGGTCAGATTTGGTCACAAAGAGGATTTTTGACATCTGCAGGAACACCTATCAGAAATGGAGATTATGTTAAAAAACTGCTTGAGGCGATACAGTTGCCTAAACAAATAGCTGTAGTGAAGTGCAAAGCGCATAAGAAAAACGAAGATTACATAGCGGTCGGCAATAATTATGCTGATGAGATCGCTAAATATTGTGCAGAGAACATGGCGTCCATGAACAAAAATAGAGAAAGGGAGCATGTCTCTTGTCCTTTGCTTTTCACTAATACTGTCGAGACATGGGATGAAGTAAGGCAGTTACAAGAAACTGCAAGAGATGAGGAAAAAGATTACTGGATAAAAGCAGGATGTAGAAGACAGGAAAATAATGGTGTGTGGGTATACAGAGATGAAAGACCAGTTATGCCTGATAGCATGATTGCAGACATGGCACGGATGTACCATGGACAAGCTCATATTGGGAGAGATGCAATGATCAGACTTTTTAGACAAACCTGGTATAACCCAAAATTCAGAGCCATTGCTGAAAGTCTTTGTCAAAGATGTCTTATTTGTCAGCAGTTTAACCCAGGAAGAAAAACAGTAGTGAGTCTAGGAACAATAGGACGAGAAGGAGGTCCATTCACTAGAATGCAGTTAGACTTTATCGAGATGCCCCCTAGTAACAGACTACGATATGTTCTAGTGGTCGTCTGTTTGTTCGCTCGTTGGGTGGAGGCATACCCCACAAGAAGGAATGATGGAACAACAGTGGCAAAACTTATGCTGCGAGTGTTCATTCCAAGGTATGGTTTTCCAGTCACGGTTGAGACAGATAGAGGAACACATTTTCAAAATGAGTTGATCCAATTGATTTGTGAAGCATTGAGTATTAAACAAAAACTACATTGTGCTTACAGACCAGAGGCTTCTGGGGTAGTAGAGCAGATTAATGGAACAATTAAAAACAGATTGGGAAAAATGTGTCAAGCTACAAGACTCAAATGGCCGGATGCACTGCCTCTTGTTCTGATGACCATCAGAAGCATCCCTGAAAAGAAAACTGGACTCAGTCCTCATGAGATGATCATGGGACGAGCAATGAGACAAGCACACGTACCTGTCAACAAGTTATTAACTATAACTGATGATCTAGTACTGGATTATTGCAAGGGACTGGCTGATGTGGTGCGTTCTGTGTTTCATCAGGTTGGACCGGATGCGACCACTCTTGAAAGAAAACCAGCCCACGACTTGAATCCAGGAGACTGGGTCCGCATAAAAGTCCACAGGAGAAGAAACTGTCTAGTTCCTCGTTGGGACGAGCCACGACAGGTAATCCTGGTGACAACGACTGCTGTCAAGTGTGCAGGAGTGAAAAACTGGGTTCATGCCAGCCACACAATCAGAGTTCAAGAACCTACTGATCGACATGTGAGTCGACGTCTGGAAGTGTGGGATAAAAGTTTAACGGCTGGGACAACAAAGATAAGAGAAAGGGTGCCAGAACTTGAAGATCGACCTGAAAGTCGACATCTGGAAACCCCAACTGCGAGTACCTCTAGAGAGGAAGAGGAAGAAGAAGAAGAAGAAAGAAATTCAGAAATTCCAGAACTTGAAGATCGACCTGTAAGTCAACATCTGGAAATATCTGACACAACTTCAGAATCTGATGATTCAGTTGAAAACCGTGAAGAATTCCTAAGGAAAACTTGGGGTTATAAACCAATTAGAGAAGAAACGGAGCAAGAAATTGAGTTAGATGAACAACCAAGTACAAGTTATGGTGGAAATCCTTCAGAAACAATATTAATAGATGAAGTAGGGAAAGAAGTACACAAAAAGTTAGAAAATCGAGAAGAACCCCGAGGAGCAATAGGGACAGATAGAGAAACAGAAGAACAGGGAAATTTAGAAGCAGAAAGGGAGAAAAACACCAAATCGGAAGAACACCGAGGAGGGACAGTAATAAGGGAAAACAAGAAGGAGAAGACAGATCCACCAGTAGGAGATGACGAGATCATAAGTTTCAAAATAAGAGACAATAGTGAAACAGTTGAAACAGAAACAGAAGAAAGTGGAGAAGAGGAAAAAGCAAAAACTGAATCAAGAAAAAGAAATTGGAAATCAGAAAGAGAAGAAAGAGAAGGAGAAGGCAAAAGGCCAAGAAAAGGAGATAATTGGCCCAACAGCTATATAAGAAAATTGAGATATAGAATAATAAGAGCGGGAGACGAAGGTGCTGAACAAGTAAATGAAGTAACAAGTCAAAAGGGACAAGAAAAACCAAGTGGAAAAAGATTACAAAAGTCCAAAAGGACAAAGAAAGTGAATGCAAAGTATAAGTCACCTGAGTGGCTGTATATTGCACTAACAGATTACAAAGAAGAAGAAAACACTCACGAGAACCAGAGACTGAGAAGTCGGATGGGAAAAGGTGAGATGCAACAAACTTAAAGTAAAGACTTATAGTGCTTCTGCCGGACATGACAATTTTACTGGATGTGACAAATCACCGGATGTGACAACGAAAGAATTCTGGAGAGAATTAAAGAAAGTACCAAGCAAAGACTTTTGAGAGCAGAGTGGCATCTAAGTCATTTCTGAGGTGTAGTGACACAATTTTCTGAAACTTAACAAATAGAAAAGAAAAAAAAAAGAAAAATGGAAAATAATAGGGATGGAAGAGATAAATGTGAGTTTATAAAAAGATGGTGCAAAATGTGCTGCTTTTGTACAGGGTTGTTAATGACCATATGGATAGTTTTAGCAATCACAATTCCTATTAGTATAGCAGTGATAGAAGCAAAAAATGATACTAAACCAGAAAAAGAAACTAATATTAAAGAACCAGTTATTTTAAGAAGTAGTGCAGAGTTGCATAAGGATAAGTCAGTAACAGATTTTTCTAAGAATGTTTTTACAAAATTGTTGTATGAATATGTAGAGACAATGGATGTGAGAGATTGTTATGTTTGAATGCAGTTGCCTGCATCAGTGTCAGAAGGTGTGACTTATCATCACCTACCTTTAACTTATGGGATAACATGTAGTGTAATAGCAAGTTTATTTTATAAAACAGGTAGATTAGAATCTTATTATACTGATATAGATAAGATCTTTGCAAACATTCCAGTAGTACCAGAACTTAACAAAGTAAAACCAGCAAAAGTTTTAGGGGAATTCTTTTTAGAACATAGAAAATTAACGTTAGAAGAAATAGTTAGTAACAACCTTACCTGTGAGTTAAAGAAAGAAGAAAAAGTATTTTTAGAAATGGTTGAAGACAGAAGAATGAAATTTCAAAAAGAAGCAATAAAAGAGGAAGGAAAACGCTTATGGACGTTTGAGGAAGGAAATCATGAAGGGAAAAAGATAAATGCAGCAATGACATTAGATTGGCCGCAAACAGGAAAGTTGTGTATTAGGAGAAATAAGACAGTCTATGACAATTACTTTGTAGGTTCCAGTATCTGCCATGACAATTATCAAATTCTGGGAGGTTGGGGATTCAAAGGTGGAAAAGATCCAATATTTCCAGGTATCTATTATATTTGTGGGAATAGAGCTTATTACAGGTTACCGGACCATTGGTATGGAACTTGCTATGTAGGCCTGGTCTTTCCAAAAAAATTTCACATGGACAGAGAAGAAAAGGGAACATACAAGATGATTAATAGATTTACACGTAGAAAGAGGGAAAGTTTTTCAGAAATTGTAGGTGATATTTTTGGAGCATTGATACCAGCAGTGGGAATATCTTTGAATGCATTTAAAATTCGGAAGTTATCCACAGTAGTAGATCGTTTGTCTACAGATACTGCGGGAGGGTTCTTAATGGTAAATACCGAAATGGTTGCCATGAGAGCTATGGTGATGCAAAATCGGCTTGCCCTTGATATTCTTTTGGCAAAAGAGGGTGGAGTCTGTGGAATGTTGAAAGTCCAACATTGTTGTACTTACATTCCTGATAAAAGTGAAAATATACAGAAGTATATTACAAATATTACAAATTTGCACAAAGAACTAGTTCCACTGGAGGTTGAAAGTGTTTTGGGAAAACTTGGTAGAGGGTTTTCTTCAGTAGCAAATTGGTTGACCAGAATGAGTAGACTAATGATAGGGAAAGTTATAATAATAGCAACTGTAGTAATATTGTTAGCCATGGTATTGAAAATAGTAATAACATGTATAAAAAGAAAAGTAAGACAAAATAAGATAAAAAGAAATAACAGAATAATGAAAGAGAGAGAGAGAGAAATGGGTGAAATTGAGTTGGAGAAAATGAAAGAAAGCATGTATAAGGAGACTAAAAGGCAAGATGAAGAAGAAACAGATGTGTAGATAACAGAAGGCAAAGGATGAAAGACATGCTGCCTGAAAAGAAGTATGACTTTGGTTTTATGTGGTGATTTATAAATCACCAAAGGGGGGAGTTGATGGAGCAGGGAAAATCAATTTTTTTTAACCCCTAACAATCTTTATAATTAATTAAATAAAATGTTCATTTAAATGTATTAATCAACACTGTATGTGTGGGAATGGTAACATGCCAAAGTGTGTGCTAAATAATCTATTAATGGATGTCCGTGTGTCTAATTATAACGTAAAAATAAATGCGTAGTAATTAAAAATAAATGCATGTTTGTGCTTCATAGAAATAAAGCGTGTTGTTGCAAAAACAATAGTGATGGTAAGTAAGGAACAGCTTAAATGTTGCTTTCTGCTAGGTAATAACTAATTGGGGTACGTAGATGACGGGAGGGAAACGAAAGGGCTATTTTTCTCTATTTTAATTATGTTTTGTTTGCCTCAAATTAGTGCTTCTAAAGTATAACCGAGTGGCGATATAAAATGGCCGCCAGTGGGAAGATGTGAGCAGGCGCAAGGGGACATGTGACACGGGACGAAATCGGAGAAAAAACTAAACCTCGTGAGGTTACTGAGACGCTAGGATGCAAGAAATGGTCAAGGCTGATGTGACCTAATTGAACTGATAGTGTGCCGTGATGATCAGCAGAAGACCCGTGGGAAACAAGTTTAAGAGAAAGGACAATGACTGCGGAGTTCTCGAATGTATCGAAAGAAGTTACAAATGTACTGATCGAAACGGATGAAAATATGTTTGAGCGTATGGGAAAGGAAATGATCCAAGGACCCTTGAATCCAAGAGAACTTGATTAAAAGAATGAATAAGATGACATGCATGGACCAATGAAAGAAAAGCGTGTTATTAATGTTGCAACAGTTAGTTAGCAAAGTTAGAATTAGGGTATAAGAGGGCCTACTCTTAGTGGGAGGGGGTCAGTCGCGGTTGCAGTCACAGTCAGGAGAGGAGTTGGAGAGTCGTGTTGGTGGCTTCCAGTGCTGGGTGGTCCTGATCGATCCCTTACTGAGCGGGAGATGCTGAAAGACTGTTAGATGAGACGGGTTGCAGGTAGCTGATGCTGACGAGCTGAAGTTGCTGTTGCTGTCTTAATTTTCCAGTTGAGTATGAGAATCAGGCTATTTCTAATTCTTAACTTAGGGTAGAAATCATTAGGCTAAATTAGGAAGCTAGGCAGGTAATTAGGGTTTTGGCTTCATGACAAAAATTTCCTTTCTGCAATAAATTGATTATGCTTAATAAATATTTGAATTTAAGAATGAATAATTGAATAAAGTTTTAAATTCTTTCTCATGCTTTTAAAAATATATAAAATTTAAGATTCTTTAAACCCAAAATGACTCAGTGGTTATTTTCCTAAATGATTGTGACATCAGTAATTGGTTATTGTGATTCAGCTGGTCTTAATCACTATGAACTAATTTTTTACATGAATGATTCATCGACAAAACAATGAGCAGGAATATCTTAAGAAATAACTAAAAGAAAGTGACAAATTAAGGTAATAAGATATCCCGGCTCTTCCAGCGGTACATAAATGGTGTTCTCCATTTAGTTCTCATGCTTCTCCTAGGAGTACAGAATTTCATAAGGGTGTAAAGGAAATCCAGGAGTGTGCGTGTGTGTTAGGCGATGTTTATGGGCCCCATCGTCATGTGGATATGAGAAATATAGTTCGCCCCTGGATGACCTATAAGTGACCTGGGAGGAGAATAGTTTTTATTGTACGCGCTGCATCAACGACACCAGAAGACGCACAACGGTGGCTTGAAGAAGGACCGGCTACGTCCCAGCGCCGCAGAGAAGAAACCGCCAATAGAAACGACAATTCCTACGCCAAAGACTCTGATCGCAGACTCGAAGATATGCGACGCCCCCCGTCAAGATCCAGAAGTTCCAGGTCTAGGAGCCCTGGCAGCGACACTGCACGCTCCGGGATATGAAGGACAGCAATGATGACAATGGTCTGTAGATATTTCACTTCTTGCCATGGTTATGATGGGTAGAAAGGTTCCGACCTGAACACCTCAGCGGCGCCCATGATCGAACTTGGGGTTCACTGTTTCAGTTGGGGACTAGAGACACTTAGCTGCACCATTAGGGAAATCAAATGTAATTGGGACTGCTGCGGGTCCGGGAGGGAGAGACTATAGGCGCTACACCGCGCAACCCTATGTTTATGATTTATTCATTGTTGGGGCTCATAGGCACTCTGCTATTGGGGAGGTGGGTAGTTTGGAACCTACTGGGCAGGGATGCAGGGAGGGGGATGGGTTGGGGGGGGGATGGGTTTGGGGGGAAGGGATGGGTAAGACATTATCACGATCTGTGTATTTTTTCGGTAGAAATGTTCATTGTGTTATAGTTTTATTGATTATAGATCTGCAATTGTCACTGTATACTCACTTCAAAAATACGCAAATAATGATTTTCATACTTCAACATGTCGCAAAGACAAAAATACCCAATGGTGTCACATGACCTAACGACACAACGTCCTACACAGCCAAAACTGTCCTTCCTCACCTGGAACGTCAATGGCCTGCGGGATAAGATAAAACGTGGATTGGTGCTACAGTACCTGAAACGCATGTCTCCGGCCATTACACTGATACAGGAGACACACCTAACAGGCTCTACATGTAGGGCCCTTGATAGATGGGGGTTTCAATTGGTATCCCACTCCGAGTTCACCACCGGCTCCCGGGGGGTGGGGATCCCGATACGAAAACAGTTCCCCCTCATTATCCATCGCACCTTTAAAGATGACCAGGGCCGATTTGCAGCAATTTCGATGCAATGGGAAGGGCGCATGTTCAATTTCGTATCTGTCTACATACCACCTGCACTGCAGACCCCCGCCCTACAAGATCTGGGCAAATTTCTCTTAGCGTTACCAGATGGAGACTTGGTAATAGGAGGAGATTTTAATATGACCGCAAATGACACGCTAGATCGCACACCGGCTCGCCCACAGCATCGTGCTGGCTCACCTCTGGCTGACTTCTTAGACGCACATGGCCTGTTAGATGTGTGGAGGTTTCAAAACCCAAATGAGAAGCAATACACATTCCACTCAGGCGCTCATAACAGCCTCTCCCGTATAGACTATATACTCGTAGCCATAGATAGTTTGAGTAAGTTTGGCAGAGCCGCACATTTGCCCAGGGGAATCTCCGATCACTCACCAGTTACGGCAGAACTGTTGAAGCATTGCCCTACTCAAAGGCATATATATCCTATATACCCGGGATACCTCCTGAACTCTAAGATCAAGAAAGCCTTAATTAGAGCAACTACACACTACTTTCAAGATAATGAAGCGTCAGTCCCCTCCCCAGTTACGTTGTGGGAAGCGTACAAGCCAGTAGTAAGAGGTCATGCTATATCGCTAATTGAGGGACATAAGAAGGGGATAACACAGGGTATAGAAACTATGGAGCATGAGTTAAAGCAATTGGGATCTCGACAGGCGGCGAACCCTACAGATGGGAACAATCACACACTGCGCATAAAAAGACAGGAATATTGTGAATATCTCCGGAATGATGCAAGGTCCCGCATGACAACCACCCAACACCGGATCTACGAATCCGGAGATAAAGCGGGTAAGCTCCTTGCATGGCTTGACAAAAGGGAAAAATCACATAGCTGGATAGCACAGATAAAAACGGATAAGGGAGAAACCACATCTGACCCACAACTCATAGTGGATACTCTGGCACGGCACTACGAGCGAGTTTACACTTCCACGAATACCACCACCGTACAGGAAGCACTCGCTTTCCTTAAAGATATTCATATGCCTCGGCTCACACCCCAAGAGGTCGACAGACTAGAAGCTAACATGACAGTGGACGAACTTAAAGTAGCTATTACAAAAATACAATCGGGGAAGGCCACTGGCCCAAATGGTATTCCAATAGAACTATATAAGTGCACAGCAGACAAGATAGCCCCATACTTGTTGCGTATGTATGAAACAAGTTGAGAATTGGGGACACTCCCTAAAGATCAACGGTTAGCCACTATTGTGGCCATACATAAGCCGGGCAAACCAGTGGAAGACTGCTCATCGTATCGCCCGATCTCATTAATTAATGTGGAAGGGAAAATATTATCAAAAACACTGGCGCTTCGTCTTACACCCTATCTCAGCAAACTGATTCATTCGGACCAGTCCGGTTTTATGCCCGGTAGAAACACCGCACTAAATCTAAGACGCTTACATGGCGTATTAGGTAGACAACACACCATATTAGAAGACGCCGCAGTCCTATCGCTGGATGCAAAGATGGCCTTCGATTCGGTGGAATGGGCCTTCCTATTCGCGGTACTCCAGCACTTAGGATTCGGACCGAAATTTTGCTCATGGATACACTTACTTTACACCAACCCCATAGCCCATGTAGTGGTGAATGGTCATATATCAAAGGAAATCACCCTGGGAAGAGGGACAAGACAGGGCTGTCCATTATCGCCCCTATTATTTGCATTAGCCCTAGAACCATTGGCGACCTGGATAAGGTGGGACCCCAGGATACGAGGTTTAAAGTGGAGGGAGGAATGGGAGGACCGTATATCCCTCTATGCCGATGATGTATTACTATATATTGCCTCGCCTACACGATCTCTTCACACCATACTTAATATTTGTGCTGTGTTCGGCTCAGTATCGGGATATGCCATTAACTGGGACAAGTCGGTGCTATATATCCTACATGGAGCACCCCCACGGTTGCCGAGAGACTGTAAGGTCCAGATAGTTATGAATAGTTTTAAATACCTAGGCATTCATATCACCTCAGATCAAGATTCCTTTTTTACCCTTAACCTACAGCCCCCCTTGCAAAGACTGAAACGAGACATCAAACATTGGAGGGCACTACCGCTCACACTGCTAGGTAGAGCGGCCCTCTTTAAAATGATGGCCCTGCCCAGATTCCTTTATGTCCTGCATAATACGCCGTATCAAGTCCCCGACACATATTTTAAGGCAGTAAACTCCGAGGTTGCGGCCATTTTATGGGACGGCAAACCGGCCAGAGTAGCTATGCACAAACTGACACGGAGTTGGTACGATGGTGGGATAGCCCTGCCAGATGTAAAGGTGTACTATTGGGCCTCACAACTCACAGTAATCAACCAATGGCTGCACGTACCAGATACAGACCCCACATATCACCTAGACAGAATGACATTGGGGATTGGAGGGATTAATAGAGCACTTTACGCCCAACGAAGAACTAGCAACTTCATGGGCCCAGCGATGCATACTGTTCGCATTTGGCATACGGTTAACAGGCACCTGGGATGGGCGGGCAGATTTACACAACACACGCCCCTATGGGACACAGGCCGACTAGGAACATTGGGCAACAGCAAAGGGTTTCGAAACTGGGACTTGATCGGTATCTCCCGGCTGGGGGACCTTTGGCGCAACGGAGAGGTGGTTAGTTTCACCTATCTGCAAGATCAGTACAAAATGGCCCCGAGGGAACAGTTCAGGTATATGCAAATAAAACATGCCATAGAGGCGGTCCTCCCTCCTGCTGAGATTCTCCCGGAATCGTCACCCCTAGAGGACCGACTGCTCACGGACCACTTGTGTAAGCGAGCAACTTCGCTAATATATAAAAAATAATCAATAACCGTACAGATCCGCTTAGCCGACTCAGGGAAGCATGGCAATTAGAGGTGGGAGACATGGATGACCCCGAGTGGCGAGACGCCATGGCGTCGCCCAAGGAGGTTGCAATCTCCTCTAGACTACGGCTGATACAGTTCAAAATACTGCATAGAACCTACTACACCAGGGTGGTTTTACACAAGATGGGAAGGTCCCCTGACCCGAGTTGTCTACGGCAGTGTGAGGATGTGGGTACCTTCTACCACACATTGTGGGGCTGTATGAAACTGAGACCGTATTTGGAGACAGTAGTGAGGATCATTGCAGAGGTAACAGGGAAACCAGTCCCGCTGGAGCCTAAATGCTGCCTTTTGAATGTGTGGGGGCCTACGAATCTTACTCACGCCGAACGACAATGGGCAACGACAGGCATGATGATAGCCAAGAGGAACATTGCGCAAAAATGGGGGGGGTCGAGAATGTACCATCGGCGATGCAATGGGGTAACGATATGGATGTTATGGTAGCGGAAAAGGCCACATTTATTAACAGGAAATGCCCCAAAAAATGGAATAGAATATGGGGAAAATGGAATGTATATAGAGGAGATATCTGCACCCCCCCCAGAGGAGGAGAGTGACTCGGATGATGACGTGTAATGGTGGAGGGAACGGATGTGACGTTGAACGCTCATAAATGTATTGAATAACAGTAATGAAGTGTTTTGCAGATGATAAATTGTACATGCAGATCTCTGTTTGCAATAACATTTTCAATAAAAAAAATAAAAAATAAAAAAATAATTCCAGAGTAATTCAATGCAGCGCAAATCGCTGTGTTGTGTTGCTCCGCCCTGGGAAGGCATTCCATGGGTGAAGCGTTGGTGTTCCCACGCATCCACCCATGGATTTTGGAGCAGTTCCAGATTTAGAAAACACTGGTTAACCTGAGAATGCTTCAAAATGCTAAACCTCCCCAGGTGATGGTAAAGAGGAGAAATCTTTGTTTCTCCTCATTACTTCCTCTTTCTGTGTGTTGCATTCTGCACTCACACCCCTGCCATGCACATCAAATGTTGCAGTGATATTATCAATGATGTGATAGAAGATGTCATGAGTAATGTAATATGTGGGGTAATTAGCACTGCATGGTGAGGGTGCGAATTACAGTTACCTTAGGGTACGAGTTATAAATACTTGAGATACTATAACGGCTGGATTTCTATGGTTAAGTGTGTGTACAATCTGAACCTAACTATATCATCACTGTGGCCTTTAGTTTTTTAGTGAATTTCCAAGGTTTTTTAAATTCTATTTCCTATCTATAACATCTCATAACCTTTGTTTTTTTCAGTGAATTTCTATGTTTTTTTAATGCTATTTCCTAACTATAATGTAAGAGTGGCTGTGTGAGTCTGTGAGTGGGTGTGTGAGTGGTTGTATGGGTCTGTTAATGGTTGTGTGGGTATATAACTGGGTGTGTGTGAGTGAATGGGTGTGTGAGTGGTTTAGTGGGTGTGTGAGTGGCTGTATGGGTGTGTGTGGGTCTGTGAGTGGGTTTGTGGGTTGGTGTGTGAGTGGCTGTATGGGTGGGTGAGTGGCTGTGTGGGTCTGTGAATGGGTGTGTTAGTAGGTTTGGGGGTCTGTGAGTGGGTGTATGAGTGGCTGTATGGGTGTGTGAGTGGTGGCAGTGTAGGTCTATGAGTGGGTGTGTGAGTGGGGTTGTGGGTATGCGAGTGGGTGTGTAAATAGCTGTATGGGTGTGTAAGTGGTCTTGGGGGGGTCTGTGAGTGGGTGTGTGAGTGGCTGTGTGGGTGGGCGTGTGAGTGGCTGTATGGGTGTGTGAGTGGTGTTGTGGGTCTGTGAGTGGGTGTGTAAATAGCTGTATGGGTGTGTAAGTGGTCTTGGGGTCTGTGAGTGGCTGTATGAGTGTGCGAGTGGCAGTGTGGGTGTGTGAGTGGTTGTGTGAGTCTGTGAGTGGGTGTGTGAGTGGTTTCATAGGTTTGTGAGTGTGTTAGTGAATGGCTGTACAGCTGTGTGAGTGGCTGTGTGGGGAGGTGAGAAAGTTTGTGAATGGATCTGTGAATGGGTGTGTTTTTTTAGTTGGGGTCCGAATCCGCTGAGCCACCATGAATTAACATGGAGGGCAATGCTGAGCACTGCAGTGGATCCGCAGATCCTTGCACATGCAAAAAAACTTCTTCAACAATTTCTTCCCCATGAGGGGTCCCTCAAAGACCCCTCTATCCGTCCCATTGATTCATGGTACCTCCCACCCTGACCCCTTCTATCAATTTTAACTTTTATTCCCCCGCCCCCTCTGGGACCGAGTCCTGATACACAAATTGGCGGTCAGCCAATCACGGCATTGCTGTTGATGCATGGATGCTCGGTGGATCCGCATTCCTAGATATACATAAATCTTTTTTCTTTAATAACTCCAAAACTACTGGATAGATTTACACCAAATTACAGAAAAGAACTATCTGGACCAAGATCTAGCTTTCCGCCAAATTTTGTGCAATTCCGTTCAGCAGTTCAGCCTGTAGTCATGTCTAAAAACCCTAGGGGAAATTGCATGGGGAAAACGTATACATATATATATATATATATATATATATATATATATATATATGCAGCAAAGTTTCGCGTTTCCCTCTGCCTCAGGAATGGCGGCGGGCTACCGGCGAGGTCGCGACCCTCTAAACAAGCAAATACCAATCCTTCTTGCAGTATCGAAAAGATTGTGCCGAGCCCAATATCTGTTTCAACGTGGTTTATTTAATCCAATTCATATGGCAAATAAAACCCGACGCTGTTTGGAACAGCCGTTCCTTGGTCACGGGTCAGTTAGACATTTGTTATTCACCATTACATACAGTGCACAGAATAAGAAAATAAACAAAGGACTACAAGGTTACCTAAAATGTAAGGAACAATGGCAGCCATTTTGGAGTGGTAATTTCAATGATGTTAACATACATATAAAGTGGAATGAAATAACACAAATGTATATTTAGAAGGAACAATTCATAATAAATAATATTGTCCTCATTATGAACCATAAAGAATAGTTGATATATTTTACATATCGGTTTTTCACATTTCCAATTCTGACCCAGTGGTCCAAAGTAATATCATGATTAACCCACCCAGTGGAAAAGGTTCTACAAATACCCTATTTTATAAAGAAAAGAAATCATTTTCACTTTATTACAATTCTGCCCCAGTGGGCCAAAATGATATCATATTCACTCCACATAATAAAGGAGTCTCAGAAAATGCCATTTCACAGTACTTAGACCAATTCCACCCCTTGGACCAGTCAAATACTTCATAATCCTCATGTGAAAACTTTAAACAATTCAAAATTTCAAATATATCCTAACAGGTGGTCCAAAGTAATATCATGATTAACCCACCCAGTGGAAAAGGTTCTACAAATACCCTATTTTATAAAGAAATCATTTTCACTTTATTACAATTCTGCCCCAGTGGGCCAAAATGATATCATATTCACTCCACATAATAAAGGAGTCTCAGAAAATGCCATTTCACAGTACTTAGACCAATTCCACCCCTTGGACCAGTCAAATACTTCATAATCCTCATGTGAAAACTTTAATCAATTCAAAATTTCAAATATATCCGAACAGGTCAATTCCACATATTTTATCAATAAATCTCATTTCACACTCTCTAAAGATGCTCTTTTGCTTTTCTTCATAACAAGGTAATTACTCCGTCTCCTGTAATAAAAACAAGTGCATTGATCAAAAAAAGAACTGTGTAAATTTAAAATATGTACAAACATCCTACCTAAGGGGCAACTCACCGGAATTCATTACTATATTACAATTACGAAGTACAGGTTTCGGTTCATTAACCTAGATGAACAGATAACTCCTCATCTTTGTTAATCCCATCCGGATACGTAGTTTCATATTTCACAATCATTCGAGACTCCAAGCGTCTTAATTCACGAATCCTGTTTCCCCCTCTCTCAGAAACAGGAATTCTATCTAGAGCACAATATTTCAGTAAGCTTGCGTTTCTATTGTGACAATCTTTAAAATGTCGAGCAATTGGATATTGCCTATCCTCATTTGTAATTGCCCGCATGTGCTCCAGTATACGTCTCTTAACCTGGTGGATAGTGCTGCCAATATACATCAGAGGACATGGGCAAATTAAGACATATACACAAAAATCTGATTTGCAGGTAAGATGCTTAGAGATTATAAATGGCCTTTGAAATTTTGATAGCCTAATCTGTTTGTAGTTGGTGCTATTACGACATGCCTTGCATGATTTGCACGTGTAGAAACCTTGTATATTCATTTGAGAATTGACAACTGTAGACAAAGTACTCTTACATAGCATATCTTTTAGTGCCGTGCATCTACGGAATGTGATCTTGGGATTCACATCTATATACTTAACTAAAGTTTCATCAGTGCCCAACACATTCCAATACTTTTTTAGGCATTTTCTAACATCTCCAGCTTGATTACTGAATGAAGTTATAAATCGTATCGACTCTTCTCCATTTGTGATATCATCCTTAGGTTTTAGCAGTTCTTCCCGTTTGACATTTTTCATTTTTTCACATGCTGCATTAATTACTTTTTGGGAGTAACCTCTTTCTAAAAACCTAGTCTTCATGTTTATCATCTCCTCCCCAAAGGCTAGGTTAGAGCTGCAATTTCGTCGTGCCCTTAGTAACTCCCCATACGGAATGCTGTTTATAAGATTAACAGGATGACAGCTATCCGCATGTAGTAAGCTGTTGCCGGCTGTTTTTTCGAAACAGTTTACTTTCTAACCGGCTCCCGCTTACATTCACTACCACATCAAGGAATTCAATTGTATCTCTATCCATTGAACATGTAAACTTCAGATTTAAGTTGTTATTATTAAGGGATTCAACAAAGCTGTTAGCTTCGCTCTCATCACCTTTCCAAACACAAAATATGTCATCAATGTATCTTGCCCAGGTGACGACATGGTGATTAAAGGCTTCGATGTTCTTTGCCACCTGCTCCTCCCACCAGCCTAGGTACAAACCCGCATAGCTGGGGGCGAAGCAGGTTCCCATTGCCGTCCCCTGGGCTTGACAATAGATCACATGATCAAAAATAAAAAAAATTGTTTGTCAAACAGGTATGCATCATGTTTAACAGCATCTCAGTGTGCATCAAATAAGATAACGCACGACTCTTAAGGTAATACCGACAGGCCTCCATACCTAATTCATGGGGAATACAAGTATATAAACTGTTGACATCAAGTGTCAACAGTAACATATCTTGTTCCCAACTGATGTTCTCAATTCGTCTCAAACAATCTCCTGTGTCCTGCACGTATGATGGCAGAGCCTGTACATATGGTCTTAAAAAATAATCGAGGGTTTATCGGCAATGTATTTATTGCCTAAAATTCATAAAGATAAATATAATCCTCCTGGGAGGCCAATAGTTTCTTCTATGGGAAGTATGTACGAAAATACTTCTAAGTACATCGATTATTTTTAAGACCATATGTACAGGCTCTGCCATCATACGTGCAGAACACAGGAGATTTTTTGAGACGAATTGAGAACATCAGTTGGGAACAAGATATGTTACTGTTGACACTTGATGTCAACAGTTTATATACTTGTATTCCCCATGAATTAGGTATGGAGGCCTGTCGGTATTACCTTAAGAGTCGTGCGTTATCTTATTTGATGCACACTGAGATGCTGTTAAACATGATGCATACCTGTTTGACAAACAATTTTTTTATTTTTGATCATGTGATCTATTGTCAAGCCCAGGGGACGGCAATGGGAACCTGCTTCGCCCCAGCTATGCGGGTTTGTACCTAGGCTGGTGGGAGGAGCAGGTGGCAAAGAACATCGAAGCCTTTAATCACCATGTCGTCACCTGGGCAAGATACATTGATGACATATTTTGTGTTTGGAAAGGTGATGAGAGCGAAGCTAACAGCTTTGTTGAATCCCTTAATAATAACAACTTAAATCTGAAGTTTACATGTTCAATGGATAGAGATACAATTGAATTCCTTGATGTGGTAGTGAATGTAAGCGGGAGCCGGTTAGAAAGTAAACTGTTTCGAAAAAACAGCCGGCAACAGCTTACTACATGCGGATAGCTGTCATCCTGTTAATCTTATAAACAGCATTCCGTATGGGGAGTTACTAAGGGCACGACGAAATTGCAGCTCTAACCTAGCCTTTGGGGAGGAGATGATAAACATGAAGACTAGGTTTTTAGAAAGAGGTTACTCCCAAAAAGTAATTAATGCAGCATGTGAAAAAATGAAAAATGTCAAACGGGAAGAACTGCTAAAACCTAAGGATGATATCACAAATGGAGAAGAGTCGATACGATTTATAACTTCATTCAGTAATCAAGCTGGAGATGTTAGAAAATGCCTAAAAAGTATTGGAATGTGTTGGGCACTGATGAAACTTTAGTTAAGTATATAGATGTGAATCCCAAGATCACATTCCGTAGATGCACGGCACTAAAAGATATGCTATGTAAGAGTACTTTGTCTACAGTTGTCAATTCTCAAATGAATATACAAGGTTTCTACACGTGCAAATCATGCAAGGCATGTCGTAATAGCACCAACTACAAACAGATTAGGCTATCAAAATTTCAAAGGCCATTTATAATCTCTAAGCATTTTACCTGCAAATCAGATTTTTGTGTATATGTCTTAATTTGCCCATGTCCTCTGATGTATATTGGCAGCACTATCCACCAGGTTAAGAGACGTATACTGGAGCACATGCGGGCAATTACAAATGAGGATAGGCAATATCCAATTGCTCGACATTTTAAAGATTGTCACAATAGAAACACAAGCTACTGAAATATTGTGCTCTAGATAGAATTCCTGTTTCTGAGAGAGGGGAAACAGGATTTGTGAATTAAGACGCTTGGAGTCTCGAATGATTGTGAAATATGAAACTACGTATCCGGATGGGATTAACAAAGATGAGGAGTTATCTGTTCATCTAGGTTAATGAACCGAAACCTGTACTTCGTAATTGTAATATAGTAATGAATTCCGGTGAGTTGCCCCTTAGGTAGGATGTTTGTACATATTTTAAATTTACACATCTTTTTTGATCAATGCACTTGTTTTTATTACAGGAGACGGAGTAATTACCTTGTTATGAAGAAAAGCAAAGAGCATCTTTAGAGAGTGTGAAATGAGATTTATTGATAAAATATGTGGAATTGACCTGTTCGGATATATTTGAAATTTTGAATTGATTAAAGTTTTCACATGAGGATTATGAAGTATTTGACTGGTCCAAGGGTGGAATTGGTCTAAGTACTGTGAAATGGCATTTTCTGAGACTCCTTTATTATGTGGAGTGAATATGATATCATTTTGGCCCACTGGGGCAGAATTGTAATAAAGTGAAAATGATTTCTTTTCTTTATAAAATAGGGTATTTGTAGAACCTTTTCCACTGGGTGGGTTAATCTTGATATTACTTTGGACCACTGGGTCAGAATTGGAAATGTGAAAAAACGATATGTAAAATATATCAACTATTCTTTATGGTTCATAATGAGGACAATATTATTTATTATGAATTGTTCCTTCTAAATATACATTTGTGTTATTTCATTCCACTTTATATGTATGTTAACATCATTGAAATTACCACTCCAAAATGGCTGCCATTGTTCCCTACATTTTAGGTAACCTTGTAGTCCTTTGTTTATTTTCTTATTCTGTGCACTGTATGTAATGGTGAATAACAAATGTCTAACTGACCCGTGACCAAGGAACGCGTGTTCCGAAACGCGTCGGGTTTTATTTGCCATATGAATTGGATTAAATAAACCACGTTGAAACAGATATTGGGCTCGGCACAATCTTTTCGATACTGCAAGAAGGATTGGTATTTGTATATATATATATATATTCACTGAAAAAACCATAGGTTTTAGGGACAGTTATAGTTAGTTGGACATTGCACTCGTACAAAACCCGTGAAATTCCCCTGTTATAGTTAGTTCAGCTAACTATAACTCGCGCCCCGCAATGCACTGCTGATGACGTCACATATTACATCACTCATGACATGGTCAGTGACATCACTGATGACATCACTGATGACATCTCAAATGACATCACTGATGACATCATCCAGTGACTGTGTTTCTGTAAAGTTTAAATGTTTAATATATATAGGGAAAGGCGTATTGAAGAATGAGTGGGTGTATAAGTGTCTGAATGGATGATTTAGTACGTGAGTGACTGACTACAAGTGAGTGATTAAACGTATCTTACTGAATGCATGGGTTAGTGACTAAACTGTGTGAATGTCTGTATCCGTCTGTTTGTTGGTGTGTAAGTGGATGCATGGATTTGCGAATAGCTACATGAGTGTCTATATGGGTTATTGATTGGTTCTCCGAGTATCTGTATGGCTGCCTGACTGTTTGTGTGGGTGGGGTGTGTGTGACTCTATACATAGATGTGTGAGTGGGTGATTCACTGGGTGCATGATTTCAAGAGTGCATCTGTGATGGACTGCTTGGGTGGGTGAGTGTGTGTATGGGTGTGTTAGTGAGTGAATCTATATCTCCGTGGTACATGTGCGAGTAACTACATATGTAAAAGGCAGTATATATGTGTGTTAGAGTATTTAAATGGCTATAAGTGAGAGTGTGTTATTGTGAGAGTGGCTGTATGGATGCGTGTGTGCTTGTATCAGTTATTGTATAAGAGCGTAAGAATGTGCTAGTATTTGTATGAGTAAGTGAGCTGGTGTGTGTATAACTGTATAGGTGAGTAAATGGGTGTGTGATTAATTTTTTGCATGACTGACTAGATGTGTGAGTACCTCTATGGATGAGTGGCGGTGTGTGTGTTTATATAGGTGTATGAGTGCATATGATAGTCCTGTACTGAGTGACTAAGTATGAGTGACTGTACAGGTGAGTGAGTGGATGTGTGTGTAGACCTAAGAATCAGTGAGTGGGTATGTAGTTTTTGGTGTTGGAGTGTCTATGGTTTTGAGAATGGCAGTCTGTAATTTAGAGTGGGTGTATCAAAAGTTATATTAGGGTGTGAGAAGATGCATGAAATTATCACATGGATGATGTCATCAGTGATGTCATTTGAGATGTCATCAGTGATGTCATCAGTGATGTCACTGACCATGTCATGAGTGATGTAATATGTGACGTCATCAGCAGTGCATTGCGGGGCGCGAGTTATAGTTAGCTGAACTAACTATAACAGGGGAATTTCACGGGTTTTGTACGAGTGCAATGTCCAACTAACTATAACTGTCCCTAAAACCTATGGTTTTTTCAGTGAATTTCAAAGGTTTTTTAAATGCTAATTTCTAACTATAACGTGCCTGAAACCTATGTTTTTTTCAGTGAATTTCAAAGGTTTTTTAAATGCTAATTTCTAACTATAACGTGCCTGAAACCTATGATTTTTTTAAGTGAATTTCAAAGGTTTTTTAAATGCTAGTTTCTAACTATGCCAACAGAGGTAGGACATGTGAAGAAAGAAGAAAAAACACACAGAAAGATGCAAAAGATGTGCAGAAAGAACCAACAGAGGAGCAGAAAGAGGCCTTGTTGCAAAATCATCCTGTGCCCACAACTTTTTCAGACGGGTACTGGTGGTAACTGACTGACTAACCAGAGCCAGTGGTACCTACAGTTAGGACCACAGAGCTGAGTTGCAGAGAGGCGTTCCGAGGCCACGCACCTTTTTTCACCTCTCTGCAACGCAACTCTGTTGTGCTTACTGAAGGTTGGCCCCCAGGATTCAAAGGGAATTAACTCCCCAACTTAAAACGCACCACAGGGCGTGTTTGCGCACATGTCACCTGAGGCCCCGCCCCCTCCCTTCACCACTGTGTAAACGCGCCCCGTGGCGCGTTTTAAGTTGGGGGATTAGGTCACCTTGAATCCTGAGAGTCCCTGGGGCCCAACTAGCCCACCAGGTACTTCCAGTAAGCACCACAGGCCTGCGTTGCAACGCCTGTAACAAATTGTGCAGTTGTGTTTAGGTAGTGAAGAGGGTCGTGCTGGGGGTAGTGTTTTAGGGTTTAGGGTAGTGCAGTGGTGTTTGTGTAGTGTAGGGGGTCATGCTGGGGGTAGATTTAGGGTTTAGGGTAGTGCAGTGGTGTTTGGGTAGTGTAGGGAGTCGTGCTGGGGGAGTGTTTTAGGGTTTAGGGTAGTACAGTGGTGTTTGGGTAGTGTAGGGGGTCGTGCTGGGGGTTAGTGTTTTAGGGTTTAGGGTAGTGCAGTGGTGTTTGGGTAGTGTAGGGGATACTGCTGGGGGTAGTGTTTTAGGGTAGTGCAATGGTGTTTGGGTAGTGTAGGGGGTACTGTTGGGGGTAGTGTTTTAGGGTTTAGGGTAGTGCAGTGGTGTTTGGGTAGCGTAGGGGGTACTGCTGGGGGTAGTGTTTTATGGTTTAGGGTAGTGCAGTGGTGTTTGGGTAGTGTAGGGGTTCGTGCTGGGGTAGTTTTTTAGGGTTTAGGGTAGTGCAGTGGTGTTTGTGTAGTGTAGGAGGTCGTGTTTTAGGGTTTAGGGTAGTGCAGTGGTCTTTGGGTAGTGTAGGGAGTCGTGCGGGGGTATTGTTTTAGAGTTTAGGGTAGTGCAGTGGTCTTTGGGTAGTGTAGGGGTTGTGCGGGGGTAGTGTTTTAGGGATTAGGGTAGTGCATTGGTATTTGGGTAGTGTAGGGGGTCATGCGGGGGTAGTGTTTTAGGGTTTAGTGCAGTGCAGTGGTGTTTAGGTAGTGTAGGGTGTCGTGCTGGGGGAGTGTTTTAGGGTTTAGGGCAGTGCAGTGGTGTTCGGGTAGTGTAGGGGGTCGTGCTGGGGGGAGTGTTTTAGGGTTTAGGGCAGTGCAGTCATGTTCGGGTAGTGTAGGGGGTCGTTCTGGGAGGAGTATTTTAGGGTTTAGGGTAGTGCAGTGGTGTTTGGGTAGTGTAGGGGGTCATGCTGGGGGTAGTGTTCTAGGGTTTAGGGCAGTGCAGTGATGTTCAGGCAGTGTAGGGGGTCGTGCTGGGGGTGGTGTTTTAGGGTTTAGGGCAGTGCAGTGGTGTTCGGACAGTGTAGGGGCGTGCTGGGGGTGGTGTTTCAGGGTTTAGGGCAGTGCAGTGGTGTTTGGGCAGTGTAGGGGGTCGTGCAGGGGGTGGTGTTTCAGGGTTTAGGGCAGTGCAGTGGTGTTTGGGCAGTGTAGGGGTCGTGCAGGGGTGGTGTTTCAGGGTTTAGGGCAGTGGTGTTCGGGCAGTGTAGGGGGTCCTGCTGGGGTGGTGTTTCAGGGTTTAGGGCAGTGCAGTGTTGTTCAGGCAGTGTAGGGTGTCGTGCTGAGGGGTGGTGTTTCAGGGTTTAGGGCAGTGCAGTAGTGTTTGGGCAGTGTAGGGGGTCGTGCTGGGGGAGTGTTTTAGGGTTTAGGGCAGTGCAGTCGTGTTCGGGTAGTGTAGGGGGTCGTGCTGGGGGAGTATTTTAGGGTTTAGGGTAGTGCAGTGGTGTTCGGGTAGTGTAGGGGGTCATGCTGGGGGTAGTGTTCTAGGGTTTAGGGCAGTGCAGTGGTGTTCGGGCAGTGTAGGGGGTAGTGCTGGGGGTGGTGTTTTAGGGTTTAGGGCAGTGCAGTGGTGTTCGGGCAGTGTAGGGGGTCGTCTTGGGTGTGGTGTTTCAGGGTTTAGGGCAGTGCAGTGGTGTTCGGGCAGTGTAGGGGGTCGTGCAGGGGGTGGTGTTTCAGGGTTTAGGGCAGTGCAGTGGTGTTCGGGCAGTGTAGGGGGTCGTGCAGGGGTGGTGTTTCAGGGTTTAGGGCAGTGGTGTTCGGGCAGTGTAGGGGGTCATGCTGGGGGTGGTGTTTCAGGGTTTATGGCAGTGCAGTGGTGTTCGGGCAGTGTAGGGGGTCGTGCAGGGGGTGGTGTTTCAGGGTTTAGGGCAGTGCAGTGGTGTTCGGGCAGTGTAGGGGGCAGTGCAGGGGGTGGTGTTTCAGGGTTTAGGGCAGTACAGTGGTGTTCAGGAATTGTAGGGGGTGGTGCTGGGGCTGGTGTTTCAGGTTTTAGGGCAGTGCAGTGGTGTTCGGGCAGTGTAGGGGGTCGTGCTGGGGCTGGTGTTTCAGGGTTTAGTGCAGTGGTGTTCGGGCAGTGTAGGGGGTCATGCTGGGGCTGGTGTTTCAGGGTTTAGGGCAGTGCAGTGGTGTTCGGCCAGTGTAGGTAGTCTTGCTGGGGGTGGTGTTTCAGGGTTTAGGGCAGTGCAGTAGTTTTCGGGCAGTGTAGGCGGTCGTGCTGGGGCTGGTGTTTCAGGGTTTAGGGCAGTGCAGTGGTGTTCGGGAAGTGTACGGGGTTGTGCTGGGGCTGGTGTTTCAGGGTTTAGGGCAGTGCAGTGGTGTGCGGGCAGTGTACGGGGTTGTGCTGGGGCTGGTGTTTCAGGGTTTAGTGCAGTGGTGTTCGGGCAGTGTAGGGGGTCGTGCTGGGGGTGGTGTTTCAGGGTTTAGGGCAGTGCAGTGGTGTTCGGGCAGTGTAGGGGGTCGTGCTGGGGCTGGTGTTTCAGGGTTTAGGGCAGTGCAGTGGTGTTCGGGTAGTGTAGGGGGTCGTGCTGGGGCTGGTGTTTCAGGGTTTTGGGCAGAGCAGTGGTGTTCGGGCAGTGTAGGGGGTCGTGCTGGGGGTGGTGTTTCAGGGTTTAGAGCAGTGCAGTGGTGTTCGGGCAGTGTAGGGGGTCTTGCTGGGGGTGGTGTTTCAGGATTTAGGGCAGTGCAGTGGTGTTCGGGCAGTGTAGGGGGTCTTGCTGGGGGTGGTGTTTCAGGGTTTAGGGCAGTGGTGTTTGGGCAGTGTAGGGGGTCTTGCTGGGGGTAGTGTTTCAGGGTTTAGGGCGGTGCAGTGGTGTTCGTGCAGTGTAGGGGGTCGTGCTGGGGGTGGTGTTTCAGGGTTTAGGGCAGTGCAGTGGTGTTCTGGCAGTGTAGGGGGTCATGCTGGGGGTGGGGTTTCAGGGTTTAGGGCAGTACAGTGGTGTTCGGGCAGTGTAGGGGGTCGTGCAGGGGGTGGTGTTTCAGGGTAGTGCAGTGGTGTTCGGGCAGTGTAGGGGGTCGTGCTGGGGCTGGTGTTTCAGGGTTTAGGGCAGTGCAGTGGTGTTCGGGCAGTGTAGGGGGTCTTGCTGGGGGTGATGTTTCAGGGTTTAGGGCAGTGGTGTTCGGGCAGTGTAGGGGGTCTTGCTGGGGGTGATGTTTCAGGGTTTAGGGCAGTGCAGTGGTGTTCGGGCAGTGTAGGGGGTCTTGCTGGGGGTAGTGTTTCAGGGTTTAGGGCAGTGCAGTGGTGTTCGTGCAGTATAGGGGGTCGTGCTGGGGATGGTGTTTCTGGGTTTAGGGCAGTGCAGTAGTGTTCGAGCAGTGTAGGGGTTGTGCAGGGGGTGGTGTTTCAGGGTTTAGGGCAGTGCAGTGGTGTTCGGGCAGTGTAGGGGGTCGCGCTGGGGGTGGTGTTTCAGGGTTTAGGGCAGTGCAGTGGTGTTCGGGCAGTGTAGGGGGTCATGCACGGGGTGGTGTTTCAGGGTTTAGGGCAGTGCAGTGGTGTTCGGGCAGTGTAGGGTGTTGTGCTGGGGCTGGTGTTTCAGGGTTCAGGGCAGTGCAGTGGTGTTCAGGCAGTGTAGGGGGTCGTGCTGAGGCTGGTGTTTCACGGTTTAGGGCAGTGCAGTGGTGTTCGGGCAGTGTAGGGGGTCGTGCTGGGGCTGGTGTTTCAGGGCAGTGCAGTGGTGTTCGGGCAGTGTAGGCGGTCGTGCTGGGGCTGGTGTTTCAGGGTTTAGGGCAGTGCAGTGGTTTTCGGGCAGTGTAGGGGGTCGTGCTGGGGCTGGTGTTTCAGGGTTTAGGGCAGTGCAGTGGTGCTCGGGCAGTGTAGGGGGTCGTGCTGGGGGTGATGTTTCAGGGTTTAGGGTAGTGCAGTGGTGTTCGGGCAGTGTAGGGGGTCGTGCAGGGGCTGGTGTTTCAAGGTTTAGGGCAGTGCAGTGGTGTTCGGGCAGTGTAGGGGGTCATGCTGGGGGTAGTGTTTCAGGGTTTAGGGCAGTGCAGTGGTGTTCGGGCAGTGTAGGGGGTCGTGCTGGGGGTGGTGTTTCAGGGTTTAGGTCAGTGGTGTTCGGGCAGTGTAGGGGGTCTTGCTGGGGGTGATGTTTCAGGGTTTAGGGCAGTGCAGTGGTGTTCGGGCAGTGTAGGGGGTCTTGCTGGGGGTAGTGTTTCAGGCTTTAGGGCAGTGCAGTGGCGTTCGGGCAGTGTAGGGGGTCATGCTGGGGATGGTGTTTCTGGGTTTAGGGCAGTGCAGTAGTGTTCGAGCAGTGTAGGGGGTTGTGCAGGGGGTGGTGTTTCAGGGTTGAGGGCAGTGCAGTGGTGTTCGGGCAGTGTAGGGGGTCGCGCTGGGGGTGGTGTTTCAGGGTTTAGGGCAGTGCAGTAGTGTTCGGGCAGTGTAGGGGGTCATGCACGGGGTGGTGTTTCAGGGTTTAGGGCAGTGCAGTGGTGTTCGGGCAGTGTAGGGTGTTGTGCTGGGGCTGGTGTTTCAGGGTTCAGGGCAGTGCAGTGGTGTTCAGGCAGTGTAGGGGGTCGTGCTGAGGCTGGTGTTTCACGGTTTAGGGCAGTGCAGTGGTGTTCGGGCAGTGTAGGGGGTCGTGCTGGGGCTGGTGTTTCAGGGTTTAGGGCAGTGCAGTGGTGTTCGGGCAGTGTAGGCGGTCGTGCTGGGGCTGGTGTTTCAGGGTTTAGGGCAGTGCAGTGGTGTTCGGGCAGTGTAGGGGGTCGTGCTGGGGCTGGTGTTTCAGGGTTTAGGGCAGTGCAGTGGTGCTTGGGCAGTGTAGGGGGTCGTGCTGGGGGTGATGTTTCAGGGTTTAGGGTAGTGCAGTGGTGTTCGGGCAGTGTAGGGGGTCGTGCAGGGGCTGGTGTTTCAAGGTTTAGGGCAGTGCAGTGGTGTTCGGGCAGTGTAGGAGGTCGTGCTGGGGGTAGTGTTTCAGGGTTTAGGGCAGTGCAGTGGTGTTCGGGCAGTGTAGGGGGTCGTGCTGGGGGTGGTGTTTCAGGGTTTAGGTCAGTGGTGTTCGGGCAGTGTAGGGGGTCTTGCTGGGGGTGATGTTTCAGGGTTTAGGGCAGTGCAGTGGTGTTCGGGCAGTGTAGGGGGTCTTGCTGGGGGCAGTGTTTCAGGCTTTAGGGCAGTGCAGTGGCGTTCGGGCAGTGTAGGGGGTCATGCTGGGGGTGGTGTTTCAGGGTTTAGGGCAGTGCAGTGGTGTTCGGGCAGTGTAGGGGGTCGTGCTGGGGGTAGTGTTTTAGGGTTTAGGGTAGTGCAGTGGTGCTTGTGTAGTGTAGGGGTCGTGCTGGGGGTAGTGTTTTAGGGTTTAGGGTAGTGCAGTGGTATTTGTGTAGTGTAGGGGGTCATGTTTTAGGGTAGTGCAGTGGTGTCTGGGTAGTGTAGGGGGTCGTGCTGGTGGTAGTGTTTTAGGATTTAGGTTAGTGCAGTGGTGTTTGGGTAGTGTAGGGGGTCGTGCTGGGGGTAGTGTTTTAGGGTTTAGGATAGTGCAGTGGTGCTTGTGTAGTGTAGGGGGTCGTGCTGGGGGTAGTGTTTTAGGGTTTAAGGTAGTGCAGTGGTGTTTTTGTAGTGTAGGGGGGTCATGTTTTAAGATGCAATGCTCCAATACCTGACCAGTCTGCACTACATAAAACTGCAAAAACTCAAAATAAAAAGTGTTTTGCACACTTTTGTCATTGGGCTATATGTGGGCTACATCTGGGTAATATTTGTGCTACATTTGGGCTCTTTTTTCACTGGTGGCCATCTTGGAAGACTTCTTTGTTATGAAGTTTCCTAATTTCTTCATTTACTGCAGTCTTCTCAGTAGGAAATGCTTTCAGTTTTTTACTTTGATTCCATCAAGAAGGCATTCAGATGTGTCTCACATCTGCCATAAATTCAGAATGTTAGCACTCTAGTTGCTCATTAGATCACTGGAGTAAAGCTACTGCTCAACAGGGAGTTAACTGGTAGTCTGCTGCTGGTATTGAAAGTGATTGTTTCAGTCTGCATGCCAGAATTTTCTAATGAAATAGAAGAGGATATGAGATCTCACTTAAAACATGCCCTAATTTTTCTTTCTGCAGCACTAACCATAATTTCTATTTCAAAAAGAACCCCTCATTTTGTTCCTTTTTAAATTAAATGTTTTAAGTGTTACCGGTTTATTCCAATCAAGATGGCTTCAGGTGTGCCATACTTTTGTCATAAGTAAGGCTGTTAGCGCTCTAGTTGTTCTTTAGAACACTCTGGGAAGCTGCAGTAGAACACAAAGGCATCAACTGGCAGGCTGCTCCTGTTGAAATATAACAGGAAGATATTTGAGATCACACTTGAAATATGTCCTAATTTTTCTTTCTACAGCACTAACCATAATTTCTATGACAAAATGAACCCCCTCATTTTGTTCCTTTTTAAATTAAATGTTTTAAGTGTTACCAGTTTATTCCAATCAAGATGGCTTCAGGTGTGCCATACTTTTGTCATAAGTAAGGCTGTTAGCACTCTAGTTGTTCTTTAGAACACTCTGGGAAGCTGCAGTAGAACACAAAGGCATCAACTGGCAGGCTGCTCCTGTTGAAATATAACAGGAAGATATTTGAGATCACACTTGAAACATGTCCTAATTTTTCTTTCTACAGCACTAACCATAATTTCTATGACAAAATGAAGCCCATCATTTTGTTCCTTTTTAAATTAAATTGTTTAAGTGTTACCAGTTTATTCCAATCAAGATGGCTTCAGGTGTGCCATACTTTTGTCATAAGTAAGGCTGTTAGCACTCTAGTTGTTCTTTAGAACACTCTGGGAAGCTGCAGTAGAACACAAAGGAATCAACTGACAGTCTCTGCCCTTGTTGGATGTACATGTTTTACTGAGAATGTCAGACTTCATTCTCACATGAGTGAGAAAGATAATGTGAATTTACAGAAAATATGCTCTCATTTTAGCTTCTGGAGCACCTTCCAAACCTCCATGGGACAAGCATGAGAAAATAGTGATCTCTCAAACATGATTCATGATATCCCAGCAGAAGGTTTTTCACATGGTAAAATCACCTTAGAATACACCACAATTCCTAAAATTAGTATGGTACCATCAACAAATAAATTCTAATGTAACTAAAGCCTGTTATCACCCTTTATAGTTCTCCTTTTGGTGACCCTCAAAATCTTCTATTCACTACAATGCATTTCAATGAGGTACTATCATTTATATTGGTCCCAAGATGGCTGCCAGCAATTCCAGGATGAAGTGCTGACAGCCAATCAGATCTCACGATGACATGTGTGGTTAGGCTCCGCCCAGATATATATGTGACTTTACTTTTGATTTTCTCAGGAACTACTGAACGGATTTACACCATTTAAGCAAAAGGCACGACACTGAACCAAGGGCTACCTCTTTGCCAAATTTGGTGTAATTCCGTTCAGCAGTTCGGGCTGTAGCTGCGACTAAAGATTCCTATGGAAAAATGAATGGGGAAAACGCGTTTTGGGACCCCCTTTTTCTCGGCCCCCGCTTGACGTATCACCCCGAGACTTTCAGGATAGGAGCGGACCGGAGTGCCCCAACAAGTTGGAAACTTTCGCGAAGATTCGTCAACCGGCGCCAACGTTATTTCAAATAGAATGTCGCGGATTTCCTATGGATAATAGGTTTTAACTATAACTATCTACTGGCGACCGCCAGTAGATTATATATATATATATATATATATATATATATATATATATATATATATATATATATTTCTCCACCAAACAAATTTAAACGCTGCACTCTCCTGGGGTTTGTTAATCCAATAAAGGTTTATTCAAAAAGCCATCTCCTTCTCCACCTACGCAGGTCTTGGTCACGGTGTATACGGGGTACTAAGAACTTAAAACTCACCTGCACGTCACTGCAAAATTGCTCCTTTCCCCGCAAGCCTAGCCTGTGACCAAGGGGAATTTATCCCAGAAACGCGTAAGGTGATATGGCAAAGAAAATCGCTATGAACTCTGTTTCCAGTGTTGCTGCTGCCAGCCGGAATAAAATGGTTTAAAGAAAACGTTGGGTGTGGCGTCTTCAATAGCGTGAGCAACTTCGATTGGTATGTGTAGTGGCCTGCTCTGGCCACGAAGACACCCCACCGCTTGAAAAGCGGGTCCGTGTGTCTGTGATTCACGACACACACAAGGAGCAACGTACCTTTCTGGTGGGGCGCAAGTAAAGCAGCGAACTGGCCCAGGTGAAATTAGCGACCCGATGGAAATTAGTATTGCCGGAGGTTAAGGAACTTGTGCATCCACTATGGAATAACTACGGACTACGGTAACCACAATACTTGCGCAGACACGCCCAGGAGGGCGGTACTAAGAACTTAAAACACACCTGCCCGTCACTGCAAAATTGCTCCTTTCCCCGAATGCCTAGCCTGTGACCAAGGGGAATTTATCCCAGAAACGCGTAAAGGCGATATGGCAAAGATAATCACTATGAACTCTGTTTCCAGTGTTGCTGCAGCCAGCCGGAATAAAATGGTTTAAAGAAAACGTTGGGTGTGGCATCTTCAATAGCGTGAGCAACTTCAATTGGTATGTGTAGTGGCCTGCTCTGGCCACGAAGACACCCCACTGCTTGAAAAGCGGGTCCGAGTGTCTGTGATTCACGACACACACGAGGAGCAACGTACCTTTCTGGTGGGGCGCAAGTAAAGCAGCGAACTGGCCCAGGTGAAATTAGCGACCCGATGGAAATTAGTATTGCCGGAGGTTAAGGAACTTGTGCATCCACTATGGAATAACTACGGTAACCACAATACTTAGCGCAGACACGCCCAGGAGGGCGGTACTAGAACTTAAAACTCACCTGCACGTCACTGCAAAATTGCTCCTTTCCCCGAATGCCTAGCCTGTGACCAAGGGGAAATTATCCCAGAAACGCGTAAGGCGATATGGCAAAGAAAATCACTATGAACTCTGTTTCCAGTGTTGCTGCTGCCAGCCGGAATAAAATGGTTTAAAGAAAACGTTGGGTGTGGCGTCTTCAATAGCGTGAGCAACTTCGATTGGTGTGTGTATATATATATATTACAAGTAACCTTTTTCCTTTGACGATTCAATGCTTGCGAATCGGAAAACAGGAACGGACGCCTCATCTTTTGTGCAATTATTTTATTTTATTTTGCGCTGTGCCGCCATGACGCGTTTCGGCCCAAGCGGGCCTTGATCACATGATATATATATATATGTAGAGAGAAAGTGAGAGACAGAGATCCCCTACAACACCACTGATGCTCTGAATCTGCTCACCTCAAATGTCTGTTTTTCTAGCAAAGTTTTCAAGCATAGGATGAGCACAGTGCCACCCATGCCGAGCTAGAGCTTACACTTGACTTATACTGGGTGTTCCCTTGTGTCTAGACAAAGCTATACCTCTTTAATGGGCACTAACTATAGCGAAATATAAGTCAGGGGTTGCCTTTATCCATTCCAGGTTGGCTTGGATGGTACTTTAACAATTCAAAGCTGTAATACTGTGCCTGGAGAGGTAAAAGTAACTTATCAAAAAAATGGGTCACCCAGTATTCCAAGGAACACGGGTAATAAGACCATACAGAACAGTGTTTCCCTGGGAATCATTTAATATTTGACTTAGCATATGATCAGGAATGCCATAAAAAAAAATACATTTACACAAGTAGTCAGTGTTCTGTATTGATGATAGTCACAATTAAACACAAAATCCAAACACTGTAGGTGCTCCAAGTGACGGCGCAATGTAAGTGCCAATATGTGAGCCAAACAGATTACATTGATAATATTTACAATATGTACACAAAGTTTCACCCATTGGACAAGAAGATTTTTTTAAAGACCAAACGATATAGATGTTTGAGCCCATATTTATCACTGTGCTGCGTTGCCCTTGCACCACGCAAAAACTAAAGTCCGATTTATTAAGCCACGTAAGGCCACCTTTTATGGCCCTGCATGGCTTGATAAATTTGGAGTAACGCAAGGCAGCACAAATCACTGCCTTGTTACTCTGCCCCAGGGAGACGTTCCATGGGTGTTCCCACGCATCCTCCCATGGATTTTGGAGCATTCCAAGATTTACAATTAGTGGTAGGCCTGGGAATGTGTCAAAATGCTACGCCTCCCCAGGGGAGGCGTAACGAGGAGAAATATCTTTATTTCTCATAGTTTGTTCTTCTTGCTATGTGTACTGCATTCTGCAGCACACATAGAAAGAGGACAATGTCTCTAAGTTCAGACTTCAGATCTAAAGTTACACTTTAGGTCTAAAGTTAGACTTTAGGTCCAAACTTAGACTTCAAGTCTGAACTTAGAGTTCAGGTTTAAGTTTATCTTTGTGAATCGGGCCCATAGTTTGACAAACCCTATATACTCCATCCAAGAACTGTCATCACTGGCCTAGACACACTGAACCTATATTAGATCATCCACAACCTCACACACATCGCTGGACACACCCTAGATGTCATTTTTGCAAACTCAGAACTAGTTATATTTCAAAGGATTACTCTAGTCACATGGTCGGACCACCATCTGGTAGCTTTCCAACAAAAACAACTCAAATCACCACACAGAAGGCCACCTTACATGCAACCACATACCAACCATGGAACAAACTCAATTTTGAATAGTTAGAAATGCAACTAGCATCCAACACAGATCTAGACACAATAAATTCAGTTAAAAAATATTATCAGTGGCTCCAGGAAGCTTTTGATATCCTACAACCGCTAAAAACAACAAAACAGCAGTGGCGGTTCTTTTATATGGGCAGAGGGGCCACACCCTTGTCCTTTTTCTGCACCCTAGTTCTGCTTTTTACTGTACAATTAGCAGTAAAAAATTCTTTATGCCAGTAAACTGCCTCAGGCTGTCTGGTGACTTCAGGCAGCATTCGCAATTCAGGTTTATGGCAGGCACAAATCATGCTCTCTAAGCATGCGCCAGCAATCCTAGATTTGCCGGGCTGACCAGCTCATAGCCCTGAGGCTCGTGACATCACCAGCTCGGCAAAGCCATTGTATTCCTTACTGAAGGACCTTACCCGCAAATAAAGTTAGCCCTGGGCGCTGTCGGCTTCAGTTCTGCAGAGGCCATGGCTGCACATCAATCACAGTTCAGCAAGCCTCACTGGTAACCGCACCCTACCCTGCCCTGTGACCAATTAAACAAGGGCAGGTTAAAGTTTAAAGAAAGAAGCTGCACCTTGATTCCTAGCACCTCCGGTAAGGGAAATGAAAACTTACATATATCCAGAGTAAAGTGTTCAAAATGCATGTGCTTGTTTCATCTCTCAACAAGCCATAAAAGCGATTAGCAGGGTTTAACTGTGTTCGTGTCCTCCTATTAGTTTGTAGTTTGTGGCTGGAATCCAGAAGTGCATGATAGCTCAGTTTGACCTTAAGGGGACAAACTGTAGCATTTAGTTGCCAAATTGACAGCTCGTGTGAAATCCTTTATTGGAAAGCGCATGTTGTTAGTAATTAATATGTCATCAGAGGCCAATGTTTTAAAGCAACTGCTCCAGAGCACATTGTGCGAGTTACAGGTGGAAAACATGAGTCGGTCTATAAATGCCTCAGCCTTCCACCAATCTGAGCCCAATAACCTGAATATCAATAATACAAAGATGTCTCTACACTGCTATGAAGCACAATTAACGTAGGAGCAAGCTCTACTTAAACACTGGTTAAATATGCAAAAAACAATGAGTCACAGCAGATGCACCTCGATTTGCTTTTCAGTACTCTTTATTTTCAATCGAGGAAGGACTAGTGTACAGCTGTGGCTTTATAGGGTGACAGAATGCTGCATCTGCTTGGCTGCAAATGTGGCCACTTATAAAATGTGTAGTGTTGTGCTTAAATCCCAGAAAATCCTATCTGAAAGCAGAAACGTGATGCTTGGTGCTTATTTGTTCAATTTTAAATTTAGTGCTTAGTGTCAATATGGCAGATACAGCATGAGGCAGGCTCAAGAGTTGCCCGGGCTGCTGACCATTGGGGAATAGAAAGAGGAGGACATGGTGGTGGGAAGGTGAGGGCAGTCTGAACTAAACAGCGAGGAGTTACCTTGGGAGAATTCCAGTTCATATCCACCAATGGTATGTATACAAAACTTAGGGTAAAATGCCTTTTTTATTTGGTGTTACACTACTTACACCTGAAGTGGCACCACAGCTAACATCAATCAATATTATGTGTAGAGCACTGACCCAAACAATAAAAGTGGCAAACAATACGTGCACGCATCAGGATGTTGATGTTAAGGTGTGTGCAAACCACTGAAGGCCCTACTTGCACATTCATTTAGACATTGCAATATAGGTAACTGAGCATCTGCTTGAGATGAACGATTGGGAAGTTGGAACTCCTGTTTTAAACCATAAACCACTGTTTAATTTGTATTTCAAAAAAGAAAAAAAGAAAAAAAAGAATGAGCACCCTGGCTTAAATAGTATGTTGCTGCAGGGCGGCACTGCCCTCTGCAACAATAAAACTAACCTATTTTAAGACCCTTTCTCAGACATAGCTCCTATCTCAATGCCATTGCAACGTACAGTGCTACCCATATGAGCTATTGATGAAGGAATGTGTCAATATCAGCCTGTGTGTTATAATATGCCATATACTTTAGTGATGAATTTACCCTGAGTTGTACCAGGTTTGGTTTAAATAGCTTGTCCTATGCCAATTTTCCATTGCATTCCGGTATATGGAATCTAACATTTACAATAAAATAACAATGTACCAGAATTGAATGTAAATACAACTGGACAGTTCTTATTAATTTTGGAACGGTTTCTAGATGTGGCCACCTCAATTCTTAACCAAACAGCGGATCACCTACCTGGCACTAAATGATTGTGCAGGAGGTTGCAGGCATTGGCCTCTCTGGATCAGATCAGCCAATGGGAGGTAAAATGTAAGGCAAGCCAGAGGCTCTCTTTGCGTGTGGGTGAGGTGGAGGCTTGGAGATGCCTCTTGTGATTTGCTCAGGTTTTTTGAGAGATCTGTATGTTGTGTTTACTGAAGTTTTACTTCCCTTGTTGGCACGAAGTGCACATGTCACTTACATTTAGCAGCGTTGGGAACTGAGCCATTTATGCAGAAATGTGAAAGGGCTTCTCGAAAGTGAGCATAATGTGAAAGCCTGATTGCTTCACTTTAATTTTCAGCTTTATGAAATATATATGAAATGCCTAACATTTGTAAAAGTAGTTACGAGATTTGCATGTTTTATAAACGTTTTGTAAAACATATAGTAGAGATAAATGCACTGCCATTTTGGACATAGCCAGCATGGGCAGGAAACACTGGAGAGCCCTGCCCAGTGCAGGAGAGAACCAGTTTTTGGGGATAAGTCAATGGATGCTTCACTGTGCTTTTATGAGTTAACTGACTGACTGCTTCCGTGGAAGTTGTTTAGCTGTAATAGGATGCAATGTGTTTGTACAAGTAAGTTTAATATTAGTGACATGGGATTTGTGGTATCATATGAGCTACATACTTCCTCAGCCTACTTGCCAGTTTTGCTTTCCTTAATCGGAAATGTGCAAGTTTTAAGCCACTGATTTTCATGATGGTGCCAAACGAAATTACATCGCTCACTCTTTTGTCTGATTAGGACATAACAGTAAAACTGAGTGAACCCTCCCCCTTCACCAGTTACCTCTTTCACTTCTCTAAGCCAAATTTCATTTACCACGCCACCCAAAAAATGCATATGTGCTGGTGTGAAATAAAATAGAAAAACATATTGTTTTCTCTCGTCCTCTTTGAAGCTTGAATCAGTTTCCTAGATTTTGGGGGTGAGAGGCTTTTTCAACCGTCTCAGTGAGACTGAAGTCACAGAAATGTATTTTAGGAAGACTTAAGAGATCTGCTGCAGTACTTTAAAATAACATCTGAGATATGTTGTGATATAGATGCATCTTTTGGGCATTTTTTAAACAAAATTCCCTGTAGTAGACCTCTCTGTACCCCCTTGGGACAGTTGTGCTTGCTCGCTACACTCACACCTGCAAATTCATGATTTAGTCTTACGCCTCACCACTTTGAAAGTTCACCAGCCACCACTGCAAAACAGGACAAAAGTAAGTAAGCACCTTGGATGAATGCAGAACTAAAACCTGCTCAAAACACAACAATTAAGACAAAGTGCATTTACACAAATTTAACAGAATATACAAGTCAACATTCAAAAAAGGTTAAAAAAAAAAGTATTATTCAAGCAAACTTCAAAATGCTTAATTTGCAAATAGATAACTTTAGAAAATTCTCAATGAATTTCATAAACCTAAATTCACAGAAAGAACTAATTTCTCAAGAATTCACTGACAAACTGGCAAATCATTACACAACCAAAGCAGACATGTTGGACTCCTATTTTAAACAAAGGAAAACCATCAGCAACAACCCATTTCTTACGATCCCCTCCCAGGGTAGGCTAACTCAGCCTCTGGTTTTCAAATCAGGTAGCCTAGATGCCTGCCCCTCTGACCCATGTCCATCACAAATCTTCAAGAACATCCATTGAACTACCTCTGCTGAAACACCATTCAAAACAATCAACAATTCTTTAACTACAGGTCTTTCCAGAAGACTTAACCCCTTCCATGCGCAGGACGGCCGGGAGCCGTCCTGCGCCACGGTGCTAGTGTGCGCAGGACGGCTCCTGGCCGTCCTAGCACATGGCAGGAGAAATCCCTCTGGTGCAGGCACCAGAGGGATTTCCTCTCTCCTCGACAGCCTCGGGAGCTGGGGAGGGGCTTCCCCAGCTCCCGAGGCTGTCTCTGTTGTTTCTGTGCAATGAAGATCAGCGCGCATGTCGCGCTGACTTCATTGCACAGAAACCGAAACTAAAATGAGCCGATAGCCCCCTGAGCACGTAGAAAGACGGGAGAGGTATCATTGGAAAGGGGAGAATCTCCCCTTTCCAATGATACCCCTCCCTAGTGGATCCCTGCTTGGGGATTGCCCCAGGGGGGGGCGATCCCCAAGCAGGGATCCACCCACAAGGCACCAGGAAGGGGGGAGCGGCCCCTTGGGCCAGGGCCTTTGCTCCCCCCATTATTTTTGGGGTAAATTCAGTCTTTCTGCGCCCCCCCCCGGGGGGGGGCAGAAAGCCAACTAGAAACCAGGGGTTTATTTTACTACGCAAATTAGGGGTGGGGGCTGCCCAATATGGGCACGCCAATGCCCCCCCTGCACAATTAGAGTCTTTCTGTCCCCCCTGGGGGGGCAGTAGCCCCCAATCTGCCGCCCCGGGAGGGCAGAAAGCCCACTAGACGCCAGATTGTTTTTTTTACGAATAATTTAGGGGTGGGGGCTGCCCAAGATGGGCATGCCAATGCCCCCACCCCTCCCCCCCACAAAAAAACCAGTCTTTCTGCCGCCCTTGGTGGGCAGCAGTCCCCAATATGCCCCCCGGGGGGGCAGAAAGCACCCTAGACACCAGGGATTATTTTTTTTATAGGCTCGGGGTGGGGGCTGCACAGAATGGGCATGCAAATGCCCCCACCCTACCCCCTCCAAAGAAAACAAAAGACATGCTGCCCCTCCAGGAGAAAGATGGGGGCAAAAGCCCCTGATCTGCCCCTGGGGGGGGCAGAAAGCCCACTAAGCACCAGGGATTTTTTTTTATATAGGTAGGTGTGGGGGCTGCCCAGAATGGGCATGTCAATGCCCCCACCCCCCAAAAAAATGATAGTCTTTGTTCCCCGCCCCTGGGAGGCAGATGGGGCAATAGCCCCTTATCTGCCCCCCGGGGGAGGACAGAAAGCCCACTAGCCACCAGGGATTTGTTTTTTCCAAAGTTCCGGTTGGGGGCTGCCCAGAATGGGCATGCCAATGCCCCCACCCCCCTCAAAAAAGATGCCACAGCCTTTATGCCCCCCCAGGAGGCAGATGGGGGCAGTAGCCCCTGATTAGGCCTGGGCGGTGAACTCCGCTCCGCTTGCGGAGTTTGCGGAGTTTTCTGTACTCCGCATTACGCGGAGATCGCGGAGTTCCGAAAAACTCTGCTTCGCGGTGCGGAGCGGAGTTTTTTTCCTCGCTCGCGTTCGTCAACGTCAAGTTGGCGACCGTGAGCGAGGAAAATCAACCTCCCGGCAAGATTTTTCCTCGTTCGCGATCGTCAACATCAAGTTGGCGAGCGTGGAAAATCAACATCCTGGCGAGATTTCTCAACGCGGGGGTCAGGTTTCTCATTGCGAGTGGTCGCTTATGCTCGCGACCGCTCGCGTTGAGAAACTGCCCGTTGGCGTTGAGAAAGCTCGTGTAAAAATCTACTCGAGCAGCAGAAAAGGAAAGCGTCCGCTGTGCATGGTGCCGTTCGCAATGATTGCACAGTGCGGACAAGCATCCGGCACTGTGCAATCACAGCGAACAGCATTTTTCTATCATACACCGCCGCTCGTGGAGCTCTGCGTAGTGCGACGGAGTTTTTTATGCACTTTGCGGTCTTCCGCGTAGTGCAACTCCGCGAACTCCGCCCAGGGTTACCCCATATCTGCCCCCAGGGGGGGAAGAAAGTCCACTAGGCGCCAGTGATTATGCTGGCTTTTTTATACGTAGGGGTGGGGGCTTCCCAGAATGGGCATCCCAATGCCCCCACCCTCCCAAAGGAATAGCCACAGTTTTTCTGCCCCCCCTTGGGGGCATATCGGGGCAATAGCCCCCGATTTCCCCCCTCCCCAGGGCGGCAGAAAGCCCACTAGGCACTGACTTTTTTTCAGGATGTGCTTACCTGTGGATTTTGGGTCCTAGTGCAGCTGGCACCTTGGGGAATTTATCAAACCTGTACATTTTTGAAAACTAGACACCAAGGGAAATCCAGGATGGGGTGACTTGTCTAGCTCTCACTAGGTTCTGTTACCCAGAATCCCTTGCAAACCTCAAATTTAGTTAAAAAAACACATTTTCCTCACATTTCTGTGATGGAAAGTTCTGGGATCTGCGTGGATCCACAAAATTCCACCCACCCCGCATTCCCCAAAGTCTTCCGAGAAAATAGTACCTCACTTGTGTGGGTAGGCCTTCGGCCCGTGACAGGAAACGGCCCAAAACGCAACGTGGACACACCACATTTTCACAGTGAAAACTGACCCTTTTTTTGCAAAGTGCCTAGCTGTAGATTATGAACCCTAGCTCTGCCGGCACCTAGGGAAACCCAGCAAACCTATACATTTTTGAAAACTAGACACCCAGGGGAATCCAGGATGGGGTGACTTGTCTGGCTCTCACCAGGTTCTGTTACCCAGAATCCATTGCAAACCTCAAACTTTGTAAAAAAAAAAAAAAAAAAACATTTCCCTCACATTTCTGTGGTGGAAAGTTCTGGAATCTGCATGGATCCACAAATTTCCTACCACCCAGCGTTCCCCCAGGTCTTCCGATAAAAATGGTATCTCACTCGCGTGGGTGGGTCAAGTACCCGCGACAGGCAAGGGCCCAAAAAGTATTGAGGACACATCAAAATTACCCATCACAAAACAACCTGGTTTTGCAAGGGGGGTCACCTGGGGATTTGGCCCCGGGCTCGGCAGCCATCTTGGGAAACCTACCAAACCCACACATTTCTGAAAACTAGACACCCGGGGGAGTCCAGCGAGGTATGGCTTACGTGGGTCCCCCAACGTTTTCCTACATAGAATACCCTGCAAACGTAACATTTAGCTGAAAAAAATCACTTTTTTCTCAAATTTCTGTGTGGGAAAGTTCTGGAATCTGCATAAATCCACAAATTTCCTACCACCCAGCGTTCCCCCAGGTCTCCCGATAAAAATGGCACCTCACTCGCGTGGGTGGGTCAAGTACCCGCGACAGGCAAGGGCCCAAAACGTATTGAGGACACATCAAAATGACCGATCACAAAACAACCTGGTTTTGCAAGGGGAGTCACCTGGGTTTTTGGCCCCGGGCTCAGCGGCCATCTTGGGAAACTACCAAACCCACACATTTCTGAAAACTAGACAACCGGGGGAGTCCAGCGAGGTATGGCTTGCATGGATCCCCCAACGTTTTCCTACCCAGAATCCCCTGCAAACCTCAAATTTAGCTGAAAAAACAAATTTTCCACATATTGTTCTGTGGAATCACCATGCCGGCACAAATGACCTACCCCACAGCGTTCTCCTTAGTCTCCCAAGTAAAATTATACCTCACTTGTGTGCATGGCCAATGTAGAAATGGCTAAAAATTTATTTTAAAAAAATGTAGCGCTTAGAATTCTCGGTGCTATACCCTTAATCCGTATGTTTTGGGCTCTTCCCAGTCACAGGCCCTTGCCCCACCCACACAAGTGAGATCATTTTACTCGGGAGACTGAGGGGAACGCTGTGGGGTAGGATATTTGTGCCGGCACGGTGATTCCACCCAAAAATGTGGAAAATGTGTTTGTTTCCCGCTAAATTTGAGGTTTGCAGGGGATTCTGGGTAGGAAAAAATTGGGGGATCCACGCAAGCCATACCTCGCTGGACTCCCCCGGGTGTCTAGTTTTCAGAAATGTGTGGGTTTGGTAGTTTCCCAAGATAGCCGCAGAGCCAGGGGCCAAAAACCCAGGTGACCCCCCCTTGCAAAACCAGGTTGTTTTGTGATAGGCAATTTTGATGTCTCCACAGTACGTTTTGGGCCCTTGCCTGTCGTGGGTACTTGACCCACCCACGCGAGTGAGGTACCATTTTTATCGGGAGAACTGGGGGAACGCTGGGTGGTAGGAAATTTGTGGATCCACGCAGATTCCAGAACTTTCCCACACATAAATGAGAAAAAAGTGATTTTTTCAGCTAAATTTGAGGTTTGCAGGGGATTCTGGGTAGGAAAACGTTGGGGGACCCACGCAAGCCATACCTCGCTGGACTCCCCGGGTGTCTAGTTTTCAAAATGTATAGGTTTGCTAGGTTTCCCTAGGTGCCGGCAGAGCTAGGGTTCAAAATCTACAGTTAGGCACTTTGCAAAAAAAGGGTCAGTTTTCACTGTGAAAATGTGGTGTGTCCACGTTGCATTTTGGGCCGTTTCCTGTCGCGGCCACTAGGCCTACCCACACAAGTGAGGTATCATTTTTCTCAGAAGACTTTGGGGAATGTGGCCTGGGTGGAATTTTGTGGATCCACGCCGATTCCAGAACTTTCCACCACAGAAATGTGGGGAAAATGTGTTTTCTTTTTACAAAGTTTGAGGTTTGCAAGGGATTCTGGGTAACAGAACCTGGTGAGAGCCAGACAAGTCACCCCATCCTGTATTCCCCTGGGTGTCTACTTTAAAAAAATGTATAGGTTTGCTAGGTTTCCCTAGGTGTCGGCACAGCTCGGGTTCAAAATCTACAGCTAGGAACTTTGTAAAAAAAGGGTCAGTTTTCACTGTGAAAATGTGGTGTGTCCATGTTGCATTTTGGGCCGTTTCCTGTCGCGTCCACTAGGCCTACCCACACAAGTGAGGTACCATTTTTCTCGGAAGACTTTGGGGAATGCGTGGTGGGTGGAATTTTGTGGATCCACGCAGATTCCAGAACTTTCCACCACAGAAATGTGAGGAAAATGTGTTTTCTTTTACAGAGTTTGAGGTTTGCAAGGGATTCTGGGTAACAGAACCTGGTGACAGCCAGTCAAGTCACCCCATCCTGGATTCCCCTAGATGTCTAGTTTTCAAAAATGTATAGGTTTGCTAGGTTTCCCTAGGTACCGGCAGAACTAGGGTTCAAAATCTACAGCTAGGCACTTTGCAAAAAAAGGGTCCGTTTTCACTGTGAAAATGTGGTGTGTCCACGTTGCGTTTTGGGCCGTTTCCGGTCGTGGCCACTAGGACTACCCACACAAGTGAGGTACCATTTTTATCGGGAGACTTAGGGTAACACAGAATTGTACAGCAACTGTTATTACCTATTGACTTTCGATGCATTTCTGCCTTCCAAATGAAAGACAATGTGTAAAAAAAGTCACTTTGAAAAATGTCCTATAATTCTCATGCTAGTATGGGTACTCACAATTTTGGAAATGTGCAAATAGCTACTGTTTCTAAACTCTATATTTTGTTCCAATTTCAGAAATACATAGGTGTCTTTCATCCCGATTTTTCACTGTATATATTTTTCCAAATTAATTGCTATATACCCGGTACATAATAAAAAAACCTTTGCAAGATGCTGCTCAGTTATTGGCTCTGGGTTCCTCGGGTTCTTGGTGAACCTACAAGTCCTATATATCCCCGCAACCAAAAAGGTCCAGCGGATGTAACGGGATATTGCTTTCAAACATCTGTCATAATTAGAAGTTGTTACAGGTGAAAACGTTGGCACAAATGGCTTTTTCAACTCATTTTCAATTTTCCCTATTTTCAACTGTTAGTTTCTATAAAGAAACCTTGAAGGATCTACACAAATGACCCCTTGCTGAATTCAGAATTTTGTCTACTTTTCTAAAATGTATAGCTTTCCAGGATCCATTATTGCTTTCATACCCATTTCTACCATTAACTGGAAGAAGGTTGAAAGCACAAAAAATAGCAAAAATAGGCTATGTCCCAGTAAAATGCCAAAACTGTGTAAAAAAATGTTGGTTTTCTGACAAAAGTCTGTCAGGCCCTGAAAGCTGGGAAAATGGTGATTTCAGCCCCATAAACCCTTTGTTGATACCATTTGCAGGGAAAAAAACCAGACGCTTTCATTTGAAGCACTTTTTCCCAATTTAAAAAAACAAAAAACAATTAGCTGTATTTTGGCTAATTTCTGGGTCCCCTCCAGGGGAATCCACAAACCCTGGGTACCTTTAGAATGCTCATGAAGTTGGAAGAAAAGGACGCAAATTTGGAGTGGATACCATATGTGGTCAAAAAGTTACAGGGGCCTAAGCACGAACTAACCCAAATAGCCAAAAAAAGGCTTCGCACAGGGGGGGAAAAGGCCCAGCAGTGAAGGGGTTAACATACTCCCATTATGAAAGAAAACAAACCTGGAACCACATGACCCAAACCTCTACAGTCCGATTACAAATGAACCTTTTCTGGGCAAACTGATGGAAAGAGCAGCATTCACCCAGATGTCAGTCTATTGAAGACAACTCTATACTTTCCAACTTCCAAAAAGGATTCAGTCCACGAAGAAGCACAGAATCTGCCATCAGGGTCCCTCAAGGCTCTATTATCTCACCCATGCTTTTCAACATCTACATGAAGTCATTACCAGAAATGATCAATGGGTTTCAGCTCACATGCCATAACTACACAGATGACACACAAATACCTCTTAAACTGGAAAGCCCCAAAGACATTGGAAACTAAAAGTTCTTCAGCTGTCTCAAAAAGCCGTTGATCAATGGATGAGATGGAGCAATCTCAGACTGAATGATTTCAAAACTGATATACTCACATGTGGTGAATGGAAAAACTATGACCCAGTCTGTGCCTTGCCTGACGATCTGGGACCACCTCCTTAAGTATCCAAGGAAGTAAGAAACCTTGGAATTAACATGGACTACAAGCTATCAGTGAATGCCCAAGTGGATAAGTTGGCAAGATCAAGCTTCATTACTATGAAAACTCTGCGATTCATCTTCTCCCACCTGGGATTTCCACACAAGGTCCAAGCTACGATCTCTCTTGTACTGTTTGAACTTGATTACATCAATGGCCTCTACCACGGATCATCTTTATCAACTATGAAAAGACTACAACAAATTCAGAACTGTACTATAAATGCTTCACTATTGAACTATTGGGGAAAAGATAAAATAAAAATAAACAAATATAAATAAAATAAAATGCATAAAATTTTCACAAAAAAGTAACTAATTAATACAAATACACAAACAAAATTAGCTTTATTTAGAGCCACACTTGAAAGTCTGAGTTTCTAATTATGAATCCATACATGCACATATAGGACTTTATATAATACAACTTCATATATCTCTTTATTATTTTCCATATACATGTATACATTTCTATGTAGTTATGTATCTTTATATTTATTACATTACTCCTACTGTAGAAAAAAACAACTTTTTACTCTCTCCAGTGCACTACTCTGTCTTATCCTACACCTCTCTCAAAATATCCCCTTCCTTCACTCGGACTCATCCCAAATGTCATTGTACACTATTACTCCCAATAACTCTTTCTAGACTCCTCCCTCCTCTATCGCACCTTTGACTCAGCCCAAACCTCCTTTTACTACTATGATCTCCCAAATAAAACTTCCTATACTCTTCCCTCCTCTAAACCTCCTTTGACCTATGTTCTCTCCAGGGTGCGCACCTGTGCACGCGCACACACAATCTCCACCAAGCGCCCAGGGTTTATCTGAAAGCGCGCAGGTTGTTCAAGGCATTAGTAGAGAACCTGCCTATTGCTAGCAGCGTGTCTTTTAAAATGACAGTGTGAAAGGTAGTATCTCTCTTGACGCTTTGCGAGGAAGATAAAGCAACCTAGCTGGGAAGGGGATCAGAGGTGTCGGACCCTGTGGTGGGAGAAAGCTGCACAATAGCCTGGGCGTGCAGAACACACAGGGGGGGGGTAATGAAGCACCGAGCAGGAGGCTTTAACTTACACCGCCTGTTTCACTATTAGCCTGGGGTGGGAGCTGCACTTTTTGAAAGATTTTCTTCCTTCCACATCTGCGTGGCATGGAGCACAAAATGTCCTTTTTTTAGAAGACATTAAAGAGGACAGAGCTGTGACGTGGCAGCGTTTATTCACAGGGCTGTTGACAAGAAGGAGCTGCAGTTAGAGTTGCTACCTTTCCTGGAGAAAAAAACTGGCCATTTGTTGTTGTTTAGGAGTCTGCAAAGGCCCGGACATGATACTAAAAAGGACTGTAAACAAAATCGAATGTACTCATTAGTTACATGACTTTTCTGCCTTTGCTTACCTTAATTATTTGTAAGGGAAGGTTAACTCCATTCTAGAACACCTTTAAAAGTGTTTTCTATTCCAATTTGCTGTTTGAAGTCATACAGATAAGGGCTAAAGATAACAGGCCTCATTTACAAGCCCATTGCGCCACCGGTGTGTCGCTGTTTCAGACGCACCTGCGGCGCAGTGTGCCTGCCCATATTTACATGGCCATGTAAAGTCACCTTACGTTCCATGGGTGTTGCTGTGGGTGTTCCCAACCAACATCCATGGAACCTGGCACATTCCCAGATTTACAAAGTGTTGTAAACCTGGAAATGCATCAGAATCCTACGTCTCCCCACGGGAGGTGTAGGAGTGGCTCAACGAGGGGAAATACTTATTTCTCCTCATGTTTTGCTTTTTTATGTATGCTGTATTCAGCAGCACACATACAAGGAGCAAAATGACATTAATGATTGTTTTTGTGCAGGAAGGTACCCCTTCCTGCACTACAACAATCATCCCTGCAACGCAGGCACCCTGCAAGGGTGTCTGCGTTGGCGCATGCCGGCTGCTTGTGCGCCAGCGCAGAGAAGGACAGGAATGCGCTGTATCTTGTAGATACGGTGCATTCCTGCCCTTTCATTCTGATGCACAGCAGCACAGCAGGAAGGCTTGCTGCACTGCCGTGCGTCAAAATATAGTAAATGAGGCCCAACATATTTAAGTGATTTTGCTTATTTTTGTACCAGCTGTGGCTTTAAAATACCAATAGTGCCGGTAAAAAAAATTATGCAGCACAAAAAGGCAGATTATGATGTATACTGCTGCACATTTTGTGATAGTATTACCTCATTATTTTGTCACTTTTACACTCATTAACACGGTCTGGGCATAGGTTGCACCTCATTAATAGCGGTTTAACATTCCCATTTAGCAATAAGCAACAGAAAGGTGACCAGTCAACCTATGCAAAGGGCCATCCACTGCGTAGCAACACGTGTAGCTGCATTTTTAGTAACTTATTAACTATTTGAGTTAGGAACTAATTTTTTATATGTTTAAATCTGAAGATTATGCAGCAGATAATGGATCATGTTGCAAATGCGGCAAATTCATAACTAAGCAAAAAACGCAGCCACCGCCAGACAGCCACATAATTCCAGTGGCCCTGCCCTTGATCTAGAGGTCAGAGACCAGCACCCAGTACAGAGAGTAGGCAGAGCAGGGAGATTTGATCAGCGGGTGAGTTGCTAATTTGAAACATGTGATAACCTAAATTATTCACTGACAACACTCCCCTGTCTTATGTTAATCACTGTCTCTCGTCCGAACCATTCCTCTGTATACAGACCAAATTTGTAGCCATTAAAATCATACCCTTTTTTTTATAACTGTGTTTATTTTGTTAACTTTGGGGAAAGTAAACAGTAAATTATTTAAAAATATATCATATTTCCCGAATGAAGGACTACATGCGAGATAACTGAAGGTATTATATTACCAAAACATTAGAAAGCATGAGAATGGCACAGGAGCAACGGGTTTAAGTTTTCTGAGATTTTGTGGCAGTTATAGTAACAGGAAATTTGTATTTGTCCTTCAAGCAGCATTGGTTTGAGGTTCAAAGTAAAGCCATTTTTGTTTCCATTACCAAGGGTGGGTCCTCTCAGGGTCGGACTGGGATAGAAAATAAACCCAGGCACCAGCATAAAAGTGGCCACCATTATTGTATTAGATAGATAAAGCTGTGGCCCGTGTTTATGGATTGTGGCAGATTTTATTTTTTAAGGGCAAGCTGTATAAGTATTTTGCAAGGTACAGAAGACTGTATAGATTTGAACTTGCGGCAGGCAATGTTTTTTTAATATCAGGGAAATCAATAGTAAAAACCGGCCCACCACACCATTACACAGGCCTAAAACAGCCCAAAAACTTGCCCAAACACTGAACTGTCAGGCCAGCCCATCGAACACTTCCTGATTACCGTATAGGCCAGTCCAACCCTAGTTCCTCTTGGAAATGCAGGTAGTTCTATGTCCATGTTATTGCAAAATGCAAGACCACCCTTTGCTTGTTGGTACATACATTATTATGTTTAAACCTATAAGCAGGATGTGCAAGCGAGTTGGTAATGTGCGCCTGCAGCATGCCTGTTTGTAACATTGATTGTGCATTATAGAGAGACTGAAATATCAATTTAATGCTCATTGGCTTGCACATTACACCCGATCTGAGAGGGGCTGTTGCTGTGTGTCTGTTTACCAATCAATATCACACTATGAATGAGTTGGAAGGCACCCGATGCTCCATCGGTGTGTCCAGCCTGTAGTGCATGTGCTTGAGAAACAAACAGTACTTCACATCAGTGTGTCTGGAAAGTGTTCGTTTTTCAACTCAACAAGACGTTAATTTATGGACTTTTTCAAGCTACAATTGCAGTATCAAGCTTTACCATGTGATGTAATGTTAGATCTATAACACTTGCAACCCTTTTACCTCAACCATTGTTGTTTCCTTGACCGTAAATATGTTTGTTAATTTGTAACTTAAGTAATATCACTTTGTATGATGTAATTACGGTGAAATGGTGCTTAATGTTACTTCTGCTACTCCTGGCATTTTTGCAAGGTCCTGTATGAAACAGTGTGAGTTAATAGTGAGTGAGTTTTTAGAAACAACAATATCCTGAGAACACTTCACCCACCCATGGTAAACAGCATAAAGTGTTAGACTATGTATATGTTGAAACAAAAAACACAATTTTGGGATTTCAGGAATCTTTGGAATTAATTGGGATGTGTTGGAAGGTTTTTATTTTCACCAATCGTTATTGCGACCATGTTAGACCGAAGGTAGTACTTCAGGCCAAGTAGTGTTTGATCAGCTACAGTGGCAGGCGAGGTGGTTACTGTCTGAACTACACCTATTTAGCCATGAAAATTTGATAGAATCATAAAGGTGCATGAACGAAAACTGTGCTGAGAATATATACTGGCAATATGGCATGGTGCTCATTTATTCTATTAAGCTTAGTTCAAAGGTCTTACGTATTTGCAGATTAGGAGACTGAGTTAGGTAAAGTAGAACTACAGCGGTACATACTAGTTTTTATCATACACTTACTAGCAATCTTTGGGCTTATTCCAAGTACTACCAAACTTAGTAAAATGGGAGCAGAAGAAAACATTAAAAGAGTGATTACCCAAGAGCATATCATTTAGCAAAATTGGGAGGCCTATATTGTGTGGTGTTGTATGCCCACTTCACTGTGCAGGGCTCCTGTGCAGGTTTTTTGGCTAGCAGGCGATACCCAAATCGGCCAATATGAAGGAGCTCTTTCTGTTTGAGACAAAGGTATAAAGACAGAATATTGAGGTTTGGACACCAAATCGGTCAGTGGTTACTCGCTGAATCTGTGGTTGATACTGTTGTTTACTGTTAATCCCGGTGGGCCTAAGATACTACTTCCAATGGAATATCAGTTATTTGTTTTGTACAGCTATGACTTCGTGTAGGACAGAATATCAGTTAAGGACTTGTTGAAGCTGGACAATGTCTCAGCCTGTACAGCCAATCACATTGAGCAACTGCACGAACCCGGGTGGGCCCTGGAAGACCTCAGGACCTACTTGGCCTTCGACGAAAACACCATGAGTGCCCAGGAGCTGCGTGCCCCCAAGCGCCTTGAGACCCTTCGGGTAAGGGTGAGTAGCTGCGCTCTATAAACCCACTGATTGAGTGATCGATGGAGGGTAATTGGAATCAAATCAAAGGACACATTAATCACTTGGTAGCTTATAAATAGTAATTGCTTGCCTAGGGATTTGTTGCATGTATACACACATCCTTGGCTGTAGTGAACAGACACCCTTCTTTGCCGCACACAGAGGAACAAAATTAGAGGTAACATTGCCTTTGACTCAAACCTCATTTTTACTACTACGACTTCCTTAATATCATTTTCTAGACTCTTCCCTCCTCTATCCTATTAAATCTATTTAACAGACTCACATGTCCAGTGCTCAAATTAACAACATATTTCTCTTTACTAATACAACACTAATCCATTTTTAGTTCCAGAGTAGTGTGTAACTCACCTTCAACGTCTAGTTAGGGATCTTAAGCACTATATAAATACAATTACAATTTATATACATAAATACACACACATACACACATATATATATCACATATTACAAAGTGGTGGTTGGCACTGTGTATTTACATACACACATATACATCACATATTACAAAGTGGTGGTTGCCACTGTATTTATAGTAGGGGTCTAGGTACCACACTAAAAGCGTTTTTTGATATGCTAATATCTTTTGCACTCCTCGACAAATCTTCACAAAACTTTTTAAAAGAAAGTTCTTCCACCTCAGCTCCTTTCCTGGAAAGTTTCAAAGTGATCCGTCAAGCAGCAGCCGAGAAAAAAGAAGGGGCCTAAAACACAATTTCCCCAAGCAATTTCCCTTAGGAAAATTGAACAGCAATACCTCGAAAACTGCTGAATGAAATTACACCAGATTTGGCAGAAGGCTAGATCGTTGTCCAGAAAGCATGCTTTTTGTGATTTAGAGCAAATCCATTCAGTAGTTTTTGAGAAATTAGGGTTCAAAAACTTCATATATCTGGATGGTTGGGTTCGCGGGAGGCTAGCAAGGAACCTGTGGTCATACAACTTCAAATAACAGAGGGATCGGATTGGCCGAGGGGGCTTTTTTTCCCTGCCGGGTGCTTCATTTCTGCAGGAGAAAGGTTCCTATGAACTCCAGCTGGAGCTCGTGCTGTAATAGGCAGGCTGCAACATGAAGAGAAATGTTGCAGCAGCTGCCATTTCAGGACACTGGGACTCAGTCCGGAGTCTTGAAAACTAAACTAAAATAAAGTATACGGGGGCAGGGTACGGGTACCCGGACCTCCTAGACCTTGTCAGGGAGTACCCCCACAATACAAAATATTTTTTAAACTTTTTTTCATCCCACGAGAGCCAGGGAGACTGCTTCGACTCCCACAGGAGAACGGGTTGGAGTGCCACACTGTCTGCTGCAAGAGTCTCGCAGGATCTGATCTTTTTTTGTAAAAAAAGGGGGTTTGGGACCTGGGTGTCTGCAGTGGGTTGCCACGAACAGGTGAAGGTTGTGCGGGTAGAGTGTTGGCTGCTCATGGGTGGTTGAATGCAGTGCCTGCCCACAGTCCAGGCCCTGCAACCAACCTCATGCTGCGGGGCTGGCTGCTTGTGGGTGCTTGGCTGCAGTGCCTGCCCACAGGTCACACCCTGCAACTAACGTCACACTGTGCACAACCTTTGGTTGTGTGCTGCGGGTGGTTGGTAGCCCATGGGGTATTGGGCACAGGACCCGAGTCCAACCCCATGCTGTGCACTGCCTCGTAGGGTATGTATGGCAATAAAATATTACTCTACATTAAAAAAACAACTAGAAATTCACTTCATAAAGTGCAAAGTGAGATAATAGTTACTTTGCATTAAACAAAATCCTCAGAAATTCACTTAACAAGCCAAAGGTTAAAGTTACGTTATAGTTAAGTGAAAATGTCGAGCTTAAATCATGGGTAGCAAACAACATAATGTCCATGGGTCTAATCGAGCCTAGAGATCACTTTCAACGCAACTGGCACAACGAAAAGACAAGAGAAAAGGAAAGAAAAAGACCCTCTGGTGTAATCTGTGGAAATCCTTTTAAAAGGACGGAATCCCATCACTCACCGTAGTGACATGCTTCATCATCTGGGATCTGATCTTGGTTGCAACCTAGTGCAACCAAGGGCTACAACCCCCTCTCTGAGAGGGAGGAGCTCAGGGATGTTTTCAAATGAGATGTCTAAAGGATTTGCTACAATCCAACAGATGTGAAGGGCAAGGAGTTCTAAGAGTGATAGGCGCAGTGCAAACGTGTAAATGGTAATGTGCAAATTAAAATTGGTTAGCAATAGAGAACACCTTTATTCATCATCTATTGATCACCAAATTAAAAACAGTGCAAAAGCAGTTTGAAATAATAACTGCATAAGTTCAAATCAAGGTCTACATGTTTCAGCCATCTAGATTGAATGTAATCTTGGCCTTCCTCAGGACCTAAATATGATAGTGCTACTGCGTATCAAAAGTGAAAAGACATCAAGATAGGTTGGACCAATTACAACCTACCGACCTGACGTAGGTTCTCTGTGAAATATGGTGTAATGATGACACCTAAACAAAAAAAAAAAAGACAGACAATAACAAGGTCAAGTGTGCATGCCAAATGCTCAATGAGGGTCTAAATGACCCTTCATTGCTATCATCAGGGTCGAATGCTCATGAAGGTGTAAAACATCTCATGCTTACCTCTAATGCACAAGAGAACAGCCTCGCCTCCCCTGGTTATAACTCAGGAAATGAGGCCCCGCTCTCTCCGTCGGTACCTCGGGCCACATCTGAGCCGTTTTCTCGGAGGTAACTGGCGTAGGGAGGAGGCGTTCTATTTATGTATCTAGAAAAACTCCGCTGTAACTCGTTAGCGGTCAGTGGTCTCTAGAAGAGGAGTTCAATAAACAGAGACTTCTAACAGATTACAAAAAAACCGCTGGCATCATGGGTAATGTAGTCTATCTGTATTTCGCAGGCTACACACAATTCTGTCTGTAAAGCGCTAGTGTGTTTGCTTGTTCACTCGAAACTTAACAGTTTAAAAAGAATATTGTCAATATTGTGAATGCTAACACCTGTTCACACGTAAGAGGTAGCGGAAAGTGAAGAATAACCTGCTACAACTCCATTCACTCCCCTCTATGGAAAGGCCTCTGCAAAGGGTGTTCGCTCGGTTGTGTTATGCGCTTATGTGAATAACCTATTTTTCACAAGAGAGCGAATCGACGTGCATATAAAGAAACCATAATTAAATTTACATAATTTGTCGAACTTGCTCGGATATTCTACCAGTAATGTTGACTCAACCATATTTGTGCAAGTTCTTAACTATGGCATTCTTACTGGCATTACAATAATTGACCCGAGTTGACCCTATGGGAATGCATTTTGTCACAGTAAAGACTCAGTATGATCCGGACATGCGTTTAGACTACAGGAAAAGAGAATACAGAGATAATCAACCTATTGGACCTCCTACAATGCGGTCCAAGGAATCTCATTGTTAAGACCAATTTAATCACTCTGGAGTTTGAACACCCATCTTTGTTCTTTATAAAAAAGGAATTTGGACACATCTGTAATATGTGCAGGAATGAACGGTTGTTCCAATACAGTCCATTTCAGTTCATCGGCACTGTGATTCAGATCTAGAAAATGCTGTGTAAGCCTAGTGGCCTGTTTTTTACACCGTATCGTACTCTTATGCTCCATGATCCTTAGTTTAACTTTCCGTGTGGTCATGCCAACATATCGATGCTGACAGGGACACGTGATTAAATAAATAAGCTCGTCACTGTTACAGTTGGTATGTTTGCACAGCACCCATGGTCTTGTTGTGCTTATGTCTATGGTGGTTGTGTGCTCAGTTTGTGGACATGCAGCGCATGACCCACAAGGAAAGTGTCCTTGGACTGCTGGTAAGTTCCAAAGGGTCTCCTGGGTCTGAGCTGGTTTACCTTTAGGTCTAGTATGTACCAGGTTGTCTCGTAAATTCGAGCTTCGTTTGAAAGAGAACAGAGGTAGAGGAATATTCTCATTGCCAATGTTGAGTATCCGCCAGTTCTTGCGGACACTTTTTTGTATCCCATTATATAAGGTATTAAACGTGTTCACAAACGTGAGTCTTGTCATGGGAGGTTTTTGTATCGGTGGATCCAGAAGAGCATCTCGGTTGTTATTAGATGCCCTTTTCAAGGATCGTCGTACCAGCCTTTTGGGGTACTTCGGTCTTGAAGTTGTTTAGAGAGTGCTTTCGCATGAGTCTCGTAGGTGTCTTTAGTGGAGCAATTCCTCCGTAACCTAAGAAACTGCCCATAGGGCAGGTTGTCACGTAGTGATTTGGGATGGTAGGAATCATAACACAAAAGGGAATTCCTTGCCATCGGCTTTCTGTAAAGTTCACTCTCAAGACCAGTAGGTGTTGCAAAAATCAGTAGGTCTAAAAAGTCAATTTATATTTGTCAAATTCAACCGTGAATTTGAGATATTCATTTCTTGAATTAAGCCAGGTTTGAAAGATGGTGATACTGTCTGGATCTCCTCGGTATACGACAAGAATTTCGTCGATAGAGCGTTCTCACAACCGGATCGACTGGTAGAAGGGATTAGAATCTTTGAGTATATGTTCTTGTTCAAACAAATGAACATAAAGATTCGCCAGACTTGGCGCAAAAACGCTTCCCATGCTGGTCCCGGATACTTGAAGATAAATAGTATCCTCAAACCTAAAGAAGTTTTCCTTCATGGCTATTCTGGCACAGTCCATGATAAAATGTACGGGATAGTATCCAGATCTCTCTCATCCAGAAGCAATCTGATGGCATCTAAGGTCTCGTCTTGGGGGATGCAGGTGTATAAGGACTCACATTCAGACTATTTAGTCTCGTTTGATGTCATGTCGAAGTCCACTTCGGGTAACAGTCTCAGGATGTCCTTTGTGTCTTGTAGATACGTGGGCATCTCCTGGACCATTGGTCTCAAAAAATGGACAACAAAAGAAGATAAGGGTTTCAAGGAGAGAGCCCAATCCCGATATGATCGGACGACCCGGTGGTGGTCTTTGAGGTTTATGCACTTTGGGAAGTACATAAAAATAAGGCATTACTGGATGTGCAGTCGTCAAAAATGCGGCCTCTTGAGTGGTAATCCAACTTTCATTGGTTGCCTCTTCCACAAGGAGGGTGATCTCTCGTTTTAAACTGTCGGTTGGATCCGTTTTCAACGGTCGGTAGAATCTCCTGTCCTGCAGCTGACGGAGACATTCCGCGCGGAAGGTACTTGTATCTAAGATGACAATTGCACCTCCTTTATCCGCCAGTTTGATAGTTATATTTTCATCCGAAGTAAGCGTCCGTAATGCCTGCTGCTTTTTTTGGGGTAAATTCTGAAAATGACCCTGTTCCTTCGAACAGAGGGTAATCACCTCATCCGTTACTGCCTTCTCAAAAGTCAGGACTTGAGCTGGAACGGTATGAGAAGGTGGATTGAATACAGAGCGTTTTTTGAGGCCCGTATTGATTGACTCTTCTTCTTTATTGATGTTCTCATGGTCTTTGTCTTTAAAAAAGAAGTGCAGCCGTATCTTCCAGAAGAATCTCGCCAATTCACATTGGATCTGGAAAGGATCACCTTTGAAAGTAGGTACGAACCCAAGACCTCGGTTTAATACTGCTTGTTCTTCTGATGACAAAGTGCCATTACTGAGATTTACCACTAAGCCGTTTCTGTGCTGGTCCCTGGTTGCTGTTGAGCCTTCTTTTTGCTGCATAGGCTCCTCGGTCAGGGTGGAGGGCTCCAATGTACCTGAGCTGACTGGTTCTGTCTCCTCCCTCTGGAGCGACCGCGGCCAAACCCTAAAAAAGGCTGGTTGTTAAGAAATTGTGGGGGATGTTGAAAGTGTGTTTGAAAGGGTCCCATCTGTGGTGGAAAAGATGGATTAGGATAGCCCCACGGGGTTGGGGGCCACCACTGAGGATGTTGTGGAGCTGGTGTCCTGTTCCTCCAATTTGATCGATTAGATCGTCCTCGTCCTCTTTGTTGTTGAGCACCTGGTGTGGAGGAATCAGAGTCACTAGACCATTCGTCACTCCCTGAGGACGAGTAGTTAGAACCATACCTACGTCCTTTCTGATTGAATTCAGGCGGAGTGTACTTGTCACTGGTGTAAGGATATACTCTTTTGAGTGAAAAGCGTGCTAGGTCCTTTTTGAACTTCTCAATCTTAGTCAAAAGAATAGAATCTTTAAATTCTTTATTGGTCTTATTTGATTCCTCTGTATTCTTTTTGAACAGATTCATAGTGATGGTACTTTTAATCTGGGATTCAAGGACTTTTATTTCTACCAGGATTGTGTCGGCTACGCGCTTGGCCGTACTTATAATCAATATAAGCCAATCGCGCGTACACCGCCATGCGATTAATGACCAGTCTTTCAAAAATGCCTTATCTTGAAGGAATAACCTTGGTGCATTCGTGACAATTAGCCCCATAAGGGCACAATTGCCACGGAGATATTCTGTCATAATGGCGCCATGGATCACAGTTCGTGAATGTGATTTCTTCAATCCCAATAGTTTGGCCCAATCATCGCCATTATTTGCCCCTGGGTTGGATATGGTGTCAAGAATACTGGGAGTGGTTAATATAGACTGTAGTATGGAATCGTCAAATGCTAAGCCTGTAAGTTCTGCCATGGTTAGAACACTATTGCTGTCCAGCACAGACTATGTCTGGTATGGAGAAGCTAAATAGCCCCAAACTGAAGTAGTGAGCGTGTCGAGGAATCAGACACGTATATTAAAATAGACCCGCAGCCGTGGCTGCACTAGAACAACAACAATAGGATGGAGGGTCTAAGGGAACGTTTTAAGACCACTGCATGGACATATTCCCCAAACATAATATAGCAAACAATGTCCATGGGTCTAATCGAGCCTAAAGATCACTTTCAACGCAACTGGCACAACGAAAAGACAAGAGAAAAGGAAAGAAAAAGACCCTCTGGTGTAATCTGTGGAAATCCTTTTAAAAGGACGGAATCCCATCACTCACCGTAGTGACATGCTTCATCATCTGGGATATGATCTTGGTTGCAACCTAGTGCAACCAAGGGCTACAACCCCCTCTCTGAGAGGGAGGAGCTCAGGGATGTTTTCAAATGAGATGTCTAAAGGATTTGCTACAATCCAACAGATGTGAAGGGCAAGGAGTTCTAAGAGTGATAGGCGCAGTGCAAAAGTGTAAATGGTAATGTGCAAATTAAAATTGGTTAGCAATAGAGAACACCTTTATTCATCATCTATTGATCACCAAATTAAAAACAGTGCAAAAGCAGTTTGAAATAATAACTGTATAAGTTCAAATCAAGGTCTACATGTTTCAGCCATCTAGGTTGAATGTAATCTTGGCCTTCCTCAGGACCTAAATATGATAGTGCTACTGCGTATCAAAAGTGAAAAGACATCAAGATAGGTTGGACCAATTACAACCTACCGACCTGACGTAGGTTCTCTGTGAAATATGGTGTAATGATGACACCTAAACAAAAAAAGAAAAAAGACAGACAATAACAAGAAGGTCAAGGGTGCGTGCCAAATGCTCAATGAGGGTCCAAATGACCCTTCATTGCTATCATCAGGGTCGAATGCTCATGAAGGTGTAAAACATCTCATGCTTACCTCTAATGCACAAGAGAACAGCCTCGCCTCCCCTGGTTACAACTCAGGAAATTAGGCCCCGCTCTCTCCGTCGGTACCTCGGGCCGCATCTGAGCCGTTTTCTCGGAGGTAACTGGCGGAGGGAGGAGGCGTTCTATTTATGTATCTAGAAAAACTCCGCTGCAACTCATTAGCGGTCAGTGGTCTCTAGAAGATGACGTCAATAAACAGAGACTTCTAACAGACTACAAAAAACCGCTGGCATCATGGGTAAGGTAGTCTATCTGTATTTCGCAGGCTACACACAATTCTGTCTATAAAGCGCTAGTGTGTTTGCTTGTTCACTCGAAACTTGACAGTTTAAAAAGAATATTGTCAATACTGTGAATGCTAACACCTGTTCACACGTAAGAGGTAGCGGAAAGTGAAGAATAACCTGCTACAACTCCATTCACTCCCCTCTATGGAAAGGCTTCTGCAAAGGGTATTCACTCGGTTGTGTTATGCGCTTATGTGAATAACCTATTTTTCACAAGAGAGCGAATCGACATGCATGTAAAGAAACCATAGCTAAATTTACATAATTTGTCGAACTTGCTCGGATATTCTACCAGTAATGTGGACAACCATATTTGTGCAAGTTCTTAACCATGGGCATTCTTACTAGCATTACAATAATTGACCTGAGTTGACCCTATGGGAATGTATTTTGTCACAGTAAAAATTCAGTATGATCCGGACATGCGTTTAGACTACAGGAAAAGAGAATACAGAGATAATCAACCTATTGGACCTCCTACAATGCGGTCCAAGGAATCTCATCGTTAAGACCAATTTTATCACTCTGGAGTTTGAACACCCATCTTTGTTCTTTATAAAAAAGGAATTTGGACACATCTGTAATATGTGCAGGAATGAACGGTTGTTCCAATACAGTCCATTTCAGTTCATCGGCACTGTGATTCAGATCTAGAAAATGCTGTGTAAGCCTAGTGGCCTGTTTTTTACACCGTATCGTACTCTTACGCTCCATGATCCTTAGTTTATCTTTCCGTGTGGTCATGCCAACATATCGATGCTGACACGGACACATGATTAAATAAATAAGCTTGTCACGGTTACAGTTGGTATGTTTGCACAGCACCCATGGTCTTGTTGTGCCTATGGTGGTTGTGTGCTCAGTTTGTGGACAGGCAGCGCATGACCCACAAGGAAAGTGTCCTTGGACTGCTGGTAAGTTCCAAAGGGTCTCCTGGGTCAGAGCTGGTTTACCTTTAGGTCTATTATGTACCAGGGTGTCTCGTAAATTAGAGCTTCGTTTGAAAGAGAACAGAGGTAGAGTAATATTCTCATTGCCAATGTTGAGTATCCGGCAGTTCTTGCGGACACTTTTTTGTATCCCATTGGATAAGGTATTAAACGTGTTCACAAATGTGAGTCTTGTCATGGGAGGTTTATGTATCGGTGGATCCAGAAGAGCATCTCGGTTATTAGATGCCCTTTTCAAGGATCGTCGTACCAGCCTTTTGGGGTACTTTCTTTCTTGAAGTTGTTTAGAGAGTGCTTTCGCATGAGTCTCGTAGGTGTCTTTAGTGGAGCAATTCCTCCGTAACCTAAGCAATTGCCCATAGGGCAGGTTGTCACTTAGTGATTTGGGATGGTAGAAATCATAACACAAAAGGGAACCATTCATTCCTGCACATATTACAGATGTGTCCAAATTCCTTTTTATAAAGAACAAAGATGGGTGTTCAAACTCCAGAGTGATAAAATTGGTCTTAACGATGAGATTCCTTGGACCGCATTGTAGGAAGTCCAATAGGTGGATTATCTCTGTATTCTCTTTTCCTGTAGTCTAAACGCATGTCCGGATCATACTGAGTTTTTACTGTGACAAAATACATTCCCATAGGGTCAACTCAGGTCAATTATTGTAATGCCAGTAAGAATGCCCATGGTTAAGAACTTGCACAAATATGGTTGAGTCAACATTACTGGTAGAATATCCGAGCAAGTTCGACAAATTATGTAAATTTAATTATGGTTTCTTTATATGCATGTCGATTTGCTCTCTTGTGAAAAATAGGTTATTCACATAAGCGCATAACACAACCGAGTGAACACCCTTTGCAGACGCCTTTCCATAGAGGGGAGTGAATGGAGTTGTAGCAGGTTATTCTTCACTTTCCGCTACCTCTTACGTGTGAACAGGTGTTAGCATTCACAGTATTGACAATATTCTTTTTAAACTGTCAAGTTTCGAGTGAACAAGCAAACACACTAGCGCTTTATAGACAGAATTGTGTGTAGCCTGCGAAATACAGATAGAGACTACATTACCCATGATGCCAGCGTTTTTTTGTAGTCTGTTCGAAGTCTCTGTTTATTGACGTCATCTTCTAGAGACTACTGACCACTAATGAGTTACAGCGGAGTTTTTCTAGATACATAAATAGAATGCCTCCTCCCTCCGCCAGTTACCTCCGAGAAAACGGCTCAGCTGCGGCCCGAGGTACCCTACGGAGAGAGCGGGGCCTCATTTCCTGAGTTGTAACCAGGGGAGGCGAGGCTGTTCTCTTGTGCATTAGAGGTAAGCATGAGATGTTTTACACCTTCATGAGCATTCGACCCTGATGATAGCAATGAAGGGTCATTTGGACCCTCATTGAGCATTTGGCACGCACACTTGACCTTCTTGTTATTGTCTTTTTTTGTTTAGGTGTCATCATTACACCATATTTCACAGAGAACCTACGTCAGGTTGGTAGGTTGTAATTGGTCCAACCTATCTTGATGTCTTTTCACTTTTGATACGCAGTAGCACTATCATATTTAGATCCAGAGGAAGGCCAGGATTACATTCAATCTAGATGGCTGAAACATGTAGACCTTGATTTGAACTTTTGCAGTTATTATTTCAAACTGCTTTTGCACTGTTTTTAATTTGGTGATCAATAGATGAATAAAGGTGTTCTCTATTGCTAACCAATTTTAATTTGCACATTACTATTTACACTTTTGCACTGCGCCTATCACTCTTAGAACTCCTTGCCCTTCAAATCTGTTGGATTGTAGCAAATCCTTTAGACATCTCATTTGAAAACATCCCTGAGCTCCTCCCTCTCAGAGAGGGGGTTGTAACACTTGGTTGCACTAGGTTGCAACGAAGAGGAGATCCCAGATGATGAAGCATGTCACTACGGTGAGTGATGGGATTCCGTCCTTTTAAAAGGATTTCCACAGATTACACCAGAGGGTCTTTTTCTTTCCTTTTCTCTTGTCTTTTCGTTGTGCCAGTTGCGTTGAAAGTGATCTCTAGGCTCGATTAGACCCATGGATATTATGTTGTTTGCTATATTATGTTTGGGGAATATGTCCATGCAGTGGTCTTAAAACGTTCCCTTAGACCCTCCATCCTCTACATTGTTGTTGTTGTTGTTAAATCATGGGTACTCAAACATTTTCTTGGAGGCCAAAGAGTACAGTTTGGGTTTTGCTTGAGCTATGCAGTTGCACTCCGCACCAGAACTCACTCACCAGTTTGTTTATTTATTTATTTTTTTAAATGCTCCTTAGAGATATTAAAAAAAACACATTAGGGCTATATTAAAAAAGTGCATCTCATGAAACTTTTATTTACTAATGCATCTGGGATTGGTAAATTAAAAGGAAAAAAATGCTCACCTCATTTTGTAGGCACAAGCATCCATGTTAGCGTGTACCTACTAAACGGCGTGACTCACTTCATAGTACTTTTTTTTACATTAGTTTGCTAGCCTGCTATACACCATTGCTAAAAAATCATCACCAAAACCAATAGGTCTCATGTATGAGACCTATGGGCTTTGTCAATGCTTGTTCAGTTAAGGTGTCTGTATTACATTTTAGATACAATTACATGTAGGTTAAAGACCTCATTTTAGCTACAGAATCTTTCGTTCTTTTTAGCTACCTGACTAATCCCCTCGCCACACTCACTGACCCTGCCCCATCATACTCACAATCAGTTTCCAAATGCACTTTCCATGTTGAGTAGGTCTGCCTTGCAGAGAGTATAAGCTAGACTGGATGTAGAAACAAAACCATTAGCAAAGTAGCACAAAAACATACTTACCGCATTGTTTTTGTTTCTGGTCTTTGTTTCTACAGTCATTTCAGCTCGCTTTATGAACTGGTCAGCCCAGATCATGAAACAAGTAAGTAAGTAATAAACTTGTAGAGCGCACAAATGCCGAGGCGTCTTGGTGCTGTGTGTAGCAGGGGAGCAAATAACGGTCTGGTGTAAACGGCTTCATTCCCGAACCGGGAAAAGCCAGGTCTTAAGCATTTTCCTGAACCAGGGTCTTGTAGTCTGAAACCCAATACTGGCTGGTAGTTCATTCCAGAGCTTCGATGCTCGGTATGAGAGGCTTCTACCTCCCCATCTGGCCTTATGGATTTTGGGGACCTGAAGTAATTCTTTATTGGCAGATCTAAGATTCCGATTTGGTAAATACCACTGAAAAAGTTTCTGTAGGTCCCCAGACCCTCCACCATGCAGAGCTTTATGCACCAGGCATAGAGCCTTAAACTCAATGCGCTGCTTGTTCGGTAGCCAATGAAGCTCCCTAATGCTACTTGAGATATGATGGTATTTTGAAATATTGAGCAGCACTCGAGCTGCTGCATTTTGCAGAGATTGAAGTTTTAGCAGTTGGCGTTTGTCCGCACCCAGAAAGAGTGCATTACAATAGCCGATATGGGAGAGGTCTAGCACGACTATCACCAATTTTCTGAGGTCTAAAGGGATAAAAGGTAGGACTTTAAGCAGGATTTTCAACAAAAAGAAACAGGATGATGTCACCTGATTGATCTGTCCAGCAAAGTTAAGTTGGACATTAAACAGAAATCCTAGGTTCCTAACCTTTACCGAAGGGTTTGGACAGTGACCTGCTTCTGCTGGCCACCAAGATTGATCCCAAAGTGGCAGCCCTGGCCGAACTCCATGACCTCCGTTTTGTCTGTGCTTAGTTTGAGATATCTTTGATGCATCCACCCCATGATTTGCTTCAGACAACTGTGAAATCTCCATGCCACGGTTTTGGCATTTGAGGAAATGGAGATGACGATCTGCGTGTCATCGAAGAGAAACCGTGAGCCCTCGTTAACTTGGCCAAAGGCATCACATATATGTTAAATAGTTAGTGACAAGGCTGAGCCCTGCGGAACTCCACAGGGGAGGGAAAACCTCATCCGATGTAAAATTGTCCCAACTCATCCTCTGTTCCCTTGATGTAAGGAACGAAGTTAGAAGGGTTAGAGCCACTTCTTTAATTCCTATTGTCTTCAACCGTTGAGTCAGTACCAGATGATTCACTGTATCAAACGCAGCTGATAGGTCAAGTAGTATCAGGACGGCTCTAAAACAAGCTATACTGACTAAATCAAGCAAGTCCAGACTCACAAAATGATGTTGCTTGGCTAACTCATACAACAAATGAACAGCACTCGAGCAGTTTTCTCTGCTGCAGCTCTCACCTTAGGTTTCAGAGGAAGATCTGAAGGCTGCATGAGATGGTGTGCTAGGTCGCCATCAGCCTGCGGGCCCTACTCCGAGAACCAAAGTTTAAACATAACGTTTTAAAGATAAAAAACACACTGAAATTAAACAGTTATAGTTATTTCAAGTAACTATAACTCGTATCCTCGCCATGCACTCTTTATGACCTCACATACTACAACACTCATGACATGTTCTGTGACATCGTTTTCAACATTACTGATGACAAATGAACTGACATCTTTGAGGACAACACTGTGTATCGTGAGGGTGCATTTTATAAGTATAACTGATGAATTTCAGTGTTTTTTTTGTTCAAAATGTTATGTTTAAACTAACATTATCAACTATATATAAAGTTACTTTAACCTTTGGTTCATTTCAGTGAATTTCGGAGTGTTTTTTTAATGCAAAGTACGATATTATTACAATACCTAATCATAACGTCACATGTTTTCTGTGAATATATATTACCCAGTGGCAGTCGCCACTGGGTAGTTATAATTAGGTCAGCTATTTCATAGGAAAACCATTTTTTTGTGTTGCTAATAACTTTGGCCCCGTTTGACGAATCTCCATGAAACTTTCCAAAAAGGTGCTACTTTTTTGACTAGTTTGATCATGGAAAGTTTCGGGGTGATCCATCAAGCAGGGGCTGAGAAAAAAAGGGGGCCCCGAAATTTAAATTCCCGTTGCATTTTCCAAAGACTTCTTTAGGCATGGCTACAGCAAAAACTGATGAACGGAAATACACCAATTTTGGCAGGAAGCTAGATCAACATCCACAGAGTGTGCGTTTTGTGAATTGGTTTAAATCCCTTCACTAGTTTTTTAGACATCAGGGGTCAAAAATATTTGAATATCTATGCGGTCGGATCAGCGAGAGGCTCAAGAGACTCTCACGGAAGCGCCAGTTCAAAAACTGAGTTCTGATTGGCTCAGGGAGCTTTATTTTCATTGGGCCAATTCACTCCCATGGGAGGGAGCACTCTAATTGGCTGGAAGCAACATCAGAAATATGTTGCTGGCAGCCAATCAGTCAATAACTCTTTATTCGGCCAATATAAGCCATAAAAGCACATATAAACACCCACAAGTCAGGTCATATTGCTGCTGTACATACAGACACAAGTTGACATAAAAGTGCAAACAAGTATATAAAACACGAACATGGCGCAAAATAAACCAATTACAATTTCATTGCTAGCATAAATACGAAGCATTTCATGATGATATGTGAAAAACAAGTTTAAAAAGCAAAACATCTAAGAATAAAAAGTAATGGTTGTGAATGAACAGTGTAGGGGCTCATCCTAATAAAAAAATGACAACAAAAACCTTTAATTTAGTGTCCGCTATGTTAGCATGAAATAATTGGGGCCACCTAAAACTATTAATCTAATTACATCGATAAAAACCAGTATAAAACTTGCAATATAGCGCTAGGCATAGGCCATATCGGGCAATCATGTAAAGTGCAAATGCGTCGTTAAAGTACCGGATCCATAAAGTGCAAACAATGTCATCCTCTGTACTAGCCCTACATGGTGCAGTCTATTATGATTAAAAGTAACCTCTAATCAGTAGTTAGCTTTTTCCTAAGTCTGAGTGCTACGGCAAGGAAACTTGCAACCACAAAACAAACTGTGGTGGTAGACAGCGTTTGTAAGAACATCAAAGCTGGTCTTACTTGTTCGAATTGATTTTTTTCTTACCAGTGGAAGAATCTATCTAGACCTTAATACCCGATAGAAATCACAAGAAGGCATAAACTGTAAAATGTCTTGATCCAAAACGTTATCGTAGGAACACTGTTTTAAACCATCCAGCTTATGTAAACCTTTGAGAACAGCTAGAGACCAATGAGTTAAGTTAAACCTGAACCTTGTTAATAAAAAACGATGGTGGGCATTGGTGACAAATGAGGTTCCCCCGGGGGACATGTTTTCAGCAGAATATATTGCCTCACTGTGGGTTTGAGTAACTCCCTATCCTCTCTTTAGCTTTGCCACCTGGTTAGGAACATATTTTGTATATCCTGCACCTCCCCTGGCTGCAGCTGTCTAGGGTTGGTAAACAGATCTGTGCAACCCACACTCGTCAACATCGGCTTGGCATACCTGAGCCATGGTATGTCAAAAGCAGCGGCAAGTGATCTACAGTCGTCAATCACAGGCTGATTTAATTTAAGAGCTGGGCTAGGTCACTGCAAAATGGGTGCCAAGAGCAATGAGGTCAGTGATGTAACCTAGACCCACTTCCTCATGAGCCGAAAAAGATGGAGTACTGAGAGAACGGTGAGGAGACTACCGTTAAACTTGTCAGTGATGTCAAATTATGTCATAGAACATGTCATCATGTGGGATGCAATATGTCAGGTCATAAGCAGTGCATCACAGGGCACAAGTTATAGTTAGCTCTGCTAACTATAAATGGGTGAATTTCTGTGTTTTTTTGGTTCAAACCGTTAAAGTTGTCACTAACATATTCACCTAATTATAACGCTACTTTAACCATTGTTTTTCCAGTGAACATATACATGCACACATACACTTACCTTAAGTATACTTACCTTGCGTGGTAAAAGAAACCGCGTGGTACAGGTGTGGTACGGTAAATGCTGCTTCCCCATTCTCACTAAACAGGCAGCCTAAGCCAAATCATGGACAACGACCCGGATTCTCCACAAAATGCAACGAACAGCAAAGCCCTCTGGCACACACATCCCATACACCCAAACCACCAACAACACAGACCTATGAAACAATTAGGCCAGCCACTATCCAATTATAAAAAATACATTTGTCAGTCCTACCGTTGCCAGACAAAATGTTTCATTACCCAACAATAGCAAACAACCAAACAATGCCTGCAAATCACCTTGGCTTCCAACACCAAAAACTGCTGGACCTAACGGAAGCCCAGAAGGCGAAAGCGCTACAAGACAACATGGCAAACGCATGCTATGTAACGTAATCAATAAAGAATGTCTTCTGGCTGTGAATTTATATTGCCTTCCGACTTTAAAAAATTGTGTATGACGCCCTGGGGGAATCAAGGAGGTGGCGGTAAGAGACATCTCTTGACTGTAACGATACCGAAAATGAGTGAATATCGCCATCTTGTGTCTTTTCTGATAATTTGTCAAGGTCTGAAATAAATAACAAATGGAAACAGGCATTGGCAAAGTCAATTGGTCTCACCTACCAGAGATATTGGCTTTCCCAATGAATGTATAGCAGCACAGCTGCTGTGTAGCATGGCTGAAAGTTAAACAAACAAGCATTGGCATAGCCAATAGGTCTCGCCTTTGGGACCTTATAAGTGTTTTTAGCCAGAGCTATTGGCTTTGCCATTGTCTTTAATCTATGTTGTAGAGCATTTTTGTTACCTTATATATAACCAAGTAAACATTATGTACAACTGAACGACCCTATTAAAAAAGAATTAACCTATACAATGTCTTCTAGTTTGTCTGTCCTGATGCTGAGGTGCTGCTGTGCTGATGCTCAGGTGATGCTGAGTTATACTGACATGGTGCTGAAGTGGTAGTGTGCTTGTACGGAGGTGGTGCTCAGTGATACTGAGGTGGTGCTGAGTGATGCTGAGTTGGTGCTGTGCTGTTGCTGCACTAATGCTGAAGTGGTGCTGCATTGGTGCTGAGGCGGTGCTGTGCTGATGCTGTGATGGGGCTGAGCTGGTGCCGAGTTGGTGCTTTGCTGGTGGTGGTGCAATGATGCGGAGGTGGTGCTGTGCTGATACGGAGGTGGCGCTGTGGTGGTGTTGAGTGATGCTGAGGAGATTCTGCACTGGAGCTGAGTGATGCAGTGGTGGCGCTGAGTGATGCTGTGCTGGTGCTATGCTGATGCTAAGGTGGTGGTGCTGCACTGATGCTTAGATGGTGGTGCTGCACTGACGCCGAGGTAGTGCTGCACTGGTAGTGAGGTGGTGCTGCACTAGTGCTGTGCTGTTGCTGAGGTGGTGCTGCGCTGGTGCTGAGGTGGTGCTGAGGTGATGCTGCGCTGATGCTCAGGTCATGCTGAGTTAAACTGATGTAGTGCTAAGGTGGTGGTGTGCTTGTGCAGAAGTGGTGCTCAGGTGGCGCTGAGTGATGCTTTGGTGGTGCTCCAGTAATGCTGTGATGGTGCTCAGGTGGTGCTGAGTGATGCTCAGGTGGTGCTGTGGTGGTGTTGAGTGATGTTGAGGAGATGACAGTGCTGAGATGGTGCTGAGTGGTGCTGCACTGATGCTGAAGTAGTGCTGCTTTGGTAGTCAGATGGTGCTGCACTGGTGCTGTGCTAGTGCTGAGGTAGTGCTGCGCTGGTGCTAAGGTGGTGCTGAGCTGTGGCTGAATAATGTTGAGGTGGTGTTGTACCAGTGTTGTGGTAGTGCTCAAGTGCTGCTGAGTGACGCTCAGGTGGTGCTGCGATGGTGCTGCTGAAGTGGTGCTGAGTGACGCTGAATGGTGCTGAAGTGGTGCTGCGCTGATGCTGACATGGTGCTGAGGTAGTGCTGCACTGATGCATTGGTGCTGCGGTGGTGCTGTGCTGATGCTGCGGTGGTGCTGTGGTGGTGCTAAAGTGGGGCTGTCCTGGTGCTGAGTGATACTGAGGTGGTGCTGTGCTGGGGTGGTGCTGCGCTGGGGCTGATTGATGCTTATGTGGTGCTGTGGTGGTGCTCAGGTGCTGAGGAGTGATGCTCAGGTGGTGCTGCAATGGTGCTGCTGTAGTGGTGATGAGTGACGATGACTGGTGCTGAAGTGGTGCTGCAGTAGTGTTGCACTGATGCAGGGGTGGTGCTAAAGTGGTGCTGTGCTGGTGCTGAATGCTGCTGAGGTGGTGCTGAGTCATGCTGAGGTGGTGGTGCTGTGCTGGTCTATGACATTTCTTTCCTGAAATTCTGTCTGCTTACAGTGTCCTAAACCCTCTGAAGAGGGTAAAGTGCAACACTTTGGCAGCCAAAACAATTAAATAAGCATACATATATATCAGCTTAAACACAACAGCACCATCATTAATTTATAGTAAATACAATTTTACTGCTTAAAATAACTACGGTGGAGGGGAGTGAAGAGAAAGAGCTGCAACAAAAACAAGGCTTTTTTACACTTAGACAAAATGACAAGTGCCTTGTGTAAAGTCAAGAGCCCTGCAAGAGTATTGAACAACAGCCTATAAAAAGAAATACAAATTCGGACTGTTGAGATCTGGTTACATTGACATGCCGATCATGGAGTGTATGCAGAACACCGAGCTGGCTGGAAAGGTTAGTCTGTCTCGGCTCTCACCTGTTTATCTCCCAGAAAGCTGATTAAAGAGGAAGGTGATAAACAGCAAGTAACAGCCCGCTGGCAGCAGCTGCGTGTGGAGGAGGGGACAGACATCGGCACAAACCCGTGGCTGCGTGTGGAGGAGGGGACAGACATCGGCACAAACCCGTGGCTGCGTGTGGAGGAGGGGACAGACATCGGCACAAACCCGTGGCTGCGTGTGGAGGAGGGGACAGACATCGGCACAAACCTGTGGCTGCGTGTGGAGGAGGGGACAGACATCGGCACAAACCCGTGGCTGCGTGTGGAGGAGCCAGGGGACAGACGTCGGCACAAACCCGTGGCTCCGTGTGGAGGAGCCAGGGGACAGACATCGGCACAAACCCGTGGCTCTGTGTGGAGGAGCCAGGGGACAGACATCGGCACAAACCCGTGGCTGCCTGTGGAGGAGGGGACAGACATCGGCACAAACCCGTGGCTGCGTTTGGAGGAGCCAGGGGACAGACATCGGCACAAACCTGTGGCTGCGTGTGGAGGAGGGGGACAGACATCGGCACAAACCTGTGGCTGCGTGTGGAGGAGCCAGGGGACAGACATCGGCACAAACCTGTGGGGGACAGACATCGGCACAAACCTGTGGCGGCTTCAGATCTCCGATCCCTGACGTGTATCACCCCATACTATTAAAATTTGTCACTGACCGGGTGCGGATGGGGGAGGCTAACATTATTAGCAGGAAGAGGGCAGGAGAGGGCAGCAACATGAGGTACAGCGGGATACAGACATCTACTTCAGAGGGTCAAAAACAAGAGACAGCAAGAGGAGGGCAGGAGAGGGCACTAACATGAGGGACAGCGGGATGCAGACATCGGACTTCAGAGGGTCAAAAACAAGAGACAGCAAGAGGAGGGCAGGAGCGGGCACTAACATGAGGGACAGCGGGATACAGACATAGGACTTAAGAGGGTCAAAAACAAGAGACAGTAAGAGGAGGGGGGAGAGGGCACTAACATGAGGGACAGCGGGATACAGACATCGGACTTCAGAGGGTCAAAAACAAGAGACAGCAAGAGGAGGGCGGGAGCGGGCACCAACATGAGGGACAGCGGGATACAGACATCGGACTTCAGAGGGTCAAAAACAAGAGACAGCAAGAGGAGGGCGGGAGCGGGCACTAACATGTGGGACAGCGGGATACAGACATCGGACTTCAGAGGGTCAAAAACAAGAGACAGCAAGAGGAGGGCGGGAGCGGGCACTAACATGAGGGACAGCGGGATACAGACATCGACTTCAGAGGGTCAAAAACAAGAGACAGCAAGAGGAGGGCGGGAGCGGGCACTAACATGAGGGACAGCGGGATGCAGACATCGGACTTCAGAGGGTCAAAAACAAGAGACAGCAAGAGGAGGGCGGGAGCGGGCACTAACATGAGGGACAGCGGGATACAGACATCGACTTCAGAGGGTCAAAAACAAGAGACAGCAAGAGGAGGGCGGGAGCGGGCACTAACATGAGGGACAGCGGGATGCAGACATCGGACTTCAGAGGGTCAAAAACAAGAGACAGCAAGGAGGAGGGCGGGAGCGGGCATTAAGACGAACCTTTTAAATATTGTTTCGTCTTAAAATGTGAAGTCTGGCTATTATTTTGTATGTAAATCCGCTTCTTTATTCTGCTGTGTGTGATAACAGTCCAGTGCCAAGAATTACAGGGACAGTATGTGCAAACACGCACGGCCCTGTGTGGTTTTTTAAATATTATAATTGTTCGCCGACAGTATCAATTGCTATCTATGGGGAGAGATATAGGCATGCTGCTGCGGGATTGAAACAAGTAAAACAAAAATGGCGGCCACGCGGTAAAAAAATAAATAAACAGTGGTGCGCGCGCACCACAGAGGAGCGGGGGGGGAGGAGGGAGCGCGGCAGCATGCTCAGCTGACCAGACGCTCGTGCGTCATGGCCTTTTGCCGGCATGTGTTTACAATTATCGCGCCCGGGCACGATAATTGGAAACACATGTTTGCCGCGCGTACCCATCTCAAAAAGGCCAGCCACGACGCACGAGCGTTTTTGGGACTGCTTTCCAAACTCGCTTACTAAAAGTCTTCGCCTCTAAGCAGCGCTTGCGCGCTACTCGAGGCTCGACCTAAAAAGCACTACGATTCAGCCAGCAATGGCCTTTCAGTGTTTTTTTGTCTGCGAGGCCTTACATACTGAGGGCGGCCCCGGCCTTGACAGCATATACCACATTAATAAAAAAAAATGATATCCTTTAAATGGACAAAAACTACGCCATGCTCTCCGTCCTCCGGTTTTGTTTCCGGTCGCTTCAAGAGGTAAGATACTGCGTTTGGTTCTTGGTTTTTGTTCAGATTACTAGGTGTGTGGCACGGCTGTTATGCAGCGTACTTTCATGTAAGGAGTCTACCTACGGGACTCGGGAGTTTGTGAATGCACATTGCAGGGCGGCATGCTGATGTTTCTTGAACTCGTTTTGACGATTGTTGTGCCCTGTTCCCGGCATGCTCCCCGTTCACGTGCTGGGCTGAGGCGGGGAGCTGCTTCAATGCTGCAAGCACGTTGTCCGGTCCCCGAGAGCTCTAGCGGTGTTCTGGGGCATTTCACGATGCGCTTGTGCTCATGACAGGAAATGCAAGGCTGCACTGCTGGTTGTTATGCACCCAAGTCTCGTTCTTTGAGAGACTTGGGGGGAGATTTCCTAAGATTTTACGCCATGTTTGCCTCACAAAAGTGACGCAAATCTCTGCAAAATCTTTTTTTTCTGATTTACTTTCTAGCGCTAAACTGGTTTAGTGCTGGAAATAACGTTAAAGTAACGCAAAGCAGTGCATAGCGCTGCTTTGCATTACTTGGCGCCAAGGGGGCGTACCATGGGTGGAGAATGGGCGTTCCCATGCAACCACCCAAGGTTTCTGATGCTAAACCCAATTTACTAAATAAAGTAGACAGGGTTTAGTGTCAGAAAACTGCACCCTTTTGAAGTAGGCGCAAGGAAGGGGAAATGCTTTCATTTCTCCTTCCTTTTCAGATTTTGTACGTGTGCTCCACTGTACAGCACATACAAAGAGGGAAAATGGTTTAAGTCAGTCTATGCATAGTGTTTTGTACTGGAAGGGTACCCTTACAGTACAAAACCTATGCTAGACTCACGGAGACACCTTTGCACATGGCAGCTTATTTCAGTAAATTTGGCACTCTCCTTTTCACACAGAGCATCGCAGCATTTGAGGCTGCTGCACTGCGCTACGTGAAAAAGTGGCTAAATCTGCCCCTTGATTGCTTGCAACCAGTATACATTGGAAGTTGTGCTCTTAGCACACTCTTCCTGATTCTTTGATAATTGTACTGCCATCAGCATTTTTCCTTATCTCAGGATTTTTTCAGATAGGGTTCTTCGTCCTGACCCAGAGTTTCTTCCTAAAGTCAGCTCCAAATTTCATTTGCAGCAAGAGTTGATTCTTCCTGTTTTTTGAGGAGGCTGGTTCCAGTAGGGTTCCATCTTACCTTGACGGTAAGCGCTGTTTATTGTGTTATTTACAGCGTACTAAGGATTTTCACCTTACTCAGTCTTTATTCGTCTCCTTTGGGAATGTTCTTAAAGGCAAAAAGGTGACTACTTCTACCTTGAGTCGCTGGGTATGGCAAGTTATAAGTCAGGCTTACGCTCCTCTTGATCTGGTACATCCTTCTTCTGTCCAGGGCAGATCCACTAGACCAATCTCGGCATCCTGCCCGGAGGTGGGTGGGGTGTCTATCCAGGAAATCTGTAGGGCTGCTACTTGGTCCTCTTTTGATTAAGCACTATCGATTGGATGTGGATGATGCCATAACAAGTAATTTCGGTCATATGGTTTTGGCCACTGCAATGAAATAATTTGTTTTCTGTTATGCATACATTTATGTCAGTGCAAATCTTTCTTTTGTCTTTGCCTTATTTCCTCACTAGGTTATGACTGGGACGAGGAGGACCATACAAGGGGGTTATTACTTTTTTACTTACTGGTAATCTTCTTTACCCCGATTTGGTCCTCTTCATCCCAGTCATCGACCCTCACTTCGGGTTTGCATTTTCTTCTTGTTTGTGAATTTACAGGAGGAGTGAGAGGAGGGCGGAGTTCTTGTCTACTCAATGGACATAAAAAAATATTAACACGGTATGTGCCTGTCGAGGGTGGGGCCACCCTATGTAGTGACTGGGACGAGGACGCCTTAATCAGGGTAATGAAGATTACCAGTAAGTAAAGAAGTCAATATAGGATGAAAGAGCAAGCAAAAAAAATTGGGAGGGGGGCAAGCAACAAATAAATAGGGGAACAAGCAACAAATAAATAGGGGGCAAGCAGCAAACAATGAGGAGCAGGAGGATCAAGCAACAAAGTGGGGTGGGTAAGCAACGAACAGCACGGGATGGGAAGAGGCAAGCAACAAAACAGAGCACAACACCCGCAACAACACAGAACACAATGAAGAGTGGGTGGGGGTTAAGCAACAACAGAGGGTTGCAGGTGGCAAGCGACAGTGCAGAGGGGAGACAAAAGCACACGTTTCAAGGAGGCAGAGGAGCAATGGGGGCGGTGGTGAGTGAGACAGCCTTCAAACACATGCACTCTTATAAAGTGCTTCAACTTGAATAAAAAAAAGTAGCTCCGAAAGCGGTAGCAGTGGAAGCACACAAGTACTTGGACCATGTTGCAGGGGAGGGACAAACACTAGGCTGGCTTTTGGCATGGGCGAGCTGGGCTCAGGCCCAGGGCGCCAATATTCAGAGCGGCCATGCAAATAGCAGCTTCCATCTCAATTAGCTCCAGTGATTTGGTTTGAAGATCTTTTAATCATATATTAATGTGCGTAGGTTGTTTTTGAGCACCCCATCAGCCCTTCTCCTTTTCGTTTCTTCTCAACTCCTGCTGTCACACACACCAATACTACCCCCAAAAAAACAGCTCAGCACCAGTGTGACAGACCCGAGCTATGAGTGATTCAGGTGAGTTTGGGGAGGTACAGATATGTTTATGTTCAGAGACCAGATACTGCTGTGATAATGTCAGGAGTTGACCTGTAAACACAAAAGGAACTCCCTGCTGCCTCATTTTATTCACCAGCAGCAGCTAGGGTGGCAAATTTCTTTCTGCCCAGGGTGCTATTATAGCAAAGGCCGGCTGTGGGGACAGCGCTAAACTGCAGCACAGGAAGCCAAAAGAGACCCACAGCACCAAGATGGAATGCACACAGGCAGTTCCCTTGTTATTTGCAACATCAATCTATGGTGAGGAAACATCCGTCACAAAACCAAGAGTTTTGCTCAGAATCTTGTTTCTATCTTTGCTTTTGATGTATTCCATTAGATTTCAAGACAACAAACTCATTTTAAACACAGAAAGCACAACAGAGTAAAAGACTATACCCAGCTTCATGCATGTGACCTGGTCATTTAATGCAGTTAAAACTTTTTCAAGAATGCAATCGATTTGCATGTTCCACGATGACCGCTGCTACTTTGTAATCCAATCTACTTTACTCCACTCCACTCTACCCCAATATACCCCAACCCAATCAACCCCACTCTATCCCACTCCAATCTAAACCAAACCAATCTAAACCAAACCAATCTAAACCAAACCAATCTACCCCACTCCAGTGTACCCCACTCCACTCCAATCTCCCCTTTCTACCTCAATCTACTCCACTCTACCCCACCCTAATATGCACTACTTTACTCTACCCCAATCTACTATACCCCAATCTACCCCACTCCACCCCAATATACCACACTCCACCCCAATATACCCCACCGTTGTCCACCTTAACCTATCCCATTCCAATCTACCCCACTCCATTCTACCCCAATGTACAACATATCACTCCAGTCTACCACAATCTACCCCACTCCACCCTGCCCCACTCCACTCTACTCTACTTCAACCTACCCCACTTTACACTCACTATACCCCAATCTACCCCACACCATTCCACCCCAATCTACCCAATTTCACTCTGCCCCACTCCAATCTACCCCACTCTACCCGACTCAATCTTTCCCAATCTACCCCATCCCCAATCTAACCCACCTCAGTCTAACCCACCTCAGTCTAACCCACCTCAGTCTAACCCACCTCAGTCTAACCCACCTCAGTCTATCCCACCCCAATCCACTCTACCCAATGTACCCCACCCCAATTCTCCCCAACATATCCTACTCTACCCCAATTTACCCCTAGTCCACCCTACCCCACTCTATCCCAATCAACCCCACTCCAATCTGCCCCACTCTAATCTACCCCAATCTACCTCACTCCAATCTAACCCACTACACTCTACCCCACTCCATTCTTCCCCAATGTACCGCACCCCAATCTATCCCACTTTACCCCAATATACACTACTCCAATTCACCTCAGTCTACCCCACTTCACTCTTCCCCAATCTTCTCCACACCAATCTACTCCAAATCAATTTATCCCAATCTACCCCACCCCAATCTACCTCATGCCCATCTCCCTCACTTTACCTTGCTCCACCCTACCCCAATCTATCCTACTGCCCTCTACCCCACTCTACTCGCTGCCCCACTAGTCTACTCCATTCTATCCATCCAATCTACCCCACTCTACTCCATCCCAATCTACTCCACTCAATCTGCCCCAATCTACCCCTCTACAATCTACCCCACTCAATCTACTTCAATCTACTCTATTCTAATCTACCCCACTCCACACCAATCTACCACCACTGTACTGTTCCCCAATGTACCCCATCCCAATGCACCCCACTTTACCCGAATCTACCCCTCCATTTTACCCCACTTTACCCGAATCTACCACAATCTACCCCATGTTTTCCCCACTCCACTCTTCCCCAATCTACCAGACTCCCCTTTCCCTCTGTACCCACTCCAATTTACCCCACCCCAATCTCTCTCTACTCTGCCCCCAAACTATTCCACTCCACTCTACCCCGATCTACCCCACTCCACTCTACCCCACTCCACTCTACCCCAATCTACCCTTCTATCCGAATCTATCCCACTCGACTCGATCTATCCCACCCAAATCTACCACACTCCACCCCAATCAACCTCACTCCACTCGCTACAACTTAGCATTGTTTTCCAATGGTGGTTTTCACATGTTTTCCTATTACGAGAATGGCTCATGCAAGCATTGTCGCCCTGTAGTCTGCAAATTTAGTCCCAGGGTCACACAACAAAGAGCACGATGCCTCGTTTTATTTTCTTCCACTTTGTTTGCTAGTGACAACAATTTCTCCCTAGATAAAGTGAGAAGGTGTTCTGCACCTTTGGCACAGTGTGATAAGCTGGCAATTTTATTATTTAAACAGCGTCCGTATTGAAGTCAGTGAGAGATTGACTTCCAGTCTGAGTCATCATGAAACGCTGCTGTGACAGTTGCAGTTCCACAGTACCCGACTTTCATTCTGAGAAGAAAGATAGCTGTATACTCAGACAGGGGTGCACTCATTAATGCACTGGAACCGGCTTCCTGACATACAGTACCAAGGTATGGGGTTGGGTCATTGCAACAGGCCTGGCAGATCAGTACTTCCGACATGCTCTCTTTAGCATAGAGAAATTAGCAATAGATAGGAGTAACTTTAGTAATATGAAGAATTAACAGTTGAATTGTTTGTGTTTTTCACCATTCTAATAATGCTAATAACAATGTGTCCTCATCTTTCTCATAATCGCAGTTCATGTTTTATTTACAAAGAGTAGAGCTTTTCAATAAACTTGGAATGCAATATTGTATCTTTTCTTTGTGACACTTTGGGCATGCAAAAGTGACAAACAAAAGGGTTAGATCTGGTTCCACGATTTCTTTGGGAATCCGAGTCATGTTTGATGTTACTGACAACATCTACAACTCTTTAGGGTTAGGAGTTAGATGTTCTACTTTGAGTGAGATAAATAAACCAATATAAGACTCAGGGGCATAATTACGAGCCCGGTTGCGTCGCTCTTGTACAACGCAATGTGGTGCAAGAGTGATGCAACACAAAAAAAGATTCATGAAGCCACACAAGGTCACCTTGTGTGGCTTCATAAATCTCAAGTCATGTAACAGCACAAATCACTGCATTGCACTCCTCTGTGCCAGGGACGTGTTTTCATGGATGTTCCCATTCAACATCCATAGATTTTAATACATTCCCAGATTTACAAGAACAGGTAAACCTGGGAAAAGGCCAAAAGATATGCCCCCCACGAGAGGCATAACATAAGGGCAAATATTTGTATTTCTCGTTTTTTCCTCTTTCTATGTGTACTGCATTCTGCAGGACATATAGAAAGAGGACAAGGCCTCTCAAGATTGATTTTGTGCAGGAAGGTGCCCATTCCTGCACAAAAACAATCCTGCATGCAACGCAGGCACCCTTGCACCATGGTGCATGGGTGAAGGGTGCCTCTGTTGGTGCTCGGCAGCACACTGTGTGCCAGCACAGGGGAAAGGACAGGAATGTGTTGTATTCTTTTAAATACAGCACATTCCTGCCCTTTCCACGTCACGCAGCGCAGCAAGATGACTTGCTGTGGGAAGTTTTTGTAAATATGCCCCCCAGTCTCTATATTACGAAGTTTTGTTGTTCCAATTACACAGTCCTACTCGATTTGTAGGAACCATATAACAACCCCACTCCATTTTACTCTAATCTACCCCACTCCACTGAACCCCAATCTACGTCACTGCAGTCTACCCCCCACTGCAGAACAATCTACCCCACCCCACTGTACCACAATCTACCCCACCCCCATCTACCCCACTCCACCCTACCCCACTCCTATCTACCCTGCTATATCCCACCACTCTACCCCACCCCAAACTGCAACACGCGCTCTACCCACTACAGCCCACTCCACTCTACCCCATTCCACCTAAATCTACCCCCTCCACTCTGCCCCCAATCTACCCTACTCCACTCTACCTCAGTCTACCCCACCGCACTGTACCACACTACACCCCACTTTACCCCAATCTACCACACTCCACCCCAATATACCACACTACTCCAATTTACCTCCGTGTACCCCACTCCAATCTAACCCAATCCACCAGTATCCAAATCCACTAACTTAGCCATGCTGAACAGCAGCCACATTGGTGTTCAATATGGCTAAAACACATTGCTAAAGCCAATAGCACTCGCATAAGCGAGACCTATTGGCTTTGCCAATGCTTATTTTATTATAAAGTTCAATAGGTCCCAGTTTTACAGCTCTCTGCATAGGTACTGTTTGAACATTTCAGAATTTGTGACCTGTACACTAGCTACATTAAAGTTTTCACTTTGAAGATCTTTAGAATTCGAAGCCTGGTAGTACTTTTGCTCAGGCGCACCCTCATTTGTCTAGTAACTCAAATTTTAAGAAGCCAGTGAGTTGTGTGGGGCCAGTGCACCACAGACACACATTAAAGGCATTCCACACCACCTGGTGCAGCAGGTCCCTTGTTAATTAACCCATCTCCTCAACACTCCCAATTACATATGATCACAAATTGCTTATAAATACTAAATCAACAAAAGGGATCCATTCTATCGATAAATCCAACCAGCCGCTAAATGTTGATTACTTGAAGTGCTTGTACGACACTTGAATTAGCAATATTAGGGAATGATCACAAGGAACAGTCATTATATCCAGGTTAAGAAAAGGACACAAAGAAAAAAAATCCATCACTATTTCTGTGGTGTGTTTAAATATATGCTTATTCAGCGGTCATTGGTTGTTTCAGTTGCCACAAGTTCACTAATCAATATATTTCAATATTTGAGGATTTCTCTCAACCCACTCCCAGGATCTTTTACAATATTCTTAGCTGCTGCTGCAGACAGGGCACACTTGAAAACTCTGCCTATATTTAGTAAAAAAAGAAAAAAGTTGATCCTCTCTATTTAGCCTATGCAATAGGAGCAGATCATGAATGAATGAGATGTGATATAAAACTAGGCACACGTTCTTTACTGCTTTAATTGAATACAATTTACATATTTCAGGCATTGTTCTTTCTGATGGATGTAGTAGCTTGTTGCATAGACATTGATTCTTGTACGGATGTTCAGTCTAAGTTGGAACCTTCATTATGCAATGTTAGAATGTAGAGAGTTTATTTGTATTGGGAGTTGTAGAATGTTGAAGGGAGTCAGAAATCGGTCTTTACTGTGGATGTACTGAAGCTGTGATGTGCCTATCTTGGGGGCCTGGATACACCTACAGTTAAGGCTTTGAAGAAACAGCACATTTCTTTGTCTTCATTCACTAGCACTCATCACAATATAGCTCCTGCAGATTTCTCAAAAAGTACATTTCCCCAGGCGCCAGAGTGATCCAGAATTTTATTTGTAGAAATGTCACATCACCAGCACTAAGTGGCACCGACTGGTGTTCTGATTCACATATCGCATCTTCACAGAAAGTGACACTAAGGCCCTCATAAGTGGCGCGTTAAATGGGCCAGAGTTTCTCCACATATCGGGGTACTGGCATATCTAGGGCTGCGGAAAATTCGGGCCATTATAAGTGGCACCCTAAAAAGACCACAAAGAAATGAAGACTTACTAGGTAAAAACAAAAAAGGTAATTCCAGGTTTAAACCCGCAGTAATTCCTCATTTTCCATGGTACTTTACTTTGGAGAAAGCGGTTTTCAGCAGCTGAAAACTCAACAGACGGAGTGGGAACCATATTAAAAAGGGGAGTGGAAAACAATGTTCAATAACATTTCTCATCATTCGATTGACGAGTACCACATTTCCACCTTTGTCAGATCCTCTCACTACACGCTCTTTGTTCTCACTCAGTTTCATCATTGCGTCCTTATATAACTTTCCGAAAACATGTCTAAGGAATGTGTGTTGTTTGAGGTACAAACCTCGACTTCGGTTTTAAGGAGGTGTCACCCTCTTCATCCACTCTTATCCGCATCATTTCAACAACATCACTTTCACTCACGTCAACATCAATATCTGCAATTTAATATTGCCTTAAAAATGATGTTTAAGATGGCACTAGGCATTGTAAACAAGAGGTAGAGATTGTACACCTCATGGTGATCAGACCACTGACATTTGGCGTGCCACTGGGGACAGTATTGAAGTGGCATCCGCTCCATCACCCCGAGAGCATTGTTTGCAGATAAGTCATCGAAGACTAGACACATGACCTGAAGACTGAAGGCCCTACGGCCAGAAGTCAATGGCTACTCCGGCTTTCTGAGGCTGTCGTTGAGAAGATGCATATGATGAAAATTTCCAGATTATCAGGATTTTATTTTCACTGAGTGGGCCCGAGCTGAAGTGTAAAGAACATGACCAAACTTGGCGCACCGGTAATATATGCCTGAACCAGGTGGCGGAATAAACAATCTAACATGGAGTCGGTTCCCATGCGTATTGCCAACTAAGAGTCGTAATGTATCTCGGGACTCAAAAAAGATTTTCTTGAAAGAAAAAAAGCTTGCTAACGTCCCAAGCCAAACGCTAGTTGGTAAGAATATGTGGAACATGTGTAGCCACATAAACATATGGTATGAACATATAATTTCAGACAATAACTCTAATCTAGACATAATCTACACACCAGATTAGAAAAAAAAACACCAGAAACGTCTTTTTTTTTTTTAAACCAAAACGCCATGATCTCAACTGTGTTCTCACAAATTATTTGATCCTTGATTACTATTCTTCGAAGATTGGAAAGGGTCACACTACTTGTCACAACTGGCAAAGTAACAGATAGAGAAGGTTTTCTATAAGAGTAACAAGTTAACTAAAGAATTTGGTACTGTATTACTTTTGATGATAAAACATACAAGTAACTTTGTGAACTGTTGCTTCCAGGATGTTTGGATTAACATATTAAAAAGTTTTTAAAAATCTATCATCAAAGCATAACGACCTGGCCTACAGCAGAGGTGTACTTATGTGGACCAGGTATAAAACAACAAGATATTTGATCAGAGGCAGTTGCCATTAAAACTTCAACACAAAAGTTGAGATATTTACAAAACTTTTATTTTCACAAATGTAAACCAACATTCTGAAAATGTAACTTGTTAACAAAAAATGTCTATGTGTACAGGCAAACCGCTTCCGATTCCTTTGCATGATCAATGTAGTCACTTTTAAGTGCGGAGAGGAGAGGTTTAGAAGTTCCAAAATTCACCAGATTACAAGAACAAACTGCAAAGTCTACATTAGATGTGCTTTTATGGGCCGGAAAACCTATTATGTTCCCGTCTCTTGAGTTGTTTGTTAATTTTAATCTTTCCAGCACCCATAATTTCGAAATTGTAGTCAGTTGTTACGTATGGCACATCACCTTTAACCCCAGGCTGAAAAAGACAGAAAAGAATGAAAATGATTGTAAAAGGAGTGAGACAATCTTAGCACTGTTAAAGAAGGTCATAAAACAAATAGAACAGCGCATAAAACGACAGAGGTTTGAAAGATTTAGATAATGTGATACTTTATAACTTCTCATTAGTAATGTTATGCAAAGCTATTAAGATTACACGTTTTCTCAAAGGTAATGAAACATTTGTCATGCTGTTAATATTTCCAGCTAACAGTAGAAACCATGGAATTTAGTCTTCGAAATACTTTTAAATAATCCTTCGTTTTGCATTTGAACTAGCAATACATTTTAATGTTTTGTAGGAGCAGATTCGATGCAACTAGGTAAGCAATTCTATAGTAATTTTTATGGTTCCATTTTTTTTACATTTGAAACTTGCATATATTTTCCTGCCTACATCCAAATGCCTGAAGTATACAAGCGATGGATGGAATGCTTGAATTAATCTCATCCACGAGTATTTACTGGACTATCCTAGTTCATTGTCATTTTGCACACAATGCCACCTCAGTTTGGACCAAGCCATATGCAAATCATTCTTGACCATGCTCCAATACATAAAGTCCAGCTCGAAATGCCAGGCCAGGGCCCCCTGAACCAGAACATAAGCAACCCAAGACCGGTTTTGCTGCGATTGGATTGTGATGAGGGCCAGTGGCTGGCTGAGGTCAATTCAAGCATAGCATACATTACTTTTTATATACTTCAGTATATCCAAATGCCAGCAGCACAATCGTGACCAAAGGCACATATTGGTTCAGGTTATAACATCACTCTTGCTCCCCATCCTTGATACGTTTGCCAACATTATAACGCAAACCCCGTAATTCCCCCACCCGACACCCCTTCCCCTAGCTTAGTATTAGGACGGATTCCTAATTGGAAATTGAATCAATACATAAATTTGTCAAAAGCCCAAACCTCCAGTAATACATCGGATTTATTAAACCTTTGTTTGTGCTCGCAGAGGTTCCTCGGTGTCCATGATTAGAAGTACCATAAGAAATTTAGCACAGGTAACTTCCTTGAATTTGGTTGCTAGTATTGAAGAAGGGCATGGTTTCCACAGACCCGTGAACTGCTTACCTTTCCGTTCAACTGCCAACGATATCTTCTCCATTACAATTACTGAAAGCCTGTGCACACGTCTGTGTATAGTTCATGAGTTTTAACTCTGTCATACGTTAATACCAATGGACATTCACTGTGCAACATACATGTTGCACAGTGAATGTCCATTGGTATTAACGTATGACAGAGTAAAAACTCATGAACTATACACAGACATGTGCACAGGCTTGCAGTAATTGTGTGAGACCTTTGGTCTGATAATCAGGGGGTTCAGGGTCGTCCCCTTCCTGTTGGCACCGTCCTATGAAAACGATAACCAAACTTGCGAACACTCGTTGCAGGCGCCAACTTCCTACCACACGTCCAAAACCCTGTCCTTTGATCTTCTCCATTACAGTTCTCATATTTTATATAAGCATGCTATATGCCTGGGAATCTCAGCCTCCTCCACAGCCCCAGCAACACCTGCTTAGCTGCACCAAGAAGCAATGTAATTGAACTTCCCTTTGCTGAATGCAACAGTACAACAGTGTTTACTACCTCAAGAATGATACAGCCTGGCAGTCTGATAAGCTAAACATTACACATCAAGTCTCTTGTCTCAGATCTCCGACCAATAACTCTCAAATTTTGCCACAGCAGATGCAACAGAGAACCTGTCCCTCTACATCCCTGGCAATACTCATGGCTCTTTGACTTATTCCAAGCCTGAATACTAAGCGCAGTATAACACCCCGCTTAGGATTCATTCTTTTAGTTGTCTCTTGTAGCAGAACGTATAGTTTCTTACCTGTCGGTGTAGTTTTGCAGCTTGAAGTCTTTCTGGATTCACTATGCTGTGCATTATTCCGCCATCTTGTGGTTGGGTCCGGAATTGTAGTCTTTTTTTTTCTTTTCGTGGCCCAGGTGGGCGGCGACGTCCCACCATTTGGTGTCCTTCGTGACGTCGACGCGCTTCCTGCGGAAGCTCCCACCTTTGGTCGTCATCTTCGGATTCTTTTTTTCTCCTCTCTTGTTTTTGTTGTCCGCTTGTTTTGAACCCTTTAGCTATGTATGCAATTTTAGCCTCCTTTGTCCTTATGCCTCATCTTTCTGGCGGAGGAGGGTGGGATCGCTAGTGAATCCAGAAAGTCTTCAAGCTGCAAAACTACACCGACAGGTAAACTATACGTTTTGCAGCGCAAATCTTTCTGGATTCACTATGCTGTGCATAGACTTAGTAGCGGTTTTTCCCTTATTGCGGTGGCTGGGTGGAAGATGAGCATTGGTTACTGAAAATATGTTGTAAGACCTTTTGTCCTACTTGCGCTTCTTTGTTCGTTTGAATATCCACACAGTAGTGCTTAGTGAACGTGTGCACTGAAGACCATGTTGCAGCTTGGCAAATGTCTTGGATAGGTGTGTTCGCTAGAAACGCAATTGTTGCTCCCTTCTTCCTTGTTGAGTGAGCTTGAGCTGCTCCTTGTAATTGTTGTCCTGCCTGTTTGTGGCAGAGTTGAATTGTCTGCGCGATCCATCGTGCAATGGTATTCTTGGTGACTGGTCGTCCCAGAAAACTGCTGGCAAAGGAGACAAAGAACTGCTTTGTTTTCCTGCACTCCTTTGTCCTTTCCATATAGTGCCTTTCCGCCCTTCTGGCGTCTAGTGTGTGCAGAGCCCTTTCGGTTTGTGTGGAAGGGTTTTGGAAAAAACTTGGAATTTGGATTGTTTGGTTAATGTGGAACCGAGACACCACCTTTTGCATGAAGTGTGGGTCCGTCCTCATTACAATCCTGTCCTTGTGTATTTGCAGGTACGGCTCTTGGAGTGTCAGCGCTTGCAACTCACTTACTCTTCGTAGTGACGTGATAGCCACTAAGAAGGCAGTCTTTAGCGTGAGCATGTGCAGTGTAGTTTTGTGAATAGGTTCAAATGGCGCCTTCATCAACTGAGTGAGCACTACGTTGAGGTTCCATGCTGGCGCTGGCATCCTCTTTGGGGGTGCGATTCTTTTCACCCCTTACAGAAATCTCTTTACAACTTGGGAGGTGAAGAAACTTCTCCCTGTCTCTCCTCTTGTGTAGGCCACTACCGCAGCCAAGTGCACCCTCAGGGATGTGTAGCTTAATCCGCTTTGTAGTAGGTGCGTTAAGTATTTTAGTACCGTTGATTCCCTTGTGATCTTCCGTTGTAGATTCTCCTTGATGCACCATTCGGAGAACCTCTTCCACTTTGCTACCTAGCACTTCCTTGTGGAAGGTCTCCTTGCCTCCCTGAGTACTGCCATGGTACTTGGTGGTAATTTGAGGTGTGCAAATTCTAAGTCTTCAGGAGCCATGCTGCTAGGCTGAGGCTCTCCGGTTCTGGGTGTAGCACCCTTCCGTTCTGCATTGCTAACAGGTCTTTTCTTCTTGGGAACCTGTGCGCTGGTTCTTGTGCCATTTCTACTATCTGTGAGAACCAGGACTGCCTGGCCCACTGGGGTGCTATCAGGATTAGCGTCATGTTGCTGATTCTGCATTTGCTGAGTACCCTGTGTATCAGTGGTATCGGGGGAAAAGCGTATGCAAATGTCTTTGACCAATCTATCCATAGCGCATTCCCTTGCGACCAATGGTCTGGTTGTCTGGATGCGTAGTGTTGGCATTTTGGTGTGTTGCAAATAGGTCCATTTGCGGTGTACCCCATTTCTGGAATAGCTTCTCTGTTTCCTGTTGATTGAGCTCACACTCGTGGGATGCTGACACCTGCCTGCTGAGTCAGTCTGCTTCCACATTGTCCTTCCCCGGGAGATGTATTGCCAGTAGGTCTATTTCTAGCGGGATGGCCCATTTCCATATCTCCTGTGCTAGCCCTGATAGTGCCACTGATTGTGTTCCTCCTTGTTTGTTGATGTAGAACATGGTGGTTGTGTTGTCTGTTTGGATCAACACCCTGTTTCCGTACAGCTGTTTCTGAAAGGCTTTTAAGGCTAGGAAGACAGTTTTCAGCTCTAGGTAGTTGATGTGTTTGACCGCATCTTGCTGCGACCATAGACCCCTCACCCTGAGCTTGTTCATGTGTGCGCCCCACCCCAGTTGGGAGGCGTCCGTTGTGATGGTCACTGTTGGAGTTGGTTGTGTGAATGGCTTCCCCTTTGATATGTTTTCTTTGTTCCACCACGCCACTTCCTGATGCACTGCGTGTGTGACAACCACAAGATCTTCCCAACTCCCTGTTGCCTGTGACCATTGCTGCTGAATCCATTCCTGGAATGGTCTCATGTGTAGCCTGATGTTTGGGACTAGGTGGATGCATGACGCCATCATTCCCATTAGCTTGCTCACCGTCCTCACTGCCAGAACTTGCCGCTTGCGGTAAGGACGCGTTTCCTTTTGTATCGCCAATGTTCTCCTCCTGCTGGGGAACACTTTGGCCTGTATGGTGTTGATCTCTGCCCCCAAGAATATCTTGATCTGCTCTGGGTTGGTTGACGATTTCTCCCAATGAATTGAGAAACCCAGTTGACCTAGTGTTTGCACGACCTGCTGGATGTGTACTTTGCATTTGTTGTAAGAGCTTGCCTTTACGAGCCAGTCGTCGAGGTAGGAATATAAGTGTATTCCTTGCCTTCGTAGGTGCGCTGATACTGCTGCTAGGCACTTTGTGAACACCCTTGGTGCGGATTTGAGTCCGAATGCTAGTACTGTGAACTGGTAGTGAGTCTGGTTGATTACAAACCGTAGTAGCGGCTTGTGCCTGTGGTTGATGGGGATGTGCAAGTACGCGTCCTTCAGATCTATTGTTGCCATGTAATCCCCTTCTTGTATTTGTGGTATTACCTCCTGTAGGGAAGTCATCTTGAATCTTTGAGTTCTTATGAATTTGTTTAAGAATCTCAGATCTAGGATAGGTCGTAGTGTTTCGTCCACCTTTGGCACGAGGAAGTAGGTTGAGTAAACTCCTTTGTTCCTTTGGTTGTGCGGTACTGGCTCTATTGCGTTTTTGCTGAGCAGTTCCTTGGCCTCCAGCTGCAAGAGCGAGAGTTATTTTGCTGAGTGGGTCCTGTTTCTTGGTCTTGTTGGGGGTTGTCTTTCTAGTTCTATGCAATATCCGTATTGTATGATGTTTAGTATCCACTTGTCTGTAGTGACCTTCCTCCACTGCTTGAGGAAGTTCTTTATCCTGCCTCCTACCGGTGTTGTGTGTTCTAGGGACTGTTTCCTGTGGATCGTTAGGTTTTTGTTCCTCGGTTTGTTGTTGCCCCCACCCAGAGGTGTTGCTAGGGTGGTTGTGGGCTTGATGGTGAAGTCACTTGGAGGTGGGCTGTTGGCCTCCTCTACGAGATTGTCCTCGTCCGTTCCCGCGCCCTCGAAAGGACTGGCCCCGGGGCTGATACTGCCAGTTTTGCTGCTGCTGTCCCTGCTGCTGCTGGCCTTGGTTGTTCCTTTGGTAGCGTTGCTGGAACGTTTGGTGCGATGTGGCAGGCACGTTGCCTCCTCTACCGCCCGGCCTTCTGGTGGGTGCCCCTCTACTCATCCCTCTGAACTGCAGTGCTCCCATGGACCTTGCTGTTTCGTTGTCCTTTTTGAGCTGCGTCAGCTTTTCATCAACTGGCGTGCCAAACAGTTGTTCGGCGTTGAAGGGCGTATTCAGGATGTTACTCTGCACCTCTGGCTTGAATCCTGAAATTCTGAGCCACGCGTGACTCCTCTCGGTCACTCCTATCATTAGTCTGCTGGATATTTCAGCAGCATCCAAAGCTGACTTCAAGCATGTGTTTGCCATGCTTTTGCCTTCTTCCACTAGGTGAGCTGCCCTTTGTTGGTACTCATCTGGTAGATGCTTAAGGAGTTGCCCCACTTCGTCCCAGTGATGGTATGCGTGCCTGTTGATCACGGCGTTTGAGTTTGCGATACGCCATTGTATTGCCGCATTTCTCTCCACCTTTCTCCCTGTCAGATCCATCCTTTTACTCTCCTTGTCTGGAGGTGGTCCGGTATTAGTGGGCACATTGGCCCTTTTCCTGGCTGTTGCCGTAATTATGGAGTCAGCTGTCACTGATCCTTGTATGTATGCAGGGTCTTGTGAAGAGTGTTTGTACTTTTTCTCTGTTCTAGGGGTGACAGCCCTGCATACTGCTGGTTCCCTGAAGGCATCTCCCCCTTGGTCCAGCACACCAGGGAGCATGGGAAGGAATAGGCTCCTGGTTCGTTGAGGCAGTAGAGTTTCCAGGAGGAAACATGCCTTGGGCTTCTCTTCTTCTATTTTCACCCCATAGGTTTGTGCCGCCTTCAGGACTACTGTGTTGTAGACCCTGATGTCATCTGGCGGCGAGGGCCTCGAAGGGTAAGTGTCTACCCCTTCTTCCGGCGATTCTGCGTCGAGGTCTTGCCATTCCAGGTCTTGTGTCTCCGAGGAAGTCAAGTCCCGGTAGGATTGCAGGTCTTCGTCGCCTTCTCCCTCGAAGTAATAGTCTTCGCCCCCCTGTTCCTCGACCGGTTCGGGCGTTTGGCAGTTCGGCGTCTTCGTAGTCTATTTCGACTTCGAGCGCGGGTCTCGACGGGATGGAGTATTCGCTCATTTTGCGGTCGAAATCCTTCTTCCACTGTAGGATGCTCGCCATTTCGGCCTCGAACCTCCTCTTTTTCTTCTCCATCTCTTGTGCCTGTTCGGCGTCGAGGGCTGGAGCGGGTCTCTTCGGGGCCGTCGACGATTGCCCCTCCCTTCTCGGCGCGGAGGTGTGCTTTTCGGGGGCAACCTTCGACGCCTTTGGTTTTTCGAGGGATTTTTCCGATTGGAAGTCCTTTTCGAAGGATCCGCTCGGCTGACTGTCCTTGGTCGCAGTTGCCTTCGACGAATGTTTCGGCGGCAATGCTCTCTTCGAGGACCTAGCTTCACTTCTACGAGTGTCGCTCGGGGCTTTGGCTTCACCCTTTCGAGTGTCGCTCGAGTGTTTAGGGGTCGACGACACCCTTACCTCCTTCGACGTTTTCTTTTGGACCTCGACGACTGTGCAGTCCTCATGTCCTTCGGCGATGTTGTCCTCCTCTCCACTTGAGAGGCCCAGGTCTCGGAGCGATGGGGGTGGTCCCTGCCCCTGCATGTTGTGGTTCGCCCTTCTCCGCCTCTCCCTCACCTTGAGGGTCTTGGGTGTAAACGCCGAGCACGCGTTGCAGTCCTCGCTGCTGTGGTCGAGCGGTAAGCCGAGGTTGCAGACTGGATGCTGGTCCTTCTGGGCGTACTTGTGGTGGGAGTTGGTGCAAAACTTGAATGGTGTCTTGTCCATACCCGCGCTCAGGGAGCCCCCTGCGAGCGCATTCTCTGTAGGACGTCGAGATCTCGGTCGTAAACCTTCTCCCTCGTCGTCCCGGCTACTTGACCCGTAGCCCGGTGTACCTCAAACTGATTTGTCGTCGGTTTTCTTCTATTTGCCTTGATTCCTCTTCCAAACTTCTGGAACTCTTCGGCGACGATCCAGACCCAACAGCGGAAAAAAGAATCTGAAGATGGCGACCAAAGGTGGGAGCTTCCGCAGGAAGCCCGTCGACGTCACGAAGGACACCAAATGGTGGGACGTCGCCGCCCACCTGGGCCACGAAAAAAAAAAAAAAGAAAAAGAGAAAAAAGGACTACAATTCCGGACCCAACCACAAAATGGCGGAATAATGCACAGCATAGTGAATCCAGAAAGATTCACGCTGCAAAACTAGCGGTGCTCGCTCCCAACCTGATAAAAATGTAATTCCACTCCTTATTCGTCAATCTTCTTCCCAATTATTTTTCTAGTCTCTTCTGGCCTGCTGTTTTGCTGGGAGAGAGACAGGCCATAAGAAACATATTTCGGACAGGATGCGGCAATCGCGATCTTGGCATGAAGCAACTTCTCAAACATAGCAAGGTGTCTCCCGCCATCGCTTTATCCCCTTCCTGGAAGACCCAGTGTATGACAGTAATACGGTCTTTCTGATTCTGCACCCCAAATTCCGTTTTAATTTGCTCAAATGTTTTAAGGCCTTTAATAACATAAAAGTCCCCATTCTCCTACGACCTGCCTTTTGCGAAGCCATGTATTGTTCCCATTCCATGGACAGGGCAAAGGCTGGATTACTCCCGATCAGTGTGAGGGATATGTAGACAATACAGCCATCACAGCATCCCATGAGTTCAGTGTGCCCCTAGTAACTGGGGAAGAGTATAAAGCAAAGGCTCTGTATTTCCTAGGCATCCAGGTAATTTTCTAAATGTGGTCCTCGGCCACTGCTTGATCCATGAAACACCAGTATTTCTCACTCTCTTCCCTATTGCACTCCACCATATGCTGCAACTATTGGATGGTAATAATGAATATGTGGCATCCCGGATGCCTCCCTCATTTACAGACCTGTGTATGGTTCTTAAGTAGTCTGGGTTTCTTCCCGCCCAAAAAAAGAAATTGTTCAGGGCCCGCTGAATCTCCCACAACACCCCCGGTTGTGGCTGCACTGGCAAAATCTGCACCATATAGAAGAATCTCAGTAAAACAGTCATTACCATAGCAGCAACCCATCCTAGTTAGATCTCTCCCATTTGTCACGACTATAGGTCTACATTCGCAGACCGCACCAGTTCTCCATAGTTTGCCTGCACCATTTTTTGGGTGTGGGACAAATCTTTACCCTTAAATAAGTAATTTTACTTTAGGCCCAGGCCAAGGGGAATGTAAATCGGAAAGCCACTCTAAGCTGGAGAGACTGACTGGTTTAAAATCTAGTACTTCTGCAGAGATCCCTGTAAATCGCTCTACTTCGGCTACTAATGGCAGCAAAGAGGCAGATGGTTCAGTCAGTCAGCAAAACATCTTCTGCATACAGATACATCCTATAGTCATCCCCTCCCATTCTGACTCCATGTAATATGCTTTAATGCTCAAACTCTATTCTCCAAAAGCTTATATATATATATATATATATATATATATATATATATATATATATATATATATATATAGTGCAAACAACAAGGGTGACAACAGGCACCCATGCCTGGTGGCCCTTTCAATTGAGAACAAAGAGAAAGCCTCAGAATTAACCAACACTCTAGCCTCTGGTGAGCAGTATCCACTAGACAACCAAGCTCAGAACCTGTGGCCAATGAATACCCCCCAATGCTTGAGGAATGGCCAGTGTACTCTGTCAAATGCTTTCTTATTAAGGCAGATAAAAAGTAATGCTTCTTGACCGTTTTGATATTATCAGAAGTAAACCTCCCAGGAATAAACCCTGCTTGATCCAGGTCGAGGGCTTTCCATAGGCTGGCCCAATGTAGAAGCCAAGATTCCAATTAAGAGGTTAGCATCAGTATTTAGGAGTGATATCATTCAAAAGGAGAACCATTTTGTCAGTTCCTTTTCCAGCTTAGGCAAAACCATAACTATGGCTTTCATCATGGACTCAGTTAGTGGCTGGTCTACCCAAAAAGAATTTAACAAACGCACCAGGATAAGAACCAACAGATGGATGAATGAATAATTTATAAAATATGGCTGTAAACTCACTTAGGCCAATCGTGAACAGGGTCAGAAGGGTTCCCAATCTTATGATAGAGCAATTGAAGGGGGGAAAATTCAAAAGCTACTGAAAGAAGGCATAACTGAAGAAATAGTCTTTAGAGTGGCTTGCATTAGTTTTGGCCCTGAAGGATTGGGCCAAACAAATAAGAACGTGTTGATCTTGGAGATCTAAACAGACATATGGGTAGACCATCAACTACTGCCAAATATCTCAGACGCTCACGCTGTACTTGGAGGTGCGAGTATGTTTAGTGTCATGGATATCTCGGTTTCGCTTATCAGGTTAAACTGCATGAGGAATCCAGACACGTTACATTTTTTGTTACCCTATTGGGGGCCTAAAATTTAATCAGGATCTCATTCAGGTTAGCGTTAGCCCGTTTCCAAAGGATAATGAAAAAAATATTGTAAGGTATTTCTCATGCCCTTTTCTTCCAAGATGAAATTTTAGCATACGGGAAAGATATGGAGAAACACGATAACACATCAGAGTCTGCATTGGGAAGATTAACTAAGGCAGCTCTTATGCTCAAGACAAAACAAGCATTTGCAATGCAATCGTCTCGCATTTGCGTGAGTTTTAACTGTTGGCATTGTAAATGACAATGTCTTTTACCCATGTGGTTTGGTTCGGAGTGGAGTGGATGTATGTGGTGTGGAGAGGAATTATGTGGGTTGTATTGGAATTGTTAGTTGTGGAATTGTGTGGTGCGGAGTGTATTTGTGTAGTGGGATTATGTGGTATGGTGAATAGCTAGGGGTGAGAGCTGCACAGAATAGACAGAAAGGAAGATAGAGAGATAGTTTGTCTGAACATGCTGTGTTTGTGGGCAAATAACTTAATCTCCCCGTGCTAACCAGAACTAAATGTGTCTGTGTGTAATGTAACAGCCGACTCTGTAAAGCGCTGCAATATTGTGTGTAAGTGCGTGGTATATAAAATTGTTTTTAGGAAAAAAATATATCATCCAGGGCTCGGAAAGAAACAGGCACTTATAAAACATGGAAATGAAGCCATTTGTTAGGTTATAAAATTTGTATAAAAATTAAATTGAATCCAACCTCTCAGTAGGCCTGAGGCTGAAGCAAGCATTTAACAAGCATTAGCATAGCCAATAGGTCTCGCCTTTGGGACCTTATAAGTGTTTAGCCATGCAGCACATTATCACCCACCGGGCAGATTTCTGTAATGGAACTAGTACTTATGTAAAGTGCTTTGATACCTTCATTCGCGGTACATAATGCAAAAAATAAAAAGGAATGAAAGGAGAAGTGCTTGCATATTTCTGAGGTGGGGGAGCGAAAAGATGCACTCTGTAGAGTTACGCTGTGTCTACCTGCTGTAGATGTTTGGTTTTTCTCCACAACAGTTAGGGTAAAATGCTGATTGCTAACGTTGTTCTGTTTTGTTTAACCAAAAGCATGATCATGCGGTCAACAAATGGTTAAGCATCACAATGCAGCTATTTACTGAAACCCCACGAGGATCGTTCCCTTCCTCCCCAAGACATGAGTGGCCTTTAAGGAGCTTTAACTACTGTAGCAGCTGCTTGTTGCCTTCCAGGGTAGGCTTGTTGGCCAAGGCCCGCTCATTAGACGGTGCTGACGATTCCGCTGAAAAGTAAGATGTCACCGTAAAATTTCGTTTCTGTTACTTTGTGTTTTAGAGAAAATGAAAGCGCACTATTGTGGAGGTGTGGTGTAGTGGACCCGCCTTCTAATGACAGCGGCAAGGTCTGGAAATGAAACCTGACCCAAAACAGATGGCAGCCTGCGCGCCGCCGCTGCCTCCTATTATATAATGCCAGTACCAAATTAGAAAGCGAGCACAGTATAGAAAGGCTGAGCAGACGCGCTGGGGTTCGAACCTGGGGTTGTGAGGTGAAACATAAGATTATTAGGGTGCTTGCCTTAAAGTTAAGATTGCATTATATAATGCCAGTACCAAATCAGAAAGCGAGCACAGTAGAGAAAATCAGGAGCCGAATTGAAAGGAGGCGAAAGTGAGTTCTCAGTGTGCAAGTGAAGGCGGGGCTGGAGTATGCTGCATCTTGGTGCAGAGTAACAGATGTTTATTGCCAACCAAATGAATGTTAATTAGTTCGTCGGCCTCTAGTAGGATGAAAGGCTGAGCAGACGCGCTGGGGTTCGAACCTGCGGTTGTGAGGTCAAACATAAGATTAATAGGGTGCTTGCCTTAAAGTTAAGATTGCCTTCCTTCTTCTACAAGTCAACAGCAATGGGCCTAGCATGACAGCGAATGCACAAGTTTCTCATTGCAAACAGAGCATTGGCAGGGCTGTGCATGTGGCATGTGAAGGGAGGGTTGGTTAAAAAGAATGGCGCGAGAGCGAAGCGGGGGCGAGTGAGCACGGCAGCGCGGCGAACGCGCTAATTAAAAACAGATGGTGACATGACCCCGAACAGATGGCGCCCCTGCTCGTAACCGCAAGCCGTAGGCGGATACATTTACTGGGAAAGGTGGGACATGCAGCCGCCTTTGCCCAATTGCGTGCTGTCTTTTTAGAAAGACACACGCAAAGACCAATTGAAATAATGCAGGAAAAAAAAAAACACGCACGAGCGTGTGGAAAGTCCAGAGTGATTCCAAGAGGCCGTTTTCCTAGAGTAGTGCATGCGCGCTGCGCTAGGCTCGACCTAAAAAGGTGAGGCGCGATGATAGGTTGGCAGACTATCTTTTGGCATGGGGAGCCATTGTACATGACCTAAATGACGGTGTTGCTGTTGTCTCCACTACTGTGATGAGTGACCGTGACGAAGAACCTATTCAGCCATCACACTCCCAGACTACAGTGTGGGAAGGATGAATTGCTTGGTAGGATTGATATTGCTAATGAAAGTTGGGAATCGCTACAGGGTTAACGGTGGTTGCCTTGAAATGTTGGGCAACCTTTGGAACGCAAACCTTGTAAAGACCAGAGCACGGTATTGGGGGGAGGGGGTTAAATGCACATTGGTTCATGGGGATTTTAGAGATTGCATTCAAATGACTGTACGGCATTTGGTGTTCCACAAAGTGATGACAATAGCTTGGAAGACCCACACAGCGATCTTGCTCATATTGTAGGGTGCTGTGTTGCTTGTTATGGATTTCATGACTGGCAATACTGTGCATGCTCTAGATATGTATAATGCTGTAATCCAAATAAAAAGTTTAAAAAAATAAATTTAAAAAAGTATACAGCTTTTCCACAAAATCAGATTTGATAACGAGTCACAGAAGCTGGGCCACTTGAAATGGGCAACCTGTGCAGAAACCTGCAAGGTGCATGTGGTGTTCTCAAGCATTCCTAAGCAGAGAATGGCACATGCTTTGTAAGCTGGTGTTAGTTCCAGAACTTGGAATGTGGTGATGGTTACCAAGCACTGCTCGAATGTGTTGTGGCAGTTGCTCCTGACTCGATGCTGGATGGGGTCTACTCATATGTAACCTGCAATAAACTTCATCTTCACCTCAAGCGCCTCTTTCTACTCATTTCTACGAGGCACACCTCCTCATTTTGGCGACGAGGATGGGAATATTGTAGCAAATGTGGAGATCACTCCAGCGTGGATCTCCGGCAAAAGAGCTTTGGTGGATGAGAAGTTTGATTGTGTAGATGGGTGGAAGGACAAGGAACGAACTGGTATGATGAGAAGGAAAATTAGCTACGATCTAAGGAAGGCTGTGAAAAGGACCGTTGTTGCTGTTGGTGACTGGGTCAAGATCAGGTTACCAAGAAAAACACCTGGTATATCTAAATATAGTCGACCGTTTCAGGTGGTCAAGGTGTTTAGAAATGCGGTGAGGACAAGTGATCACAATTTGGAATTTAGAAAGGGTAGTTAAATGTGGGGCGACTTCTGTGGGATGTTCAAGAGAAAGTGATCTTCAATCATCTAGTTGCAGTTCGAGACCTATACGGGTGAAACGGGTTCCTCTTCGTCTCCAAGATTGAGACTTGTAAGCGTTCCTCCTTTGTTTGTTTTTATCAAAGTTTTCTGTGATGTACAATGTTTTGTTTTGTTTATAAAGGGGGAGGTGATGTGGTGTTCTCAAGCATTCCTAAGCAGAGAATGGCACATGCTTTGTAAGCTGGTGTTAGTTCCAGAACTTGGAATGTGGTGATGGTTACCAAGCACTGCTCGAATGTGTTGTGGCAGTTGCTCCTGACTCGATGCTGGATGGGGTCTACTCATATGTAACCTGCAATAAACTTCATCTTCACCTCAAGCGCCTCTTTCTACTCATTTCTACGAGGCACACCTCCTCAGTGCACCCCCATTAGCGCATCAATATGAACTTTACATGAAGGGATTAAGGCAAAGGAAGAGGCAGAAAGTCAGAATAAATGGTCGCTGATCTAATTCCGAAACACAAATACATGCCTGGGAACAGGGTAGGGTTTTACCAGTTGCACTATGCCAAAATCAAAAGTAGCCTCAGAACATGACTTTTCCATTATGAACAATTATTTGAGAAGACTTTTCAGTAGGGGAAGCCATAAGCTGGCATTAGGGGACACACATTTAGTACTTCATATAGGGGAGTAAAAACAAACAAAAAACTGATCAAAGCCCCTGCCCAATTCACACAGCTTCTCCCAAAAAATGTTTAGGGGAGGAACTGCTGATTTACAAGTCAAGCACACCTGTAAAAGTGCATCTTTCCACCTAGGACAGCTCTAATCGGTCAAGGGGACGCAAATGCAAAACTCAAGACCCAAGATCAACTATACAACATCTTCAAAAGACAGATTCTGATTAGGAGGATTACCCTAAAGTGGGCTCAAGATGGTGTATTATCAGCTCATTTGGAGTACGATAGGGCATGATTGATAAATAAGCCTTGAAAAAGGATGAGTCTATGCTTGCATCACTACACTCTGTGGGAATACTTGAAGTGGCTACTCGCTACTCAGTCAAGAACACTTTCAGCACACTGTGAATAATGGAAAATGACATGTTTTGTGAGATACAGTTGGGAAGGTAACTAGACACAAATATGTTGGAGGGTAGGTAATCAAAATGTATAGCATTCTACTGAAATATTGTTCTCAATTCATTAAAATGGCCTAAGAAAGCACCTAGCTGAGCTTTGGTTCGGTTAACAAAGTTACATGGGTTATCAATCTGGGCTCAACTTATGTCCATATATTTTGTTGTTTGAGGAAATTTGAGCAATAAAAAATATAAAGAAAGAAGATAGGCGAGGCAACACACAATAACAAACCAGAAGTTGTAATGCCAAGGACAGACGGGCGTGTGACCACTTCTGTGGTCCCAGGGCATTTGGTATAACAAAAGGGACTACAGATACTTGCACGCCCCCTCCGGTAATACAAATTGTGCTGGCCCTCCCTGTGTACCAGCATGATCTCAAGGGTAAGTTCCATCATTTGCATGAAGGGCGTGACCCTGGGACTGTGCCATATTACAGATATGGGCACAGAAGGAAAGCAGCCATCAGAGGTGCCCTTGAAAGGTAGAAAGCGGGTCCCATGGGCCCACTCCATCCAGGCATCCTCCTGTAGGCAAGTGTTGTCACTCACTGCACCCACCTACAGGGGAATCTCTTCCCTCTTTTAAATGCAGGCCTACAGTTGAAGGCAGACAGGTGACTTCAAACAGCCATTCATTTAATGCACTGCACAGGGTAGTGGCAAGTTTGCAGCAGCGCTGGGGACAGCACATTTAGTGTAATATTGCACGCTGCTCCGGATCTGCAACTTGTGCACCCAGTTAAAGGTGTGCCGTGACACGGACCCAATAAGTGCACCTTCTCTGTAATACAGACCTCAGAGTCTAAATGAAGAGGCATCCACAAAAGAAGGGCAAGTGACCAAGACCCCAACCTGTTTCCAAATTAACAAAACATAACAAAGCAGTACATTGACATTGATTGCATGCGGACATGGATTCAGGTGCATTTAAAGTTTAGTGGTTCAGTGGCCACTAATGGACATGTCACCTTCACACCTTTCTCATGAGTTGTTTTACCACCTGAACTCAGCATTGTTTTGTGGCTTGTTGAAGAAGGAATGTGCTTTATGTAAAAATGCACGTTCTGGCTAGACGTTCTCTTAAATCTAAGGAACCACTTCAATTATAATTTTGTAATATTCCTTAATCGTGCCAAAAAGTGTTTAACTTCCCAGATCAGCATCCTGTTACCCTTCAGAACTTTACATAAGTAGCACTTTTAGCCACCTCCTTTCCTAGGGCCGCTATCTCCAGGGATGACCTATAAAAAAGGGATATGCCTTATCAACTTCCTGAAACGTTATCGACACTTGGATGCATTTCTGCAAGGGAATATGACTAGTAAGTAATGGAGAGAACTGATATTCAGAGTAATGAAGTTTACGGGTATCAATCAAAGAGTTCCGCTTTTTGCAAGAAAAACAGGCACTGGATTGGGCACGTCCCTCGTTTAAGAGTCCTGCTAGTGTGTAAGAGCCCAATAGACTGAGGAAAGTCACTACTTAAAAATTCTTCAGGAGTTAGGGAAAGTCTGCCTGCCTCACGCCACAACAGCACTTCAATAAGAAACAACGGAGATGAGAAAGGGGATGAGGAAAAGATTTTATTATATCCCCATGGTCACCAACTGATGTAGGTCGTGTGATTTAAGGGTACAGACTACTGTCCCTCAATCTTTTTGCTACGAAGGCCCGCAATCCTTACTGGCGGAACCACAACTTCGGTTTGTGAATTTACCTTTTTAACAGCGTTAACAAGTCCAAGAGTTTCTTGAGAAAATCGGAACAGAACATTAAAGTTAAATCTGCATAGTCTGTGAACAAAAGTCCTTGGCAGCAGGAAGGTGAAAAAAGCTACACTGTTGTGCTCAGACTCGTTCTCTGCCAAAGAACAGCACGTGTGCACAGGGGCGAACCCCTGTATGATCCACTGATGGACACTGTAAAAAACTCGCAGCCTTTTGCTCAACTCCAGAGTTTTTTATCGTAGCTCGTTATTAACACCTGGAGGCGGCTCAGTTTGCATGAGTAAAATGAGGCACACAAAAAAACAAAATATCCTGAAAATATTTAAGCCTCTGAGAGAATGAGAGATTAAATAAAGGTGAAATATCATCGATCAGTGTTTTTAACCATTAAAGTTAAGGACATGAAATCAGGGCCTGGTAGGGACCTGCTCAATGTCTGTTTTTAATGGACGTTTAATTACTACCGGGTCTGAGACCCGGCCACTTAAAGCCCTGCATATAATACAGGTCTCCCAATTAGACTATGTGCATCGAAGGTGTATGTAACAACTACGGAGCAGTGTTTACGTTACTCGCTAATGGAAATTAACCGTGATACTGATCTTCTTACGTCAGGCCTTAAAGATGGGTAGATCACGAGATGTACAGCGACAACTGCAACACCGTTAATTGCTTCCTCCTTCCCCCTGTTCTTCCACCTTTTTCGGCGGAAGAGTCAAAATACAGCCTTACTTCAGCAGCAACCAGCTGTCCTAAGTTTTACAAACATAAATTAAACAAGCCTGTAGGAGTGTGCTATTTTAGTATCAAGTAATACAACAATGCCACCTGCTGCACACAACTGATATGACAAATGGAGTTTACCCAGCAAAAGCAACAAGCGCGGCCACCGTTAATTACCAACACATGGACCCTGCGCGCCGCTGCTCGCTCCCGCAAGGTGACTGCCAGCACAAGCACGAGTGCTCGAAAAGGGCAGACCAATTCCAAAAGGTCATCTCCTAGCGAGACCTAAAAAGCAGTGGTAGGTAAAAAAAGAAAGAAAAAAAAAAGGGTCTTGTTCTGAACGGCTACTAGGGTTGGGGAAGTAAATCATGCTACGCCTAGCAAGGGCCGGCGAAGCGAGTAAAAAGGAGTTAAATGTAAGAGAAATAGTGCCTCTGTCATTTATACATAAGAATCCGCTACTACTCAACGGACAGTAGGGTTGGGAATTGTAAGTGGAATGTTTCTTCTGAAGGGCCGAGAAAGCGAAACAGTGTGCAGCAAACTAACACATAAATCATATAAAGCCCATGTAAACACCACACTATAGTTGCCAGTGTGCGTTTGTAATACTGAAAGCAATGTGGGCTTAGGAATAAAAAACATAGCACAACATGTGCACGGAGTCCCAGCTGCCAACAAGGCAACATCAATAGAAACTGGCATATGCTGATGCATAAGCCGGATAAGAAAGAATCAAAGCATATGAGTGAAATGGTTAATAAAAACTGTGCCTTTAGCTGGATGGTGGAGCTAGGTAGAAAACATTTTTAGGTCGAGCCTAGCGCAGCGCGCATGCGCTGCTCTATGGGAGGCTTCTCGTGAGGACTCCAAACTTCCCCTAGACTTCTCCGTGTGGGTCAATTAACTCCCACACATTCCATTGGCCTTTGCGTGTGGCTTTCAATAATGAAAGCACGCAAATGGCCAAAGACGGGTGCATGTCCCGCCTTTTCTCTAAACGTTCCCCTCCTATGGCGTTTGGGTCTCGGGAGCGAGCAGCGGCATGCAGTGTGCCAGCTGCATTCCTGGATCAAGTTACAAATTAACACAGCGCGGTCGCTTTCACTTTCGCTGCCGCACTTTTTTTTTTTTTTATGGTGTCCACTGGTTTTCTTTTAGTAAGAGAAGCACGTTTAGTTTCACGCACAGCGCGTCATCTCTGTGTAGTATTTTACACGGTCAGACGGGCGACCATCAATGTGGACCAATAGGAAGGCCAAGTAGGGCCTTCCAGAGAAACAACAGTCTCAGAGTGAAAAGCTGCTTTCCTGCCTTCGAGTGCCCTGATTAGCCCTCGTTTAAGCCAGAAGCATGGCCTACACAGCGGACATAGTTTTCTGTCTGGCTTGCTGGAGTGATGTCAGCTCCATCAACCGACGAATACGAAGCTGTGAGGGCTCTTTGACGAATAACAGACATAAAGATGGCGCATTGCGTTTGCGGATACACTTTGTACTCGGGATTGAACTGATGGAAGAGTCTCGGCTGTCCTAGTGAACAGCAAACGCCTAAATCATCACACTGGACGGCGAGTGCCCTGGAAGAAAAGGATCCGAGTTATCAAAGCGCGCGGCCACCCCTTAATATGTTCATTTGGCACGAGCCGTGCTGCACCTGTGTTACCGGCAGAAAGACAGATGACCGCAGGCCCCGGCTGAGCAGGTCCATATTTAAGCTGTACCCATGCTTTATGGTCTGTACAAGAGGTGACGCTCGGCCGGCCGGGGCCATCCGTCAATGTTAAAATGGCAGATTACAGTGAATGAACATTGCCTGAGCAGGAGGAAATGGAGGCGCCATCTACTTCCGAGCCCCTTCCTTCCGCGGCCTGGTGTATCCTGCGGGAGCCGTAGCGCCCCCTGCATGCTCTGGGGTATTCCGTACCAAGTACCAATATCCACTGCCCTTGTTCTGTATCCCACTGCATTGTGGGCCTTGTAGTTCTATGTTTAACTGTGTGACGGACACATGGGCACCTTATCATTGGTCCTTGCCATACACCCACTTCATTTCCTTTTACTCTCAATGGGGGCGACTGAAGTGGGGCCCCCGGGTGCCTCTCTTACTGGTTCTGTAGACGCATACACAAGTCTGAAAACGTCCATTATCTGAACCCCACCCCCAGGAGCAGGGTGCATTTAAAGAGACCTGGTGGTGATGCTAGACCCAGAGCCCACTTCGTCCCTGTTCAGCCAGATTCTGAGTGAAACGCATCCCACCTGAGCACATTGTAACTGGTGCATAGAGACGCTGCTACCAAATGCAGCTGGGGGGTGTCATCTGCAGGCTGACATAGAAATGACCTGCTCAATCTTGGACATTAAGGTGTCTAGAGGGAACTTTTCTGGCAGATTTTAATTCTGCTCGTGTTAAGGGGTGTACATGTAAGAGGTCTCAGTTAAAATTTCGAATACATAACTGCACCTGGCCACAATGCCAGGCAGAAAACACCGACCTGTGGTTGAAATCCTGACCATGTGTGATAAGTGCATGGGTTGCCAACCCTTGCCTTGGTGGTACACTGAGGTACACGGAGGTTCGCTGACCCTCGCATCACCCACGCTGCTGTACCCACCAAGCCTCGCGATACGCTGGCACATTGTGGGACATTGTGAATGAGAGGCGCACAGAAGCATGAAGGGCTGAACTCAAGGTACTGTAGAGGTGTCTGAGGGGCACGTGAGACAACATTCTCTCTAGCAGGGCACACCGAGGTCTTGTGTTTATCAATCCAAATAAAAACACTCATAAGTATTCCTAATGTAATTTTAACGGTTTTGATCGTCTAACCCATTTCTATGTATAATTTAACTTTTGTCTTATAACGTCCCTATAGGAGCCGCTTTTTAAAAAGTATAAAATGTGTTGTTTCGTAGCGTGCTGCCATTTGGCGAAAGACATCTGTTTTTCCTAAATGGGGAGATGGCTTCCTTTCTCGTCCCCTCAGCCTCCCGCTGCTGATCACTTCTCACTCCAGTTGCTGCCCCAAAGTCCCACCCACGCTCTTATTTTAAAATTATTATTTTTGGGATATGTGCTGCATGACTAAACTCTTATAAAGGCCCAAAGGCGAGACCTATTGGCTATGCCAATGCTTGTTTTTCAAGCTGTTACATATAATAATCTGCAGCTCCTAAAAGAGGGTTGGGGATGAAACTATTTGAACTATATTTAAATTCCAATTAAAAAAATGGTATCTATGTCCGTTTCCTTAGGGCTGGGGACAAGGCAGGCATTCATAAGGCTGGAACAAAATAATTAACATGTATGCCGCGTAATGATCAGAGCTGCTGATTTATGAAGTTTGGAAAGTAGTAGAGTTTCAATGGTAAATTTCCTAGCTGTGTTTTTGTGCAAATCACAAATTCCCGTGCAAACAGATCAGTGTGTGATTGTGTAATGTAACTGCTGAATACCTAAAGCCATGCAATATTTTGTGTGCGAATGCGTGGTATATAAAACTGCTTAAAAACAAATTAATACATGCAGGGCCAGGTACAAAACAGGCAGAAGTTATAAGCAATGGTGAGAAGTTTTAATACCGAAAGAAATTTGGTTTTATGAATAAAAAAACGCAGTAAGACATGCACACTGAGTCCCACCTAACTAACAAGCAGATGTAATAAGGCACAGTGTTTCAACCGCTTAGGAGCTGAAACGTGTGAAGCTTTTTTTCTGGTGGTTGAGCAACGGGAGGAGGCAAGTCGTAGAAGAGCCTGTTTTCTTTTTCTAATTGACAAGCGCAACATGTGAAACAGGAACATTACATCTGTGAATTTTGCAGTCCCAAAGCTGCTGCAATAAAACCTTAGTATTTGTTGCTGAGGCAGGAAGTGCGCGTCACGATGTCTCATTCATTATTCTGCTTGCCTGAGGCACGGACGCGCTTCACTGTAAAGCATCATGGAGTGTGCGCTGTGACGCATACACACTGCTAGTTCTGGAGCACCAGCAGCACAGTGCGATTAAAATCAGATTTAAATACCACACCTCCTTTAATTGATCCATGGCGTAAAATTCCCCGAAACATTTCTTTAATTTATTTAGGTTTCCAAAATAAACAGCCGAACAAGAAAGCTCTGCTCGCTGCTTGAACCACATCATGCAAGAACTGCGATAAACTCGCTTATTTCACTGTTCTGCTGATTTTTTCTGGGTAGTGTTTGGCACACACGAGTATGGTTTGTTCACGCGCTGCTGGAATAGCGGGACGAGGGGCGGCGCTTGGAACTACAAGCAGGAAACAGGAGCAGGAAATTAACAAAAGAAGCTGAGGCAAATGAAAAAGTAGCGCAAAACAGTAACTTATATGGCCAATCGTGAACCAATGCAGGCACCAGGGGCAGTCTCCAGGGCGTGACTAATAAAAGCGAAAGGAGGGACAAATGTAAGCTATTAACCAACACAAAGAAAGGATTTTTGAAAAGCACATGAAGGAACCAATCAAAAGCGATGGGCGTGCTGAATGCACTAGAATACACTAGATACAGCATGCGCTGCCTAGGCGAGACTTAAAAAGGTAAATTCTATGTCTCTGTAGTATTTTTACCAGGGTCACACTATCTGCGGAAGGCACAGAGCCCAAATTGGAGTTGGTGGAATCCATTTTGAAAGCACCATCTCCACAGGATAAAGAATAAGTAAGGTCCTTTGTTGGATTAGCAGAATTCTACTCCAAGTATAGCCCCAATTATGCAACAATAGCTCAGACTTAGAGGGCAATTCTTAAGAAGGGAGCCAAGTTTGATTGGCCAGATGAAGGTAAAGCAGCGGTCGCATCTATTAAGACCATCAGCAGCAATATGCCAACACTGGCCATTTAAAAGTTTTTAGGAAGACCATATAACTACTGGTGCAAGTCTTAAAGGACTTACCATTGTTTTATCACAGATAGTAGTTGGTAGAGAAACTGTGGTGGCCTTTGTCTTGTGCTCTCTCAAAGTGGATGAGGAGTGTTCGTCATTGAGAGAGAGGCATTGGCGAGCAAGATGGCGCTCGTGTAATCTCCAACCACATCGCCGCCCACGCTACGAGGAGGAATCGGCCCTCGATTATGCCACCTGGGGGATGCATGCAGATACACACAGATACAGAACGGAGGACGCGGGCAGACGCGGGCGGAGGACGCTGTTGGTGTTTTCCCGATCGTTTAGCTGTCGGTAATTTCAGACGCGGGACGCGAACACGATCATCGCGCCAGAGAGCTCGAGAGGTACTTTGGTTGGCATCTATTTTCCTAACTCGCTGCACACTACTGGCTGCAACTTTGGTGATTTCGGGTCGTGCTGCGATTCGATCGCAACAAAAAGCGAAGATGACCTCTCGTGGAACGAGAGGAGCTAGAGGGAAGACTATGGGTTGTAACACCAATACCCCCCTTAACATCATTCATGGAGGCGCAGAAGTAACTGTACAGGAGGCTGCCCCAAAAGGTAAAAAGGAGACGGTCAATATTAAGAAAAACATGGGGAAACCAGGAGGAGGTGCTACCCATAAAGAGAGTGCAAAGATTCAACCCTCAGTCGCTCAATTATTTTCAATAACCAGACCCCCTGCACTTAAAAATCAATCTATAACTACAGCAGGGGGGCAAGACGAGACTACGGGGGAGGGCACTTTGATACAACTAGAAATGCAAAACGCACAAGGGTCCCAAGGGAATACCCCCAGGGAGCAAACGGCGGATCTGAAGGAGGTCGAGACGGCTACTAAAATCAGGAATTTTGAATCCTCCTCTCAGACTCTAGAAGGCAACCTGATGGTCACTCCAGCTACAATATCAGGAGATATGGATCCCGATAATCCAGTGGGAGGGGCCATTAGCTTAAAAAACCCTGAATTAGATATCGACTTTGATCCAACAGTACTTCCCCATTCTCCGGATTCTATTGGGGACCCCTTTTTTTCAGTCTCAGACGGTTCAAACTCAGAGGAGGAAGCTAATTCCTCCAGCTCTACTGATGGGGCATCCTTAGACCTTAATGGTAAGACTCTCTCTAAAGAAACCGGGACAGTACAGCGGTCGAAAGGGGGACGTAGCAACGCCAAACGGCGTAGCCAACTTAAATGGGACTATTCCGACTCTCATGCTGCGCTGTCCTTCGGGGAGGAACCAATCTCAAATCCTGATCACCCGAGAACCCCCGCACTTTCCATCGGTAACCCCATTACAGATCCCTCTCTCACAGACATATTAGCCTCCATCAAACAGTTTCAGGAGGAGGTTAGATCTGAAAACCTGCTTGCTAAGGGGGCTGCCAAGAAGCTACAGGGGGGCATGAGGAAGCTTAACAAAATTTGCTCAGATATTGGCGATCGGGTTACCCAGATTGAAACTCGTACTGAAAGCCTGGAAACTGACGTCACTGCCCTGAAAGATCTTGGCTCAGTACAAAGCAGTCTTATGACGGACGTAATGTGGAAACTGGAAGACCAGGAGAACCGCCAGCGGCGGAATAATCTCCGCCTCCTTGGGATCCCTGAAGGGGCTGAAGGGGAAGACCCGCGACGCTATATCGTGAAGTTACTCCGGGGGCCTTTCCAAATCACTCTGAATGGAACTGGGATCAAGAAATTCAACGCGCCCACCGTTTCCCTCTTAACTTGAAAAAGCGCTGGGAGGGCAGTAATAACAGTGGAGAAAAACCACGGGCTTTCCTTGTCTTCTTTGGCAATTTTTTGTTGAGACAGTTAGTTTACGACCAGGCTAGGCCTAACTCCTTAAAATGCTTTGATGGGGTGTCTTTTTTGCGAAGCCCGACTTCTGCCATTCCACGGTGGAGCGGAGGTGGCGTCTCCGTCAGCTTTTTGCACCTTTTCAGCAGTTGGGAGCTCAGGTTTTCTTGATGAACCCGGCCAGGCTGAAAATTATAGTAAACGGGTTTACTCGCACTTTCACTTCAGAAATTAAGGCCCAAGAATACTTAGATGAGATAAAGTCTAGAAAATAATCACATGAAATGTCTTAAAAGCTGTAGGCTGCAGTCTAGATTTTTTTTGCTTGTTTTCTTTTTTTTGTTTTTTTTTTTTGTTTGTTTATTAGATAGGGCAGGTGGTGTTTCTACGGGCCAAAACTTGTGTCTCGAGGCTTCATATGGTGTGGGTGGGTGGCGGGGACCATAGCGAGCTGTCATCACTCAGGGGTTCCCTGATTGCTCTAAGAATGGGGGTGAGGGGGGGAGAGGGTGGCTGGGATGGAAGGGGGGGTAGAATGTTTTTTTTTAGCCACATAGATTTTTGTGTACGGATAAAAGGGGGAGAAATGAGAGCGGGAAAAAGGGGGAAAAAAAAGGGGAAAGAAAAAAAGAAAAAGGGGGAAAAAAGGCATAAAGGGACTATGAAATTACTGGAAAAGAAATTAGAAGGCATATATTTGGCCGAGAGGCTCAATCATAGAGATAGTCAAGGGCTATTGTCGATTAATGCAGTTAGGAATAGATAAGTTTAAAACATCTATATAACCATGACATCTCATTTTAGATGTATTAGTGTTAATATCTGTGGCCTCAATGACTTCCGAAAGAGGCAGAAGGTGGCTCATGGGCTGCGTCTGCTGGGGGCCGACATAATCTGCCTCCAGGAAACTCACATTGAGGGCTCACAGTTACATCTTTTGAACACACTTGGATATAAATTAGTTGGGGGACCTCACAAGGGGCACGGGTGAAAGGGGTGGGGATTTTGGTACAACCTAGATCATCACTACAACCTATCCGTATTAAGGCTGATCCACGCGGCAGATGGGTTTTGGTTGAATGCCGGCTAGCTTCGGGGTTTTCATTCACTCTTTGCTCCGTTTATGGAAGCACTTCCGATGATCCTGAAGTATTTCACTGGCTTAACAATGAACTAGTCCATTGGCCCCTTCCTGTGATCTTGAATGGAGATCTGAATATCAACTTACCCAGTGACTGGGGGGAGTAAGCAATGGAAGTACACTGGCCGGAAACCTAAGGTATTTCAAGCCATTAGGAGCCTAATGGTTACACATGGCCTTATTGATGTTTGGACTTCTCTCAAACCATCCCAGCCAGGATATACTTACTACTCGGCCCCTCATCTTTCTTTAGCTAGGCTGGATTATTTCTTTGTTTCATCCTCTTTGATTGCCCAATGTAATATTGATATGGCACCTCGCTTTCTGTCGGATCATAATCCTTTAATTTTAAATATAACAGGGTCATTCTCTCATAAGGAAATGCCTTCCTGGAGCTTTGAGCGAGCACTCCTGAAGGACGAAGGGTATCAGATCTATATGAGAGGTTGGATTGAGAAATTTCTAGCCGAAAATATTGGGTCTGCCCCTGTAATGATTGTCTGGGATACACTGAAAGCATGTGTCAGAGGGGAAACCCTACAATTTTCTGCAAGGAAAAATAAAGGGGAAAAAAACAAATCTTAGAGCTCCAGGGTAAACTTGCAAAGGCTGAGGACAAACTAACTGAGGCGTTCCAAAAGGGGGATGACACGTCATTAGCACAATTAGAAGCACTGGGCATTAGAGCTAAAATAGGCATGATCTTGGCCGAGAAAACTGCGTCCAAGTGGGCTGCTTCAAGAGAAAAAATTTATGAATGTAGTGAGCTTATCGGCCATCAGTTGGCCGTGAGAACAAGACAACAAGTAACTCACAACACAATACAGGCCATACAAATGCCCACCGGGGAAATTACGAGGGATCCCACAAAAATTCGATCAACTTTTCACGAGTTTTACCAGAACTTATATTTGGAAAAAGATGTTGGAACGCAAGAACAGACGAGGGGCAAAATAGATAAATATTTAGATCTGGTCTCTTTAAAACAGCTGAGTCCTGAGGATCATGATATGCTAGAAGCAGTCCCGGCATTAGAGGAAGTTACTATGGCTCTCTTCAAATTGCCAGATGGCAAAGCGGCGGGGCCTGATTGTATCCCCGTGGAATTTTATAAGCTTTTTTTTCCACAACTGAAAGGTCTTTTTTTTGCTTTAGTCGAGCTAATTTATAATGGCTTTTCTCCACCGGTGTCTTGGGCTAATGCGAAGATTGTCATCTTTCCTAAAAAAGATAAATCACCACTAAAAATGGGCTCTTATCGTCCAATTACCCTTATTAATGGGGATTCTAAAATTTATGCCAAGATCATATCGTCTAGACTATCTTCTATTATTAAACATCTAGTGTCTAAATGGCAACATGGTTTTATTCCCGGGAGAGGCACTACCGATCACATCCGTCGAACTATCACCTTAATAGACATTGCCCAGACCGCAGGAGACCCGTTCGCGTTAATACTGCTGGACGCTGAGAAAGCATTTGATCGGGTCTCCTGGGAGTTTTTGTGGAGTGTTATGGGAAGGATGCATTTTGGGGTTAAAGCTATACAAACAATAAAAGCCCTTTATTATAAACCTACAGCGTGTTTATCGATCAATGGGCAAACAACCAAGGAGATAGTAATTTCCCGAGGGACGAGACAGGGATGTCCCTGTTCCCCGTTACTTTTTGCTCTATATAGCGATCCTTTAATAAGGCGGCTACAAAATAATTTAGACATTGGGGCTATTACTAGATTTGGCTTTGACACTAAAATTATGGCATATGCAGATGATTTGGCCCTGGTTACTTCTGACCCGGAAAAGGCTATAGTTGCCATTGAATCAGAAGCTCAAGAGTTTGGGAAATTATCTGGCTATGCCTTAAATAGTGATAAAACCCAGATTATAATTAATGAGAAAATAAGATGGTCTGATAAAAGAATTGTGACCAGTGCTAAATATCTGGGAGTAAGCATAGCTGCAGATTTGGACTCTATTGTCTCAGGAAATTTGACTCCTCTGGCTGCTGAAACTAAAGGAGCTTTGAATAGATTGAACAACTTGCATCTGACCATAGTGGGACGCTGCAATGTGGTAAAAATGATTTTTTTTCCAAAGCTACTTTATTTTTTTAGATCCATTCCTTTGGAGTTTAATAATGCATTGCTGTTGAAATTTGAACGTCTCTATTCTCAATTCATCTGGGCATATTCACAACCTAGAAGAGCGTTTAGATACCTATCTCTCCCACGGGATAGAGGGGGCTGGGCACTCCCTAATATAAGGTTATATTATTGGGCTACGGTTTTACAAAACTGCTCTATATTACTACAAGAACAACTTTTGACTCCAACAACGCTGCTTCCGTCACCATTTGAATTGCTGCTCGGGCCTGAGGCTTGGGGCTGTCTGTGGCGCCAAGTGGAGTATGGGTATTATAAGAAGGTGAGATTCAAGTCTTTGTTAGGCACATTTAAAGTTTTTTCTTCGGTACGGAAACTTTTGGGCTTGGGAAGGTTAAATTTCTATACCCCAATCAATCATAATCCCTATCTACCTATTATATTTGGGAGATCTTATTTTCAAAACTGGCTTACTTCCGGTATTTCTAAATTAGGGGCCTTTTTTTCAACAGAAGGTATTCTTTCCTTTGAGGCTCTCAAAACGCAATATAATTTGAGTCCTAAAGAGGCTTTTAATTATTTTGCAATTAAGGATTTCTTGTCCCGCAAGACCGGTGGGCCCTCCGGGTTTATCCCCAATGATCTAATTAATAAACTATGTGGATGTCCCGTCCCTCGCATTGGCTATATTTATTCTACTTTGAACAATCTTATGCCGGATGATTTAACTAGAGTTTCTCTCAAATGGCGACAAAAATTGGATATCACCGATAGTGACTTTAATATGGCATTATGTGCCGCCCAGAGTGATCTTCTCACAGCTAAACTCCAGGCACAGTTTTTTAAAACGGCATTTTTTCTCTATCTGACACCGAGTAGAATCGCAAAATGGGGGACAGGCCGAGGAACGCTATGCCCTAGGTGTGCAGAGTCGGAAGCAGACTCTATACATATGTTTGCTTCTTGTGCTATATTAGGGCCTTTAATTAAACAAATGCAGGACTTCTTTAAGAAGATCTTAAAGCAAGATGTTTTATTAACACCTACAACTATCTTGCTGGGCATCCAGGACACCGTTGACAGAAAGAATGGAGGGGCTCTGGTATTCGTTGCTATGACAATATACAGGCTATGTATTACATCAGCATGGATTGATCCAAACCCTCCATTATTCTCTCAATGGTTAAACCGTCTTATTGCGATTGGTAATCTAGAGAAATCCATATACTCCAAAAAAGGTAGGCGGGCAAAAAGAAAGGGATTAATAATTTGGGAACCTTTATCAAAGTGGCTGGCTCAAATGGATGGTTAAAGAAAAGGCCGGTAACATATACTTTCTGCCAGAGAATCTCAAGAATGTTTAAAAAAAAAAAAAATAATAATAATCCGGAAGGTTAGGGTGTGTGATCCATATTGGCTAATATTGCATTAGAGTATATGTCACTTTATACTGTTTTTATCTTGGGATTTATAATTGATGTACTGTAAAGCATTTGTACTTTTCTCCATATATTCCTTATATACACAAGAATGAACTTTTGCCATACGTGGAGAAACAATGTTAGGTATTACGATGTATAGAAATTATTTTTTTCCACTTGTTCTTTAATTTTTCTTTTTTTTTTTTTTTATGTGGCTAATCTTTTTCGCTTTGTTATTTAAGTTTGGAGATATTAGGAGGGTTAGGGGGGTGGTCGTGTTGTCTCACACTGCTAAGTTGTTTATATGGTGTTTGAATTTCGAAAAAAAAAAAAAAAAAAAAAAAAAAAGAGAGAGAGGCATTGGCATCAGGGTGGGCTGTTAAACATTTCAAGTTTTAATTGTGGGGAAAGCCTTTTATTGCCAGGACCCACCATATGGCTCTAGTTCTGCTATTTTCTACTAGGAAGGATATTGGAGCCACTTCCAGGATAAAGAAATGGATAGAAGGTTAAAGTGAGTTTAGTTTTCAAGTGCAGCACCTACCATGTGTGTAAAACAAAGTTGTGGATTGCTGGTCTTGCTTGCCCACTAACGGGGAAGTTGAGGCATCTGAATCATCCTCAGTCACTTGGAATTGTGAGAGTAATGTTGTTGAAGACGAATGGAGATCGACGGAGAAATATTTGGAGGTAAGGGACCTCAAAGAAGTTATTGTGGAAGGGTGGCCTGAGTATTGAGACCTCCCAGAAACCTTGAGAGGGTTCTTGAATGTGAGGGAGGAGTTAATTCGAATGATAAAGAACTTTTCAGGGGGTGAAGGGTAGTGAGCTGATGAAGTATTAGAAGAAATATAAACAATGGTATGACATTGTATCAAACACAGCTACCATGAAAAGTTGGAGATGAAGTACTCATTAGAAGGAAAATGCTACTTACCAGTATGCATCTGTTCTTGGCATGTAGAGCTGCAGAGCCACACACTGTGCATAGATCGCCATCTGGTGTTGGGCCCAGATGTTTGCACTTTGTTGTTGTATCGGAAAGTCTTTGGAAGTCACAAGATAGGGGACTCCTCCTTTGGACAATAGTGCGCATGGGCATCAACTCCATCTTCAGATTGTTTTTTCGCCAAGAAGGGAAATGATGGAGTTTTGTGAGAAACAGAAAGATGTCCATGTATGTTGTATCTAATTATAATAATACTGGAACAGATAAAGGTAGCCGGGGAGGTGGGTGGGCGTGTGTGGATCTGCATCTCTACATGCCAAGAACAGATGCATACTGGTAAGTAGCATTTTCCGTTCGAGGCATATGAGCTGCAGATCACACTATGCATAGATTGCATAGCAGTACCTCCCTTTAGCAGTGACCACCAGTATCTGTTGCAGTAGTTTGAAATAGTGTTTTGAGTACAGCCTGGCCCACACTAGCTTGTTGTTTTGCCTGCACATCTACACCATAGTGTTTTGTGAATGTGTGCGGTGTAGACCATGTAGCTGCTTTGCAGATGTCATCTAAGGGAATGTTCCCTAAAAATGCCATGGAAGCCCCTATTTTACGGGTAGAGTGGGCTTTAGGGGGAATAGATAGTGTACGTTTTGCTTTGTGGTAGCAAATTTGTATACATTTGACAATCCACCTTTCAATGCCAGATTTTGATATAGGATTGCCTTTATGTGGTGGTGAGAAGGATACAAAAAGTTGTTTTGTGAAAAGGTTTTGTTCTGTCAATGTAGTAAAGGAGGGCTCTTTTCACATCTAGTGTATGAAGAGCTCTTTCTGCTACTGTTTGTGGTTGCGAGAAGAATACTGGCAACTCCACAGATTGGTTGAGATGGAAGGGAGAAATAACTTTAGGAAGGAATTTGGGATTTGTCCTGAGAACCACTTTATGATGGAGTTGTAAAAATGGTTCTTGAATAGTTAGTGCCTGTAACTCACTGACTCTTCTGAGAGATGTGATAGCTACAAGGAAAGCAACTTTCCATGTAAGAAATTGGAGCTCACATTTATGTAGAGGTTCGAATGGAGGGCCCATTTATCTAGTGAGGACGATGTTTAGATTCCACACTGGAGAGGGTGGTACCCTGGGAGGAATTATTCTTTTGAGACCTTCCATAAATGCTTTAATGGCTGGTACCCTGAATAATGACAAATGTTGTCTATTTTGTAGGTAAGCTGCTATGGCAGCAAGATGCAATCTAATGGATGAGTATGCTAGATTACATCTTTGCAGATGCAGCAGGTAACATATGTGTTGAATGGACGCATCTAGAGGATTGATTGTGTTATTGGTACAGTATATAACAAATCTTTTCCACTTGGCTGCATAGCAGGCTCTAGTGGTGGGGCGCCTAGCCTCTTTGATAACGTTCATACAATCAGGTGGAAGATTGAGGTAACCGAATTCTAGGACTTCAGGAGCCAGATCGCTAGATTGAGCTGTGCTGGATCTGGATGTCTGATCTCTCCACGGTTCTGTGTTAAAAGATGTGGGGAGAGGTGTAGTTTTTGGTGTGGAACTACGGATAGTTCCAGCAATGTTGTGTACCATGGTTGTCTGGCCCATGTTGGAGCAACTAGAATCAGTGTTAGTGACTGTTGTTGCAGCTTGCGAACCACTAATGGAATGAGTGGGAGAGGCGGAAAAGCGCACGCAAATCTGCCTGACCAATTCATCCATATCGCATTGCCTTTGGACAATGGGTGTGGATATCTGGCGGCGAAGCTTGGGCATTTTGCGTTCTAAGGTGTGGCGAAGAGATCGATCTGTGGATGCCCCCACCTTTGGAAAAACGGTTGAAGAACCTGTGGGTGCAGTTCCCACTCGTGAATCTGTTGTGTTTGACGACTTAACAGATCTGCTATCTGATTCTGAATTCCTGGAAGATGTTGGGCTAAAAGGAATATGTTTTGAGGAATGGCCCACCTCCATATGGTGTGAGCTAGTTGAGAGAGCTGCAGAGAGTGTGTCCCCCCCCTGTTTTTGTAAATAATACATTGCTGTGATATTGTCCGTCCGGACTAAGACATCTTTGCCCGATATGCGTTTCTGGAATGATTTTAATGCCAGAAAGATTGCTAGTAACTCCAAATGATTGATGTGGAGTAGCTTTTGTTGAGGTGTCCATATGCCCTGTATGGTGTGATGTAGTGGATGAGCCCCCCATCCGGTGAGCGATGCGTCTGCTGTTAATACAATCTGTGGAACTGGCTCTAGGAACGGTCGCCCCTTGGAAAGGTTTTGGGTGTTCCACCACTGCAGAGAGCGATGTGTGCGGCCGTCCACCAACACCAGATCTGTCAGCTGACCTAGAGCTTGGTTCCACTGACGTGCTAAGCATTCTTGTAAGGGGCGCATCTGGAGTCTTGTATGCGGGAATATGAATATGCAAGAGGCCATCATCCCCATTAGTTGCATAAACACCCTAGCTGGAAGAGAGTGTTGCGGCTGGAATTTTGTTATAAGGGCTTGCATGCTTGCTATCCTGGCTGGATTGGGGTATGCAAGGCCTCTTAAGGTGTCTATTGTGGCACCTAGATATTGTTGGATGTGGGACGGTTGGAGGTGAGACTTTGTGAGGTTTATTGTGAACCCCAAGTCGTGAAGTAGTTAGATTGTGGTGTGTGTGTGTGATTTACACACTGGGTATGCGACCTGGCTTTTATGAGCCAGTCATCCAAGTATGGGAAGACGTGAATTTGTTGTCTTCTTAAGTGGGCTGCTACGACTGCCAGACATTTTGTGAAGACTCTGGGTGCTGTGGTGACTCCGAATGGGAGCACCTTGAACTGATAATGTTGACCGTCCACTACAAATCGAAGATATTTTTTGTGAGCAGGGTGAATGGGAATGTGGACGTAGGCGTCCTTGAGATATAAGGTGGCAAGGAAATCGCCTTGTTTGAGTAGAGGAAGGAGTTGTTGAAGAGTGACCATATGAAAATGGTCTGAATGTATGTAGAGGTTTAATGGTCTGAGGTCGAGGATGGGCCTCAGGGTTCCGTCCTTCTGTGGAATGAGAAAATACAGTCAGTAGACCCCTGTGTTTTGCTGATGCAGGGGAACGAATAGTTTCTTACCTGTCGGTGTAGTTTTGCAGCTTGAAGACTTTCTGGATTCACTATGCTGTGCATTATTCCGCCATCTCGTGGTTGGGTCCGGATTTGTAGTCTTTTCTTTGTTTTTGTGTTTTTTTTGTTGTTGGCCCAGGTGGGCGGCGACGCCCCACCATTTGGTGTCTTCGGTGACGTAGTCGCGCTTCCTGCGGAAGCTCCCACCCTTGGTAGCCATCTTCGGATTCTTTTTTCTTTTTCCTCTTACAGTTTTTGTTGTCTATGTCTTTGTCTTTTATCTTTCAATTTTCCTTTTGATCCCTCTAAACTCTGTATGTAGTCTAGTTGTACCCTTAACCTCCTATGTTATCTTCCTGGCGGAGGCGGGTGGGATCGCTAGTGAATCCAGAAAGTCTTCAAGCTGCAAAACTACACTGACAGGTAAGAAACTATTCGTTTTGCAGCGTGAATCTTTCTGGATTCACTATGCTGTGCATAGACTTTGTAGCGGTTTTGTTATTGCGGTGGTTGGGTGGAAGATGAGCATTGGTTGCTGAAAATGTGCTGTAAGACCTTCTGTCCTACTTGTGCCTCTTTGTTCATCTGGATGTCCACACAGTAGTGTTTGGTGAACGTGTGCACGGAAAACCATGTTGCCGCTTGGCAAATGTCTTGTATAGGTGTGTTTGCTAGGAACGCAACCGTTGCTCCTTTCTTCCTTGTTGAGTGAGCCTGGGCGGCTCCCTCTAACTCTTGTCCTGCCTGCTTGTGGCAGAGTTGTATTGCTTGTGCAATCCATCGTGCTATGGTATTTTTTGTTACTGGCCGTCCCAGGAAACTGCTTGCGAAGGAAACAAAGAGTTGTTTTGTTTTCCTGCATTCCTTTGTCCTTTCTATGTAGTGCATCACTGCCCTTCTGGCGTCCAGCGTGTGTAGCGCCCTTTCTGTGGGCGTTGATGGTTTCTGGAAGAAACTTGGTATCTGTATTGTCTGGTTAATATGGAACCGCGACACCACCTTTGGCAGGAAGTGTGGGTCTGTTCTCAAGACAATTCTGTCCTTGTGTATTTGCAAGTAGGGCTCTTGTAGTGTAAGAGCCTGCAGTTCACTGACCCTTCGCAGTGACGTGATAGCCACTAAGAATGCCGTTTTAGTGTGAGCATGTGCAGTGTTATCTTGTGTATGGGCTCAAATGGTGGTTTCATCAACTGTGTTAGCACAGTGTTGAGGTTCCAGCTTGGGGCTGGCATTCTTTTAGGGGGGCTATTCTTTTAGCCCCTTCCAGGAATCTTTTGACCACCTGGGAGGTGAAGAAGCTTTTCCCCGCTTCTCCCCTGGTGTAGGCCACTATGGCTGCTAAGTGAACCCTTCGTGACGAGTAACTTAGCCCGCTGTGTAGTAGGTGCGTTAAGTATTGTAGTACCGTTGATTTTTTTGTGACTTTTCGTTGCAGTCCCTCTTTAATGCACCATTGTGAGAACCTTTTCCACTTTGCAATGTAACATTTTCTTGTAGTGGGTCTCCTTGCTTCTCTGAGAACTGCCATGGTGCTTGGTGGTAGCTTGAGGTGTGCGAATTCTAGGTCCTCAGGAGCCATGCTGCTAGGCTGAGGCTCTCTGGTTCTGGGTGGAGCACTTTTCCGTCTTGCATTGTGAGGAGGTCTTTCCTTCTGCTGAACCTGTGTGCTGGTTCCTGCGCCATTTCCATTATTTGTGAGAACCATGATTGTCTGGCCCACTGCGGTGCCACCAGTATGAGTGTCATGCTGCTGCTCCTCCATTTGCTGAGTACCTTGTGTAACAGTGGTATCGGGGGAAAAGCGTATGCAAATTCGTTCGACCAACTTATCCATAGCGCATTCCCTAGGGACCTTTGGTCCGGTTGTCTGGATGCGTAATGTTGGCATTTTGCATTCTGGAGTGTTGCAAACAGGTCTATCCGTGGTGTACCCCACTTTTGGAACAGCCGCTGCACCTCCTGTTGATTGAGCTCCCATTCGTGGGATGCCGACGTCTGTCTGCTGAGTCGGTCTGCCTCTACATTGTCTATTCCTGGGAGGTGTATTGCCAGTAGGTCTATCCTTAGAGGGATGGCCCATCTCCAAATTTCCTGTGCTAGGTTTGATAGCGGTGCTGACTGTGTACCCCCTTGTTTGTTGATGTAGAACATGGTGGTTGTGTTGTCTGTTTGTATCAGCACTCTCTGTCCGTAAAGCTGCTTTTGAAAGGCTTTTAAGGCTAGGAACACAGTTTTTAGTTCTAGGTAGTTGATGTGTTTCACTGCATCTTGTTGTGGCCACAGCCCCTGACACGGAGTCTGTGCATGTGCGCGCCCCAGCCCTGCTGTGAGGCGTCTGTTGTGATGGTCACTGTTGGAGTTGGCTGTGTGAATGGCTTCCCTTGTAATATGTTCTCTTCCTTCCACCACGCTATTTCTTGCTGCACTGCGTGTGTGACAACCACTAGATCTTCCCAACTCCCTGTCGCTTGTGACCACTGCTGCTGTATCCATTCTTGGAACGGTCTCATGTGCAGCCTGATATGTGGGACTAGGTGGATGCACGATGCCATCATCCCCATTGTTCTGCTCACTTTCCTCACTGTCAGAACTTGCCCCTTGCGGTAATGACGTGTTTCCTTCAGGAGCGCTATAGTTCTCTTTGTTGCTGGGGAACACCTTGGACTGTGTGCTGTCTATCTGTGCCCCTAAGAATATTTTGATTTGCTGTGGTTTTGTTGACGACTTCTCCCAATGTATTGAGAAACCTAGTCTGGACAGTGTTTGTATGACTTGATTGATGTGATCCTTGCAGTGTCTGTATGATCCTGCTTTCACCAGCCAGTCGTCGAGGTAGGGGTATACATGTATGCCCTTCCTCCGAAGGTGCGCTGCAACTGCTGCTAGGCATTTTGTGAACACCCTTGGTGCGGACTTTAGTCCGAAGGCTAGCACTGTGAACTGGTAGTGATTGTGGCCTATCACGAATCTTAGTAGACGTTTGTGTTTGTGGTTGACGGGTATGTGCAGATATGCATCTTTCAAGTCTATGGTCGCCATGTAATCCCCTTGTTGGATTTGGGGTATTACTTCCTGAAGTGAAGTCATTTTGAATTTTTGAGTTTTTACGAATTTGTTCAGGAATCTGAGGTACAGTATTGGTCTTAGTGTCTCGTCTACCTTTGGCACTAGGAAGTACGTTGAGTATACTCCCTTGTTCCTTTCGTTTATTGGAACTGGTTCTATTGCTCTTTTTTGTAGCAACTCCTCTGCTTCTAGGCGTAGGAGGGCGAGCTCCCTTGCGGGAATTGCCCGGTGTCTTGGTTTTCTGCCTGGGGGGTGTTTTTGTAGTTCTATGCAGTACCCGTGCTGTATGATGTTCAGTATCCACTTGTCCGTGGTAATGTTCCTCCATTGTGTGAGGAACTTTCCTATTCTGCCCCCAACTGGGGTTGTATGCTCGGTGGTTATTTGTTGGCTGTGTGTTTTTTTTATTTTGTCCTTTTGTTGACTTCTCCTCTCCCTTGGTGTTAATAGGGGAGGGTTTGGTTTGTTTGTGGAGTCACTTTGAGGTGGGCTGCTGTCCCCCTCTTCGGGCCTGTCCCCGTCCGTAACCGCGCCCTCGAAAGGACCGCCCTCTTGGTTGGTACTGCCAATTTTGCTGCTGTTGTCCCTGTTGGCTTTGGCCCTGGTTGTTCCCCTGGTATCCTTGCTGGGGGACTGGTGTGAAGTGGTGGGTGCATTGCCCCCTCTACCATTGGGCCGCCTTGAGGGGTTTCCTCTTCTCATTCCCCTGAACTGCAGTGCTCCCATGGACCTCGCAGTTTCGTTGTCCTTTTTTAGTTGCGTCAACTTGTCGTCGACCGGTGCTCCAAACAGTTTCTCTCCGTCGAAAGGTGTGTTAAGGATGTTACTCTGTACCTCCGGCTTGAAGCCCGAGATCCTGAGCCATGCGTGTCTCCTTTCAGTGACCCCTATCATCATTTGCCTGCTGGAGTTTTCTGCTGCGTCCAAGGCTGACTTTAGGCAAGTGTTCGCGATAGCCTTGCCCTCGTCCGCTAGGTAATTAGCCCTTTGTTGGTATTCTTCTGGCAGGTGTGTAATGAGCTGGCTCATTTCATCCCAATGCTGGTATGCATGCCTGCTGATGAGGGCGTTGGAGTTGGCGATGCGCCAGTGTATGGCTGCGTTCCTCTCCACCTTTCGTCCTGTGAGGTCTATTCGCTTGCTCTCCTTGTCTGGAGGTGGGCCTGTGTTGGTGGGCACACCGGCCCTTTTCCTGGCCGTTGCTGCGATAATAGAGTCTGCTGGCACTGACCCTTGGATGTACGCCGGGTCTTTTGTGGAATGCTTATATTTCTTCTCGCTTCTAGGTGTAACCGCCTTGCAGACTGCAGGTTCTCTGAAGGCCTCCCTTCCCTGGTCCAGGACGCCGGGCAACATGGGTAGGAATTGGCTCTTTGTTTGTTGAGGGAGCAGTGTTTCGAAGAGGAAACCTGCTTTTGTCTTTTCCTCCTGCATTTCGACCCCATATATGTCTTTGCAGCCTTCTGGACGACTCCAATGTAGACTCCGATGTCGTCCGGCGGCGAAGGCCTCGAGGGGTAAGAGTCTATCCCCTCTTCTGGTGACTCTGCGTCGAGGTCTTGCCAGTCCAAGTCTTGTGCCTCCGAGGGCTCTGAGTCCCGGTAAGACTGCATCTCTTCTTCGGCTTCGAAGTCGTAGTCTTCTTCGTCCTGGTCTTCGAGCGGTTCGGTGTTTGAGGGCTCGATGTATTCGGCGTCGAACTCCTCGAGTGCCTCGTGCGCTGGCTTCGACGGAATAGCGTATTGCTTCATCTTCTCGTCGAATTCTTTTTACGTTGCAGGATGCTCGCCATCTCTGCCTCGAGCCTTCTCTTCTTTTTCGCCATCTCGTGGGCCTTTTTCGGCGTCGAGTGGTGCAGCGCCTCTCTTTGTGGTCGCGGTCGTCGAAGATGACGCCGGGCCTTCCTTTCTCGGTGTCGAGGCTTCCTTTTCGGAGGGGACCTTCGACGCCTTTGTTTTTTCGGAGGCTTTCGCCGATTGGGAGTCCTTCTCGAAGGATCCGCTCGGTTGCTTGTCCTTGGATGCTGTTGCTTTCGTCGAGGGTTTCGGCGGCAACACTCCCTTTGAGGACTTTTCTACACTTCTAAGAGTGTCGCTCGGGGTTCTGGCTTCACTCTTTCGAGCGTCGCTTGGGTGTCTTGGGGTCGACGACTCCCTTACCTCCTTCGACGTTTTCTTATGGACCTCGACGACAGAGCAGTCCTCCGGTCCCTCTGCGATGTCTTCCTCTCCGCTCGAGAGGCCCAGGTCTCGGAGCGATGGTGCTGGTCCCTGGCCCTGCATGTTGTAGTTCGCCCTTCTCTGTCTCTCTCTTACTCGGAGGGTCTTCGGGGTGAACGCCGAACACGCGTTGGTCTTCACTGGTGTGTTCGAGCGGCAAGCAGAGGTTACAGACTGGGTGCTGGTCCTTCTGTGCGTACTTGTGGTGACAGTTCTGGCAAAACTTAAACGGTGTCTTGTCCATAACCGCTCTCAGGAGCCCCTGTGAGCGCATTCTCCGTAGGCGTCGAGATTTCGGTCGTGGACCTTCTACCTAGTCGTCCTTCTTGTTGTCTCCGGTTTACTTGTGTCGTCGTCCGGTGTCTCGGGAACGATCTTCTGTGGTGATATTCGACTTTGAGATTCCTCGTCCAAATTTTCTGGAACTTCTCGGCAACGATCCAGACCCCACGGCGGAAAAAAGAATCTGAAGATGGCTACCAAGGGTGGGAGTTTCCGCAGGAAGCGCGACGTCACCGAAGACACCAAATGGTGGGGCGTCGCCGCCCACCTGGGCCAAAAAAAACCCAAAAAAAAAACCCACTAAAAACAAAGAAAAGACTACGAATCCGGACCCAACCACGAGATGGCGGAATAATGCACAGCATAGTGAATCCAGAAAGATTCACGCTGCAAAACTGGTTCTATTGCATGTTTTTGTAGGAGGGAAAGTACCTCTTGCTTGAGAAGCGTTAAATGGTCTGCTGACATTGGACGCTGTTTGGGTGGTATGTTTGGAGGAGTTGAAGTGAGTTCCAGGCAATAACCGGATTGGATGATTTGTCTCACCCACCTGTCCGTGGTAATGGTGTTCCAGACAGGTAGGAACTGTAGTAATCTTCCCCCGACTGGAGTGGAATGGTCGGGGGAGAGTGGAGGGAAGTCATTGTTTGGAGGTGGAGGCAGTACGGGTATTGACGATTTTGCCTCTAACCTGGTTATTATTGCCCCTGTAGCCGCCTCTGTAATAGCCTCTGGTAGAGGAGGTCTGAGTGGGACTTTTATAGGACGTGGAGGAGTTATCCGTGGTAAAACCTCTAGAGGCGCCCCTATAAGAGGAGCGACAAAAGGAACTTCTGGGAGTTTGCGATTGCAAAGCTCCCATTGATTTGGCTGTGTCGGTGTCTTTTTTCATCTTTTCTAAAGATGAATCCACACTAGGTCCAAATAAATGTTCTTGGTCAAACGGCTGATTTAGTATGGAAGTTTGAACCTCGGGTTTGAACCCTGAAATACGGAGCTATGCAGGTCTACGCAAAAGAACACTGGTATTAACGGCTCGTGAGGCTGTGTCTGCAGCATCCAGAGCACATCGAATGGAGGTGTTCGTTATAATCTTGCCTTCCTGGAAGAGATCATTGGCTCTTGTTTTGTATTGTTCTGGAAGGTGTTGTAGAAGGGTCTCTAGTTCGTCATAGTGTGCCCCATCGTACCTAGCCAGCAACGCCTGTGTGTTGGCAATTCTCCAAATGTTAGCTGCCTGTGACGCTGTCCTCTTACCGGATGCGTCCAAGAGTTTAGACTCCTTATCAGGAGGTGGAGCATCGCCTGAGGTTTGGGAGTTAGCCCTTTTCCTGGCGTTAGAAACTACTAAAGAATCTAAGGGAAGTTGCCCTTTAATGTAAACAGGGTCAGCTGGGGCAGACATATTTCTTTTCTACCCTGGGGTTAATGACTCTAGCCCTTACAGGATCTTTAAAGACTTCAGGAGCGTGTTTGATTACCCCTTTTAGCATTGGGAGGATAGAAGTGGACCTTTGAGATGGTGCAAAAGTGTCCATAAGGAAGTCTTCTTCTACAGGGTCTGTGTGTAAATCTACACCGTGGTATTCTGCAGCTCTAAGTATGAGCTGAGTGAATCCTATAGTGTCCTCCGGAGGGGATGGTCTAGATGGGTAGATATCTTGAGGTGTATCGGGGACATCTGGTGTGCCATAATTGTCCCATGGGTCATTAGGGATATTAGGATGACTAGGTTCTCCTAAAGGTTGATCATCGCCTTCGTACTCAGAAGGGTCCTCATCATCCTGAGGTGGAGGAGATTGTGAGGGTACTGGAGATGGAATAGGAGAAATGTGGTGTGGAGGAGGGGGTGGAGAAGGGATCCTGAAAGGAGAAGTGGCAATGTCTTTTTTCTTGAGAGGAAGTGGAGCTGGTGCAGGTTTGTCCAATTTCCTCTTCCTGGAAGGACTAACCACAAGTCGACCTGTATTTGGGTCTATTTCCAAAGTTTGTTGGGTTGGAGCGGGTGGGAAAAGCTCCTCCTCTGAAGTATGGTGTTTGGGTGCCGATTTTTTGGAGTCAGAGTTTTTGTGTGGCACCAATTTTGGAGTTGTTTTATACTCCCTAGGTTTGGAAGCGGGAGTTTGTCGGTTCCGTTGGGGTCTTTGGAGCCGGTACCAATAGTTTTCTCGGCTCCGAAGGTTGAGTTCCAGCGGTTTTGGGAACTGGTTGTTTGCTCGGTTCCGATGGTTTTTTCGGAGCCGAAGGCTCAGTGCCGGTGGGTTTCGGTGCCGAATGCGCCGATGTGGAACCCGGCCTTGGTGCGGGCGTAGACAGTGGTTTGTCTTTTGGTCTCGGTGCCGGGGATGGGATTTCAGTACCGAGGGTAGGCTGGCTCGAGCGGCCTGAAGGCTTATGTGTCGACTTCTTGGCCGAGCCGGAAGGCGGGGCGTGGGAAGTTGTGTCCCGGTGTGCACCTAGGCCCGAAGGTGAAGGTGTTACCAAAGCCTTTGCCGGAATGGATGGTGGGGAGGGGTCGACGTCAGTACTTACGACCCGTTGCCCAGGAGTGATGTCTTCGACGTAGGAATCGTCGGCTTCAGAGGTGCTGATGAGGCCCTCTTCGAGTTGTTCCTGTTCGGGCACATCGACGCCTTCCTGGAAGATATCGTCTGGTATGGATGTGGACGATCGAGCCATGTTTCTTCGAGCTCGACGATCCCGTATCGTTTTCTTGGAGCAGAAAGAGGCACAAGCTGGACAGTCTTTGGCCTCGTGCTCGGGCGAAAGGCAGAGGTTACACACCTCGTGAAGATCGGCATGGGGAAACTTGTATCCACATTGAGGACACTTTTTGAAGGGAGTCCTTTCCATGAGCCAAAAGGCCTGATGGCGCAACTAGGCCCGAAGGCCTGCGTCAACGACCGGAATCGAAGGATTGGAGTTTGTAGAGATGCGTGTCGAAAAGGGAAACGCGATCGAAAACAATACCGACGAAAGGGTGAAGGATTGCGCGTCGAAAGTTAGAACGGTGGCGACACCGAACTGGAGCGCGAGGAACACATCCGAGCCCGATGGCGGAAAAAAACAATCTGAAGATGGAGTCGATGCCCATGCGCACCATTGTCCAAAGGAGGAGTCACCGATCTCGTGACTTCCAAAGACTTATTCCAATACAACAAAGTGCAAACATCCGGGCCCAACACCAGATGGCGATCTATGCATAGTTGTGATCTGCAGCTCATATGCCTCGAACAAAAGGTTTTCAAAAACAAAAAAAGGCCTGCATTTATGAGGCCTTCTGTGATTGAGACAGTTATGAAAAATGTTGTCAGGCTCAATAATGGCGGTGTCTGGTGTATGCCTAGACTGGTGAAGTGGTATGGTATTGACTCTAGTACTGTTGGGGATCCTGCTCCCATTCCTTCCCCCAAACTGAAAGCCCATGGCCAAATTAACTTAGTGTGTGATAGCTGCAGACGAGAAGGTTAATTAACCAATCTGCTGGAATGATTATGTAATGTTTTGAAACGTTTTTAAAGACATTCTAGTGCAGTGTTTCTAGTTTGCATTTAATAATGATTATGAAAGGTCTTGTAATACTTTGGTTGATATTTTAGAGATGCCCTCTTAGTTTTTAATATTGTCTCCACTATCTTTTTTTCCTATACCACTGTATCTTAGTCTCTTTTAGTAGTTGTTAATTTGCTTAATGTTTTCTTTGGTGGGGGGCGGGGGGGTGTTGTGGTGAGGGTCACAGAAGGTTAGAATCATCCATTACCTTCCTGAAGCTGTTGGGTGATACAGGAATGCTGTGGTGGGAATGTTTGGATGAAGGGAGTAAATGATTGGAGCTGCTCTGGATTGGCTGGTGACTGGCACAGCTAAATCCTGGAACACTTACCAGTGAGTGTGGTATTTTTTGCATGGAAACATGACAGTACCTCTTCTAGTTCTCAGAATCTGAGCTTCAAGTTACCTTTTCTTTTCCTTCCTGTCCCTATCGTGATGTTCAGCAATCAGGTGCCCTTGAATCACAATCTTTAGGATGTCCCAATCGATCAGTGTCTTGATTTCCTTCACATAGCTTTCTTTTAAGATATAAAGCTATGGATTCAGCAATCCGGTCTCCAATGTCAGTCTGCATTATCAGGGCCTCCTGAGCCTCCACCTACCTAGTAATGCTCGCGCCGGAGGGACTTCATTAATTACATGACTAGGCGCGTGGTCAGACAATATACTGTTGGCCATCTCCACTTCTTTCATCTTTTCCTGTACACTGGAAGTACCCAGAAAATGATTTAGCCTGGCATAAGTCCTGCACGTAGCTGAGAAGAATGAAAAACCCCTCCGCCCCAGATGGGCCGACCTCCAAAAGCCAATCAGACCAAAGCCTTGCACCCATAGCTTTCTTCCTTACAATAATTCACCCAACTGACCGAACCCGAGCAGTGATCTAATACACACATAGTGGTATCGCCCTCTACATTTACATCTTTCCAGGGACTGCATCACTCATGGCACTGCTAGTTTTAAAAAACCTCTCTTGTCCTTCATTAGGGGCATATACTGACCACAGGGAAGGTGTACTCTCACCATGATTTTAAGTGCAAAGACCCTTCCATCCAAACACGCCACAATCTCATTGCACTGAAGGCCTTGGACAATAAGATCAGGATTTCTCCTTTTTCTGATTATCAGATGAAAAGTGCTGCATAGGAAACCATTGAAGCGCAAACAAGGGCTATGTCACCTCCATAAAGTGGTCTCCTGTAGCAGGCAAATATCCCCATCGGAATCAATTACTGATGACAGCATTGCCAGCCTCTTGGCTGGCACATACATACCTCTAACATTTAAGTTTCTAAACTTAAGCAGTTTCCCTGAATTCCATTTTGTAGCTGTGCAGACATATCGGGTCAAGTTGCAAAAGTTGGCATTAGTACCACCAGAGGTTCTAGGGAATTTAAGTCCTCGCCTCTAGTGCCACCAATGACAAATAATGGGGTCACCCTACCTCACACTCTACTCATAGAGCATCCCTCCCTCTTCCTTGAACACCCAACAGTAGAAAACAAGTAACAGCAAACTCATACTCTTCAGCCCCTCAAGTCGTCAGGATTCATAAGCAACAGAGTTGACCATTTACTCCGACCACATGATGAAACCATTACCTGACATGTAGTTTATTTTCTCCCAAGCACTCTTCTGTCGCCAAACCCCACGTCCTATCTGCGGTGTCTTAGGTCCATCACTGCAGAGCCGGGGGACCCCTCCAGAAACACACTAGCTGACCAAGGGAAGAATTCATCCCATTCAGTCTTCTTGCGTCGAAGGGACAGAGCCTGTTTCACAAAGTGACAGAAGTACGGACTCCTTTCTCATTCCATCATCTCCGCCATAAGCGTACTCTTTTTCTAGCATTAGACCATTCTCCACCAAAAGGGTCTAGAACAGTGGTTCTTAACGTTTTGACTCCTGTGGACCCCCACCTAATCATTAGCTGTAGGAAAGTGCCCCTTTTGCCAGATACCCGATTCCAACATGACGGAGTGTGTGCTGGGACCCTGCTAACCAGGCCCCAGCACCTGTGTTCTTTCCCAGAACTGTACCATTGTTCCCCCAGTTGGCACATCTCTGGGCCACATGCAAGTTCCTTGTAAAAGGTACCCCTGGTACCAAGGGCCTTGTGACCAGAGAGGGCCTCTGAGGGCTGCAGCATGTATTATGCCACCCTCAGAGACCCTTCATCATAACACCCACACACCGCCATTGCAGGCTGCGTGTTCTGGTGCAGACTAAACTGAAGAGTCGACATGGCACATTCCTGTGTGCCATGCCCACCAACCTTCCTGTGGCATGGATAAGTCACCCCTCTAGCAGGCCTTATAGCCCTAAGGCAAGGTGCACCGTAGCACAGGTGAGGGCACAGCTGCATGAGCAATATGCCCCTAAAGTGTCTGTGCCATGCACAGACATTGTAAGAGCAGTGAAGCCATTTCGAGTACATGGGCTGGGAGTTTGTCAACATGAACTCCACAGCTCCATGATGGCTTTACTGAAAACTGAGATGTTTGGTACCCAACATCCCAGCATAATAAAACCACACTGATGCCAGTGTTGGATTTATTATAAAATGCACTCAGAGTGCATCTTAGAGATGCCTCCTGAAAAACGACCAACACCTTAGTGCATTGGCTGACTGGCACCTGCCAGCCAGCCAACACCGGACAGGTTTCTGACCTCATGGGGTGGTCAGAAACAAAGCCTGCTCTGGGTGGAGGTGCTTCACACCTCCCCCTGGCAGGAAGAGGAACACTTGGCGGTGAGCCTCAAAGGAACTCACCTTGTGATGCGCTGATTTGGGCAGCTCCAACCAGGGAAGATGTCCGCCCCCCTGCCCAGGCCCCACTTTTGGCGGCAGAACAGGCAGGAAAATTAGTAAGCAGAGTAGGAGTGTCCACCTGAGCCTGGCACACCCCTATGGTCGCCAGGAGCTGAGGTGAACCCCTCTCTTAGAAATTCTCCATCTTGGAGAATTAGGCCCAATTGGGACAGGGATGTGCCTCTCTCCCCAAAGGGACGGGGCACCCAAAGGGTGTAGTCACCCTAGGGGACAGTAGCCATTGGCTAAAAAAAAAAAAAAAAAATACAGAAAAATATGGAAACAAGCATTCACGAAACAAAATCCACAAATGACTAAATATTTTATTTGATTCACAAATATAAAACAAATATAGATTTGTTCAATTCAAGCCAACCATCTTCCACACTATATTCCGTTTGATGCAATTGCACTGCTCCCTGAGGATACCAACTTACATTTTTAGCATTCAAATTCCTTCACATTTACAGAAAGTTTTAAAAACGTCAGTTTTACATTTTGCTTCTTTATTTATGCACACTTTAGAAATCGGTTAAAAGTTACATTTGTAAGCATTCACCGACTGTGGAAATGCGTTGCGGACCCCTACAGGTCCCTCAACCACAGGTTTTGAACCGTTGGTCTCTGATGCTTGAGACCTCCGTGAGGTGGGGTGGTGTGGGGGGGGGTACGGGGGGACTAGGGTGTGCCACACAATCAGTGTACCTTTGAGGCCCAGCTCTACAACATGCATGCGAGAAACACTCCATACACTGCCTGCCCACAAGCACTTATCCCTTGGGTTGGGCGTTTACATTCTTCCTTCTTCGCAGCCTGCACAGAGTGTTCGGGCCTTTTCCCGGCACTCAGTCTTGCCTTCGAACAGTCGCATGTCGAGCTGCGGCACACTGGCCCTGCTTTGTATCAGAGGCTACAGCAGCACTCCCATGGCCAAACAACAATTCTCATTACTGGGCATACCTCCCATCTTCGGTGTGTAGAGAAGGCCTTGCGTCTCTCATTCATAATTAGTTAATGAGGGCCGCCACAAGCCTGTTGTTGGAGCCACTTTTACACTCCATGACTCTCCACAACCTGCTGCCTCAACTGGCCCCATATGGGAAAGCTCACCCTCTCCTAGCTCAGAGGAGGCTAGAGATGTGTGATGGGGCAGCTTAACTTCAAGGATGCTCAAGATAAATTTTTGTCTTCAGTCTGATCATAACCTCTTGATTGTGCAGGACGTTTTCAACAGTGCAATGGTCCGATCTTGAGGATAGTACTATGTAAAAAAATACATACATATCCACTTGGGACTTTAACATTAACTAAATTACTATTCATCTTCAAGGTGTCCCTGAATCAGGTCATATTTTACTAGTTGTAACCAAGAAGTACAAGCCCAGCAACAGAGCAGTGGCAACTTGTTCAATCGCATTTCTTGGGCTACTGGATGCTCTTGTAGCATGATTTATGAGGTATGATCTTAGTGGGGTCGAGATGTGTCTGTAGACTGTGGGAGAAGGGAGGCATGTGTTTCACCCATATCATTACATTGGGAAATAATCTTTGGAAATCATGAACTTATGAAGTACTGTTAATATGAAATAACATCCTCAGGCAGGCTTGCAAGCTAGGACGTCTCTCAAACAATACCTAATAGTATCTGTGCTAGGAGCAACACAAGTGCTGTGTACCTATGTTGTGCCATTGTCACTTGCATGAATCAGTAGGGCTAAAAGGGAGTTCCGGTTGCAGATTTAGCCCTGATAAGGAATCTAGGATAGATCTATATAAAGCCACAACATACAAAAAAGAATTGGATGGCTAAAACTGCTTTAAAAAAAATGAGAAATCGCAAATGGATGTAACTACTCAATGAAAAATGTACTAGGTGTATGCTTCAACACAATTTCTGAAAATGATATTACAAGTGAAGTAAAAGTCGATTCGCACGCGGTTGTCAATTTTGGGAAATGTATGAATGCAAAGAGCTATCGTGGTACCAATGCAGTACAAAGGCCCTGTAAATATGGACATGGATATAGTACATATATTAATGAGAAGTTGTATGGAAGAATGAATGAGTATGTGGTATGTATGCTAGGGGATGAGTCACTTCATTTAAAATAAAATATTTTTTATGTTATTCAAGAGACCTGTGTCTGAAGTATGTGATTGTTCATTTAATCATAGAGATGAAATTATTTTGTAATCATGTACTGAACAAATAAAGGATTTGAGTTTAGAAAAAGTCCTTCTGAGCCATGTGCACATTTATTACTTTTTAGAAGTATAATAAACAGTGATATAATTGAAGATTAGATGGGTTTTTTCCTTTGTTTCCTTTGTAGTATACATTTTTCCCATCACTGGCAACCTTATCCTTAGCAGCCCCCCCCTTAAATATTATAGGAATCCAAGTGCCATTCCAGACGTCCCCAGACCATTTGATGGAACCTTCAACTTTAGGGCATGGCATAGCTAGCATTCCCTGAAACTTATGTTAGCTTAGCCTTTGAGTGTGCAATAAATGCTCTCCAAAAATTGTCATGCATTAATCTGTACTTATTTGTCAAGAGATCTGTTAAGTAACTTCTAACAATCTTCATTAGTTTCATGTATGATTTATTAAAGTTGAAGAGGATTAACAGGATACATGTAATGATGGCCCAGAGGATCAGTGCCAACTGACTCTGGTGTTCCTATCCCTTGCCCAACACATTCAAAATACTACAGTATCCACAATACAGGCTCCTAGGCAACTAGAACACCCACACATTCTATAAAGAGTCTGTAATATAAGCTACATACTAAATAAACACCACAAGATCTCTCTTCGGTCTCGGCACAGCAGTACACCCACTGTTGACTACACTCTTAAATCTACGTTCCTCTCCCACTTCCCCATGACTGATAATTCTGCATGAGACTTCTCTGTCTGCATTGATTTGCAGAGCTTCGATACCTATAGCTAATAAGGGTTTGCTGTCAACTGGTTAAGTGTGTGCAATTGGGGTGGTTGCTGAGGGAATGGTATAAATACAGCTCAAGTTGTGGTCTTTAGGAAGTAGTAAAGGAATAGTTACAATGGGGCACTATGCGGGTCAGGGATCAGCACATGCAAAGAAAGGAAGTTGCCCTCTTGGAATATGTCACCTAATTAACACAATCCCAGTCTGTATAGTTGAGAGTTGGCTCTGAACTCTAGTGTCAATGTGATAAGTGGATCATGTGGCCGTGGCAAAACAGGGGCATGAAACGGTACATTCCCTGCATGCGTATTCAGTATCTGCCAGGCCCAGCATGTATAGGCTACAGAGTTAAAGGAAATCACCTGGCACAGGATTGTGGTTAGAGGAGCTGGAAGTTGAAGTGATATTGCTTTAATGAAAATGGTAGTGCTTCCTAAACTGCTATTATGTCCCACTAGTGACAATGGTACGTGGATCTTAAATGGTGGATTAATCTAATGCAACATCCTCTGTCTGTGGCAAATGCCTTCATACACAGTCTTTGTGGATCGTCATGAATTAAAAGCAAGCTAAGCCTGTTTCTGGTGTCGTTGACCTTGATTATTGAAATGGACGAAGTAGAGAGGGAGATTGCAGCCCAAGACTGCACTGGTGCTGCACAGCATCCCAACCAATAATGCTGGACGAGTTACGCGGGCCTCAGTGTTTCTATCACACTGATGTGTGGATAAAACAGTTTATGATCCAACTTTGAAATCTGTGCCACAAACCCACACTCCTGTAGGTCGTGCTAGCAGGCACCGTCAGGCGTTTTCCATACTGGGTTACCTTGTCTCACTGCTGTACTGCACATCGGTCCCACAAGGCAGTTATCAGTGGCCTTTTAAGATTACTTCTACTCCCACATCTACAACTTGCAACAGCTTTGTGTGCACTAACTTCTATGCTAGTCAAAGAGTGGGTATGTTGAAGGTGGGCCCGACTTCTGCAAGGGGCTGGCTTCCTCACATGGGCTCCAGCAAAATGCTTAATGCCCTCTGTGACGTCCAATAGCACAGATTATCCAAGTGCCACTATGTTCTTAAATACGTCTCAGATAGAAATCTATCCTGGATGGACTAAAGTATAGTGTTGAATTGAGCCCCCTACATGTGTATTTTCAATTACGGCCCTCTTTGACTTGTGGGCAGGTTAAGAGTTAGTGTCCCTGCTAACAACAGGACAGGTTAGCTGTTGATGAGGTGCAGTAAACAGTAGTATATAATAAGATTATGGAAATGTTCACTCACAATTGATCGGTCTCACATAACATCTTGATCCGTCGGCTGCAGGAAATCGGTATCAAGGGCAGAGCTCTTGACTGGTTTGCATCCTTTCTGCATAATAGGTCTTTTCAGGTCATTTCTCCACCCTTTCACTCCCAGACACACTCACTGTGCTTTGGTGTCCCTCAGGGGTCGGCATGGAGTCCAACCCTGTTCAACATTATGTTCGGCCATTGGCCCTGTTGGCTAAAACCCGCAACATTTCTTTGGTGTCATATGCGGATGACAGGCAGCTGGTCCTATCCTGCACCAAGGACCCTAGCCAGGATGTGGCCAAATTCCAGGAGGATTTGTCCGCTGTAGCGGGTTGGATGGAGGCGAATTGTCACCAGCTAAACTAGTCTAAAACGGAGATCCTCTTACTAGGCAGAGACTCCCATCTTTGGGGCAACAAATGGTGGCCGCCGGAGCTGGGTACCCCTCCTGCGCCAAACACCATTGTAAAAAATCTCGGCATTCGGGTGGACAATGCTCTATCTTTTGAGTAGCACACCAAGTCTGGGGCAGGGACCTGTTTCGGTATGCTGCATGGCCTCAAACCCATTTTGGGCTTGTTTGACCCCCCCCCCCCCACTCGCCAGTTGGTAGTCCAAGCCATGATTTTGGCCAGGCTGGACTACTGCAATAGTCTACTGCTTGGTTCTAATAAATCTGTGATGAATAGGCTCCAGCACACCATGAATGTGGCAGCACCAACTCTACTCGCGCTACCGAAGTCCAGTTTTGTTTCAGGTGTGCTGCGCCGCCTCCACTGGCTGCCCATTGAGCAGAAAATACGTTTCAAAGCACTTTGTATCACACACAAAATACTGGCGGGCTCTGGCACGGCGATTCTCAGCGACCTATGTCATCATTACATTCCAACACGTGCTCTGCTGATCTCCATTTGATGCGGGTGCCGCAATTCCGCAGATCCAGAGCTGGAGGCCTCGCATTTAAGGTACTAGCACCAACTCTTTGGAACTTATTGCCACTCTCTATCAGGAACATCTCCAATCTCTTGGCCTTTAGAAAGGCAGTAAAGACTTGGCTGTTTCAGTAAGCATTAGCCTCACCTGCACTCTTCCTCTGATATTTAGCCCTGGGACGTCCCTTTGCCAGGACAGCCATGCGCTCTACAAATCCCATAACATAACATCAGGAGGCAACTTACAATGTGTAACGCCTCTTCACTGTTCTTCCTTCTGGGGTGATAGCAGGCAAACAGTGGAGAATATTTGCCCCCTGGCAGTCTGTCACCCACCTATGGGTGGCTTAGACCCCCAGTTGTGTACACAGCACACCCGCCCAGAGCCCTCCTCCGATATGGTCCCGGCACACTCAGACAGACTTTGCCAATCACAACAGGCAAGGTCAGGATAGCAAGTTGTGGTTAGGGTGCTTCAGGCCCAGCTCACTGTCTTCTCCTCCTCCAATCGGGGTCCGCTGGCTCAAACAGTAATGAACAGGATGAGCCATTCAATCACCCAGGGCCTACACAAATCAGCACAGCACACAAGCTCCCACTCAGTGCTGAGATAGCATCAGAAAGAGGGGGGTGAACTGCAGCCTAACTGTGCTAGGCACTGAAGCCACAAGGAGACACTAGGTATGCATGCAGCCACAGTCCAGTTTCTCGATGGCAGTCACATAGAATACCCTGCATCGGCTACTTCATCGTAATATTTTGGTGAATTAAGGACATGCACCTGGATTTTGTGCAGACAGATTCCAGGGCAAAGATCCTCTGGGAAGGGCGGCCCATTTGGTAGCTCAGTATTTGAGTACATACCCTCACACCCTCCCAAAAGGATTATCCATAATACCAGGTGACAGAGGGAGATTTCTTTTTCTCCAAAAAAGCTTTTTTTCAGTGGACACTGACAACAGGAAGATCAATTTGTGAAAATCAATGGATAATAGCAAATGTCCTTCCTACCTGCATTTCCACACTTCTTGCGAAAGAATATGATATATGTGGGTAGGACTATTCAATAGATATTCAGGAGGATGGGCGTTTTCTTGCTTCACACTTAAAGCATTAAACGATCAACCACTCCATACAAGTGCCGCCTCCTCTTTTCTTGAATTCCACAAGAAGCTGAAGACCTATCTTTTCAATTAACCAACCTACCATAGGCAGGGCTAGGTGCGCAAACACACACCTGCTCAGTGCCAGGATACCCTCACACGTGATAGAACATATCAAAACATGATAACATCACAACATATAATGCAACACAACATATAATGCGACACAACATATAATGATCATAAGATCGAAACGCCGTCGACCTATACACCTTAAAACTCCATTATTGCAACTAATTACTTAGGAGTTTTTATATGGTTGTTTTCAATGCGATGTAAAGTTTTTAATGTCACAAACACTCCTCACTTCACGCACTTTCACTTCTATGTGTGAGCACCAGAACTATTATTATGCAATTAAGTTATGTTAATCCATTTATGCCGTTAATAAATGTGATACCAGATCTACTCTGTGTCCCAGCATCCATTGCGTAATTAGTCCCGCCTGGACTATTTTACTTTGTGCTACCTGATTAATGCTGCCTAAAAATAATTTAGTAGCCTAGGCTACCCGAGGACCGAAGCGGCCTCTTCTTGACCTTTTGTCCTTACCATATACAACATATAATGCGACACAACATATAATGGGACACAACATATAATGGGACACAACATATAATGGGACACAACATATAATGGGACACAACATATAATGGGACACGAAAGGCCCCAAACTGGGATCACTTCAACGGAGTCTAAAATACAGAGAAAATGGAAAATGCTACTTACCAGTATGCATCTGTTCTTGGCATGTAGAGCTGCAGAGCCACACACTGTGCATAGATCGCCATCTGGTGTTGGGCCCGGATGTTTGCACTTTGTTGTTGTATTGGAAAGTCTTTGGAAGTCACAAGATAGGGGACTCCTCCTTTGGACAATAGTGCGCATGGGCATCGACTCCATCTTCAGATTGTTTTTTCGCCAAGAAGGGAAATGATGGAGTTTGTGAGAAACAGAAAGAGATGTCCATGTATGTTGTATCCAATTAAGAGAATACTGGAACAGATAAAGGTAGCTGGGGAGGTGGGTGGGCGTGTGTGGATCTGCAGCTCTACATGGCAAGAACAGATGCATACTGGTAAGTAGCATTTTCCGTTCGAGGCATATGAGCTGCAGATCACACAATGTGCATAGATTACTTAGCAGTATCCTCCTTTAGCGGCGACCACCAGTATCTGTTGCAGTAGTTTGAAATAGTGTTTTGAGTACAGACTGGCCCACAGAAGCTTGTTGTTTTGCTTGCAGATCTACACAATAGTGTTTTGTGAATGTGTGCGGTGTAGACCATGTTGCTGCTTTGCAGATGTCATCTAAGGGAATGTTCCCTAAAAATGCCATGGAAGCCCCCATTTTGTAGGTAGAGTGGGCTTTAGGGGGAATAGATAGTGTATGCTTTGCTTTGTGGTAGCAAATTTGTATACATTTGACAATTCACCTTGCAATGCCAGATTTTGATATAGGATTGCCTCTTTATGTGGTGGTGAGAAGGATACAAAAAGTTGTTTTGTGAAAAAGTTTTGTTCTGTCAATGTAGTAAAGGAGTGCTCTTTTGACGTCTAAAATATGAAGAGCTCTTTCTGCTACTGTTTGTGGTTGTGAGAAGAATACTGGCAACTCAACAGATTGGTTGAGGTGGAAGGGAGAAATCACTTTAGGAAGGAATTTGGGATTTGTTCTGAGAAGCACTTTATTATGATGGAGTTGTAAAAATGGTTCCTGAATAGTTAGTGCCTGTAACTCACTGACTCTCCTGAGAGATGTGATGGCTACAAGGAAAGCAACCTTCCATGTAAGAAATTGGAGCTCACATTTATGTACAGGTTCGAATGGAGGGCCCATTAATCTAGTGAGGACGATGTTTAGATTCCACACTGGAGAGGGTGGTACCCTGGGAGGAATTATTCTTTTGAGGCCTTCCATAAATGCTTTGATGGCTGGTATCCTGAACAATGACAAATGTTGTCTATTTTGTAGGTAAGCTACTATGGCAGCGAGATGCAATCTAATGGATGTGTATGCTAGATTACATCTTTGAAGATGCAGCAGGTAACATATGATGTGTTGAATGGACGCATCTAGAGGATTGATGAAGTTATTGGTACAGTATACAACAAATCTTTTCCACTTGGCCGCATAGCAGGCTCTAGTGGTGGGGCGCCTAGCCTCTTTGATAACGTTCATACAATCAGGTGGGAGATTGAGGTAACCAAATTCTAGGACTTCAGGAGCCAGATCGCTAGATTGAGCTGTGTTGGATCTGGATGCCTGATCTCTCCATGGTTCTGTGTTAACAGATGTGGGGAGAGGCGTAGTTTTTGGTGTGGGACTACGGATAGTTCCAGCAATGTTGTGTACCATGGTTGTCTGGCCCATGTTGGAGCAACTAGAATCAGTGTTAGTGACTGCTGTTGTAGTTTGCGCACCACTAATGGAATGAGTGGGAGAGGCGGAAAAGCGTACGCAAATCTGCCTGACCAATTCATCCATATCGCATTGCCTTTGGACAATGGGTGTGGATATCTGGCGGCGAAGCTTGGGTATTTTGTGTTGTGATGTGTGGCGAACAGATCTATGTCTAGATGCCCCCACATTTGGAAAAACGGTTGAAGAACCTGTGGGTGAAGTTCCCACTCGTGAATCTGTTGTGTTTGACGACTTAACAGATCCGCCATCTGGTTTTGAATTCCTGGAAGATGTTGGGCTAACAGGAATATGTTTTGAGGAATAGCCCATCTACATATGGTCTGAGCTAGTTGAGAGAGCTGCAGAGAGTGCGTCCCCCCCTGTTTCTGTAAATAATACATTGCTGTGACATTGTCCGTCCTGACTAACACAGCTTTGTGTGATGTGTTTCTGGAATGATTTTAGTGCCAGAAAGATTGCTAGTAACTCCAAATGATTGATGTGGAGTAGTTTTTGTTGAGGTGTCCACACTTCCTGTATGGTGTGATGTAAAAGATGAGCTCCCTATCCGGTGAGCGATGCGTCTGCGGTTAATACAATCTGTGGAACTGGCTCTAGGAACGGCCGCCCTTTGGAAAGGTTTTGGGTGTTCCACCACTGCAGAGAGCGATGTGTGCGGCCGTCCACCCACACCAGATCTGTTAGCTGACCTAGAGCCTGGTTCCACTGACGTGCCAAGCATTCTTGTAAGGGGCGCATCTGGAGTCTGGCATGCGGGACTATGAATATGCAAGAGGCCATCATCCCCATTAGTTGCATAAACACCCGAGCTGGAAGTGAGTGCTGCGGCTGGAATCTTGTTATAAGGGCTTGCATGCTTGCTATCCTGGCTGGGTTGGGGTATGCAAGGCCTTTTGAGGTGTCTATTGTTGCACCTAGATATTGCTGGGTGTGGGAGGGTTGGAGGCGAGACTGTGAGGTTTATTGTGAACCCCAAGTCGTGAAGTAGTTGTATTGTGGTGTGTGTGTGATTTACACACTGGGTATGTGTCTTGGCTTTTATGAGCCAGTCGTCCAAGTATGGGAAGACGTGAATTTGCTGTCTTCTTAAGTGGGCTGCTACGACTGCCAGACATTTTGTGAAGACCCTGGGTGCTGTGGTGACTCCGAACGGGAGCACCTTGAACTGATAATGCTGACCGTCCACTACAAATCGAAGACATTTTTTGTGGGCGGGGTGAATGGGAATGTGGAAGTAGGCGTCCTTGAGATCTAAGGTGGCAAGGAAATCGCCTTGTTTGAGTAGAGGAAGGACTTGTTGAAGAGTGACCATATGGAAATGGTCTGACTGTATGTAGAGGTTTAATGGTCTGAGGTCGAGAATGGGCCTCAGGGTTCCGTCCTTCTTTGGTATGAGAAAATACAGGGAGTAGACCCCTGTGTGTTGCTGATGCAGGGGAACTGGTTCTATTGCATGTTTTTGTAGGAGGGAAAGTACCTCTTGTTTGAGAAGCGTTAAATGGTCTGCTGACCTTGGACGCTGTCTGGGTGGTATGTTTGGAGGAGTTGAAGTGAGTTCCAGGCAATAACCGGATTGGATGATTTGTCTCACCCACCTGTCCGTGGTAATGGTGTGCCAGACAGGTAGGAACTGTAGTAATCTTCCCCCGACAGGAGTGGAATGGTCTGGGGGGAGCGGAGGGAAGTCATTATTTGGAGGTGGAGGCAGTACGGGTATTGACGGTTTTGCCTCTACCTTTGTTATTATTACCTCTGTAGCCTCCTCTGTAATAGCCTCTGGTAGTGGAGGTCTGGGTGGGACTTTTATAGGACGTGGTAAAGCCTCTAGAGGCGCCCCTATAAGAGGAGCGACGAAAGGAACTTCTGGGAGTTTGGGATTGTAATGCTCCCACTGATTTGGCTGTGTCGGTATCTTTTTTCATCTTTTCTAAAGATGAATCCACAGTAGGGCCAAATAAATGTTGGTTAAACGGCTGATTTAATATGGCAGTTTGGACCTCGGGTTTGAACCCTGAAATACGGAGCCATGCATGTCTACGTAAGAGGACACTGGTATTGATGGCCCGTGAAGCTGTGTCTGCGGCATCTAGAGCGCAGCGAATTGAGGTGTTTGTTATGGTTTTGCCTTCCTGTATGAGATCATTGGCTCTGTTTGTATTGATCTGGAAGGTGTTGCAGTAGGGTCTCTAGTTAATCATAATGTGCCCCATCGTACCTAGCCAGTAACGCCTGTGTGTTGGCAATTCGCCAAATATTAGCTGCCTGGGACGCTGTTCTTTTACCTGATGCGTCCAGGAGCTTTGACTCCTTATCAGGAGGTGGAGCATCGCCTGAGGTTTGGGAGTTAGCCCTTTTCCTGGCGTTGGAAACCACTAGGGAATCTAAGGGAAGTTGCCCTTTAATGTAAACAGGGTCAGCTGGGGCAGACATATTTCTTTTCCACCCTGGGGTTAATGACTCTAGCCCTGACAGGATCTTTGAAGACTTCAGGAGCGTGCTTGATTACCCCTTTGAGCATTGGGAGAATAGAAGTGGACCTTTGAGATGGTGCAAAAGTGTCCAGAAGAAAGTCTTCCTCTATAGGGTCTGTATGTAGATCTACACCGTGGTATTCTGCAGCTCTATGTATGAGCTGAGTGAAGCCTATAGTGTCCTCTGGAGGGGACGGTCTAGATGGGTAGACCTCATCTTGTGGCGTATCGGGGACATCTGGTGTACCATAGTTGTCCCATGGGTCATTAGGAATATGAGGATGACTGGGTTCTCCTAAGGGTTGGTCATCACCTTCGTACTCCGAAGGGTCCTCATCATCCTGAGGTGGAGGAGATTCTGAGGGTACTGGAGATGGAATAGGAGAGCTGTGGTGTGGGGGTGGAGAAGGGATCCTAAAAGGGGAAGTGGCAATGTCTCTTTTCTTGAGAGGAAGTGGAGCTGGTGCAGGTTTGTCCAATTTCCTCTTTCTGGAAGGACTAACTACAAGGCGACCTGTATCTGGGTCAATTTCCAGTATTTGCTGGGTTGGATCAGGCTGAGAAAGCTACTCCTCTGAAGTGTGGTGCTTCGGCATCGATTTTTTCGGTTCCGAAGGTTTGTGTGGCACCAATTTTGGATTCTTTAGGTTTCGGAACGGGAGTTTATCGGTTCCGATGGGGTCTTTGGAGCCGGTACCGGTAACTTTTTCGGTTCCGAAGGTCGAGTTCCAGCTGTTCTGGGATCTGGATGTTTACTCGATTCCGATGGTTTTTTCGGAGTCAAAGGTTCGGTGCTGGGTTTCTGTGCCGAAAGCGCGACGCCGAACCTGGCTTTGGTGCGGGTGTAGACGTGTCTTTTGGTTTCGGTGCCGGGGATGGGGTGTCGGCACCGAGGGTAGGCTGGCTCGAGCGGCCTGAAGGCTTAGTTATTGACTTCTTAGCCGAGCCCGAAGGCGGGGCGTGGGAAGTTTTGTCCCGGTGTGCACCTAGGCCCGAAGGTGAAGGTGGTACCGAAGCCTTTGCTGGAATGGATGATGGGGAGGGGGTCGACGTCAGTACTTACGACCCGTTGCCCAGGAGTGATGTCTTTGACGTCGGAGTCATCGGCTTCGGAGGCGCTGATGAGGCCCTCTTCGAGTTGTTCCGGTACGTCGGCGCCTTCCTGGAAGATGTCGTCCGGTATGGATGTCGACGATCGAGCCATGTTTCTTCGGGCTCGACGATCCCGTATGGTTTTCCTCGAGCGGAAAGAGGCGCAAGCTGGACAGTGTTTGGCCTCGTGCTCAGGCGAAAGGCAGAGGTTACAAACCTCGTGGAGATCGGCGTGGGGAAACTTGGATCCACATTGAGGACACTTTTTAAAGGGAGTCCTTTCCATGAGCCAAAAGGTCCATTGGCGCAGTTAGGCCCGAATGCCTGCGTCGACGACTGGAATCGAAGAATCCGAGTTTGTAGAGATGCGCGTTGAAAAGGGGAACGCGCTCGAAAACAATACAGACGAAAGGGTGAAGGATTGCGCGTCGAAAGTTAGAACGGTGTCGACACCGAACTGGAGCGCGACGAAACACATCCGAGCCCGATGGCGGAAAAAAACAATCTGAAGATGGAGTCGATGCCCATGCGCACTATTGTCCAAAGGAGGCGTCACCTATCTCGTGACTTCCAAAGACTTTCCAATACAACAACAAAGTGCAAACATCCGGGCCCAACACCAGATGGCGATCTATGCACAGTGTGTGATCTGCAGCTCATATGCCTCGAACATAGATTTTCGCAATGTGGTTGACTACAGTATTAGTGTTAGGGATCCGCTAGAACCCAAGGAATCATTTCAACCCAGACATTTTTGAGAAGTAGAGACCCAGAATAGTCCAGGGTAGTATGACTTGCATGGATCTCTTTATTCTTTTTTGCCCAGGATGCCCTGCAAATATCAAACAATGGCTAAATATGAAAAAAAATCCTCACATTTGAATGACAGAAAAATCAGAAAATGCAGCTAACAAGTGTTCTACGATCCTGTGTTCCCACAAGTCACCTGATAAAAACACATTTTGGATTATCGCACAGGGAAGGTCCAAAATGGAGTCTGTGACAAGGGTGTCAGAAAGGTATTTTTCAATTATATTAACGAAGAAAAAAAAAAGTAGACTTATGCAATAGAGATGGCTATGTTTTTGTGCCCGAGCCTCACGATGCCCAAGGGACCATAGACATTTGTGAAAATTGGAGATCGAGGGTGGTGTGTGTGTGTTACCTGGATCCTAACAGTATTAACCAGGATGCTTTCTAAAGAAGGAAGTTGATTAAAAAGTATTTTATCACTATTATGTAACATGTCAGCGCTACTACCTCAGACATTTTGAATATAGAAATTCATGAAAATCCAGGGGGGGTGAGGACTCTGTATATCACAATGCTTTTTCTTGCCCCAAATGCCCCTACAAACATAAAACTTTGGGCAAAAAACAAACAAACACATTTAGGTACAGAAAACTTCTGGATATGTGGCCAACAGGAAATATTCTACCAACTTTCAATCCTCCGCATGTGTGGGTGTGCCCATCACAAGGGACACGAATGGTACAAAGCTGTGACAATGTCAGAGATACTCAAAAAAAGGTACACTTCTGTGATGTGGATCGTTGGAGTATTTATGTTAGGGTCTGCTGCCATCTTGGAAATCCCAGCAATCCCTGCCATTTTTTAAAAGCTAGAGGCATAGGAAAATCTAGTGTGGTATAGGTTGTGTGAGTCACACCAATCTTTCCCACTATGCCCGGCAAATCTCAAACTATGGGTACGCAACACAATGTCCTCAAAATTTCCATGGCTGGAATTTCTTGGACTCTGCTGTCAGCTAGCAACCAGGGAACCATATCTATTTCTGAAAACTAGAGACCCAGGGGACTCTAGAAATACGTGGCTTGAATGAATGCTACTAGCCTTTCTTTCCTCTATAGAAGTACAAGCAAACATCACTGTAATGTTAAAAAAACACATAAGCAAAGTGTGGCTTCTCCAGGCCAATATGAAGAGCTACATAAATCAAACTACAGTAAGACACACCTTTAAGTACTTCTATATTATCACATATTTGTCAACTCCCTTAGACTCAATCTGTGGTCTTCTCTCCATTTTAGCTTGCCTCAGCTCGCCATCAAAGCACACCATTTCTTCTAGTGTTGCTCACTTATTGCTGCCAAGCTAATTTCTATCCTTTCTGCTCCCACCTGAAATTTTTGCTCTTTGAAAAGAATACCTTCTGTAGAGTCACACTCGTAAGCGGTTTTATTCATGCTTTATCACTTGAAGTTAAAAAGAGAAATAAATAAATGCATGTAATTTAATACTAGTGGACGTCATCTGGATTGTTAAGCATATTGTTATGGTGCATCTTCATTAGATTTCCACGATGAAACAAAGCAATTTCACAACTTCCACTTTCATCACCCACCACACCAATTCAGGTGATAATGAATTGTATGCAGCATATTTTTCTACATAAAACAAGACCTTCTGGATAATCATTTATTGCTAGCAAAAACACAAGTATGTGAAACTGTCCACACTGCCTATTTAATTAATTAGTTTTTTATTCAACCAAGATACCACCCCTTGGCAAAGTCAGGACATTGACTTGGTTAGCCCCCAAAAGAAAATTAATCAGACTCCAGACAGCAATGTAGAGGGCTGCCATAATAATGGTAGAATTAGCACAACATAAGTTCTCATTAACAATAACAATAAGAAAACGAATAGGACTACAATCTAAAATGGTTGTGATGTCATAATAATGGCAGAAATAAAGTAATACTAGTGTTCATTAGCAATGACCATACAAATGCAACACACTAGAAATTCCACAGAAGTTTCTTGGCAGTTTTGGATGCCAAATTACCTAAAAACTGCACACTGAAATGAATTGCCTTACCTGGGTCTTAAAGATACTGTGTGGAATAGTGATGCTGCCAATGAGCAGGCAGTTTACTAGCCTCAACCGTTGAGATGCCACAGGGGTCAGTATATTGTATACTTTCTTCTCCATGTCAATGCCTCGTACAATTCCTTAAAAACAAGATTAAACAGTTTGTGTTTTAATTTGGTTACATGGCTTTCATTAGGTCAAATAAAGGCGAGGCAGGCATTTGTCTTTTAGCTCAGAGCTATACAGTGTTAAAAACATTTTAAATCTTTTTATGAACAATGCGATCCTTAACTTTTTTCCGAAATAGCACACAGAAACAGGGCAGCATTACAGTGGCCATGTCAATTTGCACTAGTTCCTCCCAGAAATGGTGTCACTTGGAAAGTTGTACAAAAATATGTAGTCAATTACCCAGGGAATTTGACATTATTCACTTTTTCCTATACTTGGGTGGCAATAAAGTGGACATGCATTTTGAGTCACCTATGAAGCTTACAATTTTCGATTACTAGTTAGCTACTTATGGAACAGAAACACCAGGCTGCTAGAAGTCCGTTTCGTTAATCAATGAGAATTCTTCAAACTATTCCAACTACTTGAGCACATATCGAAGAGGGATTTAAAGGAAAAACAAATGAAATTGCGTAAGCTCTCTTTATTATGGATTTGGCTCTGGTTGAACTCTCGTATGGTACCTTTCTGTTCTTGAACTAGTTTGTGACATTGGGAAATTACAGATTCGAGTGGTTTAAATGTGCTCAAGTCACCATTTTTGCAGCCAGCCTTCGTGTTGATTTATGTACAAGCTTATAAGTAGAAGTGAAGCTCTGCTACGGCAGGGAACATATGGATTTAATCTAGTCTTTCCAATTCAGAAACCACTACCTCAAGTTTAGACTGGGACTCGGGCCTTTTTCTATTTTTAGAAGTAAAGGGGCAACTACTACTTCCTTTGTCAAGTAATGAGTGATGGATTTCAGCAACAACCGTGACCATAACCAACTAAATTGAAAGGATAAACTTCTTCTTTATGAGTTGTGCTGCTACAGCCAACGTTCATTTTCATAGGGCTTGTGATGCTGAATGCCAGATTTTCCACTGATGAAGGGCAAGCCTCATTGTGAATGACCTTGCTGTATATTCTTTAAACAGGGACAGGAAAAGCGGAGCTACAGATAGACTGTGCAGACTCAGCTCACATTTTATTTCGGAGCATGTATTATGAAGGCTTAACATCCAGAATTATTCTGATGTAATCCATTTGCATGCGGTCATTAAGGTGAGAAAGGGGATGAACTCTTACTTTTGACCTTTGTTTTGCAGCAGAATGCCTGAGAATAGATGCCCTTCCTTTTAGTTTGTGGAATGAAGGTACAGGCCACCACCACTTGTTTCTGCCGAATGTTTGGGACCTCTTGCTGAGAAACCCAAAGAAGATGGCATTGGCAAGTCTGTCTCAGTGGAACAGCTGGCGGAGGATTTTTTAACTTTAAGACATCCACTTTGTACAATATTCAAGATCAACTTGCATCTACATATTTTAGGAAGCTCTGCCACATAGTGTATGCTACTTTTCCATGTTAGAGTGGATGGAAGGTAGGCGTGAGTGAGTGAGTTTTAGTTAGTTAGTTAGTTATTGTTCTGCATTAGTGTGAGAAAGTGCCCTCTTTCTGCATGGTTGCCCCCACTTTTTGCTGAATTGCTGATGTACTTTGACTGAGTGTGCCCTGGGCTCCTGCTAATCCAGTACCCAGGGCCTATGTTCTTTCCCTAAAACTGCATTGAAGCCTATACCCAATTGGCATCTCTGGCCACAGGTCAGCCCCTGGTACATTTACCACAGGTACCCAGTGCACTGTGACCAGAGAAGGCCTCTAAGGGCTGCAGCACATATTGTGCCCCCCTTAGAGGTCCTGTACCACTACACTCACACACTGCCTTTGCAGGCTGCGTGTTTTGGTGCAGAACAAAGTGAAGAGTCGACATGGCACACATCCCTGTGTGCCATGCCTACAACCCACTGCCCTGGCATAGATCAGTCACCCCTCTAGCTGGGTGCACTATACCAGTGGTGAGGGTACAGGTGCATGAGCCCTGTACCCCTAAAGTGTCCAAGTCCATTCTTAGACATTGTAAGTGCAGTGCTGCTATTAAGAGTATATGGTGCTGGGAGTTTGTCATTACGAACTCCACAGCACCATAATGGCTACACTGAAAACTGAGAAGTTTGGTATCAAACTTCTCAGCACATTAAACCCACACTGATGCCAGTGTGGGATTTAATGAAAAATGCACACAGAGGGCATCTTAGAGATGCCCCCTGAAAACTAACCCACCTCGAGTGTCCTGGCTGAGTGGCTGCTTTCAGCTGCCACCACCAGACATGTTTCTGGACCTCTGGGTCGAGAGCCTGCTGCTCTCTGGGGCCTCAAACAATGCACATCCTGGGACGAGATGCCAAGCCTCCTCCCCCAGGATGGGCAGGGTTCACGAAGGGGAAGCTTCAAAGGCTTGCCGCCTTTGAGAGCTTCCCCAGGCCAATTGCTGCTTCAGCAACTGGTCGCCACTGGTTCTGACACGCACTTTGGGCGGGAGAACCGGTGGGAAAAACAAGTGAGTAAGAGGTGTGCCCACCTCTGCCAACTCCACCCCTCAGATGGGGGAGGCGAGGTGAAGCACAACTCTCAGTCCACGCCATCTTGAAGATGGGGGGACTTGGCCAACCAGGGACAGGCACATGCCCCCTCCCACTGGAGGGTGGCATAATAGGGGGTGTACCCACCCCAGGGAAGGGACCCATTGGTCCCTGCCTTTTACCTACCTGTAACGCCCCTAAATCCAGTATTTAGGGGCACCCCTGAACCTTGCCTCCTCAGATCCAGACAAGAAACAAGAAGAAAAGAAGGACCGAACAGTCGTGCAGCAGCTAACAAGAGGAAGCCGCCCACTGACTTGGCCCCAGCCCTACCGGCCTGTCTCCCCCTCGAACCTGCTCCTGCGAAATCCCGGTGTGTCCTGCAGCCAGCAACCTCAAAAACCCCGGAGGACCTGCCTGCCTTCACTTCCAAAGACTGTTTCTCCCGTGAACACCGGATTTGTTCAACTGCAACCTCTGGCAGCAGCAGGAGACCGCGAATCCGCCCCACTCTGCACCCGCCGTCCACGGCCCGAGCGGGCAAACACCACGAGGAGGTCACCCCGGCGAACCTGAACCGAGATCCGGCGACCCCTGACCTGCCTCAAGCCTCCAGCCGACGCCTGCAGTCTAAATCCAGAAGGCCCCCCTAACCGCGACCAGGAGCTGGTAAGAAGATCCGACCCCAAAAAGGCACCCCTGCACCCGACGCCCCACGGCCTTCTGTTCCCAAACCAACAGTGCCTAACCAACCCCTAACTTCCCAACTTACCTCTCGAAGTGGTGGTCGTACCCAGAAGTCCTTAGTCTCCCTGCCTGCAGTGCTTTTGCAAACCGGAGGCTCTCCATTGGAAACAGGGCATCCGACGTCGAAACAGCACCCTGCACCCGACCGCCCTAGTGCCAATGAGGGTGCACCTTTGGTGCTAATTTGTTTTCCCATTTGCCCTGAGCTAAAATCCAGGAGCTTTGCTCCCACAACCCAGTGGCCTGCTTGCCAGCAGCCACCAACCGGAGGCCCCCTATCTCCCATTGGATAACATTGGGCCTCAACACTCTGCACCCGGCCGCCCTAGAGCCACTGAGGGTGTAACAAGAGTGCATCACTGACCCTCGGGGACCCCAGTGTCTACCCCCAGAACCTCAACTCCCACTACCGAATACTTTTTTTTTTTTCTTTCTTTTTTTTTCTTTCATTTTACAACCAACAGATGTGGACATTGCGATAGACAACAGGCACCGGCATACTGTTCGCAGTGAAGCTAACACAGGAAAATTTTGTACGCCCATGGTGCATGCACAGTACATTCCCCAAAGAATACTATACAACACAGTAAGGTAGGGGACATTGCAAAGATACAACATATTAAACAGTCCTTCCCCCATCTCAGCCCTCTTCAACTCTTTAGCTCAATGACACAAAGGCTATTCCTGCTTTTCTCGGGGCAAACCAACATACCGCAGCTCCTTACAATACGCCCCGGCAGTACCAAGTGTCTACTCTCCTATCTCTTCCCCAGCGGACTCGTCAGGGCCAGTCACGGTGGCTCTGTACGCAGCATAAAGCGCCCAGAAGTTCTTGGGCCTACTACGAGGCGGGAGTAGTTCGCTAAAGAGCTCCGTTTGGGTACAGCAATACACCATGTCAGAAAGCCACTGCGCCTTAGTAGGTAGGGGCCCTTTCGCCCAACAGATAGCAATTCTCCGCTTGGCCAACAATAGACCCATGTCTACTAGCCGACGTATCCCTGAGGGCAACGGTCTAGAGTATCCCAGTAGCGCTAGACCCAGCTCGGGCACCAGTGTCTGTCCCACAATCACAGTCAACTCGGAGAACACACTCATCCAATATTGTGCCACGCCCGGGCAGAGCCATGCCACATGCAAGAAATCCGCAGTTGGAGCCCCACAGCGCTCACACTGTGCATCGTCCCTCAGCCCATACCGTTTGAGTCTCTCTGGGGTGTAGTACACCCTGTTAAGGAACTTAAAGTGTATCAGTCTATGTCTGCCGTTAAGCGACACTCGTTTTGTGCTGGTACAGCAATAGGTCCACATTTCATCTCCGACCGCCTGACCAAGGTCCCTCTGCCATGCCAGCCGAGCAGCTGTATACTGATGTTCCCTGTGCGCCATCGAGTGTTGATAAATTTTAGAGACTAATCTCGTCGGTTCCGCCATTTTAATTACAAGTGTGAGAGCAGCAAGCTCAGGGGGCTCTTCCAGATCGGGCCCAAACAACTGTGAGAGTGCATGTCGAGTTCTGTGAAACTGGAATCTAGTAAGCAACGTAGGTGATGATGCCCCGGCGACAACATCCTCCCACATCCTAGCAACTCCGTCAGCAAACAAGTCCCCTACAGTGTGTATGTCAATCGAGGCTAGCGCCCGAACAACGCCCCCATCCCGACAGGGCGGTAGCCAGCTGCACCATTCCAATCTGGTCAGAGGGGAATACAATATGACACCCGACTGTAATTTAAGGAGGTGATGCCAGGCGTGAGTAGTGGCCCCGACCGAGTCAAGGATACCCGTTCTGCGATCAGGAGGTGCAAACAGCCGTGAAGGCAGCGGCCGGGGGAAGCCGCCTCTCTCTCAATGCGCAGGTGAGGCACTTCAGGCGCGCCATGTATCCATAAGAACGCGTGGGAAGCCTGCGCAGCTCTATAATACAACTCGAAATCTGGAGCGCCCAGACCACCCATACGATATGGCAACGTCAGTACCTTCCACTGCACTCTCGGCTGCTTCCCGGCCCAGGCCAGTTTTAACAGCGTGGTGTTAAGCCTCCTTAAAAAATGTACCCGGGAGTACCACTGGAAGATTTGTGAATAGGAATAAAAACCTTGGAAGTACCACCATCTTCATAATAGAAATTCTACCAAGGAGGGACAATGGCAGACGGATCCAATTGTTCACATCATCTTCCAGTTTGCTCAGTAACACGCCATAGTTTTCCCGAAGCAGAACCTCCGAGTCCAGGTGTATCCGCACTCCGAGGTAGCGCACCGGATCAGTAGTCCACTGCAGCGGGAAGTCCATGTCGAATTGAGCAGTAGAGGGGGTGAGTGGGAAAACCACAGACTTCGCCCAATTAACACTAAGGCCAGATACTCCCGCCAAAGCGGACTATTTCGCGAAGAACCGGGGAGAGGTTGCGCCCAGGGTCACGGACATAGAGAAGGGTGTCGTCCGCATAAGTCGAAACAATAAGTTCATAGCCAGGTACACGTATTCCTTTAAATCTGTGATATTCGCGGAGCGCGCAAGCCAAGGGGCTCCGCCACCAGGGCATAAAGAATCGGGGAAAGAGGGCAGCCCTGTCGAGTCCCCCTCGTAATATTAATAGGGGCAGTCACCAAATCACCAATTTTTATCCGCGCCTTTGGTGCGTAATAGAGAACACCCAACAGCCTAAGGAACACCTCCCCAGTCCCATCCGGGGACAAAACCTGACGCATAAACGGCCATTCAACCGAGTCAAAGGCCTTCTCCATATCGAGAAAGACCGCTACAGCCGCCGTCTCGGGTTTGGTATGCTGTATGACACCAAAGACGGTGCGTAGATTATAAGTGAGGTTTCGGCCCGGGACGAATCCGGCCTGTTCCGGGGCCACCAACAACGGAACCAGAGGGGTCATTCTATTAGCCAGCACCTTAGCGAAGAGCTTCGTATCTACATTCAGCAATGAGAGAGGGCGATAGGACGAGCATTCCGAGGAGGGCCTATCAGGCTTGAGTATAGCCACTATAACCGCCTCTCTCATCGTGGGCGGCAACAAACCTGACTCGTACATGCCTTCGAACAAAGTCTGTAAATGTGGTAACAGCAGGTCCTGAAAAGCCTTATAGAACGCAATAGACAGGCCGTCCAACCCCGGGGCGCTCCCAGATTTCATTGTGGACAAGGCAAGTCGGATCTCCCTCCCTTTCTAGGGGCGCATTAAAAACTCCCGGTGGGCGTTAGTCAGCAAGGGGAGCTTAATGTGGGTTAGGTAGTCTAAGATATCATCCTCAGTACCTTGACTCCTCGAGGAGTATAGGTTCGAATAAAACTGTCTAAAACGCTCTGCAATATCCGAAGGTTCCGTAAGTAACCCCCCCTCTGGTGTTAAGAGTTCTGTCACGCTTGTCTGAGTTCTTCGTTTTTTTAACAGTTGTGCTAATACTTTCCCAGGCCGCTCTCCTTCTCCGTACCTGCGCGCCACGGCATATTTCCCTAGATGTTTAATTTCAGCATCCGCCGTATCCTGGAATTCTTTTAGTTGGGATTGGAATTCTTGCTGTACGTCAGCCCCCGCGCCCTGTTGCAACCTTCCCTCTAATTCCGCTAGTGACCCCTCAAGACTAGCTAGCCTCCTGCGCAGCGCCCTCAAGACTCCGGAATGCTTAGACATGGTCACCCCCCGAATATACACTTTAAAAGCTTCCCACACTACCGTAACCCACTACCGAATACTTACCTAAAAACCAATAACCATATTTTCCTCCATAGGATAACAGAGAAACTTTTTCAGGAAAAAAGTGTCAAACTGTGTCGTTTTGAAACCTAAAGAAATTCTTTAAGATTGTACGATTTAACAAAAACGCTTTTACTCACCTGTTTACAGGAAATGTCCCAGTGCTGCATCCAGGCATACAGCACTGAGTAAGAAAAGTAATCCAAAAGTAACTTACCTGCTATTTTACTGTAAATCCCATTCAAGTCTATGTACTGCCTTTACAAGTGATTGCATTTCTCTGCAACAATACTGTAAGTCAAACCATAGTACATTTACAATTGAACTGTTTTACAATCAGCATTTACTACTGTAAGTATTTCTTACCTGTGCCAGGATTGCTTGGTTCTAGAAATAAAATAACTAAAAGAATATTTTTATACAAAAACAATTGGTCTGAAGCTCAGTCTTTGAGTGTGTGAATTCATTTGCTGACTGAGTGTGGTCAACAAATGCTTAACACTGTCCTCGGATACTGCCTTACTGCTCGACCACACTACCACAAATAGAGAGTAAGGTTCTATCTAATTTTACCTCTGCCTACCTTTGGGGTTCCACTGGACTCTGTGCACACTATACCTCACTTTGGTATAGTATATACAGAGCCAGCTTCCTACAATTAGCCAGAAGTGCCCTTGGAGTCCTGGAGAGACACTGGAGAACACAACACTCTTGGATTGAACACACCTGCATCAATCTTTATTGACAAGGTCTTATCCTTCATAGTGGTCTATGTGCACCTGTTGTATGCTGGGGTTAAGGTGCCTATGGTAAAATGTAAACCTTACTAGATTTTAAAGTAAACAATCTCAAATTCCACCCCATGAAATGATGTTCTAAAAATGATCAATTTTAAAGGTTTTCCACAGGTGTAAGTATTCTATTGAGTTTGTAACATTGAAGCAAAATATGTAAGAGGTTCTAGAGCCTGTGAATATCCTGAATATTCCTACTATCAACAACAATTTGGGTTGGTAGAAATCTCTGATTTCAAATTATGTACTGTTCATTAGTTGCCAACTGAAAGTTGGAGATGGGTACTGATTTAACAAGTACCCAAAAACAATGAATTGGAACTTTACCCCAAAATATTTTGCAATGTCACTTACTTCAGGATTAACAGCTTACTGGGATCTGGCACCTTAGCTATCTTGTCCACAACAGACTTTACCGTAATTTGGAAAAAAATACATGTTCA